>OY747705.1:21292500-21892500 GCA_963556495.2 Valencia hispanica | reverse complement strand
AACTGACATAAATTACTTCCTTTAAAAAATAGGAATGCTTTGGAGATCCAAGTCACTGCAAACCTGCAAAAGAAGTTTAAATGGACCATAAAAAGTTATTTGATTTTGATGATTCCACTGAATGTTGGTTTGACCCATGTTTTACTGAGGCCTTTCTGTTGTCCTGTGAAAACGTCATGAGTCTAGTTCATTGTGTGTGGTAAGAGTGGGTCATATTATTGCATTTAATGTTTAAAAGAAAAAAATAATAATAATCCAGCCAGTCAGAACTCACTGTAGGTTTCACAATGTCCTATCAACAAACACGGTTTTAACTGGTTTTAAATCGTTTTTTATGACTAGTTTTAACCGATTTTATGCACTCCGCCACCGCTCTCCTTCACCCGGCCTACCATTGTCAAACCGCTTCGGTGCCCTGGAGCACGACTTTCCTCCTCTGACTGTCCCTCCGGCCGCCCTGAAACACCGCAGCTCCGCAGGACTGCCGCCCATCCCCTCCCAGCAGCCGGAGCAGCAGCCGGACTCCCGCAGCCCTCCACGTCGCGCTAAACCCAGGACTAGCCGAGGAGCGCTCCACTACACCCCGAACCCATGGAACGAGCCCTCGGCGCCGACTACACCTCGTTGCAGTCCTGGGGAAGCTAATCCGCTCAACATCCAGCAGGTCCTGGACGGTGAAAGATCCTCTGCCCAGCATCAACTTGTAGACCAGCCGCCCACCACGCTCATCATTGGAGACTCTATTATCAGGAATGTAAGGATGAGAGGAGCCGTAACACCGTGTTTACCTGGAGCCACCCTAAAGGACATTACTGAACAGATCCTGGACCATATCCAACATCACCCATCTGTGAGTAGAATTATTATTCACGCTGGAACCAACGACATTCGTAAACAGCAATCTGAACTCCTGAAGCTGGAATTTATTCATTTGTTTAATCTTTTAAAATACACACATGCGTCTGTTTTTATTTCTGGCCCCACCCCCACTGTTGGCAGAGGCATTGGTCGTTTTAGCAGGCTTTTATCTCTTAACACTTGGCTTTCCTCTGCCACCGTGATGCACAATATTGGTTTTATAGACAATTTTAACATTTTCTGGGGCAGGAGTCAATTGTTTGGTCTAGATGGACTACATCTTAATAGACAGGGTGCCCGCATGCTGGCAATGAGCCTGGCATGCCCTCGCCCCCCCCTGTCTATCACACCAGCCCCAGCTGCTCCTGCCCTCTCTGCCCCATCCGCCACATCCTGATGTTCAGCTGGTCCCTGCTCCTACGAACTCAGTTCTGATTGTAACAGTAATTCACATATCGGACTTGGACCTTGCCCTAAATCATCTATACCCGTTATTATCAGCAGAGAGCGGACAAAGAATAAAAAACGTAGCAAATGCATCTCTAATAATCTCAAACAGTTACCAAAAGTCCTACATCCAGTAAATCATACAGTCACTCCATCTCCAACCACTATTAATATGGTACTTTTAAATGTTCGCTCTCTGCTGAATAAAACTTTTATAATAAATGACCTAATTTTAGATCATAATATACATTGTTTATTTTTAACAGAAACATGGCTGAGTACAGATGCCCCTGCTGTAGAGGCCTCCCCACCAAATTTTAACTTCACTTATTCCACGAGGAGTTGCAAAAGGGGAGGCGGAACTGCTTTTATTAGTTCATCAACGCTTTCTGCCAAACTTGTTTTATTTGATAATTTTAGTACTTTTGAATATAATGCAACTGTTTTTAGCACTCCTCAGATTTTATGTGTCACAGTTTATAGGCCTCCTAAAAAGAGTGCACTTTCAGAGTTTTTATCAATTTTCTACAACTCCTTTGAAAGGATCATTTTAGCTGGTGATTTTAATCTTCACATGGATAACCTTTTAGACCCTTTATCAACAGAATTTTAAAATATTTTGAATTATATGGATTTTAGTCAGCATGTCATGCCGCCAACTCACAACAGAGGACACACCCTGGACTTGGTCATCACACATGGCCTGTCCATCCGTGTATCCTCTGTTGTTGACTTGGCTGTCTCTGACCATTACTGTGTGTTTTTTAACATCACCAGTTTTATCCAGCAGGAGACCTCTGTGAGAACTGTCAGGAAGCGCCATCTAACCCCTGAAGTGGCTGCAGGTTTTCTAGAAGTTTTCCAAAAGTTTCCTCCTACTCTCTTATCTGCCCCCTGTGATTTTATCGCCAGTGATTTTAACAGAAGACTTCAGTCCGCTCTTCCCCTGCTGGCTCCACTTAGAGTGAAACGCTCACATTCAAAACTTGCAGCGCCATGGAGAAATAACAATCTTAAAAAACTAAAGAGGGACTGCAGGGCGGCAGAAAGAAAATGGAGGAAAAACAAAACCACGATAAACCATCAATTATACACAGAACTTCTCAAATCCTATAATAATGCTGTAAGAAATTCAAGAAATGCTTACTTTGCAAAAATCATATCAGACAATAAAAAGAATCCTAAAATTCTTTTTTCCACTATTGATAAAAAATTTAACTGTACTACTAATGCATTTCAGAAACCCCCCTCAAACAATCTTTGTGAGGAGTTTGCGGACCACTTCAGAGGGAAGGTAGACACCATCAGATGTAATATTTTATCTTCTCAAAGTCACATGGTTTTAGACAAATCTGATTGTGTGTCTCTACCAGAGGAAACACTGGACTGTTTTGTCCTGGTAGAAGCTGGGACTCTTGATAAAGTTTTCTCCTCAGTGAGGCCCACCACATGTGTTTTGGACCCGATTCCCACTTCATTTTTTAAGCCATTTTATGAATCTTTTAGGGATGAGATTTTAACCATGATGAATTGCTGCCTTCAGACGGGGGTCTTTCCTGCCGCCTTTAGACCGGTATCTAACCTACCATTTTTAAGCAAGGTTTTAGAAAAGCTTGTTTTAATTCAACTTAAGGATTTTATTAATGAGCACAATGTGCTGGAGAAATTTCAGTCTGGTTTTAGGGTGAACCACAGCACAGAGACGGCCCTTCTGAAGATTTTAAATGATTTTAGAATAAATTATGACACTCAGAAGGTGACAGTGTTGGTTCTACTGGATCTAAGCCCTGCCTTTGATACAGTAGACCACACTATTCTTTTAACTCCTTTAAAACAGATCGGCCTCTCTGGTGATGTTCACAAATGGTTTACATCCTATCTCACAGACAGGACTTTTATGATAAGTTTAGATACCTGCTCTTCTAGGGTCCACAGGATTACATGTGGTGTGCCCCAGGGTTCAATTTTAGGCCCAGTGCTTTTTAACCTTTATATGCTCCCTCTTGGCAGCGTCATCAGGAGACATGGAGTTAACTTTCACAGTTATGCTGATGATACACAGCTGTACATCTACATGTCTCCCAACAACACACGGCCAATGGATGCACTTTTTAACTGCATTTTAGACATCAAATCCTGGATGGCAGAAAGCTTTCTCCAGCTCAACAAGGACAAAACGGAAGTTTTAGTCATCGGTCCTGAGGCTCAGAGAGAGAAGCTTTTACCAAAACTACAATCACTGTCTTTTAATCCTTCTTTACAAGTGAAGAACCTGGGCGTGATTTTTGACTCTGAGCTGACTTTTATCCCTCACATTAAAAATATCACTAAAATAGGTTTTTATCACCTTAAGAACATCGCCAGAGTCCGTCCTATTCCCTCTTGGGCCAACACGGAGATGCTGATGCCTGCTTTTATCACCAGTAGGATTGATTACTGTAATGCCCTGCTTTCTGGTCTTCCCAAAAATAGTATATCAGGTTTACAACTCCTACAAAATTCAGCAACACATGTCCTGACGAAGACCAGGAGACGGGAACACATTACACCGGTCTTAGAATCACTGCATTGGCTCCCCGTGTGTCTTAGGATCGATTTTAAGGTTCTTTTAATGGTTTTTAAGTGTCTTAATGGTCTTGGGCCTTCTTATCTATCAGAGCTGCTTTTACCATATGAACCTTCGCGGTCTCTGCGCTCCTCTGGCAGCCGTCCCAAAAGTCAGGACACACACTCATGGTGAGGCGTCTTTCCATTATTATGGCCCTCACCTCTGGAACAGGCTGCTTGAGGACCTTAGGGCCGCAGAGAACATTCATGTTTTTAAAAGTAGGCTCAAGACTCATCTTTTTAACCTTTTTAGCCTAGCTTTTAATTAACTGATTACTATTTACTGCCTGTTATTTGCTTTTCATGCTTTTATTGATCAGTGTTTTACTACTTGGTCTTGTACTTATCTTGTTAATTTAATTTAATTTATTTATTAATTTACCTACCTATTGATCTATTTATTTATTTATTTGTGTATTTTAACATGTTAGTCTGTTTTACACGGATAAAAAAAAACATAGACACATCGTTCCAGTGTTTCCTCTATGGGAGCCCTCTGCCCTGGGAGCAGTGGTCGGCTGTAGCTGCCTGGGTGCTCTCCAGAGGGTGCTTGGGTGGAGGTCACAATCCTGGCCTCCCCTCCTCTGGACGCCCTGGGTCGGTGCCTCGGCTGCTGCTGTTGAACCGCTGCTGCTGGGGCAGATGGCTCCCTTGATGACGTTTCCTTACCCAACCTGGCACATCTGTACTCGGCCCAGTGTCCATCCTACTTTCTATTTTAATCTCCTTTTAATGTTGCCCTTTAATGTGTCCGCACATGGGGATAGGATTGGGGGGAGGGTAGTATAATTGTGTTTAAATTTGTGTGGGGGGGGGGGGGATTTTTATTCTGTAAAGCACTTTGAATTGCATTTTTTGTATGAAAAGCGCTCTATAAATAAAGTTTATTATTATTATTATTATTGTCTGTGGACAAACTCATGACATGCTGATAACAAGGATTAACAGATTTTAATTACATGCTCGCACTTTTAAAATAAGCTTTTTGATGTTTTTTATTTATTTATTCAAAGGTTTTAATTTCAAATAACTTTAACCGTTTCATGCATGAATGATAACATCACTGAGGATGTTTAATTACTCTGAACCATGAAAAAAATTAAATGGTTCTTTAAAACGTGTTTTAAACATTTTATGTCCCCACCAAGAATAAAATAGAAAATCCGTATCTGGCCACCAAATTAATACTATATACTGAAAGGAATAAAACATAAAGTCTTACAGTACATGCCCCTTTACAGATTTCTTCTATTTTCGCTTTTTTTTATTGTTCTTGTGAAATTTTAAAATCAGAGAATAAAATTCCAGTAAATGCAAAAAACCTTTAAAAACTAAGAATGTGAAAATACATTTGCCTCCCTTTTTAAATCAGATACTTTTTAACCACATTTTTGGTTCAGTTTCACTTGCCACACCCAGGTCTAATGTTTGACTTTTACAGTTTGTCCTCATCTTAACCTTTGAAAACAGACACAAACTTAAACTGACCTTATTCATTCGGCAAAAATAGTATTGCTGTTACAAATAAAACAAGACTTTTGGATACTATCTAAAAAAAAAAAATAATTTTGAAACAATAGAAATATTTATGCTATTTGAAATAAATTGTTCCAAGATGGTGTGGTATCAGTCTAAATGTTGTGTAAATTATAAGCTGCGATGCATGATATCCACTTTAAAGGACAGATAATTATTAGTTCTGCTAATGAATGTCATGAAAATTGTTTTAAAGTTTGAGGGTCTTGTAGTGTAGAATGGCTGGGAAGATGATTTAAAAGTGTTTTTCTGGATTACAAAGGTTTGACAAAGTTTTTTTTTTTTGCATTCACAATGGGAAGCTGATGACACCCTGGACAATTAGTTGGCTTGTATGCATGTGTATCATCAACACCCACGCATACAATGCAACATCATTTATATGGCTCTCCGCTATGGTTAGAGTGAAAGATATTAGATGACAGCAATACACAGTTTCTTAGGATTTGTGATGTTTAAGTCTTTAGTAATTGCATAATTATTGACTTTTCTGAAAGGTTGGATGAAAAACATTTCCTGGGGGTGAGACTTGGGGTCCTGGAGCAAAGCGAAGTTTTTTTATTTATTTATCTATTTTTCCAAATAAAATTCAAGCCTTGGTATTCACCCGCAGTTATTATCATCTGCTTTGAAACAGGTCTTAGCAAGAGCATTAACGGTGACTAAGCTTAAGTGATTAAAAAGGGAATATTAATTTATAGAAATGGGTTGATTCAGCTTAATATTACATTGCCAAATTAAAAAAGGGTGTTTGCTTAATGGGATTTTTATACTAACAACATACAGAGTAACAGAATACTCCTTATACCAACAATGGGCATGAGTTCCGGATATAAAAGATTGTATTAGTTAAAGTTGGTAGGTTATAACAACACAATCCAATTGATTTATAAAGCACATGTAAAAACAGCAAATTGTTGACCAAAGTGCTGTATATTAAGAGAATAAGCAGAAATAGTAGATAAAGTATTTCAACTTTATTTTTGAACTGCAGATAGTTTCAGTTCCAGCATCTACAGTTGCTTCATGAAGAAGAGCTACTCTTGAACTATCTTGCATTCTACAAGATCCAGTCTGGCTTGTCTCTGAATCAGTTTATCAACCCAATGAGGTATAGCATTCCACCCTGGTGAAATACCCAGGCTGGAAAGACCCCAAAAGGCAACCCTACATCAAGTTGAGAAGATTAAGCATTACTTAATCCTCTTTGAAGGAATTGTCTATGCCTGTCAGAGGCCTCAAAATTTACTGCTTACTGGTAAAGCTAGTTCTGCAGATGTACCCATGGATATTGCTGACACTGTGGACTATACAAAATTGAAGTATTGCTGTTTGCAGAAGTTTGAAGTAAGTCTTGACACCTACTGAAAGAGGATTCATTCCAGTACCGTGGGAGAAGAGGAAACCTCTGAGGAACTGCAGGAGATATACATAAAATGGATGAATCCTGAAAAAAACAACAACAAAGGAACACATTGGAGATGTCATCAACTTGGAATAGTTTATTGATGTTCTGACCTTCAGAGATAGGTTAGCGTAACACCAAATCCTCCAAAGCTGAACTGGCTGAAGCTTTCTCAGTGGCTCGTCAACCATTAAAAACTATTCAAACTGTCTCTTTCCTACTTTCCAAACAAGTCATTTGGTGGTACTGGCTTTAAAGTTAAGCACATAAGAAAGAACTGGGATAACACAGATCCTGCCAGATCTGAGACAGAAAGTAAAGCCATGGACCATTCCAGGACGTAATTGGACCCTAGTTAGACAAGACAGTCTTTCTAGGGACATATTTTATAATAGACCAACAGTTGTTGCTTGCTGTATTCATAATGAAGAGGTACCTTATTCTCTTGCTGAGGTAATGATTAAAGTTGAATGCCAGTGTTTTACTCTTTGAGGAGCACTGCAAGCGCCAAGTGGTTCAAGTGGTTCTATGACCAATCCATGACCTTCAAGTTTGATTTGAGATGTCACATAAAGATTTATTAGTAGCTTGTCCTGATTTTGGAGATTTTAATGATTAGCAGATATCAGTGATCTTGCTTATCATTTGTTAAATTAACCTGTTTGTAGAGCACTTGGTCCTCCACATCTCTGTATCTGTCCCACATACATTCAGAACAAATTATACCATCAATGTTTTTCCAATCACTTTGGGCTCATCCTATGATACTGTTCATTTTAATTCCAGTCTGTATTTCAGCTCTAGAGGGGGAAAACAGTCATAAACACACCAGATTAGGTCAGAGCTGGTTTCGTAACAATTCCATGACCTCTCTCGTTACATTTGTCTTTCCCTTCTGTTTTTCTTTCTTTCTCATTTCTGTACCCCTCTCTGCCCTCTCTTCCCCTCCTGCACCCGCTCCCTCTCCTCTCTATTATGTGCAGCTCAAACGGTCTTCTTTTTGGCTGTGCTTTTTTTTTTCAATCTTCCCCAATCCACAGCTCTCTGGTTTGGTGCTCTATCTTTACCATCTTTCACCCACTTTATAAGGTCCCACTGTTGAAGTTCTAAACTTCACAAGTCCTGATTCATTTTAGTTCCCTTTTTTCCTTTTCCAAGCTTGTTCTTTGTCCTCCTTCTGCTCACAGAGAATTTATTATCATTTTTCTACATTCAAGTCGCCACCTTTCTGCCAGCTGATGCCTCAACAGGGCAGAGAATAGGAGTGCACTGAGAACTAAGACTGATGATTGGCATCCTTGTGGATAGAATTAAGACAGACAGAAACAAAATATTTAGTCTTGAGTTTATAAATCTCTGAACATTTTGCACATTATCTTAAATTTTAGGTACATGTGTTTTAAAATGTTGGATTTTCTTATTGAATAAAATCAGCACTGGTACCTGTTACCAGTGGCCATTGAGTAAAGGCTGGGTAAAACTTGGACAGGTCGCAAGTCCATCACAGGGCAACACAGTACAAATAACCCTGCAACACAGCTAATGGAGATTCAGGAAGAACAATTTACCTAATGATCCAAAATGTTTTTGGACTATGGGAAGAAGAGGAGTACCCAGAGAGAACCTACATATCCACAGGGATAACCACCAACTGTGCCACTGTACAGCCCTTAAGACAGAAAGTAGTTTAAATAACATTAAATATGGAATACTTGGTACTCAACATTTACTACACCCGTAGCTTAAAAAAGAAAACATGCAATGAATCTATGAATGTGACATTTTAGAGGTTATTGTTCACTATGCCTGCGATGGACTGGGGACCTGTCCAGGGTCTACCCTGCCTCTCTCCCCGTGACCACTGGAGATAGGCACCAGCACACCCCCCACCACAATATTACATGCAAAACAAATTAAATCTAGTATTTACACCAGATCTTAACTGCGATAACAAAAAATTTAACTGAAAATCTCAATTAAATAGATCATGAGTCCAAAATTAGAAACATTTTAGTTTTTATGTATCAGTTGAATAACTTTTAAGATGCATAGTTTCAAACCTATTGGAAATCATGTATTTCAGTGAGCATTGTGAAGTTTCATAATGATGCTGTAATTATTTATTTCAATAAGGCTGTTATAGTTCCACTTTTGGGAAAAATGTTTGACAGAAATCTTTTGATTATATTTTGTAATGCACATCTTAATGATTTAGTGGTAGTAAAATTTACTGATCGGAGCCTTCAGAAATGCATAATGCAACTCAGTAAAAGGGATATTCCACCTCTAAGAGAAATTTAGTCTGTTGCCATATTCCCCAGATTAACATAAATTAGACAACGCATTTTGAAACGAGCCCAGTCGTTCTCGTAATCTTCCAGCAGTCCGTTTGCTTTAGCTTAGCATAAACAATGTAAGTGAATGGTAACAGCTACCATTTTGTGTGCAAATGTCATGAACATTGTTCAATAATGATCCTAAATATTCCTCAATAATCATATTGATTGCAAATGAAAATAATAAGTAACACAAAAAGGAATTACAGGAGCCAATTCAGACTTGGAACTACGTTACGACAAACCACCGCTGTAAGCTGCCGCTGCAAGGCTCAAGTACATGACGCAGCGCGCGCAAAATACAGCTAAAAGTTATTTACTCTACAAAACTACAAAACATTTTCAGTCATTCGGGTGAAATGTTGTAAGGGTTATTCAGTAAACCTGGAGGTGACAATGTTAGCCAGATGTTACAAATACTGCATAGTAATTCATGATAACCCAGTAACACCCAGAGTAAATAGAACATTATTTACAGTAGCTGATAATGCACCTCATTCAATCTCAGTTTAAATCGGCTCTGTAATTCGTTTGTGTCACTTACTGCCTTACTAGACATAATTATGATAATTATTTAGTCATTTTCATGACTTTTAAACACAAAATGCTAGCCATTACCATTCACTTACATTGTTTATGCTAAGCTAAAACGAGGGAACTGCGGCCATATCAGGAGAATGACTGGGCTGGTTACAAAATGCTTTTTCTCACTTATCTAACTCTGGGGAAGATGGCAACAGACTAAATTTGACTTCGGGGTGGAATATCCCTTTAAAAACAAACAGCATGGCTGTTGGGTGTGTTTGTGGCTAAATATTCTGTAATCTCTTGCGGTAATTTAATTAGCCAGGAAAGAATGTGATTAATCAAATCAATTAGATTGCATGAGGAAACATAAATCATGTTGCCCCAGTCTCATTATCAACCTCAGGGTGGACATGTGAAGAGTGTGTGTCTGCATGCAAACATGTGCGTGTCTGTGTTCTAACGTGTCCAAGTGTCACGGTGAGAAAATGTGGCTTTACCCCTCAGCAGCAACAATTTTACTCTGTGTTTGTGAGTGTGCACGTGCAGCTAATGTACACTAGAGAGTAGTTGGAGAGGAGAAAGAGAGGGATAAGCGTTTGCAGGCTGCAATTACGGGTAATTTTTCAACAGCAGCAAAATTAAAGCCCCTCAAAACAAAACAAAGAGGGCGAATTTACTTCTTGGACTAGTCTGTCACTGATGGTCTTGGAGAGGAAGGGAGCACAGAGCTCCAGCCAACATGTGTCATGTATGCACTGATGTATGACTGTCATCATGTTGCTGAGCTGGTTTGGATCGTGCACAAAGCTCCCTCATATGTTTCCTGCAGACACAGAAGAAAATGACTTTTATTTGGTTGCTATGCTACCACATATTCTGACCACAAGCGCACACATATTCACGTCTGTATCTTTTGGTTGTTATTCATGTCTGTAGTATGTTTACAGAGACTTCAGCAACATGTCGTGGACGCGCAAGGATTTGAGTATAAGGTTTCTTTACTCAAACCCACGTGGATTTCTTATTGATTCACCTCAAGACCTCAGAAACAAATTTTGCACCAGTTTTAATAAACTCTTCTGTGAGTGTATTACATATAAAAAGTACTTTTTATTTTCCTCTATTACTTTTTTTAAATTAAAATATTTAAAAATATTTAAACATATTTAAACGCTTCTCGGTCTGAATTAATCTCAATTTGAGCTTCAGCATTCAGATGAGGGGGTCAGAATTTGGTCTAAACAGCATAAAAGTCTGTTTCAGGGGTTCTAGCTGGTATGGTACAAATTATACTTGGAAAACCGGGGCAGGAAATTTGAGATGATGCCTTAAATTCTTCCAAAAAACCTTCTTGTTTTATCATTAAGTGTACCATCAGTGTTAAATACAATGACTTACAGTATGTTCAGCCAAGTTTAAAACTTCCAATAACCTGGCACACTCATAACATCAACCTAAAATTAGTTCACAGTTCTCTCAGCGAAGAAGGTAAAAAGGAGCAAATTCCTTACACAAAATAGTTGCAACTTTATCAAGAAAAGGGCTACAAAGACGAAACTTGGGCAACATAATGAAAAACTTGGCCCTGGTCAGCACCATGCCATTCCCAAAGATAATTAAGAAATCCACAACAAAAACTGCCAAGAGATTGTAAACAGTGAGATTTATCCACATTTGGAAGCTGCATAGACACCATTTACCCTATAGTCTCACTGAGAATGCGAGAGGCAGACTTTAGAATGATAAAGAAAAAGTCATTCAACACCAAACACCTTCAGAGAATTATTGCATGAGACATACAAAAAGTGCCTCAGTAGTCACAATTTTGATCATTGTTATGATAATAAATGAAAACTTGGCTGTTATGACATGTAAGAAGTCTAAGATTCCTTAATGGTCCAGTAATTTACTTTTACCATGAGTTGAAACACACAGCATGCACAGCTCACTGATGCCACCACACTACTCAACAGTTTCATGTATAGATAACGATACACACTGTAGACCTATAAAGAACAGGTATGACCACAGCAAGAGAAAAACTAACATCTGTGCGAATGTGATGGTAGAGCTTTAACTGTCTTTAATAAAATAACTGGTGGAACAAACTGTTTATTGTAAACCACAATCAGTAAAAGCTGAGACTGGAGCATGGATGAATGGAGATGTTTTTAAAAACCAGAGTTTTCCTAAATTTTTCTAAAATATAAAATTTTTTCAGGATCAAACAAATAAGTTCCAAGATAGCACATGTCATTTTAGTGGGTTAACTGTTTTAGGGGGAAACTGCAACAGCGGTTCATAAGAGGAAACAAAATATTCATTTTCTTATTGTTAACATGCAAGGATTTGAGATGCAGCTCAATATTCACAGTGCCATCTCACTGGAAAACACAATCCTTCTATTATGTGGACATTTACTTAAATATTCTAGTTAATCTTGCAAACACTTTTACTTTCAAATTTTTTTTTACTTTCATGAGATTAAATTTATCATCCACAGGATTTGACTCTTGTCTTTTGAAACGCATCATAAATAATTCAGTAGGCCTACACTTACCAACAGAAAATTACCAGTTATTTGCTAAGCTTTATCTGCAGGAAAGGAAGCAGAAATGATTAAACAGGGGAAGCTAAATTAAAACATGACTTTTTTTCTTTTTATATTGTTTTATTCTTTTAATTTCTAGGCAAGTAAATAATATTAAAATGTACAAATATTTTAAATGAGATGTTTAGAAATATCACAGCAAATTAATCAACTGGCTCATTCTTCATGAACTAGAAATCTGATGGATGAAATCTACATTCTGTATAGAAGTAAGAGTCTCTTTAGGGCCCCCTGCTGGCTTGGAGGCCATAAGCAGCAGCTTGGTTTGTTATGCTTTGACCAGCTCAGGTATCAGATACTTAAAAGTTGTTACCTAGACTTGTCTTTTTAAAGTATTAACACCTTTTCATCAGCAGTTAACATCTCATCACTGCAAACTGTGCTTGAACTACTGTTCAGCTCCTCTTATTTCAAAGCAACTTTCGCTAAATTGTTTTTATGTTTATTCAATGCACTCATAAAACACAAAAGTTACAGATCAGCTTTTCTATCTCTGCAAACAAAGGTACAGACAGCATTTTCAATAGATATAAGGCTACCTTAACTCACATAGCCAGAATCTACCTATGACCTTCTTCTGTTCCCATCTATGAAAACAGATGACACCAGGTTGGTGGAGGTTTTACTGTCATTAAACTCAACCTTTCACCCTGCGGGGGCCCACACTGTGATTTACCTCTTTGGCAATGTACAGTAAGAAGATGATATCTCTGCACACTGATAAATCTCTCTTCCTGCCTTTTCTCCTGTCGTCTCGTCTCTTTTGCTCATGTCAGGCTGAACCCGACTGATCTGTTCAATCACCCGAGAGCGTCGAGTCGGGACCCTGTAAAGGTGATTCACTCAATTTCAGCCCTACATACAACATTTCTCTCATCCGCTCTGTGTTTAAAGCTCCCCTCGGTCAGCTGTTGTTAACCTAACAGTGCTGCATGATAATAAAACAGGCTAGAAAAATCTTTTTTTCCAATGTAGTATGAAAAGGGAGGTTTATGTCCTTTTCTCCAAGAGCTTTGAAATGCACAGACACTCCAATCTATAATTCTTCAGAAAACACTTTTGTTGTGCAAGTGTCACTTAAACAAGCTTTTTTTGGTTCTGGTCTCCTGGACTTTCCTGTAACTTTTCTGACATTTTGACATATTTGACAGTTTGAACTGCTCCAGGGTGCTAACAGGCTCACTGTGTCTGCTTTCGGTGTCTTGTTTGCCACCATTGACTGGCATCATGGAGGCAGGTGCCTATGCTTTCTAAGCTTTTGTACACTTTTGTTATTGCTACAAGTACTATAAAGAGTTTAGTCTCTAAGAAACAGAACCTGATATGTAGAAAGATGTGCACTATATTAACTTTACTTTTCACATGACCGAGTTGACTTCTTGATTTGGACAAAAAGAAATAGCCTTTGTCTGAAAAATATAGTAAACAATTACCCTATGTTCCCTTCTGTTTCAGGCACTGACCTGTGAAGGCTGGGGAGTGACTAATGTCTTATTGTATCATGTCATGTCTCCTCATCTTCATTCAGTGTTGCCAGGAAATGCAGGAGAACTGGGCAATTATTTCTGATGTATCTAGTTGGACAAATCCTGGCATCCTGAGCAGAGCTCCAGAGTCTAGTTGAGGTTTGTGTCCTCATTATTAAAATGCTCCATACTGCTGGCTCAGTTCAAGTTTTTCCAAGATGTCCAGCTTAGTCTTGTGGTCTGTGGTGCATGACAAATTTTTAGAAGATTTTCAGTCATGTAAATTAGATCATGGGTGAGCTGTTCATTAAAGGAGATTAATGTGCCCAGATTTTTGTCCTAAAGTGAAAAAAAATCCTTCATCTCACAATAGATATATGATAATATAATTTAAAGCATATAATAGAACAGCAAATTAGTGAGTTGTTTACCAAACATTTGATCTGATGCCAGTGACTTGACCCAGAGTTATATTAACCTTTTTAAGGACATAGGGCCATGTAAAGTTAGTACTGGCTAAGATACGTCTCTATAGATGCATGCTGGGAAAATGAAATCAAAAAGTGAAAATTGTATTATGAAAGCAGCATCCTCTCGTTGTTTTTTCAAATCTTAATTGTCAAACTCTCAATAACATTCTAATGAAGCGTATAATTTATTCTTTAAAGTCTGAAGTTAGGAGACCCTAGTCAGAGAAATACACTGAAATGCCTCCTGAAGTTGGAGATTCTCTATCAACCCTCAATTTTCACGATATGACTTTTTCCCTTGTTCTGGTCCGTTTGTGTCTGTTAATTGTTTTCAGCTGCCCTGTATTGTGTCCTAATTCCCTCTCCGTGTATATATACCCGCCTGTTCCCCACGTTAGTTGCTGGTTCATCGTAATTCCTGTCATTGTCGTCAGCGTCATAGCTACATGCGTCCTGTGGTTGCAATAGTAAGTCTCGTGACACTGCATCTCTGTCTGTTTGCCCCTGAATCTGATACCAAATCATGACATCAACTGAGAATCCAATATGGCTGCCATGCATAGAAAAGATAGTTGTAGCTGTCATATTTTGTTGTTTAATTCTCATTATGTTGGACAGATCTTTGGCTCGAGTCAGTGACATGATGAAATCAGCTGGGTTTCCTTAAAAGTTACTTTATTTTTTTTTACCAAATTGAATAATAAACTAAACTTGATTGCATTGTTCAATAACTAGGATCAAATTTAAATGTGTTTAACAGAGATGGGGACTTGAGACTTGATGACTTGGACTTGAGTCGACTCAAGTCGCTGTTTTTATGACTTGTGACTTGACTTGAAAAAAATTAAATACTTGCGACTTGACTTGGACTTGGAAGTTAAAGACTCGGGACTTGACTTGAAACACGATGACTTGAATGACTTGAGTGTTATTATTATTATTATTCACATCCTTTTTATCATGTTTTCAGTTTGAATGACGTTTTTATAATAAAAATGCTGGATAGTCGAACATAGACTTTTAATTTAAAACATCAAAATCACCGACAGTCAGACGACGACATCAAATTTCGTCCGACATTTTAAGACCAATTCGGCCCAGTAAGTGCTTGTCAATTTAAATCATATCAGAGCCTGTTTACATTTTCTTCTTAGTTGGCATTTTAGCTCATGTTAGCTTCATATGACAGTGAAGAGTGGGGGATTAGCTTGTCTTGGGTAAAGTGCGCTGTCACACATTCAATCAATAATACCAAAAAAAATTATTCTCTTCATAAGTGCTTGACAATTTGTTATTAATCCTTTCCCCGCCATTGACGAGGTTTTCCATCAATTAAAATGTAATAAAATGAATGAAATGAATGTAATGAAATAAAATATCAATTATTATTATCAAGAGGAGCCTTATATTCATAAAGCTTCCCTTGGTAAAGCAAATCTGTTCAGCACAACATGGCATACAGACCACCATTCTGCTTGCTATAATGCTGGACCGGACAAGAGGAAAGAAAAAAGAAAAATAAATATTAGCCGTTTTTTGTTTTCATTGTTTTTTTTAACTCCATGTTCAAAAATCATTTCATTTGGCGTGTTTGTGTTATCAATAAATAATTTTATGATGTTATTACTGAGGTATTTTCTGAAAATGAGTATTTACAAAGCAAATCCAAACTATATTTTTAACATGTTGGGGACATTGACCATTTGTCTTTTCACTTTATTAAGATCATATTCTGCAGGTAAAATTACAATGATGTGACTTGACTTGAACTTGAATTGAGCTATTACAGGACTTGACTTGACTTGCCCCCCCAAAAAATACTTGCGACTTACTTGAGACTTGAAGGTTAAGACTTGGGACTTACTTGAGACTTGAAGGTTAAGACTTGAGACTTACTTGAGACTTGCACATGTGTGACTTGGTCCCATCTCTGGTGTTTAACTACCTTTTTTGATCAAAACATCCTGAGACAATATTTGTTGTGAACAGGAGCCAAGGTCGGTTTGTTTTTAAAATTTCTGGGGTCGGTAACTATAAACCAGTTTGATTTGAAGATTGGGGACATTCATCCATCCACCTGTCCATCCTATACAGGGTTGCAGGGGTGGTGGTGCCTATCTCCGGGTTTCCATGGGGCAAGAGGCGGGGTACACCCTGGACAGGTCACCAATCCATCACAGAGATTGGGGACAATAAATATTAATGATCCATTTAAAAGTTTCCATCCATTTGACATTTCATTACCATTTGCACTCCAGCGTATTAAAAATGTTAAAGATTGTATCTTTATTCAGTCAATTAAAGTGGAAAGCCACACGCTACGTGTTTTGTCATGTTTTTCAAATGGCACTGAAAAAGTCCATTAGGCTATTGGCTCGGAAGAATCAATAAAATCCACATCTTAGCACAAAGAACAATGTTGGTGATATTAATAATATACTCGCCACAGAAGAAAATGCACGCAATAACACGGGTTCCCTTTGCAACCCTTGCCTTTCTGTGTGGAGAAACTTCAACTTCAGTGCAGTTCCAAGTCCTGCAACACAGTAGATCACCTGTGGGTGAACTGAATAAATTGTTTCACGGGTGGAAAATAACATAAATTAAATTTCACAGGTCCAGTCGGAAGTTTCTTTAATGGTGACGGGTTGCAGGTGAGAAAATATATGTACAATCTTTTGAACATTTTGTTTAAAATCTCCAAAGATGATCTTGTTGATGTAGGCTACTGTGTTGGTGGAAAAAGCATACGAGAATATTTCCCAACCTTGGGCTCATAGCAGAATGTTCTCCCTATCTACGTATCCAGTGCTGCCAGCGAGAGTCACTTTTCTGCGCCTGGAGTTATGATTCAGGAACAGAGAACACGGTTGATCGGTTGATTGGGTGAAAATGATCCACTACATCAGTGTTCCACTACATCAGTGTTCACTGTTGGATGGATGACAACAACACCGTAACATCACACTATTTATGGCAGGCGGGGAATTTGGCCAACACAATAGTGAGATGCTAGCTAGTATGCCAATGCAGGACAAACGTGTCACCTCACTAGAGCGAAAAGTCTGCAGTTTGGATGTATTTTAAGCCGAACAGCGAAGGCAGTGCAGGAGCCACATGTAATGTGTGCAAATTGGGGATTTCACTTGGTGGAAAAGACTGAGCTGCATCCAACACTGAGAATCTGATACAGCACTTTGACCAAAACAATGAGTCAGCCGACACCAAACGATATGTTAAAAAAACAGGGAGAAATTGCCTAAGGTTAGCGAAAGGTCAAAGAGATCATAACCAAGACAGCCAGACTGATCATACTGGATGACGAGCCGCTGTTTATGGTTGCAAACGTCGGATTTCACTGTCTCACGGAGCACCTCAAGCCACGGTATGAGATGCCCTATCATCACCACTTTACAGACACAGCTATGCTGGGCATTCATAACAAGCTACGTGACGACCTGCTAGTTCTTGTATCAAAGGTGTCTGCTTTTAGGGTTACCACATGGACATATGGAGTTTGTTTGTCTCATGTCACTGCAAAGTTTTACTGCACAATGGGTCAACTCAAGTTTTATTTACAACATGTGACCTTGTATGCGCAACACTTTAGCGAATTTTACATTGTAGAGCATCATACACATACTTCAAAAAAAAACTTTAAAGGACAACTTAGATTGGATCGGGACTCGGTATTGGCAGATATTTAAAATCAAATGACTCTGACTCGACTCGGGGAGCAAAAAAATGACCACACACAGGCCCGTGCCATCTGTGCATAGATGAATGGAGCAGGTGATGCTGCATAATTAAAACATCTTGCGTTAAAGAGATATGAGTTAATCAGTTCCCTGTTGAATCTGTACCCACTTTTTAATGCAAGTCTTTATCAGCCTCAGCTAAGAATGCTGCAGCACCCAGCATAAAGACACCTGACTAGATAGTGGAATACCAGTCAGTTTTGATACTGATACTATATGGAGATTGTGCCGGGTGCACAAGTGGATGCTAGATCTGCGCTGGTAAAAAAATAATCAGGTTTTTAAGTGGTGTGGAGAAAACTATCATTTATAGATATTGCTGAGGACATGTCCCAGGTGTCCCCAGCTAAAATGACACCTAAGACTGGCGCTATATGAACTGAACTTAAGTGAACTGTATTGAATTGTTTGCTAGTCATGTTCCATTCCTGGGCCCCTTTTAGTTGTAGGTCCATATCACAATGGTCATAGGGTGGAACAGGTTAGGGTGGAACTACTGGCGTCACACAACAGATTCCATTGATTGGGAGACAGAAAGATGTTACTCCTTGCGACAAGCGCAAGACATACTAGTATGTCACATTTGTCATCGCACTAGTATCACACCATGTTAAGCATTTGGGTTTAACTCCTGCTTGGTAAGAGTCTAACTGGCGGTGGAAACGCTCTCCTGAATATGCCGGACCATAAAACGGCATATTGAACCTTACCAACGCGTGCCATACCACTCAGTGGAAATGAGGTATTAGAGAGTTTCTCCTGTCTTCTGCTGGAGGTTGGGAACTTGGGATCAGAATGGACCATGTTCAGGATTTGACAGAAAGAGCTGCAGGAGATGTGACCTGAAGGTAATTTGTGCTTATCATAGCAGCAACCAGGGAAGGCATTCTTGAACAGCAGCAGTTATGGAAGCCATCGAGCTGATGAAGTAAGCTTTAAGGTTTGATCGGCTCTAGGGATGCCTGAAACAGAATACAGGTATCAGGGGCTAGGAGGACTGAGCTTTTGTTATAACAAAAGCATAATCACGGGCAATCCTAAAGAAAGAACAACAGCAACCAAAAGAAACAAGGCTGCCACTTGTCTCCAGTCATGTTGATGGTGTTCATGAATGGGATCCCATAGCACAATTTCAGTGTCAATTTTCAATAATTTTTGCACATTTTAGATGCATTCTCACGCTGCTTAAAAACTGAGAAAAAAGGACAGTATTTATTTGCAAAAATATTGTTTTTGTAAAACTCCTTTCGTTAATTGAGAAAACATAGTGGTATAAATTTTTTTGTAAAACTTATCTTGTTTATTCAGAAAATCTGAGCTTTTTTATTAATTTTTTCTTAAATTATCTTGTTAATTTAGAAAAACAGAGTTTATTTACTTTTTGTAAAAGTTATCTTGTTAATTTAGAAAAACAGAGCTTTTATTTTATTTTATTTTTTCAACGCAATATGCTTCCATATATTATCCCAGGATTGTGTTCAACAAATTTTCCAGTGTTAGTAAAGCTTCTGAAATACAAGAAAGTTAAACAAGTCGGCCATTTTTTCTAAATCACAAAGACATGTTGGGATTATTTTTCTAACTTTCATTTTCCTTGGTTTTAGACAGCTATATAAACAGCAATGTGACAAAAATTCATCTGAGCTTTTTTGGGGCCCTACTTTGGAACTTCAGTTTTTAAGAGAGGTAGATTCTCTTTTAATAATCTCTTTAGGGTCTTTATCAATTCTCCTTCACATTCTTCCTTGACCTTACAAGGTTACCATCCTGCTGTTCTCCTGCTTCACCCAACCCCCAACCCAGAAAACTGATACTGCTCGACTCATACTCCGTGTCATATTCTTTGTGGATGCATGTAGCTGCCTATTCAATTAATTTCCAAGCAGGCAGCTCTTTATGAAGTAAACCATACAGGAAGGCAGCGAGGAAGGAGACATTTCTCTATGGTGTGCCATGTTGCCTTGACCGTTCATGTGTGAATATATCTCTTAGCTGAGACAGGGACTTTCTCGTAGTTATTCTTGTGGTTTGACAACTCTTTTGTTTAATCCTTGCCACTTATGCCTGAAAAATAAAATGCAAGTCCAAGGTTCTAGCTCATGTGATTCGAATTCAACAATATGAGATTACTTAAAGCAAAGAAACAAAGACAATCTTGAATACTATCCCATTCAGTTGCACATTTCTTTGAATCTGAATATGCTTATTTAATAACGGTTTAGAGGTTGTAAATTTACTGTCTCTTATTCTTATTTTTGCTGTTATATTTGACTTTGTGTGGATCTGCATCTCTTCCTCTTTGCCTGTTCCTTTGCTACTGGTACACCTGCATTACCCCACTGAGGGACAGTATTCTATTCTATTCTATTCTAAACCAGAGCAACCATCTCAGTGGTCATTAAGGTATTACTATACCATTCTACAGTGCCTTTCTAATGTATTCATTTACATTTGTGTATTGTAGTGCTGCAAAATACATTGCATATATATTATTCTTAACATAGGAATGTCACTGTGTACGTTGAACGACTGTACCTGAACTGCAATAAATTTAAACAAATTATTTAATTACCATGCATTCAGGGTTGCTAAATATATTTTGTGACACCTGTTTAATGCAGCATAACAGGTTTTAGAAGGTAAAGGAAGTGGTAAGCCTGTACGGTCATTAAGAAACTACAGCTAAGTTGCATAAAAACCAATTAAGCCTTTTAATTATTATTGGGTTCATCGCAAGTCATATTGTTATCACAACAATCACCAGCATCCATCTTCAGTATGAAACACGGGGGTGGCAGCATTATGGAATGGTGACAGTTTTTTCAGCAGGAAAAGGAAAACTGGTCACAGGTAAAAGAAACATGTCTGGGGCAACTGTCTAGCGACCTTTACTCAAAACCAGACTAGGACACACCCATAGATTAAACTTGGAAAAAATAAAGCAAGCATTTTTAATGAAAGAGTGACCAGTATCATGCTTTTGTTGCCGATAATACAAAAAAAGTCTATCAAAACAAGCTTTTTTAACTTCTGTGGGTGTCTGCTCACATATAAAATGTTTAAGCCCTGTGTGTAAATCTCCAGAGTTAGTTTGGCTTTTAGTTTTTTGTTTAGTTTTTTTGTTTTTTTAGCAAAACCTATAAAAATACCAAGCTTCATCATTAAGAAAAAGTCACTGGTGTACCACAAGTCCAAGCCACAAGCTTTTTTTAATATCACCCATCCCATAGTTATATGTGGATCAATGCACAATGTGTGTCTGATTAGGGTAACATCTTCCACATGCTTAGAGGTTCTAGAAAAATGTTATCTGTAATTCCCTCCATTACTGATTTGTGAGTTTTGTTGATCTGCTCTTTACCAGGCTTGTTTTGGTGCCATTTACTCTCAAGGTGTAAAAAACAGGATTTATTGGAATTGCTAAATCTGCTGATTAGCTTTTAATATTTTATAATAACTTATACAAGATTATTATAATTTTTTTTGTTGCTTTGCTGCTTTGATTCTGACTTGTTCGGGGAACTTATTGGCCTTTAGTGTGCACAGTGCTATGTAGTATCCAGACTTCTGTAGCTTTCTCAGAGGACTGGGATCATTGGACACTTTGATTGCACGATTCGTTCTTCGCACTCGGAGAGCACAGACCTCTTTCAAGGCAGCCCAGTCCCCAATCCCCCACCCCCGCCCCAGACGGGGATCCGGATCACCCCAACATTTAGACATTTCCTGAAAATATCTGAAAATATATTTTCCCATTGCGGACATTACCTGAGGATTTGATCAAAATGAGTCTATGAATTTTTGAGCTACAGTGGCTTGCAAAAGTATTCGGCCCCCTTGAACATTTCCACATTTTGTCACATTACAGCCACAAACATGAATCAATTTTATTGGAATTCAATGTGAAAGACCAATACAAAATGGTGTACACGTGAGAAGTGGAACGAAAATCATACATGATTCCAAACATTTTTTACAAATAAATAACTGAAAAGTGGGGTGTGCGTAATTATTCAGCCCCCTTTGGTCTGAGTGCAGTCAGTTGCCCATAGAAATTGTCTGATGAGTGTTAATGACTAAATAGAGTGCACCTGTGTGTAATCTAATGTCAGTACAAATACAGCTGCCCTGTGACGGCCTCAGAGGTTGTCTAAGAGAGTGTTGGGAGCAACAACACAATGAAGTCCAAAGAACACACCAGACAGGTCAGGGATAAAGTTATTGAGAAATTTAAAGCAGGCTTAGGCTACAAAAAGATTTCCCAAGCCTTCAACATCCCACGGAGCGCTGTTCAAGTGATCATTCAGAAATGGAAGGAGTATGGCACAACTGTAAAACCTACCAAGACAAGGCCGTCCACCTAAACTCACAGGCCGAACAAGGAGAGCGCTGATCAGAAATGCAGCCAAGAGGCCCATGGGGACTCTGGACGAGCTGCAGAGATCTACAGCTCAGGTGGGGGAATCTGTCCATAGGACAACTATTAGTCGTGCACTGCAAAAAGTTGGCCTTTATGGAAGAGTGGCAAGAAGAAAGCCATTATTAAAAGAAAACCATAAGAAGTCCCGTTTGCAGTTTGCCACAAGCCATGTGGGGGACACAGCAAACATGTGGAAGAAGGTGCTCTGGTCAAATGAGACCAAAATGGAACTTTTTGGCCGAAATGCAAAACGCTATGTGTGGCGGAAAACTAACACTGCACATCACTCTGAACACACCATCCCCACTGTCAAATATGGTGGTGGCAGCATCATGCTCTGGGGGTGCTTCTCTTCAGCAGGGACAGGGAAGCTGGTCAGAGTTGATGGGAAGATGGATGGAGCCAAATACAGGGCAATCTTGGAAGAAAACCTCTTGGAATCTGCAAAAGACTTGAAACTGGGGCGAAGGTTCACCTTCCAGCAGGACAACGACCCTAAACATAAAGCCAGGGCAACAATGGAATGGTTTAAAACAAAACATATCCATGTGTTAGAATGGCCCAGTCAAAGTCCAGATCTAAATCCAATCGAGAATCTGTGGCAAGATCTGAAAACTGCTGTTCACAAACACTGTCCATCTAATCTGACTGAGCTGGAGCAGTTTTGCAAAGAAGAATGGGCAAGAATTTCAGTCTCTAGATGTGCAAAGCTGGTAGAGACATACCCTAAAAGACTGGCAGCTGTAAGTGCAGCAGACGGTATTCTACAAAGTATTGACTCAGGGGGCTGAATAATTACACACACCCCACTTTTCAGTTATTTATTAGTAAAAAAAATTTGGGAATCATGTATGATTTTCGTTCCACTTCCCACGTGTACACCACTTTGTTTTGGTCTTTCACGTGGAATTCCAATAAAATTGATTCATGTTTGTGGCTGTAATGTGACAAAATGTGGAAAAGTTCAAGGGGGCCGAATACTTTTGCAAGCCACTGTATGTTGTAAACAAACAAACAAACAAACAAACAGATAAAAGAAACTTTCTTTAATCTGCTCATAGTTTATTGTTAGGAAGTGTAGCCATGACTCTATTAAAAAATTATATTTGCAAGAAGCTGCTCAAAGTTATTGTAACTTCATCTTGTAATTTTTCATAAATCATCTGGTCCAAATGGGTATTAAAAAGAAAGATTATACAAACAAATTAAATTATGCTTGAGATTTAAGCATTTTATCAGGAATTTGTTTTGAATGGAAAATTTATTTCTATTTGCAGGTTTAAATACATCAATATAAATGCTTCTGTAACCAGTGTGAAAAAGAAAAGGAAGGGATTAAATGGCAAAGCACAGGTATGAATCCAGAACAATTGAACATATATTTTAACAATATATTAACAGATCAAAGCTTCCAATGTAAATGATTTAATCTATCTTTTTTGATGAGGAGTTTGGCATTTTCTTTTTCTTTTTTTTCTTTTTTTACGTGTCCTGTTTGGCAGTGTGGAGCTCAGAATTGGTGTCTGAGTACCAAGTAGAAGCCCAACAGATTTACTTTCACAAGCGGAGCACTACAGCTTTTGCTATAGTACTCCACTTGATATATGTGTGAAAAATCTTTATTATTATTTCCTGATGTTATGGACATGGAGACGGAAAATTAAAGGGAAGAAAGAAAGAAGATGAAGAAGAGAGGTAGGAAACAAAATGTCATGAGAGAGGGTGAGTTGAAAATACAAGAGAGGAAGGGGAACAAAGAAAACACAGGAAAACATTGAAGTCTGCCTCCATACCCACAGGACGGCAGAGAGAGGGGGAAAAACAAAACAAAACACGAAAAAGGAACATTGACCAAACAAACCAAACATCGTGAACTAAGAACTAAACAACCACATCACACAAGAATGGATATAAAAATACAACAATAATGTCACAGAAAAACTCATGGTACCGATTAATCAAGCTCTAGTAATGATAACCTCAGCCCAAGAATATATCCTTAAACACCAGAGACCCCACATCTATGTGTGTGTGTTAGCATGCTGGTGCATATAAGGTTTCTCCATAAGAGTGTTCGATAGTTGGTGTGAGCAGGCATCAATCCGTCTCCCAGGAATCGATGCAGACATGAAGGAGATCGGAGCAAAGACGTCCAAAGGACCGCCAGAGCCCCTGGCGGACCCAGGCGGGGCCGACCGCATCCCCCAAGAGTGGAGCAAAGGAGAACCCCAGGGGAACGTCCAGCGGCTACTATGCAGGGGCCCGGGGGGCAGCAGCGACGAGCCCACGGGCCCCGCCGGCAACCAGCCGCGCCAGGGCGGGCCGGTCCATGGACCGGGAGAGCCGGGGCCCAGGGGCTCCCCACCCCCCAGCAGAGACCCGACAAGACGAGGGGCCCCCGGCTCCGCAGGGGCCGCGGCCGGCCGCCACGAACCACCACCACCCTAGGCCAATCCCCACCGCCAACATCCCAGCGCCCCACCCCTCCCCCACGTCGGGGCGCCCCACCGGTAGCCGCAGTTGCTGGATAGCATCCCCAGGCCAAGCTCAGCCAGCATCTGGACACCAAGTTGTACCAGCTCCCGAGTCCTGATCCCGCGCAACGCAGAGCGCCGAGACCAGGCATCCAACAAAGGCCAGGGCTGGTCCAACCCCCCAATGAACCGACCACGCAGGGGGCGCACAGAACAGGTGATCGAATGAGCAGAGACGCTGGATCCGTATCCCACCGTGCCACCGAGCAGGCACCACCCAACAATCCCAAACCTGGCACCCCTAAAAGAGGTGCCCCAACCAACCAAAGGAAGATATCGGCCCAGCGCATCGGCCAACCGGCACACCGGCCCCCCCAGGCCCGGCCAGGCACGCACCAGGTCCGAACCGGATTGACCACCGACGCACCAGTAGGCAGGGGCATCCGTCACCGGCGGGGAGTGATGGAGGGGAAATAGGCCCCCCATTAAATGTAAGGCCTGAGGTGCGCCAGGCGAGAGGGCAGCCCAAGACCCAACCTGACAGGCAGACAAAGACATACAGACAGTCATACGTTCCCTCCCTCTTAAACAAATACATTCTCACTAACTCACCAAGACACCCAAGAAATGATGCTGTACCCTCACTCATACACCCCATACACACTTCATGCTCCCCGGTCCAGGTACCGATGCCCCAGTAGAGCCACCAGCCCCCGGACCCAGGAGATGGACCCCCTACCTTCTAGGACGGAGACAAGCAGACCGCCAAGGGCCCCACAGTGGCGAGGCAGCCCGACAGCCCAGGACCCCGACCAGACCACCTGTTCCTCCTCCGGACCCCAACCCCTGATGGCCTCCTATTAACAGGGGTTGTATCAAAAAGCTTTGGGTTTTAAAAGGAAGTAATCTGGAAAAGTGTCTGCACCGCTTGCTTTATTCTGTTCTTTGTTTCTTTTTATATTTTCTACATTTTTCTTTCTATTTTGCATACAGTTTGGAGCATTGTGTTTAGCTCCATTAAATGATGTATGTGCATTTGATTTAAAGGCTGAAAAGTGAACAGCGAATCGCATTTTATGAGCCATCAAGTCCTTTGTACGTAGGAAATAGCCTGCATGGCAGATACAACAGTAGAACCGGTCATTGTAAACTAATGTTTCCTAATGGAAGCTGATTTTTAATATCACACTAACCAATACATGGATTTATTTCTGTAACCACGCAAACGGAAGTATGACATTTTATCTCAAGCCCTAATGTTTTTCCAAATGCAGCTCAGCTGTGTTTGAACCTCAAAAGAGAGGCAGCAACCATCAGTGTTATTTCATGTTCCTATTTACCATCATAACACAATGCAATATGTTAAAAACATGAAGTACTGCTGGTCAGCATGAGTCATTTTCGAAAGGTGATTATTTTCACCTTTCAAAATTTATTTTTATTTTTTATCACATTTTTTGTATTGGTTAGCTTCATTGAGACCCAGAGTCTTATTTTCAAGAAGAACCTGACCCCAAACAACATCACTAAAACAAACCTGATAAAATAATTTCAGTAAGAAGAGAAGTACCAGGAAAACTGGTGTTTTAAGAAGTAAAAGTGATGAAGTTCACCAAAATTAGGAGTAAGTTTTCCACTGGAAAGCAACTTGTAGCTCATGCATTTACAGGGCCAAGTTTGATTGGTTCTTTTTCCACAGTGGAATAATTATGCAACAAAGAACTTCAGTGAATTTTTTAAAATAATATTTGGGTGCACAAGGTTTGAAACTGTACATCCAGTCTCAGGTTTATACATACAATTCCACTAACACTTGAAAACATGTCCCTTGGCAATTTGTGAAGAAACCACACGCTTCTTTTAGCAGAACTAATAGAGCTCTTGCAAATTGGTTGGTTTCAAGACATTAACCCAGCTTTTCAGCATATTCAAAAAGTTTCTATAATCTACATTTTCTATAAAATAATCAGCCACTAACAATTAGTGTGCTTAATTTCAAAACCACTTTTGCAGGGCGTTTGGGACCATTGTCCTGATCAGAGCTTGCTTAAGCCATTTTGATCCCTTAGCCAGAATTATGATAAATAAACATTTAGATTTTTAGTACGTTTGATAAGATGAAGGCTAACAGCTTGACTTTGAGAGTCTGATCATTTCTAATTTAAAACAGTGATTTAATTCCAGCATTTCCATTGAATCTTAGTCACTAACTTTATTCTATATAAGAGGAGGAAATGACATAAATTAACACTGAAGGACAGCAAAACTAAGAAAAGATTCAGTATACCTAAGTCTCTGTGCAATAATAGTACTCTAATTTCTGGCTGTTGAAAAACAAAATGTAAATAATAATAATTTTGCATAATTACATATTTATGAACTCTTTTAAAGGTTAAATTTAACCTGGCATGGCTTCTATTCATCTGGTGTGAGATGTTTCAGGTGGAGAACTCATCACTGAAGGGTGCATCTGACTCCATTTCAGAATATTAAGAAGTGAAGGAGATTTTAAACAGCATGTTTAAAAAGCAGCCGTGATTCTACATTTAGCTTAAAGGGATGATTCAATCCACTTCCTAAAGTTAGGGAACTGTAAGGAAGTGAGATCATATTACAATACCTACGATTCACCCTCAGACACTTAAATTCTGAAGATAAAACCTAATAAATAAATTATTTTAAGCATTTGTTTTTCTACTGGCCCAGCAGTCAAGAGGTTCAGTGGGTAGCAGGGGAAAGATGATACGGTCCACTTTAGGGGGGGCCTTCAACACTTATTTTTATTATACCTAATGTGAATGCATAAATGCAATAACAAGGAATAACATTATTTTACATTCCCACCACACCTGTTATTTTAATATTATTTCCGTGTGCCAAGTCTGATGTAAGATGGGTCAAAATTACCCCTTCCCTCCCAGTAATTACATAGTGAACAGTGCAGGAAAGGTTTAGGGGAAGGTCTATCAATTACTTAAAAACAACAGGGGGCATAATCGTTGTATGTTTTATTTCTATATTCATTTCTTTTGTTTGTTTTAATGCAGAGCAATAAGTAAGGGTGCCAGTCAGGGCTAAAGTTTAAAACTGTAAATCATTTATTTCTATGTTTTTCTGCAGCACCCCATCTCCAGCAGTGGCTATAAAAAAAAAAATTCTTTAAAACTTGACAGAGGGCATCGTACCAAATATTAAATTTCTTTGAAAAGATTTGTATAGTTTTAAACCTGTTAAAGTAAATCCATATTAAATTCAAACCAAATTATTCTTTATTAAATGTATTGATATTTTGTTTGTTGTATAATCACACCTACCTGAAATCATAATTATGCCCCAAATCATCAACATTCTTGATCATGAGTATACGTAAACCTCTGGTCAGCGCCGTCTATTGTGTAGTAAATGAGGAGTACTAGGATAACAACCTTGAAATCTAAGAAACTGGATTTTGCTTCGTTACCAATGTGAAGCTTCTCATTATCAGGAAAAAATGTTAAATAAGTGCTCCCGTGAGAATCATTTCTACGTTTCTGGGTGGTTGTTTCTAGTTGTTTCATTTTGGCCGTCAGATGAATTGCTTCTTTTTTTTTCACTGAAGGAAAAGTTAGAACAGGTCAACTTGCAAAACACTTCAGACTGAATGATTCACTGGAGGCTCAAGTCTGGTTTTCACTATTTATATACTGGTTTTGCAGTTTTATGACTCATGCCTGCCTGTAGTTACAGTCTTTTTACGAGATCATATGCTGGCGGTGACCAGTGTTCACTGTGTAGCTTGATCATCAGCCCGCAGAAGAAGCTGCAAGGTGCCATGACACACTATAATAGCAGATACTCAGGAGAGCCAAATCTGTTAAGTCTTGATTCTGCGTCACTTTGGCAGAGGTTGTTTACAGAATACAAGAATATGTGTGCTTCTGTGAGGCATTTGTCAGTGTGCAAATATGTGTGTTCTTTTAGTCACTCCTCTTTTTTTCACTGAAATAAATATGCAGAGCACATCAAGTGTTTGTGCTTAGGCAAAATAGATGGCATTGCTGGTGAGCAAAACATCTATCATTTCTGCCTCTGATTAATAGTTGTCCTGGGGATGGCTTTTCTGCAAAGGGAGAGGGAGGAGAGGGAAGGGAGGTAGAGGCGGGGGAATAAATGTGGAAAGAAAAAGACAAAAAAGCAGAAAACAGCAGTGGAGAAAGAGTGAAAGGGAGGCGATGGAGATAGGATGCCTCCTGGTTACTGATCTGAAATGGTTAAACATAGGGAGCTCAGAGAGCTAAGAAACTTCTGCAGATGTCTCCTGTTGTGTTGCAATTGTGCGTTAAACAGTTTTCTTTTTCTAAACAAAGCAAGATGAGAATCATGTCACGGCTTGGAAACCAAAATGGTGAATTGCAATCCACAGATAATTATGAGGTTTGATGCTGTGGAAATTTTCGTTTAGCAAAATTTTCATTGCTGTCTTTAAATATCAGTGCCCTGTTCGTGAGTTATGAAATTCATTTTCTTGTATTTTTCCATGTCTAATGTTTTCTTTGTAGATTTCTGCACCATGAGAACATCTGCAAGACTGTTGTTTGTCTCGTAGTTGTTGATAAATTATAAACCAATATCAATGGAACTAATTACATGTTTTTTAAACAAGTCCCTATAAAAAAAATTTCTTTGTCATCATACAGTTTCTACCCATGGTTAATTTTTTAGGTGTTGTCGTTAAAGTTGTTTTATTGTTGTTGTTTTTTTTGCTGTTTGTCAGGAATGAGAGATTTCTTAAATATTGCCACAAAAAGACTATTTTGGATGATCACATTACAAAACAAAGCTGTCAATTTAGACAGCAGAATTACCCAACTGTTCTCACCTTCAGCTGCTATTATCCATGATAGGATCTGTCCTGGCAGTTTATCATCTCATCAGTGAGAATTGATCGCACTCTTCAACTACAACTAGTGAGGTTGTTGATCTCCTCTCTGTTATAACATAATTGTGTATTGTACACAAATAACCAGTTTAAGGCGTTATTATGGAATTATATTTCAGTCAAAATCCCGAGCGAGATTTTCAACCCTCACCTGTGCGTATTCTACAAGGCACGCATGTAATTGCTCAAGCGCGTGCGCGCATATTCAACAACACACTCTACACCAAGCTTTCATACATGTGTGAAGGTAAATCTTAGGAGAGGCTGCGCCCTCGAAAGGAAATTCTGTGTGAGCGAATAAAAGACTTTTGACTGTTTGGAGGAGGAGCCTAAGGTCGGCACTGACCCTGTGTAATTGGTCTTTTTAAATCAGTAATGCCCACAGGATCAATGATTTTTTTCATAAGAGTTCACCAAACATCACATTGCTTTTAGTATCCTACGAAAAGAAAAGAAAATCAATTTCAATTCAATTCATCTTATTTATATAGCGCCAATTCACAACAGATGTCATCTCAAGGCACTTAACAAGAAGTCATTTCAATATATTTATACAAACATCCAATAAGTTAAAAAGTTTCCTATTTAAGGAATCCCAGCAGATTGCGTCAGTCATTGGCGTGAGGTTGGGCAGACTTTCCAACCACAGCAATCCTTCAGCAATCCCTCATACTGAGCAAGCATGTAGCGACGGTGGAGAGGAAAAACTCCCCTTTAACAGGAAGAAACCTCCAACAGAACCAGGCTCAGTAGGAGCGGCCATCTGCCACGACCGTCTGGGGGTTTGAGAAGACAGAGCAGAAACACAGAAGGAACAGAAGATCTGATATAAGATAACTTTCTATGTTACAGAAAGTAAAAAGTTGATAACAGGACACAGTGGATGTTCAGCCACCGGGAGCATCATCCCAGTCGATGCCCCCCGTCCAACAGGGCATTGCAGCCAAGCAGGATACCAGACCAGGTATATCTTCTATGGAGAGAAAAACACTGAGAGAAAACAAAGTTAACAGTCGAAATAACAGAATGTACTGTAATACAACTGGAGAGTCGTAGGAGAAAAGGAAGTAGCAGAGTGAAGAAAATTGGTAAGTCTGTCCTCCAGCAGTCTAAGCCTATAGCAGCATAACTACAGAGATAGCTCAGGATGACCTTAGCCACTCTAACTATAAGCTTTATCAAAAAGGAAAGTTTTAAGCCTGGCCTTAAAAGTAAACAGAGTGTCTGCCTCACGGACTAAAGCTGGGAGCTGGTTCCACAGGAGAGGAGCCTGATAACTAAAAGATCTGCCTCCCATTCTACTTTTAGAAATCCTAGGAACTACAAGTAAACCTGCAGTCTGAGAGCGAAGTGCTCTGTTGGGAATATATGAAACAATTAGATCTCAGATGTATGATGGAGCTTGATTATTAAGGGCTTTGTATGTAAGAAGAAGGATCTTAAATTCTATTCTGGATTTAACAGGGAGCCAATGAAGGGAAGCTAAAACAGGAGAAATGTGATCTCTCTTTTTAATGTTCATCAGAACTCTTGCTGCCGCATTTTGGATCAACTGAAGGCTTTTAATGGCATTTTGTGGACTACCTGATAGTAAAGAATTACAGTAGTCCAGCCTTGAGGTAACAAATGCATGGACTAGTTTCTCAGCATCACTCCTGGACAGGATGTTTCTAATTTTAGCAATATTCTGGAGGTGAAAGAAGGAAATCATAGAAACCTGTTTAATATGGGATTTAAATGTCAAGTCTTGGTCAAAAATAACGCCGAGGTTCTTTATGTTATTACTGGGGGCCAATTTAATGCCATCCAGATGAAGTGATTGACTAATCAGTTTCTTTTTTAAAACTTTTGGTCCAAAGACGGCAACTTCTGTCTTTTTAGAATTTAAAAGCAAAAAGTTTAGATTCATCCATGTTTTTATGTCTTCCAGACATGCCTGTAATCTACCTAACTGACTGGGTTCATCGGGATTTATGGATAAATATAGTTGCGTATCATCTGCATAGCTGTGGAAATGTATCCCATGCTGTCTAATGATTCTACCAATTGGAAGCATGTATATGGTGAAAAGAACTGATCCAAGCACAGAACCCTGTGGAACTCCACAAGTAACCCTTGAGAGTGAAGAAGATTGATCATTTAGATGAACAAACTGGAATCTATCAGACAAATATGATTTAAACCAGCCTAGTGCTGTTCCTTTGATCCCTGCAACATGTTCAAGCCTTTCTAAGAGAATATTGTGATCAATTGTGTCAAAAGCAGCACTGAGATCTAACAACACCAGAACAGACACCAGTCCATTATCTGAGGCCATGAGAATATCATTAGTAACCTTCACCAGTGCTGTTTCAGTGCTATGATGAGCTCTAAAACCTGACTGAAACTCTTCAAACAGCTCGTTACTGTTTAGATGCTCACAGACTTGATTAGCAACAATTTTCTCAAGGATTTTGGATAAGAAAGGAAGGTTAGATATAGGTCTGTAATTCACTAAGTCATCTTGATCAAAGGAAGGTTTCTTGAGTAAAGGTTTAATTACAGCTATTTTAAATCCTTGTGGTACGTATCCGTTTACTAAGGATAGATTAATCATATCCAAAATGGGGCCAGGAACCAAATGGAACACTTCTTTAAATAATTTGGTTGGAATTGGGTACAACCTACAAGTTGAAGGTTTAGATGAGGCTAATATTTTTGATTATTCCGAAAGCTCGACTGAATATAAACAGCCTAAGCACAAATGAGGTTCTACAGTTCTTTCCGATGCTGCCTCATTTACTGAGGAAGAAGTAATCATGTTTGGGAGGATGCTAATGATTTTACTTCTAATAGAATAAATTTTATCTATGAAGAATCCCATAAAATCATCACTGCTAAGAGCTGGGGGAATAGTTGGCTCAACAGAGCTATGACTCTGTGTAAGTTTGGCAACCGTACTAAAAAGAAACCTAGGATTGTTTTTATTCGCCCTTTTTTAATGATGAAAAACATGCTGTTCTAGCTTGTCGAAGGGTCTTTTTATACAGCAGTAGACTGTTATTCCAGGTTAAATAGGAATCCTCTAGATGTGTAGAGCGCCATTTTCTCTCCAACTTCCTAGTATTCTGCTTTAAAGTATGCAACTCTGCGTTAAACCAAGGAGTCAGCCTCCTATGGCTAGCCACTTTCTTTTTTAAGGGGGCTACACTATCTAATGCCAAACGCAATGAGAACGTAATGCTTTGAACCAGACCATCAATTTCTGAAGGGTTAGAGATAGAATTGCTGCCATCCACTGTGTTACTCTGAGACACTGAGGAAAGTAAGAATGGAACAGATTCTTTAAAAATTGTTACAGCATTGTCTGATAAAGCTCTACTATAATGAAATTTTCTTTCAGATTTAAGATGGTCAGTTAAAGTAAATTCAAAAGTTATTAAGAAGTGGTCAGACAGGACCGGGTTATGTGGGTGGACTGTTATTTCCTCACACTCAATACCGTATGTCAGTACAAGGTCCAAAGTGTGTTTGCCCGAGTGGGTCGATCTCTGTACTTTTTGAGTAAAGCTAATTGAGTCTAAAATAGCACTAAAGGCTGCATTTAGGCTATCACTTTCAGTATCCACATGAATATTGAAGTCACCCACTATAATGACCCCATCAGTATTTAATACTAAATCAGATAAAAAATGTGAGATCTGATCCAAGAATTGAGATTAAGGGCCTGGTGGACGATACAAAACCACAAACAAAAATGGTCTTAATGTTTTGCAACTTGGATGAGGAAAATTAAGGGTTAGATGTTCAAAAGAACTGTAGCTATCAATTGGTCTGGGACTAATTAGTAAATCAGAACGAAAAATGGCCTTGCCCAGTATTTCTAGGAATGTGAAAATTTAAATGACTGGAAGGAGTTGACTCATTTATACTGACATAATCCTCCTGCTGCAACCAGGTTTCTGTGAGACAAAGCAAATCAATGTGATTATCACAAATCAAGTCATTTACTAACAAAGTCTTTGAGGAGAGAGATCTTATGTTTAATAAACCACATTTAATAGATTTATTTTTCTGTTCAGTCAAAGTTGTATTTATCTTTATGAGATTTCCATAATTTGCTTTTGTTGGCTTAACTTTTAATCCATTTTATTTTGGCCGTGGGCAAGACACTGTTTCTATAGGGTAATGGGTGGGTAATAGTATAGAAGCAGCAGAGAGGTGGGTTAAACTACGACTCTGCTTCCTGATCTGGATCCTGGGTTGTCAGTGTTTTGGAGGACTAATAAATTCGGCCATATTCCTAGAAAGAAGAGCTGCTCCATCCAAAGTGGGATGGATGCCGTCTCTCCGGATCAGACCAGGTTTTCCACAAAAAGTTTGCCAGTTATCAATGTAGCCCACATCCTCATATTGAATCTCATAATTTATATTCTGTTGTTAGTTTTCATTAATAAATATAAATTTCTCAAATGCAAACCTCTGTTTTATACCTTCCTGAAAGAACTGAAACTCTTCTTCTCCTTCACTTTCTTTAATGGAGAAAAGCACTGCAATTGCTTGAAAGGATATAATGAACTGATTGTGAACTTTCTACCCTTAGCCCTTTTTAAAATGTATTTTTCATTTTATTTATTTATGTTTTTAGTTTTTCTTTTTTTCTCTGCTTGAATGCTACACCAATGCTCCTGGCTGTCTGGCATCACCAAAGTCATGTTTTCTTTGTTTGACAAATGCCATTTTCTTGTATTGTTAAACTGTGAAAATAAATACAACTCTCCTGATCCTGTGGGCATTACTGATTTAAAAAGACCAATTACACAGGGTCAGTGCCAACCTTTGGCCCCTTCTCCAAACAGTCAAAAGTCTTCTACTCGCTCGCGCTGAATTTCCTTTCGAGGGTGCAGCCTCTCCTAAGATTTACCTTCACGTGTGTATGAAAGATTGGTGTAGAGCGCGTGTGAGGTGAAATCCACATGCATGGGTTGTTGGGTACCCATGAGATGAATTCTACACGTGCGTGTTGTTGAATATGTGCGCACGAGCATGAGCAATTATGTGCGTGCCTTGTTAAATACGCGCATACTCGTTGCCCCCTATCTCGGCGCCTGTACATTGGGGTTTACCCCGGTGAACGAGAGGGTAGCCTCTCTCCGCCTACGGGTGGGGGGGACGGGTCCTGACTGTTGTTTGCGCTTACGCATCAAACGGCAGATCAGATTACCCACCCTTTTTGGAGTCTTTGGAGGGGGTGCTGGAGAGGGCTCCTCCCCGGGACTCCCTTGTTCTGCTGGGGGACTTCAATTCTCACGTGGGCAATGACACTGAGACCTGGAGGGGTGTGGTTGGGCAGAATGGCCCCCCCGATCTGAACCCGAGTGGTGTCTTGTTATTGGACTTCTGTGCTCGTCATGGATTGTCCATAACGAACACCATGTTCAGGCATAAGGGTGTCCATATGTGCACTTGACACCAGGACACCGTAGGCCGCAGCTCAAGGATCGGCTTGGTTGTCGTCTCATCTGATCTGCAGCCGCATGTTCTGGACACACGGGTGAAGAGTAGGGCTGAGCTGTCCACTGACCACTACCTGGTGATGGGTTGGCTCCAATGGTGGGGGAGGACGCCGGACAGACCTGGAAGCCAAGGTGTTGAGGAGATCCGTTTCGGTGGGCTCAGGATCGGGTCTCTGCTTTTTGCAGATGACGTGGTCCTGTTGGCTTCATCGGAACGTGATCTACAGCTTTCGCTGGAGCGGTTCGTAGCCGAGTGTGAAGCGGCTGGGATGAGAATCAGCACCTCCAAATCCGAGGCCATGGTCTTGAGCCGGAAAAGGGTGGGGTGCCTTCTCCGGGTCGGGGATGAGGTCCTTCCCCAAGTGGAGGAGTTTAAGTATCTGTGGATCTTGTTCACGAATGAGGGAAAAATGGAGCGGGAGATCGATAGACGGATTGGTAGGGTATCTGCAGTTATGCGGGCGCTGTACCGGTCTGTCGTGGTGAAGAGAGAGCTGAGCCAAAAGGCGAAGCTCTCAATTTACCGGTCAATCTACGTTCCTACCCTCATCTATGGTCACGAACTCTGGGTGGTGACCGAAAGAACGAGATCATGGATACAAGCGGCTGAAATGAGTTTCCTCCGTAGGGTGTCTGGGCTCTCCCTTAGAGATAGGGTGAGAAGCTCGGTCATCTGGAAGGGGCTCAGAGTAGAGCCGCTGCTCCTCCACATCGAGAGGAGTCAGTTGAGGTGGCTTGGGCATCTGGTCAGGATGCCTCCTGGACGACTCCCTGGTGAGGTGTTTCAGGCACGTCCTACCGGGAGGAGGCCCAGGGGAAGGCCCAGGACACGCTGGAGGGGACTATGTTTCTCGGCTGGCCTGGGAGCGCCTTGGGATTCCTCCCGAGGAGCTGGAACAAGTGGCTGGGGAGAGGGAATGTCTGGGTGTCCTTGCTTAAGCTGCTGCCCCCGTGACCCGACCCCGGATAAGTGGAAGAAGATGGATGGATGGATGGATGGATGGATGGATGGATATGAATAAGAAAATTAGCGATGGATGGATGGATATGAATACGAAAATTAGCCCCACCTCATCCGTCTCGTGCTTGTCTGCAGCCCTCCCCCACTCTCCCTAATCCTTTGTAAGTAAATGTTGCCCCAATCACTCGCAACACTTGTATCACATATGATCTCTGGAAAAAGTCAAAGAGTCAGGTCCAAGTGTTGCAGTTCTATGTCTAATAAAGTGTTTTTTACTGACGATTTTACCAAAGATCTGAAGTCAGTATGTCTTGTATTGAACCCCTGGAGTGAATACTTTGCAGACCCACCGCTCAAATTCCAGTCCTAAAAGGCTGGTGTCTTGCAACATATAAATGTTTCTGTAGTCCAACATACTTGAATCAAATATCAACATTACATCCTAAGTGTGTATTAAAGTCCTACTGCATTCTCCTGATGACCTGACCATTTGATTTAAGGTGCTGATTCAGAACCACATCTAAAAGTAGCAGGAAACTTCCCTTTGAGTACTGGAGTTTGACACTTTCAACCAAACCATTTGCTTGTAGCTCTTTCACAAACTGGTTTCCTTCCGGCAATACCCCGTATTTAGCGACTTTAACTTTCTCATCAAATCTGACCAGCTTTCCTATCTCAGTTTAAGAAAGAAATGTATTCACCATGATGCTGCCACCACAATATTTCTCAGTTCATGATGATGTGCAGCTTTTGAATGGACCAAAAAGTTTTAATTTTGGTCTCATCATACTAGAGCAATGTCATATGACTTATTTTCAACCATCGCTTTGCAATTGCTTCATAAAGCCAAGATTTTGTCCACTTATGTTCTCTAAAAATACCAATGAGAGCTTAACATAACAGCTGGATTTATGCCAAGATGAAATCACTGGCAGACAGACTGTTCACCACTTAGATGACTTCTGAAAACAACAACAGGTTGTTACAGAAAATGGGAATTGATGCATGCATCAGCTTTTAGATTTTATTTGAAAAATAAAATAAAATAAAAACCATGTCTCATTTCTCTACCACTTCAGCAATATGCACTACTCTGTGTCTATTTTTACCACTCAGTTTTTAAATATAATAGTATTTTGATACCTATTCAATTGTATTTATTTTTTTATTGATTTTAAATAATATTCAATCCAAACAAGCTGAACGGATAACTACATAAAAAAATTTAACTAAATGATTGCATTTATAATACCTGCTGTGGCCTGAACGTACAGTCTCACAAGTTTTTCCTGTTCCGCATGGAATTGAAATGTGCACCCATTTGTGCACAATCAAATAGAGGGATTGCTGCAGATGTTATTGTCATGAGGTTTTGGATTTTTGTCTTGGACAGATTACTTTTCATGGGGGTTTAGGTGTTGTTCTGAAGGCTGAATCCGCTCACGCTGGTAAAGTTATCCCCCGAGCCCTACTCTCAACCGTCTGCTGTTTTTAACAGCAATACGCCACACAGTATTCAGTCATCTTGTATTAACTCCTGCTGTTTTGGTGGAAGTCAGTGGATGGGAATACCGGTCCAAGATGGCGGCCTCATTTCTTGTCTCAGAGCAGCCAACGCAGGGCTACTATTTATTATGTCTATGGTTGAGACTCGGATAATAAATAAAACAGAAATCTTCCACACAGCCCTGGTATGCCCCTGCTAAAGTCTGAGCTTGCAAAGGTACAAGGTTTAAATGAAAGAGATCTCAGATCTTTTTACTGATTGAAATGTCTTACTCAGGCACAAGAATGACAACATTGCTGCAAATCAATGCTAAATGAATATGAAATTACTACTGTCTTAAATTTTTTCAGCCTAATTTTACAATTTAAGTTGTTTTTCTTAACATCTGCATCATGTAAATTGCAAGCCAAATGGTTGATTACACATTTATTTATGTCCACATGTATAGATGTGTGAAATCAGCATGCCATCTGCTCTAAAAAAAAAGAGACGGTTGAATGCAGACAAAGAACACAGTGCTGCTAATTTAAAATAGCCTTCTTCTTTGCAGCCCAACACTGGTCACTGTTTTTGTTCCTGTGAACGTTTTCCTGATGTGTCTAAGTGAAAAAATGGTGCAAGATAATAACAAACCACATGAATATGTAGGTCACATAAACTGACTTTCTGGAAAACTTAAACCCCTTCCATGCACCATAAACACATCGATTTTCACATAGATAGAAATAGGCTACAGCAACCCTCATGTTTTAATTCAGCCATTTTTAGTTACTGTAGCTAAATCCGATGAGATAGACAGCATGAGGAAGGGATGCTATGGTCTTCAAACAGGCTACACACCCACAGATTGTACAGTCTCACCAGAAAACCAAAAAAAGCACTGGTAAGCGTGTTGCAGAGTCTGCCTCTCAGTGAGAAGCCTGCAGTGGCATTCCCCCGGCAACCCGTGGTGTTGGCTCATTTTGATGTTACTCTTTCTATTGAGTTAACTGCTCTCATTCAAACTTAATATTTTTACAGTCCTGTTTAAATCAGGTACAAAGTTCACATGGGGAAAAAGGCTTCATTGGGTTTTTGCATCAGGATTTAAAGTGCAAAGAAAAAAGACAAGAGATCTAAACAATACTTCATTCATAAATTTTCCAACAGGAATGCCAGCTTGAAATTTTACATCCCCCCTGTGGTTATTTTGGGAGCCTAAAATATTTGGTATGCTTCACATTAAAGTGTCTCCTGATTTTTTGTCTCTCTCTTGCTTTTTAAATCTTCTTCCTCCCACACTTTTTTACAGTTTGCCAGCATGGGTGTAAAGAAAACCTGTTTACTTTCTGTGTGGTATTATTCATATCAGCACCACCCCCATCTCTCCTCTGACAGGATCACAATCCAGCCTGCCCGCCCTTCAGCACACTTGCCGTCTTCCTTACATGATGACATGCATCTCCAGCTACCATGTTGGCTTCTGTCCTCCTGGTGACCCTGCCTCTTTATGCAGGACAGCCAAGATGGGCAACATTTTATCATTGTGTATCTTAAAATAGACATCAGCTGGACTGCTTACAATTACATATTGGTGAAAAATATTTATAATGTTTAATTAAAGCACATATATTACACAGCACATATACCTTATATCATAACACTACTAAAAATCTACTCTATATTTCAATGGTATTGCTAGATTTGATGAAAAACTCCATGGTTTGATCATTACGCCAATACTATGCAGTGTGTAGTGTATGTATCACTAAAACAGAAATTTACATTTAAGATGTAACGGCAAATGTTCCTGTAAGCTGATAATGAAAGTTGTTGATCTCATGATAAAATATGAAAATGTTCTGTCTGCACTGATGATGTTTCACTCACCTCAGCATACTGACTGCTTAGAGGGGCTCCAACTGACGGCAGTTCAACCTACTTTCGGATTGATTTCACTTATATTTATTTCACCTACAGAGACAGTAAGTTGAATCTTAAAAGAAAAAGAAGACACTCACTTCATGACAAATGTAATGTACCCTGTACTGAAATAACTGAAAAGTGTGAATTTTACCCCTTCCTCCCAATATGCATAACATAAATAAGTGTGCATCAAAAGCAAAATATATATGTTGCACTTCTGTTTTGGCTCAAATGTTACAGGAATGACCCAAAAATATCACATTTTCCTGTATGCAGATGTTCAGTCTACACTGATGAATGTTTACTTACCTCAACAAGCTGAGTGCATGAACTGGCTCCAGCTGAGATCAGCAGCATGAAATAAACTGATGTGGAAAAGTATTTGCCCCCTCACAAAGATTGTTCAGTCTAACAAAGCAACCCAGCGCAGCAATGACTCATCCACAGTGCCACAAAAATATCAGAACCTCATCTAAAGCACTGCGGGTGCCACTTACCTCAATTAAGGTGATTGTCAGAGGTGGGTAGAGTACCCGAAAATTATACTCAAGTAGGAGTAGCACTAGTTTAACATATTTTTACCCAGGTAAAAGTAAAAGGTAGCCATCCAGAAATTACTCAAGTAAGAGTAAAACATATTTGGTAAAAAGGCTACCTGTGTATTGAGTAACACCCAGAGGTGGAAAGTAACAAAATACTTTTACTTCCATTACTGTAATTGAGTAGGTTTTTTGTATAATTGTTCTTTTTAAAGTCATGTTTAAACTCTGTAATTTTACTTTTACTTAAGTACGTTTTTTTCTAAAGTTTTGTACTTCGCTACATTTTCAATTCTATCCATTACTGAGTAAAAAAATGGATAGGAGAACTGGTGCTAATAAGGATAAAGATGGAAGCACCTGACATTGGTATGGATCCAGTGAACAAAGAAACCCATCGATAAAGTTAAAGTCAAAGAAAATAATGTTAAATCCTGGCCATATGTAAGTGACGTCTTCGGCTTCAGGTCAAAAAAGGCAATAAGATTAGTATGTGTTTGCCCAGAGAGACCAAAGGTAGCAGCTTTTAAAAACTCCACATCAATCCTGCGCAAGCATGTAGAGGTATGTTAAATTAAACTACAGTCGTGGCCAAAAGTTTTGAGAATTACATAAATATTGGAAATTGGAAAAGTTGCTGCTTAAGTTTTTTTAATAGCAATTGGCATATACTCCAGAATGTTATGAACAGTGATCAGATGAATTGCATGGTCCTTCTTTGGCATGAAAATTCCACTGCATTTCATTGCTGGCATTGAAGGACCTGCTGAGATCATTTCAGTAATCGTCTTGTTAACTCAGGTGAGAATGTTGACGAGCACAAGGCTGGAGATCATTATGTCAGGCTGATTGGGTTAGAATGGCAGACTTGACATGTTAAAAGGAGGGTGATGCTTGAAATCATTGTTCTTCCATTGTTAACCATGGTGACCTACAGAGAAACGCGTTCAGCCATCATTGCATTGCATAAAAATGGCTTCACAGGTAAGGATATTGTGGCTACTAAAATTGCCATAAATTGCCATATAAAATATAAATCAACAATTTATATGATTATCAACAACTTAAAGGAAAGAGGTTCAGTTCTTGTTAAGAAGGCTTCAGGGCGTCCAAGAAAGTCCAGCAAGCGCCAGGATCGTCTCCTAAAGACGATTCAGCTGCGGGATCGGAGTGCAACCAGTGCAGAGCTTGCTCAGGAATGGCAGCAGGCAGGTGTGAGCGCATCTGCACGCAAAGTGAGGCGAAGACTTTTGGAAGATGGCCTGGTGTCAAGAAGGGCAGCAAAGAAGCCACTTCTGATCTTCTGCAGAAAGTATGGTGAATGGACTGCTGAGGACTGGGGCAAAGTCATATTCTCAGACGAAGCCTCTTTCCGATTGTTTGGGGCATCTGGAAAAAGGCTTGTCCGGAGAAGAAAAGGTGAGCGCTACCATCAGCCCTGTGTCATGCCAACAGTAAAGCATCCTGAGACCATTCATGTGTGGGGTTGCTTCTCATCCAAGGGAGTGGGCTCACTTACAATTGTGCCCAAAAACACAGACATGAATATAGAATGGTACCAAAACACCCTCCAACAGCAACTTCTTCCAACAATCCAACAACAGTTTGGTGAAGAACAATGCATTTTCCAGCACGATGGAGCACCGTGCCATAAGGCAAAAGTGATAACTAAGTGGCTCGGGGACCAAAACGTTGAAATTTTGGGTCCATGGCCTGGAAACTCCCCAGATCTTAATCTCATTGAGAACTTGTGGTCAGTCCTCAAGAGGCGGGTGGACAAACAAAAACCCACTAATTCTGACAAACTCCAACAAGTGATTATGAAAGAATGGGTTGCTATCAGTCAGGATTTGGCCCAGAAGTTGATTGAGAGCATGCCCAGTCGAATTGCAGAGGTCCTGAAAAAGAATTGCCAACACTGCAAATACTGACTCTTTGCATAAATGTCATGTAATTGTCCATGAAAGCCTTTGAAACGTATAAGGTGCTTGTAATTATATTTCAGTACATCACAGAAACAACTGAAACAAAGATCTAAAAGTAGTTTTGCAGCAAACTTTGTGAAAACTAATATTTGTGTCATTCTCAAAACTTTTGGCCACAACTGTACAGCCTTTTAATAAACTACAAGTCATAGTTTAATAAAAGGCTGTGCGTTCAAGTTAATAAAAGACATCAGTAAATGACTCGAGTAAACTCTTTTTCATGGACCTGTCCACTGTCCTATGTCCTATCTGGAGCATGAGGCACGTCCTGGGTGGGTGAATGAGTGGATTCACGGAAAAAATTAAATTGTCTGGTTTTATTGTTTTTCATCAAGCCTGCATCTACTAATGCTGTGTGATTTGTTGGGATTTTAAAAATAATTTAGAATAGGTAGAGTAAAAAAAAATGAACAGGAACTTCAGAGAGAACTGTAAGGATGGACTCAAATAAATGAATGAATCTAGAAGTACATTAGGCCAGGGCAAATTTGAAAAAATTAAAACCATTTTTTTTCAACAGCTGCTATGTTTATTTGACAAGTTTCAAGTTTATTTTACATGTTCTAAAATCTGACAGGTATAGCATAGTCTCATCAAAAAATGGCACAGTTTTGTCTTTTAAAAATTGTGATGGTACCTGACAATTTGGTCTTCTTTGTGTCATTAGGGTAAAGTCACAGCACTTTTGACTGTTAGTGTTACCCATTTTGATTTATAATTTTGCAGTTAATCTTCAAAAAAAAGTTATTTTGATAAAAAAAAAAACTACTTTGAGATTTATGTCCCATTGTCTTTCATTGTCTTGTCTTGCCATTGTCTTTCCGCTGTCAAAAAAAGTAAGTAACCTTTACTCTAAGTACATTTTAAATAAGCTACTTTTTACTTGAGTAAATGTGTAGACTGGTCATTTTACTTGTACGTCAGTAAAATGTCATCCCAGTAGTAGTACTTTTACTTGAGTAGAATATTTTAGTACTCTTTCCACCTCTGGTAACATCTGATCTAATATTTTTTAAATAATGTAATAAGAGATTAAAACATGTAAGGCTATGAGCAATTTATGGTATTTTAAAGACTAAAATGAAAAAAATGGATATAAATAAATAACATAATTAAAAAATATTTACATTTTAAGAAGAAGAAACACTTTTCTAAGCTATACTTTTTCAATACCAATACTTACATTAGGTAATGAAAATATATATCTTAGAACAAGGTAAAAGGCAAGGCAATTTTATTTGTATAGCACACTTTCAACAACAAGGTAATTCAAGGTGCTTTACATGATTAAGTGGAAAAATAAAAATGGCAGTAAAACACAGACAAAGCATATAAACTAAAAACAGCAATAAAGCAAGAAGCACACGCAGATAGATCAAAGGATTACAAAGCATATAATGTGAAAAACAGCAGTAAAACAGAAGAATACACAAAGCATGATACATCCGAGTATTACTCAAAGGCAGCTCTAAACAGATGGGTTTTTAGTTGTGATTTAAAAGAACTCAGTGTTTCAGCAGCTTTGCAGTTGTCTGAAAGTTTGTTCCAAATTAGAGGAGCATAGAAACTGTAAGCTGCTTCTCCATGTTTGGTTCTAATTCTAGGGATGTTGAGTAGACTGGAATTAGAGGACCTGAGTGTTCTGGTGGGTTGTTATAGTAACAGCAGATCTTCAACATACTTTGGTGCTAAGCCATTCAATGATTTATAAACTATTAAAAGTATTTTGAAGTCTATTCTCTGACTTCAGGGAGCCAGTGTAAGGACTTTAGAACTGGGGTGATGTGCTCCACTTTCCTGGTTCTAGTGAGAAGACGAGCAGCAGAGTTCTGGATTAGCTGCAGCTGTCTAATTGACTTTTTAGGCAGACCTGTGAAAACACTGTTGCAGTAATTAATCCGACTAAAGATAAACGCATGGATGAGTTTTTCGAGGTCCTGTTGCGACATTAGTCCTTTAATCCTAGAAATGTTCTTCAGGTGATAGAAGGCTGACCTTGGCCACGTTTCCCAAATGAGTTAAGAAGCTCTTAGCGCTAAGATCTTCTTTGGAGCGCTCTTAAGAACGCTGTGAAAGAAGAACGCGTTTCCCAGAGTCGCTCTTAGCTTAAGAAGATCTTTCACTAAGAAGGAAACGTATGATCAATCTGACCCACTCTTAACAGCCTTCTTAGCGATCAAATGCTCAGTGATCATAGCCGTCCACCAGGGGCGTCTAGATTTCTAGGCTACAATCAAGCTGCGTCAGGGAAATTTATATCCTCCACTTTTTGAAATAATAAAACAATGTTTAATGTTGAAATGCACTCATAGCTGTGGAGCACTGGCTCAAGAAACGTAGGTTAATAGTAGAGAAGGAAAAAATATATAATATTGAAGTACACGTTTAAGTTTTCCACACATCTGCATATGAGTTTACACATAAAAAACATCAACCACCCTGTGGCATTTCACAGATATCAAGGAAACAGATGTAATTGAACTCAGCTGAACCTAATCCAGAGAGGCTTCACCTGCTACTCTATATGAAGGTGTTGCCAAAGTCCGCGTGTGTGAGAAACCATGGCTGCAATTCAACACTTTTTCGCTGCTAATCAACAGCATCGTCAAGCGCGGAGCCAGACGGTTTATATAAATGTTTATGTGCGTGAGCACTTCTCCCCACTCAACGTACTGTCAGACTGGGCTGTCCAGGAAAAGTACCGGCTGCCCCGTCCGACGATCCGACGGCTGATCACTCTGGTGTCTCCACATATCCAGAGAGCAACCCGCCGCAATTTTGCCCTTAGCCTGGAGGTGCAGCTCCTGGCTGCTCTGCGGTTTTATGCAGTGGGGAGCTTCCTGGAGGTGATAGGGGACAGCACAGGCCTCAGCAAAGTCCCGGAGTGTGGCAGTTGTGACACCGATACTCCTGCGCCATGCCCGTACCCACATTAAGATGCCCACCACACGGGACGAGGTCCTCCAGGTCCATCAGGGGTTCCACGCAGTGGCTGGGATCCCCCGGGTGATCGGTGTGGTGGACGGCACCCTTATTCCCATCTTCAACCCTTCCTTGGTGGATCCGTGCTGGATCAGCAGGAAGCATTACGCGGCCATCAACAACCAGGTTGTGGTGGACCACAACGGCCTCATCATGGACATCGTCGCCAGGGGGCACACATGACAGCTTCATGTGAGCCAATTCCGCTGTGGGGCAGAAGGCTGATAGAAGAGAGTTTGGTCGGAGTTTCCTCCTTGGGGACAGTGGCTACCCTCTCTGGAGTTACCTCGTGACACCTGTGACCAATCCAGCAACACCTCAGGAGAAGAGGTTTAATGAGGCCCACACACGCACCAGGACGACGGTTGAACGGGTGTTTGGCAGGTGGAAGTCCCGCTACAGGTGCATTCATCGTTCGTCGGGGGGGCTGCGCTTGTCACCACGCAAGTGTTGCCGCGTGATTGTTGTCACCGCCATGCTGCACAACATCGCAGTGCGCGTTGGCGCAGATGAGCCACCTCCTGTGAATGACGAAGAGGACCATTCAGAGGACGAAGCCCCGAACCCCGCCCCCCAGGATGTGCGAGCAGTGCTCCATCAGGCCGGTGCCCAGACCAGACAGGAACTCGTCAACCTCTTCTGAGGTCCAACAACCCCAGCCCCTACCCCTTAACCACCAGTCACCAAGCACTGATCAGCAAAACAATAAACCCAGAACCACCACACCACCCATATCAACTGTCAGGCCTGAAGGCTGAAATAAATAAACAGAACCAGTTCTGGTTCAAATTACCGGCAAAACATGCTGTGCTGTAGTGAGTAGTAGTGAGAAGCACGTGCGTCAGGGCGCACATTACGCACACATCATGAACCTACGCTTAGATAAACTACTTACAATTACAAATTGCCTCGGACTTTTTGTTGCTAGGTTTAATACTCATTTCAATGCAAAATTATACACACAATACATGGTTAAAAAGGAAACCAAAGTTTATTGAAAGCATAATGGGGGAGGAAGGGTGGCGTCTCCGGCTTCACTGGGCTGTCTGGTTATCTGCATCACCTGCAATGAAGGGGGATTGATTAAAATTGAATGGGATACATTGCGTAATGCTAATAAAACAAAATATAACTGTCCCGTACCTGAATCCTGGGGAAGGATGATTGGAACAGAGATGGAGGGACGGTTGAACTGTGCCTAGGACAGCGCCAGCTGTCTCCGGTGCAGCTCCAACCTCTCCTGCTTCATCCGGACCATCTCTTCCTGGAGAGCCGTTTGTCTCAGGAGCTGGTCCTCTATCCCCCGCAGCACCACCAGATTCTCCCTCTCCAGGCGCACCAGCGTCTTGCTGCAGGTGCAGGTGGTTATTGCAGGCTGCCTGGTTAAGCCTCCCTGCATGCGGACACTGGGCCGTGCTGGTTGGCGCACGGGGACAGGGCACGGCTGTTTGGGTTCGTCCTCTCCTGGTGGCGTGCACGCCCCTACTCCGCTCCCGGATGGCTCCTCTTCCTCACTTTCTGAGAGGCCCTCGTCCCCCTCAACGTTGATGCCCCCTGTGATGCCTTCAGAGGCCGTCTTCCCTATGATGGAGAGGACTTTCTCTTCATCGGGAGTGAGGGTCGTCCCACCTGGTGCTCCACCACCCGTGCCCATGGCTTCCCTTCTCACCTTGGCATTCTTCGTTTTGGTCAGGCTCTGAAACTCCTGCCACTTCTTTCTGACAGCACCCCACCCATGGAGGCCACATGGGCTGGAGGGGGACATCTTCTTCGCTATAGCCTGCCCTACACGGTTCTTCACCGTGATGTTTTTTTTTCCTTTTGTTCCTCCAAATAAAACCTCACGGTGCTGCCACACCTCGTCCACTAGGACACCCATCTCCTCCACGGTAAACGACGGTGCCCGCTTGCTCTTTTTGCTGCCAGTTTCATCCATTATCACATGTGTGTGCCAACATTCATGGGGGTATATATGCGGTAATGGGCTTGATTACCATTTGGATACACCTGATGGCACACAGACAATTAAAACAAAAATTAACTTAATGTTATATCCACGTGCAAACACTTTGTTTGAGCAGGAGAGACTCGCGTAGGCGCGCAACTAGGCTACTTGTTGTTTTCTTTGTATTATTTTTTCTCTTCTTTTTATTTTCTCTATATATAATTAGCATCACACAATGTAAAGCTAATTCACTAACTCTGTACTCATCATGAATATCGCAAGTTCTTATAAACAACGCTGTGTATGACTGCGCGCTGCGCTCAGCGCTGATAAAGGAGTGGGTGATCGATTAGCCTGGCATCGATTGATTCAGTTTCAGCACCACCGCGGTTGACAGCTCTCGTTAAGAGCTTCTTAAGAAGCTTCTTAGGCTTGATCTTAAGGTTCTCCTAAGAAGGCAGTTAAGAATGCTTCTGGGAAACACGAGTATCTTGGCGCTCCTTCTTAGCCGAACCCTTCTTAGGAGCCTTTGTTATTCCCTTTATGTGACCCTGGAGGCTCAGGTCTGAGTCCATAACCTAGATTTCTGGTCTGATCAGTAGTTTCTAACTGTATTAACTGGAGCTGTGTGTTGATCTTTCCTCTTTTGGTCCAAAAATAATTACTTTAGTTTTGTTTCTGTTCAGCTGAAAGAAGGTAATGACACATCCATCCATTGATTTGCTCGATGCATGTACTTAGCGTTTGGATGGGTTCAAAGTCACCAGGTGACATCGTAATGTAAAGCTGAGTATCGTCTGTATAGTTAGTAGCTAATCTTATTGGTTGTTATAATCTGGGCTAGTGGGAGCACGACGGTGGGTCACAGAATGTTCACCCTGGAAGCAGCGCATTTGCACACCGACTACATGTCCAGCTTTGCGGCCGGGGAGGCCGCTCCATCCCGGGGAGAGGACGAGACACCGGGCTGTGCAGCCTGGGCGGTGGGAAGGAAGACATCTTCATCCTCGTCATCCTCTGATATGAGGAGCCCGTCTGTGTCCTCGAGCTCGTCCTTGTAGTCCAATTCCAGGACATTCTCCACAGGCTGGTCCGCATTGGCCAGGTCAAGCTGGGAACCCTAGATGGACGCGGCGTACGGTTCCGGTTCCTGGAGGGCATGACTGTCGGCATACACGGGCGGTGGCCCGGTTGTCATCAGGTATGGGTCCCTCTCCGACAGGCTAGCTTGGCGTACTAGCCATCAATGAAGGCTCTTCGTGGTAAAGCACGCACAGTGCTCGCATGACCCGGGGTTATCAATTGCCAACCTGGCACGTTCCAACCTGAGGCAACACGAGCAGACCTGGTGTGGATCCTTGCTCAAAATCTTATTCCCGCAGATGCAGAGGCGAGCCGCTGTGCCTTCCTCTTCTCTGGTGTGAGAAGCGGAGTCCATGCCGGTAAACTGGTATGTTTAGCCGAGGGACGGGCAGAGAAAATAAGATAGTCGCACTGGTGTGTGGAGACTATATAAGTGTTCCCCAACCTATGGTGAACGTCAGGACGGAAGGAGCTAGCTAGCGTTCAGCGACGGAGAAAAAGGTAACCGGCTCCGGTCTGTGAACTGTTAAGCTAGCTAGCTAACGGGCGATAAGCTACCACTGAAGCGATAAGAGGTGATTGAATGGCCCTGCTAAGGCACGCATGCTTCTTATAGAGGCATGTGACGTGGGTGCCACGATAACCAGCCAATCAGGATTGGCGTAATGAGATAAGTGCTTCTGAGTAATCTGCAGAGGGGCGTATCCCATAGTGAGACATCGAAATGAATGCTATGAAAGAGAACCAAAGCTTGTGTAGAAAAAGGTGGTCTCCTTTGTTAAACTGTAGGTCTCTGTCTATGTCTGGTGCATTTTTTGGGAAAACATGCTTGTTCTTCATTCAGTGAATTTACTCACAGTGGATAGAATATCTAGAAATTTTACTCAAGTAAGAGCAGCCATACTTCAAAATAATATTACTGAAGTAAAAGTAAAATGTACGGAGTAGTAAAACTTCTCCCAAAAGTAGATTTTCTTTCCCAAAAAGTTACTCAAGTAAATGTAACTGAGTAAATGTAACTAGTTACTACCCACCTCTGGTGATTGTTAATGATTCAACAACAAGAAAAATATATTCTATTGTGCAATAGTGCAAAAGTGCCATCCATGGGAGAGCTCCAAGCCCAAAACCAATGCTGACCAAAAAGAACACAAAGGCCCACCTCACATTTGCCAAAAAAACATCTCCCCAAGACTTTTGGGAAAATATTCTGTGGACTGATGAGACAAAAGTGAAACATTTTAAAACATGTGCATCCAGTTACATTTGGAGTAAATTTAACACAGCATTCCAGAACAGCATCTGCCAACAGCTAAACATGGTTGAAGTAGTGTGATGTTCTTGGCCCGGTTTCCTGCTTCAAGACCTGGATGGCTTGCCATTTTTGGAAGAACCTAGAAATCTGTTTTCCACCAGAACAATCTGAAACAGAATGTCCAACCATCAGTTCAATGGATGCGAAGTACATCATTCCGACTGACCTGCTGTGGCATTACCTTAAACAGGCCATTCATGCACAAAAAAATCTCCATTGTGGCTGAATTAACACAAATCAGTAAGGAAAAGTAGGGCAAAGTTCCTCTGTAGAGATGTAAAAACTCATTGCCAATCATCCCAAATTACTGATGGCAGTTGTTGTGTGGCACAACCTGTTATTAGGTTTGTGGGAAAATCAGTTTTTCACATTGGAGCAGGTTGGTTGGGATAGCTTTTTTCCCCTCTTAATAAATGAAATCATGATTTGAAAACTGCCTTATGCTTTTCTAAGGCTATCTTTGTTTGATATTAAAATTATTTTTCATGATCTGTAGAAATACAGATAGACACAAATACTTTTTCTTAGAACTGTACTTTCTGGATTAAGTAGATTAATGATTGTTTGACAATTTATGGGTTTTATGCCTAAACTTCTATCCACAGATGGGTAATTGGTTCATTAATTTGAAACAAATTAACAAACAAATAAATTGGATGGCTATAGGGGTAGAACCATAGTGCTGTTACTTTTGGACCTCAGTGCAGCATTTGACACTGTTGATCATGATATACTATTAGAATGACTGGAGATTTGGGTCTGACTCTCTGGTACAGTACTTGGCTGGTTTGAGTCTTACTTTAAGAAAAGGAACTTCTTTATGTCAATGGGAAATGTTTAATCAGAACAGACAGAAATGACATGTGGGGTCCCCCAGGGCTCCATCCTGGGGCTCGTCCTATTTAATATATACATGATCCCACTAGTCAAGGTTATCACAACCAATAAGATTAGCTACCATAACTATGCAGATGACACTGAGCTTTACATTACAATGTCACCAGGTGACTTTGAACCCATCCAAACCCTAAGATGTGCCATCATTTTCTCCAGCTGAATAAAAACAAAACTGAAATAATAATCTTTGGACCTAAAGAGGAATGACCAAGTCCCACAACACAGCTTCCGTTACATACAGCTAGAAACTACTGATCAGGCCTGAAATCTAGGTGTAGTAATGGACTTAGACCAGAACCTCCAGGGTCACATAAAAGTAATAACAAGGTCAGCCTTCTATCACCTGAAGAATATATCTAGGATTAATGGACTAATTTTCCAACAAGACCTCGACAATCTCGCCCATACATTTATCTTTAGTCTGATTGATTACTGCAACAGCGTCTTTACAGGTCTGCATAAAAAGTCAGACAGCTGCAGCTGATTCAGAATGCTGCTGCTCGGCTCCTAGACCTGCTACCAGAACCAGGAAAGTTGAGCCCATCACTCCAGTTCATCATCCCTAGAATTAGAACCAAACATGGAGAAGCAGCTTTTAGTTTCCATGCTCCCCTTATCTGGAACAAATCTCCAGACCACTGCAAAGCTACTGAGTTCCTTTAAATCAAAGCTAAAAACTCATCTGTTTAGAGCTGCATTTGAGTAAGCAATTAATAATAGCTGGAATGTCATATGCTCAAATGTGTCATATGTTTAGTGTATCTAATGTTGTAGTTTATGCTTTTACTGTTGTTCTCCACTAATCACCAAAACCACCTTGAATTGCTTTGTTGTTGAAAGTGTGATGTACAAATAAATTTGTCATGCCTTGCGTTGCCTTGCCTTGCCTAAAGTGCCATGAATTTTACACCCTTTATCCCAATACTCACACACCATACACAAATGGAGCGGATCAAGAAAGAAACACAAACTTTACAAACAGTTCAGTACTAGACGTTATGACTTATTTGTTCATCTTTAAATAAATTCACAGCATTTTTTCTTTATACCAGCACAAATGGCAAGATAGAAAACAGTATGAGAAAAGCTTTAAACTCATTATGATTTTTGTAATTTAAAGAAAAAATAGCTTTGTGTTGTGGCTCCATTACTTAAAAGCTTGTGATGCGAGGTGGTAGGAATGAATGATGTTCATAATAGCACCAGTTCTCTCTTGCAGGGCATGAAGGAGCAGACAACGTCAATCCCTGACTCCCTGGTGTGACAACCCCCATTACCCGTCTGCTAAAACCCCATCCCTTCCCCCTCCTCCTACACACAGACATGCAAACGCATACATATATGTTCACACACAAAGCGCCTTAGGGCAGTGGGAGGTCACGCTGCTCTGTACTGGCTGCCAATGGCGTGTGGGAGACATGTAGCAGAGACTAACTGTGATGCACAGTGTATGCGCGCGCCAGTGTGGACATGCATGCTGGCGAGTGTGCTCCAGAGCATGTTTTTGAGCAGAGAATTAACAAATGTGACAGAGTGAAGGGCTGGAATGGGGGAGGGTTCGGGATTGGGGAGAGTGCAGACAAGGGACAACAGCAGAAGAAGAGGAGGAGGAGGAGGAGGAGGAAACGTGATTTGACACAGCATTGTTTTGCAAGTAAAACTGAGGCGTGTTTCTGGCGTGGTGGCTGAATTTACACTAATGATGCAACTTCCTGGCCCGCCTGCCTTCCTGCCAGTCGCAGGCACTATGCATTTCGTGCCACCGCTGTTCTAGTCCTTATCTGATGGAAACTGCACTTCGCCGTGCCCACCCAGTGTGGTTGAGGGGGATCAAGACACCACAGAGGCTTTAACACAAATAGTGTGCTTCCACCTTAACTTTTAACCCACTCTGGGCTGACTGTGCCCTGCTCTCTATTCTGTGTAATGTCATCACAGTTTGTCTTTTCTAAGAAAGAGAAAGCCAGTAATGCGGTGGTGGGGATGCAGGAGATGGCAGGGTGGAGCATGGTGGATAGTGGAAGATGAAAAAGAGAGAACCAGCAGGCCAGAATGTAACCACATATTTTACTGTGGTTCTTTTGGGTTTGGCCCAGTTTCTAGCGGTTCTTATTCAAAACTAAGGAGGAAACCACATTGGAAAAACAGTTTTTCCTTACTTATCACCCAGGACTAATGAGACAGTATGGGTGGTGACATTATAATGCTTTGTTGCATCATCAGGTTCTATTATGGACACCAAAACTTCATTTATAAAAGCCATGCCACAAACTTTAAGGATAAATATCTCTTTACTTTTATCAGTTATGCTGAACCCATATTCAAGCTTTACCCCCATCTTTATCCCTTGGTCTAGAATTCAAAGTGACAAGGAGTAGCAAGGAGTAAAAGATTCCCCTATTACGTAAATGGAAAGCTACTTCAAGAAGACAATACATCATCAGTTGTCTGTGATTTCACTCACATAAAATGACTTAACATCGGTTTATCCTTACACTATGTCTTGCTAATGTTTTAATTCCCCTGAACTTTTTCCAAATTTTTCAAATTTGTTACTTTACAACCACAAACTTCAATGCAGCAGCATCACTAGGTGTAACATAATTGCATAGGGAAAGGAAATACGTGGTTTTCAATTTTGCTTAACAAGTAAACATTTGAATTGTGTCGTGCATTTTATTACTTACTGGAAAACCACTAAATAATACAGAACACAACCAAGAAGTCAATTACTTTTTTTTAAATGAGTCCACCTGTGTGTAATTTCATCTCAGTACAGATGTTCTTTAGACTCATCAAATCTGGCCTGCATGGAAGAATGGCAAGAATATGTCAGATATGCTCTAAGAAAAAGTTTGCGAATGGGCAAATTTGTGTGAACACTTTGGAGCTACAGTCCACAGAAAAATCTGTGCATAGGTGAATCCACAAATAGGCCACTGATCCTTGAGTAGGCTGGGGTCAACTGGAAATGTTTGAGAAGCAGTTCTCATTTACAAACATGAGCACCTTCTATTCACAATTGAGCCATGCGAATATATATATATACAACAAAGACACATGCTTCACCCAAATGTCTCCAATAACCCAAGAAAGAGTTGCTAGATTTGTCGCTAGTCGCTTTTTAAAAGACGAATTGTTAGAGGGGTCTAAAATCTCACAACACAGCATATAGCGACAAAGTTGCTAAGCTGGCAACACTGATTGCAACTCACCACTCCCCCTCGCCTTGCCCTCCACTAACACAGAAGCGTCAGCTCATGATAAGCAGGCCTAATGAGAGTCAATCGATGCCCACTTCAGGGTGTGGTTAACCTCCAACTCACGCACATGAAGCCCAAAGCATAAAAACTGATTTTTATTTAAAGACAACTCGCATGCAGAAAGAGTCAAATTAAAGATTAAAAATTAGATTAACTCGATTAAAAAACATAGCGTGTTAAATATGGCTGTAGTTAATTATTCATAATTAACGCGATAATTTCACTAGATAGATAGATAGATAGATAGATAGATAGATAGATAGATAGATAGATAGATAGATAGATAGATAGATAGATAGATAGATAGATAGATAGATAGATAGATAGATAGATAGATAGATAGATAGATTGATTGATTTATGACAGCATAAATATGTTAGAAAGTCTTGTCAAACACTAGAACCTTAAACAATTCGAGAATCTGTGTCTTGTCTTGAAAACTCCTAAGAGAAACTCTCTCTAATTTGACTTAGCTTGAGCTATTATGTAAAGAAGCCTGGGGGAAAAATTCCCCTCTTTGGATGAGTGAAGCTGGTAGAGATACTGAATAGCCTAGAAGACTTAAAGTTGTTACTGAATTGAAAGTTGGCCTTGCAAAGTATTGACTCCAGCGAGCCAAATATAAATGCATGCCACACTTTTTTTTACTTGTACAAAAATGAAAAACATGCATAATTTTTCTTCCATCACAACTGTGCACTATGTTCTGCTGGCCTATCACAAAAAAGTCAAATAAAATATTGGTTGGTGGTTGTATTGTAACAAAATGTAAAAAATTTAACAAAACAGAAACTTTAAGGAGCAAGCTGTTATAGATCATAGGGCAGAGAGCACACTCAAAATATAGCAGGAAGGGGCAACATCTGCAGCTCCCTTCTTTGTAAATGGTAATTTTAAAAATCCTGCTTCCCCTGCCTTTTCCACCAGGACTTACTTTTCTGCCTAGCAAGCTCTATATCTGTCAGTCCTTTCTGTTGTTACCTTCTTTGTCTTTGCCATCTCCACCTTTTCCACCCCTGCTGAGCATGATGAGATCTCAGCTGTGGGAGATGTTCGTGTACAAGTCTCTCTCCTCCCTGAATGTGGGAAGATGGACCCTACCGCAAAAATAAAATGTGCACACACAGACAGGTGTATATCTTTGTGTGTACCAAATGCTCCTACTTGGGATGAGCTGTGCCACTTCCCACAGAAGTCATGAGAACAATTATTTGTATCCTCCTCTCATCCATTCTCACTTCTTCTATTGTTCTTAAAGGTACATGGGTAAAATAGACCTTGAGTAAAACTGGGCAATACAGCTTTAGACATGTTCTATATTTTTGAAGCCAGAGTTAAATCTTAGTTTTTGAGTATGGACTAAAACTCGTTAGGTTTTGAGTTAATTTAAGGAAATTTTTAAAACTTTAAATATTTTCTTTGGCAATCACATTATGATACACATAAAAGCCCTCCCATTACTCTAATTGTCTCATTAACACCAACCAAACAAAGGAGGCAAAGTCTCATCCAAGCATTTACTTGAAAAATAACTATTTCTGGACATTGGAATTAGAGGCATGACAACCAGATTAATTGATGCAGCTCTTCTTTTCCCGCAGCATTCAGTTCAGCTCAGATTACTTCAGCTAACACAACAGCTTTGCTTCACAGATATGTCTCCGTATCTTACAAACTAAATAGTTAAATGCAGTGAAGGTGGAACTTGCTGATTTGTGCAGATTGGGCAGAATTTTTTTTTTGAAGTTGAAATAAAACACACAAAATATTCACACCTCTTAGAACCAAGTCTGTTTAAAGATGGATAGGAAAAACAGTTTGAAGGGGAAGTAAGAGAAGCAGTTTTAAGCCAATAAGTAAAATTTTCTTATGATCTTAATACTACCAGTTGGTAATAATACCTGCTGCAAACACCAATTATATTTGTGTGCTTTGTTTGCCAGTATATCAGAATTGTACAATCTGCCTCAGTAAAAGTAGCTGCCTCAATGTTGGTTAAAACTCTCAAACTTTATGTAGCAAAAAAAGACGTGCATGAAAGAACTGTTGTTGCTGATTAAAGTTTACAACGAAATAGAGCCAACCTCTTACCTCTGTTCAAAACTTATATATTTGCCACATTAGGTCACAGGTGTGATCTACTGTAAATTAAATGAGGGTTGGTGTCCTGCAACTTTTAGATGCGTCTCTACGTCAACGCAACTCAATCTTATAATTAGGTTTCTAGCAGGACTCTGTAGAATGTGAGATCATGAGGAAGTAATTCAGTTATTTGATTCAGGTGTGTTGGACTTGGGACGCATCCAAAAGTTACAGGACACTGGTCCTCGAGGACTGGACTTCAATACATGTGGATTAGAAAGTAATCAGATTAAGTTGGATATCTTTTTGACAAGATTTGTGTGAGTTCAATCAGTATAATAAGAGTGCTGAATGTTTATTTAAGACATTCAGCATTTAATTCCAATTTAAATTAAGGACGTGTGATTGTCTTTGTTTTTTCATTTAGACTTTACACTTGGAAGTATTTGTTTTAGTACTTCTATATAGAATAGAATAGAATAGAATAGAATAGAATAGAATAGAATAGAATAATTCCTTATACTCCCACAAAGGGCAAATTCAGCTGTAACAGCAGCAAAGGGACAGGTAATAGCATTTAGATTCACACAGGAAAAATAGAAAAGTATAAAAAAAAGAATTAAGAATAATGTATGTACATTAAGGACAAAATTAGATAACCAAAGTACTGTGCAGTTATTAAAAATAAAGTGGCATACTGAGATTTGAAAATACAACTGAGTAGGATCATTTTAAAACAGTGCATTAAAAAGTAAATGTATTATTTACAAGAAGTTAAAAGAATATAAATTATGAAAAACAGATGTGCAAATAGCAGCTGCAGAAATGTTAGTTAAATGAGTAAAACAGTGCAAATTCCAGCAGGGGTGTAAACATTGAGTTTGTTGGAGGCAGTTCTGGTTGTAGAGTCTAACAGCTGCAGGGAGGAAGGACCTGCAAAAACGCTCCTTCGTGCACACAGCAGTCTGTCCCTGAAGGAGCTCTGCAGCTCAGTAACATCTTCATGCATGCGGTGAGAGACACTGTCCATCAGTGATGTTATTTTGGCCTGAGTCCTTCTGTCTCCCACCACCTACACCAGATCCAGGGGCCATCCTAGAACTGAGCTGGCCTTCTTGATGAGTTTATCCAACCTCTTGCTCTCAGCTGTAGATAAACTACTGCACCAACATACAACACAATAAAAGATGGCTTCTGACTCCAAAAGACCTCCGCCTCCTCAGCAGATAGAGTCTGCTCTGACTCTTCCTGTAAGGAGCATCAGTGTTGTGGCTCCAGTCCAGTGTAGGTGAACACACAGGTACAAGAGTCCACTATCTCAATGTCCACTCCCTGGATGTTCACTGGTGTCAGTGTGGTGGGTCTGCGCCTGTGGAAGTTCACCACCAGCTCCTTGGTTTACCCAGCGTTGATCAGGAGGTGGTTCTGCTGGCACCAGTCCACAAAGTCCTGAGTCCACTGTCTGTACTCTAAGTCGTCTTCCCTTTTGATGAGGCCGACAATGGCTGAGTCATCAGAGAACTTCTGAAGGTGGCAGCGTGGGGAGTTGATGGAGAAGTCTGCAGGGTAGAGGTTGAAGGGGAACAGTGCCAGTACAGTTCCCTGTGGGGCCCCGTACTGCTGACCACCCTGTTGGAAACACAGCCCTGTGTTCTCACATACTGTGAGCGTCCTGTGAGGTAGTCAAGTATCCACTGAGACATGTGGTGGTCCACTCCTGACAGCTCCAGCTTGACCCTCAGAAGTCCCGACTGGATGGCGTTGAAAGCACTGGATAAATCAAAGAACATGATCCTCACAGGGCTTTCAGGCTTCTACAGGTGAGTCAGAGCTCATTGCAGGAGGTAGACGATGGCGTCATCCACCCCAATGCCAGGCTGGTAAGCAAACTGCAGCGGATCCAATGAAGACCTCACCAGGGGGCGAAAGTGGTTGAGAAACAACCACTGGAGGGTCTTCATCAGATCTGAGGTCAGAGTTACTGGCATGTAGCTCCTGAGGTTCTTCGGATGTGAAGTCTCACAGGAGGATATACATAGCTCTCCGAATTTTTAGCTGTACTTTTCTATGACTGGTAATGAAATGTAAAATTAAAAAAAAAACAGAAACCTCCTTATTTTCTTAAATGTTACCTCATCAGATCTCCTCCCCATACAGAATCGGAGGTCAATCAAGAGCAAGCGAATAACCGGATGCTAATCCATTATAATGAACTCCAAGCACTAATGAGACAAGAATGGTCTTATTGGCCCATAAACTGGTATCCAACATGCCTTAAGCAAGATGCAAAGTTATGAAGATTGTAAATTCCTTCTCAGATGATAAATTAGACGTTTTTGACAATAAGGGTCTTTGAAACTGATTGGAACTTTTTAATTCATTGTTACTGTTCAACAAACATTTGAAAATGCTGAAGCCACAAAACAAAACTTTTGTGTCTGACCATGATTGCGCAACATATAGTAGAATTTTTTTGCTCTCTCTTGAGTCTTAAAGCAAAAAGTTAGCGTGCTCAGCCTGGCCCAACTAGATCATATTTCATCATCTTACCAAGAAACCACAGCAGAGCAACCTCTTTTTTTAAAAGAAGGTCTGCTTTCTGCTTGCATTCCAGGTGAGGCCTCGTTGTTCACATATTAAAACTACACATGATGGTGAGCTGCCTTAAGCTGCTTGTAAATCTGAAATAGCAGTACATGCGACTTCAAATGAGACATTAGAAAATGTATAACAGATGTTTTTTTAGCAGTCAAAACTTTGTGATGTCTAATACAGTAGGCCAAATTGTGTCTTTAAAGTTTGCACTGATTCTGAACGTTTTAACAAGATATCACAAAGATATAGTTGATAGTTTTTCACATACTGCTGTGACCTTTGTCTGCAAGAATGCTACACAGAAGCTATAATCATTTTCTTTTTGTCTTTGTATCTAATTATGGGAGAGCTGAAAGATCTCTCCTCACCGCAGCAGAGCCGTGCTGTAGCCACTGGGTGTAAGAGACATGAAGCTGCGTGAAAGGGGGGAGGGTTTAGAGGGTGTCGGCCATTTGGGAATGGTACAGATAAACTTGGTGAGCAAGTGGTGTGATGAAAATCAAAACAGACAAACAGCCACAATGGCAGCCAGGCAGCCAAAACAGCTGGTAGGTAGGCATCCACACAGATAAAAACAGACGGGTTCACATTTGTGAAAATTGATAGCTTTAAGTCATACAGTGCTTTGCAAAAGTATTTGTAAAAATAAATGTCTTCACATTTAATTATGTCTCAACCAGAAAACTCAATGTATTTTATTGGGATTTGACAGAACATAGCAACACAATTAGTGCATCATTGTGCATTTCATACCTTTAAGTGTAAAAAGTGCATTTGAATTCAGAACCCCCTCAGTCAATATTTTGTAGAATCAAATTTTGCTGATTACAGCTGCATGTCTTTGGAGATATGTCTCTACTAGCTTTGAATACAGTGGGGCAAAAAAGTATTTAGCCAATTGTGCAAGTTCTCCCACTTAAAAGATGAGAAGCCTGTAATGTTCATCATAGGTATACCTCAACTATGAAAGACAAAATAAGAAAAAAATCCAGAAAATCACATGGTCTGATTTTTAAAGAATTTATTTGCAAATTATGGTAGAAAATACGTATTTGGTCACCTACAAACAAGCAGGATATCTGGCTCTCACAGACATGTAACTTCACCTGTAAGAGGCTCCTCTGTCCTCCACTCATTATCTGTATTGATGGCACCTGTTTGAACTTGTTATTAGTTTAAAAGACACCTGTCCACGACCTCAAACAGTCACACTCCAAACTCCACTATGGCCAAGACCAGAGAGCTGTCAAAGAGTTTCTGGTGTCAGAGAGCTGACACCAGAAATAAAATTGTAGACCAGCACCAGGCTGGGAAGATTGAATCTGCAATAGGTAAGCAGAGTGGTGTGAATAAATCACCTGTGGGAGCAATTATTATAAAATGGTAGGCATACAAGACTACTGATAATCTCCCTCGATCTGGGGCTCCACGCAAGATCTCACCCCGTGGGGTCAAAATGATCACAAGAACGGTGAGCAAAAATCCCAGAACCACACGGGGGGGGGGGCTAGTGAATGACCTGCAGAGAGCTGGGATCAAAGTATCAAAGGCCACTATCAGAAAATCCTGCAGTGCCAGACGTGTCCCCCTGCTTAAGCCAGTACATGTCCAGGCCCGTCTGAAGTATGCTAGAGAGCATTTGGATGATTCAGAAGAGGATTGAGAATAATATAAAAATATAACTTTTTGGTAAAAACTCTACTTGTCATGTTTGGGGGAGAAAGAATACTGAGTTGCATCTAAAGAACGCCATACCTACTGTGAAGTATGGGGGTAGAAACATCAAGCTTTGGGGCTGTTTTTTTTGCAAAAGGGCCCAGGATGACTGATCCGTGTAAAGGAAAGAATAAATGGGGCCATGTATCGTGAGATTTTGAGTGAAAACCTCCATCAAGGGCATTGAAGATTAAACGTGGCTGGATCTTTCAGCATGACAATGATCCCAAACACACCGCTCGGGTAACGAAGGAGTGGCTTCGTAAGAAGCATTTCAAGGTCCTGGAGTGGCCTAGCCAGTCTCCAGATCTCAACCCCATAGAAAATCTTTGCAGGGAGTTGAAAGTCTGTGTAGCCCAGCGACAGCCCCAAAACATCACTGCTCTAGAGAATATCTGCATGGAGGAATGGGCCAAAATACCAGAAACAGTTTCTGAAAACCTTGTGAAGACTTACAGAAAACGTTTGATCTCTGTCATTGCCAACAATGGGTATATAACAAAGTATTGAGATTAACTTATTTTTAGTGGGAGAACTTGCACAATTGGCGGCTGACTAAATACTTTTTTGCCCCACTGTATCTAGATAAAAAAATCATTTTCAGCCAGATTGGATGAAGACAGTCTACGAAAATCAACAATTCTCTAGTTATTATTCAGTGTATCTAAACTTCTGATTTTTAAATGTGTGTATGTGCGTGTGAGTGTGTGCATGTGTGTGTGTGCGTATGTACAGTATATAGGAAAATAAAACTGAAACTTTGAATGACAAAAATCTATTTAGACTACATTTGGGACTGTGGTCACTTTTAGCTATCTTATTATCAACTCAGCATAGGTGAGATTTGCTAAGGTTTTATGTTTTGGCTCTCCACAGTCAAAAGCTCAACTTTGACATTTGAGGATGTCTTGGTCAAAAGCAGTCACTCATTGCATACTTTATGATAATTCTACAAGCATTAAATTCAGCTATCTGAATATAATTTTAACCATCAGGGACAATGGTTTCTCTCTAATAACATATTGATTCTGTTTAAACAGAATTAGCCAAGAAACTCTTAAATCATGTAAATTAAACATATCTCCTTTGTTCTTTCAGTTATTTACCCACCAGAATTTTTTGTGGATTCATTTTCTTTCACTTTACATTTTTGCCCAAAGCTTACTGCTTCAAAACATTTCCCAGTAGCTGTTAAGGTTTATAAAGACTATCCCGTTTAGACGCCTGTTTTACTGCCATATTCACTGAATCTGAATCATATCTCCTAACCTACAACAATTCCTTTTGAAAAGTAGTTTTGTGCTGGAATGATTTTAAAGCTGACTGAAAGTTCAAGAAACTTAAAGATAGCTAACACTTGAGCATCACTTTTATATGAAAATGGGGCAAAAATAAATATTGATTGAAACATCCATCCATCCATCCATTTTCTTCCGCTTATCCGGGGTCGGGTCGCGGGGGCAGCAGCCTAAGCAAAGAGACCCAGACTTCCCTCTCCCCAGCCACTTGTTCCAGCTCCTCGGGAGGAACCCCAAGGCGCTCCCAGGCCAGCCGAGAAACATAGTCCCTCCAGCGTGTCCTGGGCCTTCCCCTGGGCCTCCTCCCGGTGGGACGTGCCTGAAACACCTCACCAGGGAGGCGTCCAGGAGGCATCCTGACCAGATGCCCGAGCCACCTCAACTGACTCCTCTCGATGTGGAGAAGCAGCGGCTCTACTCTGAGCCCCCTCCGGATGACTGAGCTTCTCACCCTATCTCTAAGGGAGAGCCCAGACACTCTGCGGAGGAAACTCATTTCAGCCGCTTGTATCCGTGATCTCGTTCTTTCGGTCACCACCCAGAGTTCGTGACCATAGATGAGGGTAGGAACGTAGATCGACCGGTAAATCGAGAGCTTCGCCTTTTGGCTCAGCTCTCTCTTTACCACGACAGACCGGTAGAGCGCCCGCATAACTGCAGATGCCCCACCAATCCGTCTATCGATCTCCCGCTCCATTTTTCCCTCATTCGTGAACAAGACCCCCAGATACTTAAACTCCTCCACTTGGGGAAGGACCCCATCCCTGACCCGGAGGAGGCACCTCACCCTTTTCCGGCTCAAGACCATGGCCTCGGATTTGGAGGTGCTGATTCTCATCCCAGCCGCTTCACACTCGGCTGCGAACAGCTCCAGCGAAAGCTGTAGATCATGCTCCGATGAAGCCAACAGGACCACATCATCTGCAAAAAGCAGAGACCCGATCCTGAGGCCACCAAAACGGATCCCCGCAACGCCTTGGCTGCGCCTAGAAATCCTGTCCATAAAAGTTAGGAACAGGATCGGTGACAAAGGGCAACCTTGGCGGAGTCCAACTCTCACCGGAAACAAGCCCGACTTACTGCCGGCAATGCGAACCAAACTCTGGCACCGGTCGTACAGGGACCTAACAGCCCGTATCAAGGGGCCCGGTACCCCATACTCCCGGAGCACCCCCCACAGGGCCCCCCGAGGGACACGGTCGAACGCCTTCTCCAAGTCCACAAAACACATGTAGACCGGTTGGGCGAACTCCCACGCACCCTCCAGGACCCTGCTGAGGGTGTAGAGCTGGTCCAGTGTTCCACGGCCAGGACGAAAACCGCATTGTTCCTCCTGGATCCGAGGTTCGACTATCCGTCGGACCCTCCTCTCCAGAACCCCTGAATAGACCTTACCAGGGAGGCTCAGAAGTGTGATCCCCCTGTAGTTGGAACACACCCTGTGGTCCCCCTTTTTAAACAGGGGGACCACCACCCCGGTCTGCCAATCCAAGGGAACTGCCCCCGATGTCCACGCAATATTGCAGAGCCGCGTTAACCAACACAGCCCCACAACATCCAGAGCCTTGAGGAACTCCGGTCGAATCTCATCCACCCCCGGAGCCTTGCCACCGAGGAGCTTTTTAACGACCTCGGTGACCTCGGCACCAGAGATTGGAGAGCCCGACCCCAAGTCCCCAAACCCTGCTTCCAGATTGGAAGGCGTGCCGGTGGGATTGAGGAGGTCTTCGAAGTATTCCATCCACCGACCCAAAACGTCCCGCGTCGAGGTCAGCAGCACACCATCCCCACTGTAAACAGTGTTGGTGGCAGACCGCTTTCCCCCCCTGAGACGCCGGATGGTGGACCAGAATCGCTTCGAAGCCGTACGGAAGTCGTTTTCCATGGTCTCTCCAAACTCCTCCCACGCCCGAGTTTTTGCCTCAGCAACCATCCGAGCCGCATCCCGCTTGGCCTGTCGGTACCTATCAGCTGCTTCAGGGGTCCCACAAGCCAAAAAGACCCGGTAGGACTCCTTCTTCAGCCTGACAGCATCCCTTACCGCCGGTGTCAACCACCGGGTTCGGGGGTTGCCGCCGCGACAGGCACCGACCACCTTGCGGCCACAGCTTCGGTCAGCCGCCTCGGCAATGGAGGCGCGGAACATGGTCCACTCGGACTCGATGTCCGCCGCCTCCCCCGGGACGTGTTCAAAGTTCTGCCGGAGGTGTGAGCTAAAGCTCCATCTGACAGGAGACTCTGCCAGACGTTCCCAGCAGACCCTCACAACACGTTTAGGCCTTCCAGGTCTGTCCGGCGTCCTCCCCCACCATCGGAGCCGACTCACCACCAGGTAGTGGTCAGTGGACAGCTCTGCCCCTCTCTTCACCCGAGTGTCCAAAACATGCGGCCGCAGATCAGATGAGACGACAACCAAGTCGATCATTGAGCTGCGGCCTAAGGTGTCCTGGTGCCAAGTGCACATATGGACACCTTTATGCTTGAACATGGTGTTTGTTATGGACAATCCATGACGAGCACAGAAGTCCAATAACAAGACACCACTCGGGTTTAGATCGGGGGGGCCATTCCGCCCAACCACACCCCTCCAGGTCTCACTGTCATTGCCCACGTGAGCGTTGAAGTCCCCCAGCAGAACAAGGGAGTCCCCAGGAGGAGCACTCTCCAGCACCCCTTCCAAAGACTCCTAGAAGGGTGGGTAATGTAATCTGCTGTTTGGCGCGTAAGCACAAACAACAGTCAGGACCCGTCCCCCCACCCGAAGGCGGAGGGAGGCTACCCTCTCGTTCACCGGGGTAAACCCCAACGTACAGGCGCCGAGATGGGGGGCAACAAGTATGCCCACCCCAGCTCGGCGCCTCTCAGCGGGGGCAACCCCAGAGTGGAAGAGAGTCCAACCTCTCTCGAGGAGACGGGTTCCAGAGCCAGAGCCGTGCGCCGAGGTGAGTCCGACGATGTCCAGTCGGAACCTCTCAACCTCGCACACCAGCTCCGGCTCCTTCCCCACCAGAGAGGTGACGTTCCACGTCCCGAGAGCCAGCTTCTGCAGCCGAGGATCGGACCGCCAAGGTCCCCGCCTTTGGCCGCCGCCCATCCTGCACAGCACCCGACCCCTATGGCCCCTCCCACAGGTGGTGAGCTCATGGGAAGGGGGGCCCATGTTACCTCTTCGGGCTAAGCCCGACCGGGCCCCATGGGTAAAGGCCCGGCCACCAGGCGCTCGCCAACGTGCCCCACCTCCAGGCCTGGCTCCAGAGGGGGGCCCCGGTGACCCGCGTCCGGGCGAGGGAACACTGAGTCCATCTGTCGTTTTCTTCATAGGGGTCTTTTGGGCTGCACTTTGTCTGATCCCTCACCTAGAACCAAATTGCCATGGGTGACCCTACCAGGAGCAAAAGCCCCCGACAACATAGCTCCTAGGATCATTGGGACACTCAAACCCCTCCACCACGATAAGGTGGCAGCCCAGGGAGGAGTGATTGAAACAGTTTTGTTTTATTTTATACTAACATGGCAAATAAGAATAATTTCAATATGTTTACTTCATGAGCTTATCTGTCATTATCACTCACTTCACTCTTGCTTGAGTCTCTCCACCCTGTTGAGCCAGTCAATCCTCATAAAGCAAAGATAAAATATATTTCTGCAGAACCAGTTTGGGCTCCGAGAATCACTTTTTGCAAATTGCATGCAAAGTTTTTTGTTTGTTTGCAAAATGCATGTTAAAGAAGATGAAGAGAATTAATTTGCAAGAAGAGGTAGAAACGAAGTTTATACAGCCACTTATGGTCAAAACTGACTCATAGAACTACAGGGCGGAGGGTTGCAGGGTTTTGGGGGTTTTAGATTGTGTTTTTCTATTTGACTGTATACTACCATATGCACACTCTTAACTTACATCCACACACACTTTTAGGCTGTGGGGGCACCTCTTGAGGCAGGTGTAGAAAATGGCTTCCATTCATTTGGCATTGAATCATTAAGTCTGTGATCAATTATAATTTGGCGTCACAAAGGCGGGGCTCGGGGAATTCCTCTGTTGCTCTGGACTGTGACTTAAAGGGCTTTTTCCATCCCATGCAGGCAGAGGGAAGCTCACAAGGGTGTCTGAACAGGCTCTAGGAGCCAAACCTGATACTACGTTGCATGAACCGTAGGAGTACAATCTATAGATTGAAACAAGAATTTAACACACATTTTATGCTAAATAAAGTCAATGTGGACCGTGATGGTCCATGCCTTTAGGCTTTGCATTCATGCTACTATCCCATAATAAATGGGGAATATCAAATTTCAACAAAAAAAAAGCTTTAATTTGATTGCATGAATACGTATTATTCCATCATCCATATATAACTGGAGTAAATAAAAATTTTGACCTCAAAGATACATTTTATACATTTAATATGATTATTGTTTTTATCCCTCCATTTTCTGTACCTTGTTAATCCAGTTCATGGTCATTGGGGGTGGTAGGGTGAGATGTGTGTCTGGCCTCAGCAGGAAACAGTAGAGAGAGACAGAGTACAGGTCATCGGTCCATCACAGGGCCAACACAGAGATGAAGTGGTATTTACACATGTCTAGCAATTTAGAATCACCATTTAACCTGATATCCTGAGCACCAACGGGGGAGAAAAACACATATGCATCATCTGCATATGTATGAAATGCATGAAAACTCCTGTTTCTGCTTTTCCCCCTGGGGTCGCCACAGCGAACCATCTGCCCCCATTATATATATATATATTTCTGTTGAAATAATGTTTGAGAATGCTTAAATAATCATGACATTTATCATTATTTGTTAGTGCTATTGACTTTAGGACTGTAATTACAAACATATTATTTGAAAATGCTTTTCATTTTCTGTAACGTTAATGTTGTAAGGGGAAAATAATTAATTGCAACAAAATTATTGAAATCTACTAAACAACAATACTGATGTCTGTATAAGGGTCAGCTTGTGTTTGTAACTTTTCAAGATTGAAGACATTATACCCCATAAGTGTTGAAAGAACACAGAAAAAATGTTAGCTTCTTCCTATTTAAATATTCACATCCATTACTTTTTTATATTACTATATTTGTTAATATACGAAAGGTGGAAATATGATTGGGATTATAGGTATGTGTACCATGCAGTAGGAAGAGTATTCAATCAGGTCATGTAAGCTCTCTGCAGGACTGTGAGGCACTGTACTCTAGTTTTGGCAACAGTATTAATAAGCTCATGTGCCTCTATGAAGTCACTTACTCTTTCTTCACCTGTGGGTATATCCTGCTGCCAGTCTACTGACAGTGGAACAACTACCTGCATATACTAAATATTCAAAGTGAAACAATTTGGCTTTTTTCTGTCATATTGCTTAACAGCAACACTAGTGTCTTCTGTATATGTTAAAAACCAGTATTGATCACATCCTTTGTACACTTCAGATGTGCTGTCCTTCTTCCAACTCTCACTACCCGCATTAATGATCTCTTTGAGCAGTACATTTACTTGATAAATGAACATACCGTATGGGCGATATGGAAACTTGAAGATCAGAAGTCTACGCAACCTCTAAGCTTGGCCAGCAGGAACCACAAATGTATTCCAATTAAAGGATGTAGCAGCTAATCAGAGATTGATGCTGAACTGTCCTGGTTGCACTCTGTGATGGAGAATACTTGCTTCCTTACAGTTGCTGTGCAATGGATGTCGGATATGTAAGGGTACCAGAGAAAAAGAGCTGCCGTCGGGTTATTCTGGTGCCAGATATGGAATTAACAATTACAGTCAACTTCCTTTTAGCAGGAAAGAGACCTGCTAAAGATCTCATCAGGACAGTGGATTTGTGCAAGATGTGTAAAACAATGGAAGATTTGCTCTGATTGCAATACAGCTGCCCTTTGTGCAGATTGGTGAATATGAACTGAAGCAGGATAGTAGTGCAGAGGTCTGCTTTGTGAGACCACTCTTAATTAACTTATTGTGAACAGATCAATATTAAAGTTCTTTCATTTTGATTTTCATCTTCATTTTGATGAAGAAAATACGACTACAACGGTTTACGCAAGTACTCTTTTCAACATTTTACTTGTGCAAACTCAAATTTCAGTGTATTTTATTGGATCTTGAAATGACACAACGTTCAGCATAATTGTAATATTTGAGAGAAAATTATGGGTTTTTAAAACTCTTGAACAAATAAAAATTTAAATGTTTGCCATCCATCCAGCCATTATCTATGCCCGTCCATCCTCCATAGGGTTGCGAGAGGGCTGGTGCCTATCTCCAGCAGTCATGGGGCGAGAGGCGGGGTACACCCTGGACAAGTCGCCAGTCCATCGCAGGAAAACTGTTTCCCATGTAGTATATCTATTCTGCCCCCCTGAGTCAAAAGATTGTAGGGAAACCTTTTTCTGCATTTAAAGATGTCTTTTGGGGCATGTCTCTATGTGTTTTGCCCATTTAGAGACTGAAATTTTTGTGCATTCTCAATTGCAAAAAATCTTGACCATAGCCAGAAGTCTTGATTTTCAAGTGGATATAGGCTGGACTTCCACTGGACCATTCTAACACATTATTGTGCTTCGATTGCCACCCTTCCATTATAGCTCTGCTGGAAGGTGAACTGTAGTCTTTTGCAGGCTATAATAGGGATTCTTCCAGGACATCCTCGTATTTAACTCCATTCATCAACGGTGACCTGCTTTCCCATCTCTGCTGACAAAATAATCACCCACACAGGATGATTCTGCCACCTCCATGTTTCAACAAGGAGGATGGTGGATTCCAAATGTCTTTTCTGCCTTACATAGCATTTCGGCTGTAGGCTTGTAAACTTTAGGTAGTTCATTTTATTGGTTTAGATTTGTAGAGGACATAGCCAATAGCTGTCCTTTGAACAGAATCCGCCCAACTCAGCTCTTGCTGAATCTCTGTTTAATGTCCTCCCTTTCCAGCCTGTTACATTAGTTTGACCACTGTGTCTTAGTTTGTATTTTTGGCATACAGTTTCAGATTATGGATTTAACAGCTAATTGGAGCTTCAGATTATTTTATAACCTTTCTCTGCTTTAAATTTATTCAACATTTTATCCTTGACCTGTCTGCTGTGTTCCTTGGTCTTAATTATGCCATTTGTTTACTACTTTTCCCTAAAAAAACCTCTGAGGAATTACCAGAACAGCTGGATTTCTACTAAGATTGAATTCGTTCATTGGTTTCTTATTTTATATGAAACTATATCATGAAGTCTATAATTTTCCTTATTGCGGAATAACTAGAGTAAATACATTTTGAACTGTTATAAACATCTTTCTATCAACTATACATCAATATACAGCAATTCAATGCAGGCTATGACAATTTGTGTATTCATGTTTGTTTGAGTAAGGAGTCGGTTTTAGGGATGGTTTAAATGAATGAAAAGAATGATGCTGAAGATAAGCACAGAATGCCTTGTAAAGCTTCTCTTTTGGTTTTTGCCTTCACAACCTGGAGAGAGTTCATCCAGCAAGGAACAGAGCTATTTGGCAAATTATTTTCGTGTGACAACAATCAACAGCTTTAATTCACTTACTGGTTCTGTGTGTAACACTTGAGGAATTATTTCTTTGACGCATGAGTGCTTAATCTAATCACCTGTTAAATATCGCTTTGGTAGTGCTTCTCTTTTCTATAGATGGAATCCCAGATACATCTGATAAATGATACATCAGGTAAGAGTATAAACAGGTGGGCTAAATGATGATAAAAAACACTTGTTTAACGGAGCACTTTGTTCTCATGATTTGGAAGGGAATACATACATTTACATAAAATTTATATTTTAGTGGACTTCATGAAATCCGGAAAAATGTTGTAGAGCTTTAAATTATAAACATGTGATTCTTTGTTGACATAATACATTCAGTCAGATTAAAACTCACCTATAATGGCTGTTGGACAAGCAGTGGTTTTGACTGGATCTATGTGTGAATCTGTGGAGAATCTACTTATGTTGCAATCACCACAGACTGAACCTACATCAAAGTTTTTGTCATTTGATGTTCGTACAGTGCTTTGAAAAAGTATTTAATCCCTAACAGATTTCTTCTGGGTTTACTTTTTGAAATACTTCATTCATTTCAGGTAATCAAGCAATAGAAGATGAAAATAACTATAAAGATTTGATCAACTAAAGGGAAAAAGCTATGCAAAAACCTGCCTATATGTGAAGGGTTGTGCAACCCTTTGCAGCTGCAGTCATGTGTGTGCCAGACCAGCCAAATACTGTTAGTCTTTCATATCACTGTGGAGGAATTTTGTTCCACTCTTTTTTGCAGAATTGTTCTTGATGTATTAACGAAGGCAAGTGATGCCTGGAGAGCTTTAGATGTTGTCAGACATTTTGTGACCTCCTTGATAAGTCTACAATGATCTCCTGAGGCCAACCCTATAGGCATATTTTCTGCTGTTCTTTGTTTTTTCTATTTGTGCAAACTGACTTTTACCGTAGTTTGCTGGAGTCTGGGTCTCAAAAAAAGCTTTGTGGCGCTTTCCAGACTGCTGGGATTTAATGATTTTTTTCTTACCTACTTCACAGTGCTAAATGGAATCTACTTAGGCCTTGATGTTTTTAGATGCGGCAATAAAGTGTGGCTACTGAAACTGATCTTAGCTTTAAAAATATGTGGTCAATCACTGTTTACATATCAATCAATCAATCAATCAATTAAAATGTATTTATAAAACGCTTTTCATACAAAATTGCATCTCAAAGTGCTTTACACATACCCATCCCTCCCTCACAAAATTAAACAACATGATCACAGTTATACCCCCCTCCCCCCAAACCAACCCTCAAGCACATACATTTAAAAGCAACAATAAAAAGGACATAGGGCCGAGTACAGATGAGCCAGGTAAGGAAACGCCATCAGAGGAGCCATCGGTAACAGCACATCAACAGCAGCAGCCGAGGCACCGACATAGGGCGCCCAGTGGAGGCAAGGCCAAGACCCCCACCTCCACCCAAGCTCCACCTGAAGAGCACCCAGGCAGCCACAGCCGACCACCGCTCCCATGTTTGATATGATTTAAAAAGAACTATCCAATTAGATTTTCAAATAGGACAAGGATTGTCCGGGAATGCTTTTTCCCCCTTAAAAATTTTAATTATCGATTAAAAATTGCATTATGTATTTTTTTTTGTCACCTTTGATATTAAAATTTGTTTGATGGCCTGAAAAAAGTGTTGCAGAAAAAGCACAAAAGATTTTGGGCGCAAATCCTTTTTAATTCTATTATATTATATTGTGTTCCGTTGATATATACCAAACACAATTTTTCTCATGTGTCTCATGTGTAAAGATTGAGCGGTAGAATCTGTGAAAAATGAATTAGTATTTGTACAAAAATGTCAACAGTTATTTTTTTTAAATATAATTTCCAGTAAAAAGTATATCAAAATATATCAATATCGGAAGTAGCAGGGCCAATCTCCAAGAAAACCAGAAAACTGAATTTCTTGATCAGTGCACCTCAATGTCAAACAAGTTGCTAGCAGCCAATCAGCAAAAACCTGATCAGTGCATTGAACAGTTTCACACCTGTGTTTTGTACAATAACTCCTTCATTTGGTATTGATCCTGTAAAGAAAAACAGTAACATTGCCGTCTTTTCTCTGATTATATTTTGGAGTACCTCAAAGGACATAAGTGATCTCTTCCATTTGTTTTTGACATGTATAAAAAAAAACAAATGACCAACAATTAGTCAAAACCAGAATCAGCAGGTCTGAACACCCACTTCCTCTAAAAAAATATAAGAAGCTTGATCAGTGCATCTCTATAGCAAACACACAGCTAGTTGTAATCTCACGTAAACCCATACTATTCAATACCAATCCCCCTCACTACGTGTAGAACTCATTTAACACAAAGGTAAAAGTCTGCAAAAAAAAGGTTACTTTAGATAATGTTCCCATCCCTGTGAATGAATCAAGGGGTGTCAAAGTGCTGGAATGTTTTTAAAAGATAAAAGAGGGGAGGATCGACCAGCTACCCTGTCCCGAACAGAGGAGTAAAATTACCGGCCAACCTTTCCTCATCCACCCCTTTTCTCTCCTCATGTTGATGAAACTCCACAAACAAAAAGTGAGCGTTTCCCTTTAAGGAGCCCCCGCCGTTTGCAAAACGGAGGGAGGAGGAGCAGGTCAGTGGAACAGCGACTGAGAAGGAGAAAAAAAATCCAACAGCGGACGGTTTCAAGTCCCCCCAGTAGAAACTGTGCCTGATTTGTGGCCAATGTTGGAGATGTAAAAAAAAAAGAAAAAAGAAAGAGAGGAGGGGTGGGAGGGAGGGAGAGGAAGAGAGAAGGAGGAGGGAAGAGGATGGGGAGGAGGGAGGGGGAGGAGGAGAAGAGGAGGAGGGGGGGAGGAAAAACACTAAAGGGGTAGCTATGGAGATGGAGCGTTTTCCTGGCTGCTTTCTTTGACAGGTGTTGAGTGGGGCAAAAGTCTTAAAACAGAATTCAGCATGTACGCCAAAGGTAAAGGAGCTGTCGTCCCCTCCGATAGCCAAGCGAGAGAAAAGTAAGTGGATTGTGTTGCTTTATTGTCAGAGTTTTTACCTGCTTATCCGTGCGGGCGAGGGGGTGGGGGGGGGGGGGAGTCAGCGGAGGGGCGCACAACTTTCTAAACTAGGTAGTGTAATTATAAAGGAGTGCGCTGGAGTAAGGTGCGTTCCACCTCAACTCATCCGACCACCCTGGAGGTGCGTCTCTTAAACTTTTTCCTTTTAAAAACACTTTTGGTGTGTAATTATGCGCATGTTCTTGCCTAACAATGTGAGCTCTGTAGCAGCTCTGCAAGTTGGTGCGGGATTTTGGAAAAGCCAACGGGTTGTGTTTTTATTCATCTGGTTATTTATAACGCGCACTTGTGCGGCGGTAAAAGTTGAAGAGACATTGTCGTTGGGGTAAACGCATGTGTCCGTGGATGCATGGACTGCTCGCGTGTATCTCCGTGAAACTTTCAGGGATGAAGCCGCTGGATGCTTTGGGTAGATTTGGTTCTTTTTAGGGGCTTCAAGGACTCAGGCTGTGCGTTTTTGGTGCGTAAAACACGGGGCGCAGGCACTTCAGGCGGCAAGAGGGGGGGAAGCTCTGTCCCGTTCAGAAACCGTACAATGGTGCTTAACTTTTAAAGTGAAAACCGCAGCTTTTATTTCAGAGGGAAACTTTATTTCAAGCAGATATCATCCAAAAAAGACTAAAAAACGACCTATTTGCAATTTTCGGTACCTTTTTTTAGGTTTATTATGAGCAACTTTTAAATATCATATTCACAGCATAGTCATGTCTGTCCTTTTCCTGCCGATCTTCAGTGGAGTAAAAAAAAGTTGTATCTTTATGTGAGCCCTCGGAGAGTTCTTTGGATCATCGTGGTGTTGTTTTATCACCATTAGGTCTCCTATTTTTACGCACCAAACAGAGCGAGTTTGTGGAGTAGGGAACCGGGTTCCCCATGGAGATGTAGTTGTAATCCCTAAACCAATGTCAAGTCATGGGAGGCTGTGCAGCTACACAACCCCTGTCATACATCTGTAATGAAACAAAATTTCTTTTGAGACTCTCTCATATGTTTTGATGCACAGCGGTGTCATATTCAATTGATTAGGCTTTCTAGTGATGTGAGTCGCTTACGCGCTTAGTGGAGGCTTCCTCAAGTACGACTTTGTGCACATCTGCTTGCATGGAACATTTAATTTCACTCTGGATCCACGTGATTTTGTTAGAAAATTGAGAGTCTGTGTATATTTGTGTTTGTGTGTGCTGATGTGGAGGAGTGAATCCTAAATGAAAACAGTCCCATGTGGGTTTATGAGCTGCAGCAGGCGGGCTGACCTTTGAACCAGCATATGATGCTTTAATATTGCATATGAAGCACAAGCATCTCCGTTTACACTGCTTTGTGGAGCCTGGGTTATTTACAGTATGGTGAAAAGCCATATATAATTTAGATAATGTGTCTTTAGTTAGTTTTTAGTTGCACTCACTTGTTCGGGGGACTGTGGATTATGTTGCATGTGTCACAGGGAGTGAAATCAGTGCGGAGGCAGCATGTATTTCAAATGATTGTGTAGGAGGAGGATTAATAATTTAACTAATAAGAACTACGAGTCTTTTGAGACAAGCTGCGAATGATGAGTTCATCTGATTTTACGTTGCTTATAAATTACAAAAACTCTTGTTTATCGTTCCTCCTCCTGTTTGCTTGCATTTAAATATCTGTCACTTTATTCTATCAGAGAATCCTATCCAAAGTTAAACTTATTTATAGTGTTATACAAAAGCTTTCCACCACTTGAACCTTTTTTCCCATTTTGTCACAGTAACCACCAATACTATATATTTTCTAAGATTTTATCCAGTAAGTAAGAAAGTGCACTGTGAACTGGAAATAACATAATACATGGTTTTCAACATTTTTTACAAAAGAAAGTCCAAAAGACATGGCCTACATGTGTGTTCAAAGCTAAATTCTCAATTGGTTTCAAGTATGAACTTTGACTGGGCTACTGTAAGACATGAATATGATTGGATCTAAACCAGTTACATTGGAGCTCTGGCTGTTGATTACTGTTGTCCTTCTCGAAGGTGAGCACAGCATGATCTATTCTAACTGGTTCCCTGAAACGGCTGAAGAAAAGCGTCACCACAGCATGATACAGCCACCACCATTTTCACTGTAATAGAAGTTCAGGGTATTTTGCAGTATTAAGTTTTTTTCTACCAAATGTAGCCTTCTCATATGGACCAGAAATCCCATTTTGTTGTGATCTGATCTGGACAGAGCACCTATCACATCCTGCTGGATGCTGAATCCCTCAATGGCTTGTGGCAAACTTCAAACAGAACTGAGGACTTTCTTTTAGCAATAGCTTCCTTCTTGCCACTTTATAAAAAAGGCCAGATGTGTAGTGCATGGCTACAAGCTCTCCTGTCATCAGATTATCCCACCTGAGCTGTGGATCTCTGCAGCTCCTCCAGAGATACCACGGGCCTGCTCTAGCTTGTCGGCTTAGGTGGAGGGCTATGAGTTAGCTGTATGACCACACTTTTCATATTTTTTGGTGATGAGTTGAAGAATGCTTAGTGAAGCTTTAGATCTTGAGATATTGTTTTATAGTTAAGCTCTATTTTAAACTTCTTCACAACTTATAACATACATGTCTGTTGCGTTCCTGGTTCTGAAGTTGTTTGTTCTTCTGAGGGCTTTTCCACCAATAAAAGAACCGGTGCTAATATGCTGCTGTTGCCAGAGCCGGTGCTTAGTCGGTTCAGAGTTTCAAAGAACCGGTTGCTTTTCCACTGATGTTGGGTCCTACTCACCCTAAGCGTTGCAATGCAACTGTATCCCTTATGGGTAGAAGAAAACAGGAAGCGTGAACAGAGAGAGAGATTTTAACAACAGAGGAGTTCATCATGGCCTTACAAGTGCTCCTTTTCTGCTTCCATACTTTGCTGGATTTGGAAAGTTGTGTACATCACATGTCCTTGGTGCACCATCAACGGTTGATTACAAGGCTCAGAGAGCGGTGACTATGTTTGCAGATAAAGGTAAATAAATGCAACACCACCATGTGGGCAGGGGAGAGAGCGGTCCTTAGAAAGCACGAGCTCGGGCCCAGCAAGGAGTTGGAGCTAGGTTAAGCACTGGTTTGGAATCAGAAAACGGGTGCTTTTGCAGTGGAAAACTAAAGAACCGGTTCCAAGTCAGGCTTGCCCTGGAACCAGCTTGGTGGAAAAAAGACCTTCAAAGAGCAGCCGTATTTATACTAAAGATAAAATGCACAGAAGTGACCATTTTTAAAAACAAATTAATTGCACTTGATTCCAGTGGCTATTATTTATGAGCATCAGAGTGAAGGGGGTTAAATACAATGCCACACTTTTCATATTTTTACTCATGAAAGAACTTTGGAACCCATGTATTAGTTACCTTAATCTTCTCTATTATGCACTACTTTGTGTTGGCCCATCAAATAAAATCCTGACAAAAGGCTACGAAGTGTATGGTTTTAATGTGACATAATGCGAAATAGTGAATATTTTGCAAAGCACTGTATTTATACGTCACAGCCCAGCAGGTAATGTTCACACATTACAGACGAGACTTGCCCTCTCACCTCACCTGTCTTGTCCCCCTAACTCGCCCCGCAGGTCTAACACATGTTCCCTTGTATTCGTGGAGCTTACAACAGCGGCCTCAGTGAATTATCATATTCATATTTACATATTCATTTAACTCTTTACATATTGGCCTAATGAAAAGAAGGCACTCCAGATGGACGCGTATGCCATTAAAGCAAGAGTTTGGCATCAAAGCTGTAGCTCCTGTCTGTGAGGATTCATCATCAGGTCTTTTTATTTTGATAAAATGTTTGAAAGATTTTATGACATGAAGCTGGCATGAGATCAGAATGCAAAAATTAGCTAGAAATACAATGCAAGTGCTGCACTAGCATATTTATCTTGGTGTTGTTTTAATGAAGAGCAGGCGATGCCACGTTTCAGCTAAAAGTGCAAAACTTGTTGACACCATCATTTTTGAAATATTAGTGTAGAGAAATGTTTCGCTTGCACAGCTGGGGGAAGTCAGATCACATGGGTGTGGACTGAACATATGAGTTACACTAGTGCATTAATGTTTCATAGAAAAACTTGTAGAATGAAATATTAATGGTTACATCTATAAACATTTTAATAAACTACCTCCTTGCTCTTGCAGTGTACGGTTTTATAATTTTCCCATGCTTATATTGAAAACAATAAGAAAGGCTGTTGAGTTCATTTTCTGATTTTTGTTTTTGCAAGTGTGCAGCTGCTTTTCAGGAATTTAAGTTTACTCCTAAAATATTCCAACAACTAGTTTGATAGTTTCTTTAATGTTTTTTTAAGGTTTTGTGTTCTTTAACAGACAAAGAACGCGACTATCAGACAGTAGGTTGTCACTGTTAGAGTTTTTGTGCTGCTTTTTGTTTCTTTTAGTAACTAACTGGCTCCCCCAGTAATAAAGCTTTATTTCAGGTATGCCTTGTAAGGGCTGTGCAGTCGTTGGTATTTTCCAGGTAGTCTGGCGTGTGGATGTGTGAAGTGCTGGAATCTGAAATTGAAACACGAGGGAAAAAAGGGTTTACAGTGCTGAACTTCTCAGTTACATGCTGTGGATCTCTGGCCTAGTGCACAAAATGTTCCTAAATACAAGCTCAACTGGGTTTTTGAGTGTGTTTAGGATGATGTGTTGTACAGTGTTGGAATTTTTAAAAATTTCCTGTATAGCCCTGAAACCGAGTCTTGATTTTGTTGAACAACATTACACTACAGGCACGCCAAAAATTACATAGATTCCTGCGCACAACCAGGGCCTCGCCATATAAGTGGGATTCAGCCGGCTGGCCTCGGTTTCCTTAGTTCACAGGTAGCAGGAATGTAGAAGATAGGGACGTGTTTACACCGGATCCTTGTGTTTAGTTATTTTCATAAGAACAGAGCAGATTTAGTGTGATGATAAAAGCATAGTTAGAATTGATGCATATAGTCATATAAATTCATTGTTATTCTTCTGTTTTGTCTTAGCCTTTTATTTAGCACTAATCAGTCAGCCAGAGATTAGATTTAGACTATATTCCCTTGTTTGTTTAGTCAATTACTGAAAAATGTAACATCCTATTTATTAAATGCTTGAAAAATTACCACCATTTTCAGTCTATAAATGCATCAACTATCAGCATTTCCTCTGATTTACTTTTTGGTTTACCAAAAATCTGATCAAAGTTAATTACTTTTGCTTTGATGCATAAATGAGTATAACCTTCTAATTTCTTCATTCTCTATTGGATACAAAACTACTATCTCTAAGAAAGAACATGCACCACATTTGTTATGTTTTAAAATCCTAAGAGAAAACGGAACTGGTCTAAATCAGAATAAGCAAGTCAGAAAACAAAGAAAACCAGTAACTGGTATTGGCCAGGAAAAGCCTGATTAGTGCATTTTTTATGAAAATTATCTCCATAGAAGCTACACCTGGTCTGGTATCCTGCTCAGGTATATTGCCTTGTTGGACGTGGGGCATCCCAGTCACTGAGCATCCCCCGTGTTCTGTTATCAACTTTTTACTTTCTTTAATATAGAAAGTACTCTTACATTAATTCTTTTGTTCTTTCTGTGTTTCTGCTCTGTCTTTTCGAACCCCCAGACGGTCGTGGCAGATGGCCGGTTGTACTGAGCCTGGTTCTGCTGGAGGTTTCTTCCTGTTAAAGGGGAGTTTTTCCTCTCCACTGTCACTACATGATTGCTCAGTATGAGGGATTGCTGTGGTTGGGGTCTGCATCAACGGGGCGCAACTGCCAGTCAATGACTCGATGCAATCTGCTGGGATTCCTTACATAGAAACCTAGCTAAACCTTTAAACTGATTGGAAAGTTTGTATTGAAATTACTTTTATGTACAGATGACATCTGTTGTGACTCGGTGCTAGGTAAATAAACTGAATTGAATTGAATTGAATTTTGAAAGGAGTCAAAACAAGTGGAGCAGATGTTAGGGCAGCAAGAAGGTGTTATGTTTGATTTCTAGCTGGGACCTTTCTGCTATTAGTTTCCATATTCTATCTTAGTATAGATTGGTGGTTACTTCCGCTTCCTGCTACCATTCAAAATCATGTATGTCAGGTTGATTAGCTGCTGTAAATTTCCCTGTAGTATGAGGCTGAGTGTGCACGGATGTCTGTTCTCTGTGTCTCTTTGCTGCTCTTTGATGGGCTGATAATTTCTTTAGGCTGCCTCTCCCCTATTAACTGCTGGGGATAGACCACAGACCCTCCCATAACCCTGTAGTGAAAGAAGTGGGTATAGAAATATGAAAAAAAATTTTATGGATGGATGAACTTAACCCAGCAGCTTAAAATTTTTTCTTTTTTTTCTTTATATAGTAAATGGAAATCTTTTTCTGTTTGTTCTAGTAGATCCGGTGACCTAAATTGAAGGTTCTATTCACAAAAAAAGTTTAAGGACCATGTTTAGTTCTCATGGAGCAAAATAATTTTTTAATACTCTCTGTTTGTTTACAGTGTTTTGGTGTGATTTCAAGTGATTCTAGATTTGTTTGGGTGAAGAACTTCAAGTGCAAAGTTAATCAGTTTGTTTTGAACGTAAGTTTCTTTACATCCTCCGCTCCTCCTCTGGCTCCTCCCACCTATTTACATGCCATTTAGCAGGGATCTTCAGCTCTGAATGCATGGTTTTGATTTTACACAGATGGCTCAGCCATCTGCAGTTTAGTCTTTTGAACGAAGCATAAAGAACTGCACAGGAACACAAGCAGAAACAGTATTCGGAAAGTCAAGAAACCCTTGATTTTACCCCCAGCGCCCTTTGGGGTGACGACGCTCCCATTCAGATATGTCAACAGTCAATTAATGCCGCCTGTTGTTAGCCGCTTTTGGTGCATCCGCACAAATTTGTTGCCCTTCGCACTCAAAATAAAGTAGGCAGTGTAAATATTGAAGCTCTGTGCCTGAAGTTGTTAATCAGTTTGGCAACACTGCACACAGAGCAGAACAGTTTGTCTCCTATTAACATACAGAGGAAAGCATCTGTGCAAGCAGCAATGAGGTGAGTGTCAGGTGATAATAGGAAACAGATGAGTGTTTTGAATATTTGGACTAATTGCTTCATGGTAGGTTATGTCATTGTTGCCCTCATTAACTACTCATTGATGAAACTCATTAGTGGCGAACCTGCACCAGTAACATCAGAAATACTCCCTATCCCAAATCTTTAGAAATACCTGAGAAGTGTTTCTGCGGTAAAAGGAGATTATCAGAGTTAAACTGGGTACCAGTAAGATGATCATGTTGCATTTATGTGTTGAAAGAATGCAGATGCGTTTAAGCGCATGGAAGAGAAATGTCTGGATTAACCCGTGGCTCAAGCCGTTAGTATTTACATGCTCATTCACACTGATTTGTTTTGACAAAGGAACCGCCTGAACAAAGACAGGCAAACAGAAACGGCATGCGCGGTGGGAATAAGCTTCGATGAAACATCTTTACAGCATCACAGGGGTCTGAAACAGACATCTAGCCTATCACTCACCTCCATGTGACTTCATTTAGCACTTCATATCGGTTGCCCAGCTGAATATCTATGGTCATAGAGGAATACCTTTCCACATTTCATCACAATACATACCAACTGTAGTGTATTTTATCGGGACAAAACACAGGAATGCATATTTATCAATTGAAAGGAAAATAATACAGGGTTTTGGATATACAGGTATTTAGCTGCCTTCACTTTGCTACGTCTAAATAAAATCCAGTGTAGCCAGTTCCCCCCGTGTGTAAAACAAATCGTATAAATCCAGCAGTTTCTTTGTTCGTTAATAACATAAACGAACACAGCAGACAGGTCACAGATAAAGTTGTGGAGAAGTTTAAAGCAAGGTTAGATTATAAAACAGGAGTTTGACTTTTAAACATCTCACAAAGTACTGTTCAATGATTTTAAAATAGAAACGGTATGAAAAGTACGATATACCTGCAGTTAGTCACGCAATCAACAAATCTAGCCATTACTAGAGAAAGGCAAGAAGAAAAATCATCAGTTTGGAGTTTACCACCAACATGTTGAAGAAGTTGCTCTGGTTGGATGAGACTAAAGCTGAACTTTCTGGTCTACCTGCAAAATTCCCAGAAAACGTATGCTGCATATCACCCCTACCATCCCTACAGTGAAACATGGTGGTGACATCATCATGTTGTGGGGTTGTTTTTCTTCAACAGGGATAACGAGAATGTTCAGAGTTAATTGGAAGATGGATGGAGTAAAAAAAAAAGAGCAACCTTGGAGGAAAACATGTTGGGAAGCCTATTTGGCATTTTCTGAAGGCATTTGGTTGCTCCTGATTTAACTTAGGGCTAATAAAATAAAGGGGGTTGAATACAGTTATACTTTACCTGCTCCTATTAGTTTGGGTTTAAAAATTCTACAAAATCTGAAAAAGTCTAAGGAGAATGAATTGCACTGTATATTTCTTTATTCTTTTCTATATAAAAGCAAAAACTGCCCCTGCTTAGTCCCCCTTCACCTCTTTGCAGTCCTTACCTCACTCTGTGACACTGTGATCAATGCTGAATTATTCAAATCAGGACATGAAAGTTAATTTTCTAACTGTCTGTGCTCTAGCTGGCTAAACTCGGCTGGGATACCCTCGTCTCTGGGGGCAAGAAAAGGAAAGGGAAGGTTGGCTGGGACGGCCTGAGGCTAAATGTCAGGTTTGCTTCTCAGGACGAGGCAGGCGGAGAGATCTTCTTGATGAGTAGATGTGAAACAAAGTGCTGTTCCGCTTGAATAAGAAGGAGGACCTAAAGAAGCGAGAAAATCACAAAGGTACTAGCAGATATTTCTTTTTGTCCTCTGGCAACAACCCTGCTCAATGAGCATGGAGTAAAAATAGATGCAAATGATCCTGCAGCTGAAAGAGCATGACAGACAGATGTTCAGTGAACCTGCTATCATGGGCCGTGATGTTGAGTCAGTTACAGGTCAAACGAGTCTCCTCCCACTCAGTCTGATCTCCCACTTCCCAGCGTATGATTTGCATCAGCGTTTTTTTCTTTGTTGCATTTCATCAGTGGATGTCATCAGAGAGAGTGAAAGGCAGAGGAGAGGAAATGGGAGACACTGAGAAGTCTGTGTGTGGTTTGTCTTGTAAGCATCTCATCTTTTATTCCTGAGTGACACGTGTAAGCAGCGGCGGGGTCACTAAAGAGGATTTTAGGTTTGTGTTGTCCACAGAGGAGAAAAGAAACAGGCGCTTACTCTCAGTTTATCTGTTACACACCTGTCGTACTGTTAATGCTTCTTCATAGAAACATACATCACTCCTTGCATAGAAGCTCCTGTTCTGCTGAGTTACAGTTACTGCTTCTGACAGAGTAACAAAAGGTGTCCCCTGAAGCCTGGATTGAACGAGTGTTTTTAAATAATGCATCGCAGCCAGGTGCTGGTGCCCATCGCTGGTGCGCAGCGCCCCTCATATCACACCGGCCTCCGTCATGAAAATTTTATTGCCGCAGAACTCATGGGAATCTCTGTTTGATCCTGTACAGTGCAAAAACGGGGTATATAGGAACTGACGCTTGCTGCTGGGTGTTTCACACCGCAAATAGGGGCTCAATTTTACACATTACAGCAGTGGACTCCCCCCGCTTTCACCATAACGTCACTGCCATCTGAACTGTTCAGGCTGACACAATGGAAACAGAGGAAATTGTGTGAACATAAACAATGCCTTACATTTTATTCACAAAAAATGTCTCTAAATGGAAGTGTGAATAAAAATTTCTAATCTGTTTTCAGAAATAATGAGGCAATATATACATGCTGGAACACCTCTTACATACATTTTCTCTGTCAACGCGACTGAATAGAGAAAATGCATCAAGTTGTTTGACTGTTTTGCGTCCCGTACCTGTAGACAGCGGCAGTAAACCTTACAGAATGTTAGGAATATTGTAGAATAATGTGTAGAATATTATTTTCTGTACCTAAGGACATTAAAACAATTTATACCAAAAACATTAAATGCAACTGTATATATAAAATTAAAAACCCATCAGTGCCAAATCCTAACAAGTCATTAGTAGTGTGGGTTGCATAAAAAGCAAAAAAAAGTTGGATGCCTGAAAATATTCAGAACCAATTCAATAAGTAAATGGAAAAACTTTTAATAAAAAACTGGGTTCTTTTTAAATTATGAAACCCTATACGCATCCTTCTACAATAAGAAGGAGACTACACTTTTGACTTTCAAAGGAATAGTGCAAGGATGAAAATGGTTACTCTAAGGTTTACCAAAGATAGCATAAAGAGCTGAACTTTTGGGATAATTTTCACTGAACATATTAGTCTAAAATGTAAATATTTTAACATTAGAACAGAGGACATGTTTGGCATGAACCAAATACAGCATTCCAGAAAAAAAACCTCATACCAACTTTGAAGGATGGAGGTGGAGGTGTCATGCTATTGGGATGTTTTGCTGAAGCATAACATAGAAATGACCATAAAACATGAACTAAGTTAAATCAGTAATTCTACCAAAGTGTGGCTGAGAATCAGGAAATGGAAACTCCTGGAGCGAGTCAAAGCCCAGATGTTGATGTCCTTGAGATGATGTGTGGGGACTGGAAAGGGGGAGAACATGCAAGAAACCCTAGTAGATGACTACAAGAAGCCTGAGGTTTTTTCAGATAAAGGTGCTAACGGTAGTTATTAAGGGGTTAGGGTATCCTAACTTTATCTCAGTTTGAAAACATAGTTTTGTTTAATGAGTAAAACATGGTTATTTTTGTTGTAAAAGTGCAATTACTTCACTTCCCATTCCAGAGAAAAATATTTGATTAGAAATCACCAAAGATGAAACTTATCTTTATGAAGAACTAAATGATTGGTGGCCTAATTTTTTCACATTACTGTGTATCACTAAATGAATAAGAGAAATGGGAAGTAAAAACTGAAGTGTAGTAGTAAAGAGTGGATAATTGGAATCAGATCATGCATGATGTGAACGACTGGCTAAATAAACAAATGACCCCTTGTTCCATGATGCTGCTCTCTCAGGTCCTGGCATCTCTCAAGCCTAAGGGGAGCCAAGGAAGCACACATATCTTTCCCCATTTACCCACAGAGTTAAAAGGGCAATAAAAAAGATGTAGTCAACAATATAACTTAGCAAAATAAAATCAAATAAAGATTTAGATAAGTGTAGCAATTGTTTAGTCCACTTTAGTGTCCGACTCTGAGTCGCAGAACTGTTCTTAAACTCGGAGGAGGGCGTCAGTGCATGGAGCACATAAAGCTGAGGATGAAATGCTCTTTAAGTGCCCCGAGTGGTGAGATAGTAATCCAAATTAGTCAGGGGGTCAATCAAGCTGCATATTTAACTGTTAGTTTCAAGCATCCAGCACATGGAAGTGAGTAAATATTCAATAATGCAGACAGGAAGATGATTCACTGCTAGAGTTGCAGTGATGTTGCACTGAAAGTGTGAAATTTTTCGACACATCCAAAACAGCAGCTTTGCTTATATGGTGATCAAGTTGTGTATGATACTTCATTAATATTTTTTAAACAAATGATTTAGAACCAGATATTTGTCTTTTTTTGTTTTACACATGACTAAAGGAACTCTGTTTTAGTTTATTCATTCATCAGGAGGCTAGAACTGGTTGGCAAGTTAGATATCCACAACTTGCTGAATAATATTTTTACGTCATAAGTTATTTTTTATAACAGTACGTTTTGTTATGCTAGATTAAACATATTTCTGATCTTTATTCATAAAATGTGTTTTCTGATTTTTTGGTATACAATAAACACCTTACTGCTAGAAAAAAATGATACTAAAACAGTTTAGACTTTTGATGAAAGATTTAGCATTTTGATTATATTATTATGCTAAAAAAATAGTCGACACAATAGTATATGTGGTCATGAGTGACAACTGAGTTCATATGTGCTGGTGTACAACAGCAAAAAAAACATGTTAAACTTTATAAGGTGATACAGGTTTTAAAGTAGAGTTTTCATTTAGACTTTTTACTTTTAGTGAAAAAAATCTGTATAAAAACAGTAAACATCCTTACATTAACCCTTCTGCTGATCTGTTGATATTTTGCATTTGCAAACAACAAAATAAATGATTATTTATATGGATTATAAAATATTTGGATTGAAATATGCTAGTAGCAAATTCTTTGGATTTAAAAGCATTCTATGTCAGCTGGATCTTTTCTGATAACCGTGTGTGAGATTAAATGGTTACAGAGCATAATAAACATGATTATAAACACAAAACTGTTACCTTTTACAGTAGTTTAAGATTGATGTTACACAATCAAAGGCTACACTCCTACCTGTTACTTAGTTTGATTTTGTACTTTGGTTAAGTGTAGTAGTGATTCATATTACTGAACTGAAACCACCTAGTTAATGCTTACAAACAAACAGTCATGTCAGATAATTAGTCCAACTTTAAAGAGATTAAATTTTCACAAATGTTTGGAAGAGGACGCTTATGTGATTTTTAAACAGAAAAGGTTTGTGATACTATTAGCTGTTTATTATGAGTTTAGGTTGGTATGGATCAGCTGAAGCATATTGTTTTCCTTTTAGCAAATGGATGTCAGTACATGTCACTTAGTTGCATTCAATTCTGATTATCCAAAGCTAAAAAAATCTGGTTGTTCAACTGTTGGCCTGTTTCAACATTGATTCACTCAGCATCATTCAGCATCTAGCCAAACAGCATATGTCAGTGTCTTTGCTGGCTTGAATGCATGTGATCTGCATAAAAATATGCAGATCACTATAGTCATTCTCTATAGACAAAAGTATCGCAGCTCTGCTGAAATCTGGAATTTGTATTACAGATAATTTTTTGGAGATGTGTCTGTATGAAAAGAAAATAGTCTAAAATGTGTAATGTGTAATACTTGGTTTGTGACGTGTCAGACTGTTTGTGTGTAGGCTTGGGTACTTGTATGTCGAAAACGTGATTGGTAAACCGTAAAATACATTTTGTGCGTTACTTCGGGCTCTTCCAATGTGTGTTTAAATGTACGCGCAAATATCAAGAAATGACGAGTACAAAATTCATTTACCCACGCACAATTTCAAATTACAGTAACTTAAAACTAACTTCAAATGCAAAACGGCTTCTACGCATACAAATTGTTAAATACGTATGCACCAATCGCCTGATTCACACAGACAAAACCACATTTACGCACAGATCAGGGTTACAGGACGCCTCATTTGATGCGTCCAGATTGGTGCGTACATTATGCGTTTTAATACTGGTAGAATGCTGGGTTGTCTGAGGTTTCTTATCACTTTCCCTCGAAATTTGTTGTTAAAGTGGCAAAGATGTTTTGTCTGTGAATTTTTTTTAAATATCTCATCACCCCATAGTTCTTACCGATACTTACTTTTTGAAATTAGAAAATTTGTTAAACAGACTGGCAGAACTTTGTGCTATCAGAAAATTAATTTTAACAAGTTTTATTGGAATTTGCATTATTCAGATTGAATCAGAAATGCTCCGCTTGAATAAAATGCTTTTGAAAACTGAATCTGAATTTGCCTATTTTGAAATCTAATGTATTAGTTTGGAAATTATGTTTTGTCACGAAATTGAAACTGAATTTTCTATTTTGAAAAAGAATCAAATCACTTTGAAACTGTGAACAAATGGTTAGGGTGGGTAATAGGATTTCCCAGGCACCCCAGAATGCACCACAGGTGTGGATGTTGGCAGCCTCAGCTCAGAAACAGACAACAGCTGAACAGCTGACAACTGACAGAATGTGCATTCATAATACCGCAAGTTTGATGTTGTGATGCACTCAGTTATGTTTAATGTTTTATGTTTTAGTTCTGAGTGTATTTCGATGACGCAGCAGTTTTTTCCTCCTTCTGTTTCTACCAGCATTTAAAGGCTCATATAAGCACAAATCCGGAGTCTCAAATGAGTCTCAAAACCCCTCATGCTCTTGTAACCCTGATCTGTGCGTAAATGTGGTTTTGCCTGTGTGTATTTGGCGATTGGTGCATATGTATTTACTGATCTGTATGGATCAAAGCCGTTTTGAATTCATAGTAAGTTTTAAGTCAGTATAATTTGAAATTGTGCGTGTGTAAATGTATTTTGTACTTGTAATTTCTTGATATCTGTGTGTACATTTGAACACACAATTGCAAGTACCCGACGTAACGCACAAAATGTATTTTACTGTTTACAAATCATCTTTTAAACACACAAGTACCCAAAGCTACACACAAACATGCAGACACAAGTTACAAATCAAGTAATCAAGTACGCACACACAGATGTTTTTAGACTATTTTCTCTCCATATGTCTGCACATACTGTAAAACTATTTAGTTGGTTGTGTGTCTTTTGTCCTTGATTGTTTAAAGAGAATGATGCAGGTTTGTCTGAGTCTGTAAAGTTCAGTTAACTGTGGGCGACAGCATTTGAGTTGCTTGGGATGATAGCCTTGAGCTTTCTGAAGTCTGGGCCAGCAATACTTGTCAAGATCCCTTCTAGTGACTGTGTGATGAGCACTAATAAGGCAAAGGCAGTGACAAGTAACAGGGATGAGTCAGCTACTGAGAGAAAGTAACAATTTGTTCTTCCGGTAAAGGAGGGTTTGCATTTATATATCAGGTTCATTATAAGTCCGTTCTTTGTATACTGTCTGCCAAAGTCAGATCAGCAAGAAAAGCAAGCACAAAGAGAAAAGTAATGGATAATAACAGGATAATAAATATTTATCATAATTGAATAGAGCAAGATTAAACAAGTATTTTTAATTACAGATTGAAATTAAAGTTTTAAAAATGGTGCTGTGGTTCATGCATTGTAGTTAGGATGCAAATAATAAATGACACATGCTGAAATAGCAGCATAACCTATAACAAAAGACTGCAGAGTTGGTTAGTAAGTTAGTTACTTAATTAGTTAGTTAGGTAGTTAAATAGCTAGCTATGGGTCCATTGCATGAGACCTGCCAGTTTAAACCATACAAAGTCTCTAGTCTACTAATCATCCTTAGAATTAGAACCAAACATGGAGAAGTAACTTTCATTTTTTATGCTCCCCTTATCTGGAACAAACTTAAAGACAACTGCAAAGCAAATATAAAAAAGTTAGGATTGGATCAAAACATGGGGTCTGGGGGATGTAACTGAGCTGCCTAGTGGAGATCTGCGCTGTCTGAAGGAAATACTGGTTTAATGCAAAGGTGTTGAGAGAGATTAAAATGGTGGTGTAAGATGATCGTGATATTACTATCCAGTACTAGTTTCCTTTGAGGTCTAACCTGCTAATTTAGATTTTATTTCTCAGGACTAAAGCTTCAATAAACTTGTGTATTTTTTATTTTCAGCGATGAAATGTAATACGTAACATTGTGGAGGACTAATAACAACGACACAGGAGCTAAGTTTGATCACCTCATTTACTCGTCAACTCCAACTGAGAACAACAGAGAATGGTAAATGGTAAATAGCCTGTACTTGTATATCGCGCTTTATCTAGTCCAGAGGACCCCAAAGTGCTTCAAACTACATTCAGTCACTCACCCATTTTTTTATGATCCTTAGATGTTTGTACTTCTGTTTCATTGTTTTTGGTTTGTTTATACTTATGTTTTCCTTCTGTTTTTCTCCTCTCCTTTCTGTTATATTTATTAGTACATTTACTTTGAGTTTCTCTTTTGCTTCTTTATTCATATTTATTTACTTAGATTTCATCATTCTTAGTTATCCCTCTGTGTTAGTCTTACCTTATGCATTCAAGATTATTTTCTGTCTACCGTAGTGTTCTCTTCTGTTTTAGGCTTATACCTTTCTTTTTCTTCCTTGCCATTCTGCTTCCCTGCCCAGCTGCATTGCATCTCCAATCTCCCTGCTCACTCTCTCACCTGCATCTGCTTTTCACTAATTAGTCCTCAGGTTTCTCTACCTCATTTCTCCCTCCCTCCTCAGTATTTAAGCAGTCTTGTTTCAGTCATACCCCTCTGGTTCCTCGTCTTTTCTTCTTATTATTATTATTTTGCATCCCATGTTCCATGTAACTTCCTGGCTTTTTGTCTTCAGTATTATAACTTTTAATTGTATCTCTGTATTTGGGTCCTATTTAAAAACACACCATGACACATTGAGTCATTTACCCATTCCCGCACTAGAGAAACAGTAAGCGCCAAAAACACATAAATTTTTAAATTAAAGAGTCCTATAGTCTGGTTGTGAGTGGAGCCCCCTGGTGGTTCACCCAACTAGTTTAGAACCCTGGGTTTGAGCAACCAACCCGAACCGCCCTACATTGAAGACAAGATCGACGGCGACGAGAAGAGGCTGAAGGAGACCTGAGCTCTGACAGCTGATGAGAGTCCCTGGAAAGAAGACAGCAGTCCAATAACATTGTTGCAGGATGGAGTCACCAGCAAGGAGTCTGGTCCATTACCACCTGATCATCCAGCCGGAACATGAGCAGGTTTAAGTCATTACAGACTGAGTCCTTATGCCCCCCTAAAATCCAAAAGAAATTGTTTTGTAGTAAGCTCTGTCCCTCCATGTTTTGCCAAACATGCTAAATTAAATGCCTTAAACACCTAAGGACTCAGTTTCATCTTTGTTTTTAGAAGAGCAATATATTTTGCTATAACAGCCAGGAACATAAAAAGAGTTCCCCTGAATGTTGCATAGGTGGATTATAACAGAGTAAGGGTAACCCGGTCAAAAACTCACCTGGGACACTCACAGGCTGACTTAAAACCAGTTCAGCTGGGGAGCGCCATGGTCCTCTTTAGCCTTGGAATGCAACCCAAGCATGAACCGCAGAAGGCGGTCAACCTAGTTACCATCAGTCAAAGCAGCATGGAGTGGGGCTTTTGATGACTTGTGAAATTGCTCACACTACTTGTTAGCCTGTGGATTGTACGCAGTGTTATGGTGGATCTTGACCCCCTAGGCCATGGTGGACCAAACTCTGAAAAAAAATGGCCTTCAGTCAGAAGTAACATCTGAAGTGGTGCCGAAACGCATGAGCCAGGTTGACAGTAATTCCCGGGCCACCACTGCATATGTTGTGGATGCCACAGGAACCACTTTTAGCCACTGGGCAGTACGACTGAGGCAACGCCGAGCTTTGGTGCCAAATTGCTGGTGGTGTAAACAAAAGGCTTTCTCCCAACGTCTTTGGATAGCAATCTCTGCCACCAACAATGACTCTCCAGAATCTGAAGACGTTGCTGGAAGCTTAAAAGGTGCTGGAGATTTTGGAACCACCACTTGGACTCCAAAGCCAAAGGGCAGTAGCTCATTGTTGTGGCACAGAAAGTTATGTTTTGGCTATGAATAATTATGAATAATTGCTTAGGGCATTTATCAAGAAGATTAATAATTTAATGTCAATATTATCAAGTTTGTGGGCACCATCCTGGGATCCAGGAAAATAATAATCATAGCCAAATAGTTCAGTCTTGGTTAATGTTTATGATTACCTATCTGATAAGGACGAGATAGTTAAACAATTGATGAAGGAATGAGTTCTGGGCGTTCTTTGAACAGCAAGTTACTACACATGTATTTGGAACGACAACAAACAATGACTTTCTAAAATACAAGAGTTTATTAACAAAAAGGACTAAACTTTCCAGTCAAAATGCTTTAATCAATAAACTCAAAAAGCTAGTAACACACAACTAAACACTAACTAAAAGAAGAATGAATAATAAACTAATAAACTACTAATAAACTGAAAAATAAACAGTAAAACAGACAACTATGCAAAGAAGTAGAAACAATAACCACCAAATTGATCATGTTGTCACAGTTCAGTATGAATATGTATGCTTAAAGACCAAGGGTTGTATTGAAGAGTTTTGTGAGAGAAAACTAAGTTACTCTTAAACTAATTGTTTGACTAATTAGCACCTTTTGGTTTGGGTTCAAACAATCAATTCACAATGCAAGCAGAAGTGAAGACAACATTATTTTGAGGAAGTAATGTTACATTAAATTATCTCCTGAATTAGAAATTCATAATCTTTGGAGAATTTATCCTATTTTATGGATCGGTCACCGCAGTGATGATCTAATTTAGTATTTTGACATACTAAGAAGGCCGTTTCAAAAACGACTTAAACGATTAGTTTTCGGTATTTAAACTTTTTTAAAGTCGATCTGTATTTTGAATACCGTGAATAGCAATCTTTGTTGTTTATGACTGCTGGTTGTCTGCGAAAAGCAGGCAACACAATCAGAACAAACGGAGCTAATGCTTGTAGCTAAGGTCACGCTGTTTAGCTAAGTACTAAAGAACAAAGGAAAAACTACGGCTGGACAGAGTAACTCATGTTGCATGATTTAAAATGACTCTATCAGTCAGAAACCTTTGAAAACCCTGATTATACCCAAACAATTGAAGAATGAAATTTTAGAAATTTAGCAAAAACACAGTGAAATAGACTATCAAAATAAACCTTAATTTGTTCATCCTAAGCTAATTTATCTCTGCCCAGACACAACTTTACTTGAACGATTCTTCTCCATGGAAGGGTGGGTTGTTGTTTGGGCCATAAAAGAACAAAACCGGTCATTAGCTGGTTTGTTAGCAGCAGCTGCGTGGGGCACCGCCTGCAGTAAATCTTCGTGGGTGCATGACTAGCCAGCCACCGTTAGCTAGGAACGTCATCATCCTCTCACCTCGGTTCTGTTCGGCTCAGCAATCTTCTCCCACGGACCAGTCCCTTTTTACAACCACCCTTCAGCTCAGAAACATTGGGTGAGCAGCTCTTGGCCCTGCAGCAGTGTGTCAGCGAGGCTCTCTCGCTCTGGTAAAATCTGTAAATCAAAGATTATTTCTGCAAGGTTTGATCAAGTCAGTCTCAGGACTTATTCCATTGGCCGGATACAGTTACCTGATCGATCAGCAGGCTGTAAAAGTCTTGTGGATCCAATGAGTTTCTTCCAGAGCTGTTTCATCACTCAAGCCAGAGAGGGAGATAAGCTTCTCGGCTTCTTCTTCTGCATTAGAGAGGGAGTATCGCAGCAGAAGCAGCTGCTGAGAGGGGTAGACAGCGGATCTAGCTAGGGAACCACATAATGGCATTTTGTGTCATCCGAGGAAATCCCAAAAAGAATAAATTGTGCTTCAATGTGGACAAACCATGAAATGTCCGCTTCAGGGGTCACCAATGTGCAGGAGTAATAATAACGGCATAGGAGCTAGGTTTGATCACCTCGTTTGATCAAGTCCAACTGAGAACCATAGAGAAACGGTAAGCGCCAAAAACACATATTTTTAAATCAAAACATCCTGTAATCTGAGCGGAGCCCTTGGTAGTCCGCCACAACATCACATAGCTATACCATAAAAGAAAATAAATGTTCTTCAGGATCCCTAATCGAGGTAGTAGCTTTGAATTCAACAGAAAACTATGAGATTAAAAGATTATTTCAAAGCATTTGTCTAATTTGTCTGTTTTAAATATTAAATGGTGTTACAGAAAAAATCTTGTTTTTTTTAAAAGTTAAATTGTTCAACTTGCAGGTTAGGTTAGGTTATTTCTCATCTCAGCTGCAATTTTCACCATTACCCTGTGTGATTACACCTCACAGCAAGACAGATCTGAATTTCATTCAAAGGGTTGAAAGGGGCTTGATGTGTACAATTTGCATGTCCTTCCTTACTGTCAGAATGCTTTGATTTTACTCAGTATAATAAAAAACATAGCAAGGTTTGTTCAACCAGCAATACTTTGTCTCCATTCACACTGTTTGTGATAACTTGTAAGCAGCTCAAACAACACCTGGCGGACAGGATGCGTCTCCTTTTTGATCAACACTGGAAACTTTTAATCAGCCCTTATAGTCTTTTCTTTTGGCATAAATGATTACTTTTTTCCATCTATGAGACCACATGCCATAGATTCTAATGATGTGGTGCTTCAGCAGGAGGGTGGTTGTTTTGACGAAAGTCCTTTTGCACAAAAAATTTTCCTTCCACAAAGCTCCAGGTTAAAAGTTCTGGGTAATATTAAAAGTACTACCCACCTAACAGAGCTTTTTTTCTCAGGTAAATTGCCACCTAGGTAATCTGTTTAAACCATGGTAAAAAATAGGAGAAGCATGCATCCACAGCCATTTCAGCACTATCCATTGCTATTGCATTTTACCAGTACATTTCAGGTTTTTTAGTTTGAAATGAAGAATAAGCGAAAAGGAATAAAATGCTTTTTGTTTTTTGCTAACTAATAAACAACCTGTAAAGTTTGGCATTTCTTCATTGAGTGAATTTGGTAAATAAAACTTTATTTCTATAGCACTTTAAATATAAAAACAATATTGTAAATTGCTTTACAAGAACCAACAACACATAAAAAACAACAGAATTAAATAAAAAGCTGTTTTTAACTGGGATTTAAAAGAGGACACAGAGTCCACCGATATCAAGTCCAAAGGAAAAGGAAAAACTCCAAGTCACTAAAATAATCTTAAATTTTGCTCTAAAATAAGGCCAGAAACCAGCATAATTGCATCAAGATTGGAGCTATAAAAGCAGCCTCATGTAGTATTTTAATGAAAGTGTAGTGTTATGGCAAAAAATAGTATCTCAGGGTTTCCATAATAAAGAAGACTTGAGTCCCAGAAGGCGTTTATGTATTTAATTCAAACATGTCTGGCCAGAACACGGAGGGGACAGAGTTACTCGTGCATCACACTAACCAACCTTTCTAACTAACCGCTTAAATAGTATTCAGCAATCATTGTTTATCTCTGTAGATGTCTTCTCCAACCTTCACGCCCCGCCTCCAGAGTAACTGCTTCATGCGAGTCATAGCAACGCATAAAGCAGCTCATCCGAAGGCCAGACTGTTATCTTACTGCCCCGGCGTCTGTCTCTCTGGTGACCTGACACATATATATCATAAACATTAAGTTGGAGCAATAACCTTGTGATTTTACCCTAGATGCATTCACTAAACAGAGAATATACACTTAATTCCTAATTGCATAACAATTTTCCACCACAGTAGTTTTTGACACTTAAACAATTCACACGAGTGATCATATGAACAATAATCTGTTTTAGTTTCTTCGCAGAATAAACAGAGAAAATGTTTTATTTTACATTAAAAAGATTTTAATAAATGAAAATTCTCCAAAAATCTATCTCATGAAATATTACATATTTTATTGGTGCAACTTTTAAAACATTTTTAATTCTAGTTAGCAAACACTATATGTTCTAAGCAATGCATCTTTGTCGACTGCTAATAAACTAATTAAAACATCCGTATGGAATATATGAACTCTGTCTTAATTATTCTGTCTGTAAAAATGAGCATGTCTTTGAGGTCTTATTGATTTTTTGTTAGATAGAAGTAATCAGTTAAAACAGCTCCAAATCTTAAAACATCCCAATAGGTGCACAGTTAAAAGGAAAAACAAGTACACCAGGAATCAACACTCACTCTGGCCTAATTTTTGGGTTTATTGCTGATGTATTAAACAATATTGGTCCTCAATGAGTGCTGGTTTGGTATAACTCAAGTTTTGTCTGTCCTCAGTCTTTCTCTTTGCTAAACACACTTAGGATGTACTTTTGCAACTAACTTCAAATAAAATGTATTTTTATAATTTCAAATATTTTGCTAGACAAAAGGCCTATATTATATGTATCTGCCAACAAAAGATGATTCTCTGCTTGTGTTCTGAACCAATTCAGAAATTAAATGGTATTTTTGTAATTTATGGTCTGATATGGTGATAACTTTGGTGTTTTTCTGAGATTGTTTGGAGATTTTACATTGGACAGTTATATTAAGGTAATTTAGTTTCTCTAGTATTCTTTTTGCAGTGTTATGCCTGATTAATGGCATACAGCAATAGCTAACAGTATCTTGACAACCCAGTCTCAACCAAATATCAAACATTCTCTAAAACGTCTGACAAATCCAGGTTTAGATTTAGAATTAGAATTGTGGGATGGTAATGTAGGTCAGAGCACAAGTGAAATGTACTACAATCCATGAGTATCAACATGTGCAGCACTAAACCATGCACTTGAAACCCAACATGGACTATGCTCTTTTATCTCAAAAGCGTTTCAGGGTGAGAGCAAAGTAGTTAGTAGAAATTAGTAATTAGTGAGTAGAGAAGCAGAAAAGTAAAAAGACTGGAAAATATCAGCACTGCAGTGCATCATGGCTCGCTAAAAATGCTGAATTGAGGAAAAAAATTTAACTTAAGTTTTATAGTTTAAGGTCTGGACAAACTATAAACATTGTTGTACTCTGCTTACAGATTCTGACAATTAGGTCAAACTATATTATCATGTAAACAAAACAAAGATTGTGTTGTTGATCTTGTTTGATTAGAGACAGAACACATGTTGCAACTTAAAACTTTAGATTTGGTGCTAAACTATAGGGGTTATTCTACTGTTTTTTAAAAGAATTTGGACTATAATGATATGCAGCCTAAAATCATAAATACTGACACCAATACTGATTAAGACAAATTCTACTTTACAGCGGCAGTTCTACACTAGAAGAAGATTTCATTAAATATATTTTGTGCTTTGAGAGTGCACGGTTTCAGGAAAATATTTAATTGAGATACCATTACTGAAAATTCGGATGACAACATTGATAATGATTAGACTCAGTTTTTTTGTCATTTTTCTTTCTGTACCATTACACAATGTCCAACCATTCTTCCTGAGTGGGCATTAGATCTGATGTGGGCATAGAGGAAAAAGAGAGTCTTTCAAACAAACAGAAAATCTCATTGTCATACAGAATTTGCATGCATGGAACTCGAAATATGATATTCTTCCAAATATTGCATTCAAACAATCCTTTGAATTTGCAATATTAATCACATTGATATAGCAATGAGGACTGAAGTTGGGCAGCTTCAGAGGCGTATATACTGCTCTTTCTCGCTTTGTGACTACCAGGATCCTGCTTAAAAAACTGGAAACAGTGATTTATAAAAACTTGTAAATTCTTGGTTTTAAGTATTAAAAAAAACTGGTCTTGTTTTTTGAGAACTCAACATCTTATATGTTCTTGACTTTTAAGGTGAAAGTATTGCTGTAACCCTAGTTTTTGTTGAACTCAGCTGTGTCCACATGGTTAGCGTCAACCTTTAAATAATGATACATACACGTAATCAAAGCAAAACGAAAATACTAGTAAGAAAACATAGCTACTGTACAGTGTCTAAAATTATATCATGTTATGTGATAAAGGTTTAGTTATTTCACATTCTGATGTAATGGAGATCTGGTGCAACAGAGCCCACCCAACAAGTGGTGCGGTGATGTCTGAGTATCATGTCCGAGCTCATTCCTCCTCTCCCCTGTCCCGTGTTCCTCAGAGTGTCTACACCGTTTTGTTTTCGGTGTCTTGGCCTCAACAGCAGACGGTCTAAAACCACAGGGATATGGCTGAGTGCCATCAAAGCTCTTTAGCTCTTTGCTGCAGAGCCTTACATTACACATTTACAACCTCCTCACAATGTATACGAGCTTCAGATAGTAAAAGTCTTGCTTATCTGAGCTCCTTTTCATGTGAACTGTGAGAATTTTGGACCGGTTTTCTTGTTTGATTGCTTTGTTAGAATGAAATAAGTGTGGATCCTTGAATGAGCTTGTTTTCTACATTTTTGGATGATGTAAAAAACATTCCCAATGAATCTGAGAAGTGTTACATGCAACTAAAAAATGTGACCTCCTGTCTTCCTCTCTGCTTTGTTTTCCAGGTTAGCTTTATATGTCTATGAGTATTTACTGCACGTTGGCGCACAGAAATCCGCACAGACCTTCCTGTCAGAGGTAAGATGTCCTCTTAATGAAACTTCCTGTTTAAAAAGGATGAGTGTTATTCCCCTTCTATTGTATGGCCACCAGTGGAATTCAGATTGCTGGTCTTTCCGGGTCCACCAATTATTCTATAACCTACAGCTGACCTTTCTTACAATCAACAGTGTTTCTATGTTTAGAACAATGCAAACATTGCTTGTTCTGCTTAATATGATTAACTACCCCTCTATATTAGGTTTCATTTACAATCATAAACTGTGTAATTAGAGAACTCTGATATACTACGAGGACATACTGTTTGTGTTCTGTTTTGAGATTTGATAAGGGAAGCCTATGGCTGCCAAGTTAAACCTTGATTGTTTGAAGCTAGTGCAATCGCAACAATTTGTCCAAGGTCTACTGGAGAAATTGGCCTCTTATTATGCCTCTGCTCTGTAAAAGTTGTAAGGGCTTTAATGTGTTGCATCCTTTTCCTAATGGACATCCTTCCTGCTAATGGTTCCATGGTCCGACTTTCTGCAGCTGAACACGTCTCCTGCACACTGGCTTTATTCAGCTCTATGACAGACACTCACTTGCAGTGAAAGTAAAGGCATGTCGACTTCTGACCACTTTATTCTTGGACATATTTATCTGTCACGTCATAACGTTAGCTTGGCCAGAGTGACACAGACAGTGTTGTAACTATTTGAACTCAGTAATCTAGGCTCCAAATACACCTCATAAACACACGTGGTCAAGAACTATATTTATTTGTCAGTTAAACTAATAAGTTGCCTCAAGAGCAAGACAAAGGGTAATATGGAAACTTTTAAATAACAACACTTGCTGAAGATTCCACAGATTAAAGCATACAGATGGAGGTCCCTTTCGAAACTAGTTTGGACCAGTTTCACCAGACACTGTTTTCTTTTAAGACATCCTTTATCTTACTTTATAAAGTGTCATGCTGACACATAATTTATTGATACCTAAAGATTTAGGCATAACGTGTTAAATATACAGTTTCTCAGTTCCTGTATATAACAATCTATATAAAATATTTATCAAGTAATATAGTAAAATACCACTCAAGTAAGAGTATTTCAAAATAGTTTTGCCCAAGTACCACTAAAGATTTGTCATCATTTAAAAAAATATGAAAAAGTATTTGGTGCAATAACTTCTGATAACTGAATATAATATAATCAGAAAGACAAAAATATTTTAAAAAATATCTAATTCTTGTAGTTTGACATAACATGATAGAAAATATCACATATTTACAAAATGAATGAAGAAACAAGAAACACACACTTCCAAATCATGCTTTTTCACAACACAAAAAGTGTGTATTCTGATGTACAGAATACATGCTTCTGTAGTTTGCATCTACATAATTCATGTGGACTACAACTTCTAATGTAGTCTGCAATGTTTAAACATTAAACGAAAGGGGGGCCCAGCAGAAATAGTTGTACTACTCCTTATGCAGGGAGTCCTCATTATATAAAGCTAACACAAGGTGACATATATTTATAATTTCATTTTGTCTTATGATTTATCTGTGTTAAGATTTGCCACGTCTAAAAAATATAACAAACAAATTAGTTGGTTCATTATTGAAGAGCCTGTAGTAAAATAAAGTATCATCTGGATACAAATGGCTCTTGATATTATGTCTATGAATGATGTGTTAAATGGTAGCTGTCATGTGAGCAAAAAGTAGGGGACTGAGAGCTAGGGATGCACCGTTATGAAAATTTGGGCCGATACCAATGTCCGATATTAATCCCGCTGTTATGGCCGATAACCGATACGCACCAATATGGTACACGGTATATTTATCTATACTTTCGACACTGTGAAAAATCAACCACACCATCTACATCGCTTCTCTGCTTGAGTTAAACACCCCCACATTCCTGCGCCGCATCACTATCGCTGTCACATGACCAAACAAACACCACATGGATAACACCCCCCTCCGAAACACAGACAGAAACGTCAAAGATGGAAATAAATAAACATCGGTTGTTGATATCGGCCCTCTGTTACTTATCAGACCGATGCCGATATGTTAAAAAAACACCTAACATCGGCCGATACCGATGTTGATGCCGATATATCGTGGATGCCTACTGAGGACTAAACCTTGAGGTACTCTACAAAAGAGTCTGTTATACATCTGCAGTAAAATAGCAAAAACTCATTTTAAAATGATGAAAAGTGATTGTTCATGTGGGCATTAAATTAAAATAATTTCTCTTGAAAGTCTTGATAAGATCATGTTGTACAAACATGAAAGTATTTGCACCAGGCTCTACTAAAGTTTGAACGTTGATAGCACTCTGTAGATAGAAAGTTACAGTGACAAGCTGGTGTATGAAAGGTAAGCACAACATTTGAAACTGAGAATTTGGTTCCATTCACTGCTAATAAAATCCATATTTTTGCTTCTGTATGATACAGAAAAAACACTTTAGCCAACTAACAGGAAACTGGTTTTATATTGGTGTTCGTTATAAAAACCTTAGAATAATATGTTATTTTGTCATATATCACTTAACTACAAGAATATTGCCTAACATGTTGCAATATTCCTTCAGAAATCTACACCCCTTGAAAATTCTTACAAAAAAGTACAAAATGGTTCAAATTAAGTGAGTTTTGTATTCATGAGAAAAAATGTTTTTTCGGTTTAAGGAATTGATATTTGAGTTCAACAAAAGAGGCAAAAATATCATATTTGACCTCAACGACATTGTGATGATGGCTACTATTTTAGATGTGTAAAAAAAGGTTTTCATGTTTTCTATAAATATGAAAAACACAAATCCAAGTTATGATGGGTAGAGCAGCACTGTGAGATAAAGCAGTTAGGCTGCAGAACACCTTGATAATTTCAGAGGCCTTACGGGTGACTCTTCTCCTAGAGATTTAAGCTTTATCGTTGAGCTGCTGGAAAGTGGTGAAATTCGGGGTCGCGGGCAACCAGAGGCACACAAATACAGAACAGAATTTAAACAGCATATGCACAGATAAGCACACATTGGAATTTAGACTAAGTCCGTTTGATGGAGTTGTCTCAAATGCTGTGCCTGCAAGCTTCTAAATGACTTTGTTTCCATCAACAACATCTTTATTTTTATTTACATATCAGTGAGTGCACAGCACGAGGGTTACGCAGTGTCCATTCGATGATACGGTTTAACCTTCCTAAAACATTTCCTGAGCATTGCCATTTGTCTGGAAAGTCTCGTGATGTTGTACTATAACTGCATGGAATTTGGGGGCATTTTAGGGCTTTCCAAATTGGTTTTTAACCTAATGCCCACACTTTGCATATATCCTATTTGTTTCAATGGTGTAGACATACATTAGACCATAGGGGAATAATACACCTGGATCATGTCGCTATACATTTAAAATTTAGCATAAGCAAATTGATCCTCACCTAAGCTAGGGTGTAATTTAGAAAAAATGCCCCACATGATTGCCACTGCTTTCAGATGCCATTTAAACTAAAAACCACACATATGCACCACCGATACAGAACTAACACAACTGCAATTCAAATATCCTAGGTTTGACCCTATAATAACATGTATTCATCTCTGGCTACATTCTCCGGAGAGTTTGCTGACATCATCACATACGGTTAGGGCGAAGTCCTTTGATTGGGTGAACTCATAAACACTGCAGTAAGTTTAAATGTCACCCCGTGACAACTTTACACACCGGTCCTCTGTTCCGCACGGAGCCTTTTATTAAACACACTGGTCGTATTTGTGTAAAGAAAAAAACAAAAAGCAAGAAAGACAACCATGAGCTGCTGGATGGACTCCATTGTTGTTGTTTCCTCCTCCTCTTCTTCTGTGTTTTTCACGCGTCACCCACTCCCTCCTCCCTCCGGTATGACGCCACGCAAGCGTTCAGGGTAAACCTTGCCTGCTCAAGGAGAGTTGAGTAGGCAGTGGAAACACCCCCATGAACAGTCAGAATTACGCAACAGCAGACCGGAACGGACTGAGCCGCACCGTTCCACTCAGTGGAAACGCGGCTTAAGACTGTAATCAAATGGCATAAGTAGCATAACCAATACTGATACAGCTGAACACTGTGACACCCTTGATCCTCAATAGACATGGACTTTTCCGAACAAGTCAAAGACAACACACATACTTGCATGCCTGATTGATTTTTCACAGAGACAAGTAAAGAAACCATTACAATATTCCAATCTCTGTAAAATAAAGGTACACCAGTTTTTCTGTGTCCTGTTTTGACAGGAAACCCTTTTATCTGGCAATATCTTTTTAAGTTGATAGTAAGCTGATTTTGTTACAGACTTTATATTGTTGGTCTTTAGCCCCATTAAGTGTAGTTAAGCGCTGAGTTCTATCCTTAGATTTTTGGATTTAAAACCAATCACTTCTGTCTTTTCTGCATTAAGCTGGATGAAGTTTAGATCCATCCACTCATTGATATTATTCACACACTGACTAATTGACTGTAGTGGGCTTTGGCCATGTAGTGGCACAGAGATATAAAGTTGTGTGTCATCAACATACATATAGTGAGGGATGTAGTGCTCTATATTCTGAGGGAGGGGGCCATATAGATGTCATTTAAAAGTGGCCTAAAAATGGACCCTTCAGAAACCCCACAATTTATTTTTTTGACTCAGATTTATAATTACCAACTTCATCGACAACTACCAAGTAGCCAGTCAGCAAAGCAAGCCGATTCAATAGGGATGCACATGTGGCAGAGTATTTAATTTTACACATCTTAGAAACAACTACAGGAATGTTTTTTCCTGCTAGTGTTTATACCTTGGATCTCTATAGCAACCTTTTAAATCCAGCTGGACATGCAAGAATGGTTTCTGTTGTGAAACCTAGATCTGTTGATGCTGTGGTACACGTCTGAGCTCCAAAGAAATATTGTGCTTCAGATTACTACCACCCATCAGCTAAGAAAGCAACTGGCTACCAGAGAGACTCTGGACGCAGGCTAGTGGGGAGACATTGCAGACCAAGCAACCTGCTGCTTGTGCATGAAAAGATGTACAAGTTGTAGCTATCCCCTCAAGTGCAGTTTGCCCTCCTGGCATCTAAAGGAAGATATAGATTCATGCAGGCAAAGTTTGTTTCATTTTATAAACTCACTTTGTATGAAGTGGCGAATAAAGTAGGTTTTTGCCTACCTTAAAACTAGGAGCCAGTCCATGCCCAGCAAATTGCTATAAAAATGTTTGTACTACATGATCTTATCAAGTCTTTCAAGATAAATTATTTAACATAATGCCCACGTGAACAATCACAAATGTGTTTTTAACAGATTAGGTGCTTATATAGTTGCAGATAAACTTAAGGTCTCGCACAGATACACCTGCTCATCTAATGAGTGCGCTATCACCAGGCCTCTCCGGCCTTAATTAGCCTCTGTTCCTCCTCTGGCAGGAAGCGCACGCACTCACTCACGTTTATAGTATCCACACAATGTGCTGCCGGCTCCGAGAGGACTTCACCGCACTCTGCTCTCCTGCACAGTGCAGCACTCAGCTCTTTAGCAGCATTAAATCAACAGGCCCACAACAACGCACCGCACATCACATCATTATAAGTGGCACTGGGGAAATCTGTAGGATAGACACTTTAATAGAAACCTGGGGCTTCTATCTGTTTTTTCTTCTTTTTTGATACAGAGCACATATAAAAAAAACTGAGAAATCTCGGTCCCGTCATGCTCTCTTCACACACTCTTAGACTGTATATAGAAGCCCCAAATTTGTGCTGTTTATGTGTGTATAGTCATGTTAGTGGTAGTGTGTACAGCAGGCCGTTGGTTGGCTATCTCATTGGATCTTATCTCAGAGTCCACATAGAGGCAGGAGCTTGGCTGGTTTTCTGAGGGCAGCTGAGAGGACTGCTTTTTCAAGACAGTCACACTGTCTTACCCACAAACTCTTCTGCTCTGCGCTATAGATCACTCCCTAGCCGATTATTTCACTCCCAGAGTGTCGCTCTGTCAGCTTAAAGTTGGGAGGAACGTTAAGCAAAATGGTTGCATTATGAATAAAACATGCTGCGATATCTAATTTTTCATTCTTCTTCTTTGTCTCTTGCCCTGAATGTTCTCTCTCTTTCCCTATTTCTCACAGATCCGATGGGAGAAGAATATTACACTCGGGGAACCGCCAGGATTTTTACACTCATGGTGGTGGTAGGTGTTCATTCATCCTCTCTGTTTTGTTTCTTTTACTTGCCACACACATTATTATTTGAAAACACCTGATGTTTATACCAAAGAGGCATGTGCAGGAGTGAATGAAGACAGTAATTCAGCTAACTGCACCCATCATCTCCTAGTGTCCTGATTGACAACTGAGCTCCGTTATTTGAGGCTCTTTTCATAGTCTCTCTCTATGAAGTGTTTACAGTTCAGTTAATGTCAAAAATCTGTGACATACCTTCCTATCATTGTAGTTAACAAACTCTTGGGACTGAACCCTACTAACTCCCCAGCCCCACCTCTGAATGTCACATAGAGACCACATTTTACTCTATGGCAGACTTGTAATGATAAAAGTTAACTGAATAGCTTTACATATACGCTCCTATTACAACTACTACCAGCACTAACTCCCGATCTGTTTCAGTCACACGACCCTGTGTTGTGTTTTTGCACCTGTCTGATTTTGCACTAATCATAACCAGCGCTCATGTATATATTAACCTGTTTACCCCATTGCATTTATATTTTTATTTATTGCATGCTTAGAAGTTTTTATTTTATGTTTGCACAAAGTAACACAGCAATTTCCTAATGTTGTGAACCTGTTCACATATTTGGGAATAAAAACCTCTCTGATTCTGATTCTTAACAAAGCTCAAAAACCTTCCCTCAACACAGGAATCATAGTTTTACAGTCAAAGCCTTGGTTCTTCTTCAACTTGTATGTTGGTGTAAAAATACCTGCTCTGTCACCTAAACCTTTGTGATCATTCTGGTATGGATGCAGTGTGTTGCACTAAAGAGGCTGGATTATTTACTTCCATATGTTTGGCCTTGTCATCTCAAGGTTAATTAGCCAGTATGAGAGCAGGTCCATTACTTTACATTCATACAGAATAATGTTGTGTCCAAATTCATTTCAGATCAATAAATTAATTCCAATCTAATTTAGTCTAATTATATAGTTAGATATCAATCTGATTACAAACAGTCAATTTCTTTCCAAATAATTTTACAATGTAGTCAGACTCAATTGAGCCAATTAGTAAAAAGGTATCCCTCCAAATCTATTAGATTGCATCAAGTCATTGACATCGCAGCAATCCCTCTTCCTGAGCAAGCATGGGGTGACAGTGGAGAGAAACCACTCCCTTTTAGCTGGAACAAATCCTTTAGCAGAACCAGCATGACATTGATCGACCATCTCCTGTAACCTTTATGGGGTTTAGAGGACAAAAGTAGACAGAAAACAAATCACTGAAGTACTAAGCCAGGAGTACTTTCTGTGTAAAAGAAAAACAAAATACACAGAGCTAATGGAAGCAATAGCTTGTTTATTAGCTGGGCCCAGACAGAAAATAATAAAGCTAAATACCAAAGCACTGAAGTGAGGGGTACTCTCCATGACTGAGAACAACAAAGAGTCTACAACATTAATTAATTTGTCTAAGGAAGAGGCACATTTAAAAACGGAGGCATGAAGTCAGTGATACTTTTTATGTGTTAGAAAAAACAAAGATAGTACACAAAGGTAGAAAAGCAATCTGTCACTGGGACGGAAAAAAACAATAATACTGAACAAAGGAACACAAGGCCAGGTATCTCTTCTATGGAAAGAAAAACAGACAGAAGACAAAGATGATTGTAATAATTAAAGTAAAATGCCTACATGGAGTAGCAGAAGGAAATACAGTGTGGAAAATTGCTCAACATATCCTCAAATAGTCTAAGCCTATAGCAAGATAACCACAAAGATAGCTGGGGAACCCCTTTAAGCTTTACCAAAAAGAAGAGCTTCAGGCCTCATCCTAAAAAGGATGTCTTCATTATGGACAGGAACCAGGAGATGATTCCAAAGGAGAGGAGCCTGATACCTGATACATCTTCCTCCTGTGCTACTTTTAGACACTCTAGTAACCAATATTTGGCTACTGCTCTTCTCTCATCAACAAAAGTGTAATACTATCTGATATTCTAATGGCTGCCCCTTCTTCGTTCACTCACATGCAGGCTCTAGTCTTCCTGCAACAACTCTAGAGGTTTCAGTATGACTTCCCTTTCATTGAAACCTCAAGGGACATGATTATAACAATTAGCACACATCATTTGTGAATACAAAGACTTTTGACATGTAAGATAGCCCTGTAGCTGTAGAGTATAACTTTTTAGAAGTGTTATTCAAGACTTTTTTGCTATGTGCAGTACAACAAAGAACAAATGAGAATGGAGAACAGATACAACAGAATAGAAATGTATAAGAATTGGAAGGAAACCAAGATGAAAACTTTAGAGGGATCACAAATAGGTTAGCAATGCTAAAAAGTCTAAAGGTTTTAAAAGAAAACAATGGCTTCCAAAACTTGTGTCCCATCCTCTGTGATTTCAGAGTGGGGGGGGGGGCAACCAGAGCCACCAAAGCCTGCTGTTGTTTGCAAAAGGTTTACATGCACCTGTCCCTTTCACTGTGTATATCTTTCATTCTTGGAAAACCTCTACTCCATCAACAGAACTTACAGACCTCAACCCGATGCTCTGTGTCATAAAACAAAGCCTCTGATGTGGGTTTATGTCTTTTCAGAGTCTTCAAATAAATCTGTCAGATCACGTAATGCTGCACAAATGGAGGAATGTGTTTTTCTGTATGCTTGCAAGAGCAGTGTCAGTGGACTTAGAGACTGTCTCAAATGCTCATCATGAGTGGGAAAAAAAGAAATGTCGCATTTATCAGAAATGTGTTGCCGATTGTACAGTAGAGTTTAATAAAGCTTTGACCTAAATATTGAAGTTAGCTTATTCCAATTACTTGTTAATATACAAAATAAAATATAAACATCTAACAATTTTAAAACAAACTAAATGAGGGCAGCGTTAAAGCTTTAAACTGTCATTAGCATCTTGTATTAGCAATAAGCACACTTGCTGTCTCTACCATTAGTAAAGCTGTGTCTTTTCTGTGTACTGCACAGATACAGTATACAGAGTCTTACTTTAAGTCTGAGATTTCCAAAGAGCTGCCAATATTTTAAAATCTAGCCTGTTCCATGAGGGATGGAAAGTTTAAAATTGTACATGACTATATGAGTTCACCATTTCTTTTATCTGTTGAAAGATTTGCTCTTGCTCACTCTCTTGCAGCCTGATTGAACTGCAGACTTTATACAACCCATATATGTAAATATCCATGTCTCTTATACTTTTTTAAAAGGCTTTTGTGGCACTAGTGGCCTTTATTTGCAGTTGTCAGACAGGGAGAAACAGTGGGGAAGACATGTGGCAAAGGTCCCAGAGTCGGGAATTGAATGGCTGCATAAATAATAGCTTCTGTAAATGGGGCGGTTGATCTACCTCTACACCCTGCGCCACCCGAGTTATACTTTTTTTAGCACACCTTCACCTCTATAATTTGATAATTAGTTGTTTCGCTTTAACCTACCTTATTTGCATACAATGGCACAAAGATGTACAGTAATCATTTTATTCATAAAAAAAACTTAGGCAGTATGGTGAGTTAGTGGTTCGCACTGTTTCCGTGCAGCATGTAGATCATGAGTTTGAATACTGGGCAGGGCTCTTCCTGCATGGAGTTTGTTTGTTTATATGGGTTCTCTTCCACCCATAGTCCAAAATAATTATTGTTAAGGCCTCTTGAATTAGTACTTAGGTGTAAGTTTGACAATTTGACAGCAACACTCCAGCTTATTTTGTTATGTAGGTTTGTTAGTGTCGCATGATCTGATCTTGCATCATTGACCTCAGAGGGGGAAACATCTCTTTAATGTTGAAAATATCTAAATTTGGGTCTCCTTTTGTACAGTGTTAAAAAACGGTTTGGATCCGTGAGTTGATCGAGCTGAAAATTGTTCAGTTCCGGTCAACACAGGATTTCTGAGAGTAAAAGAGAGAGCAGAAAATGTATCTGTCAGATTCGGAGACAAGTTTTTGGCAAAAAACGAAGAAAAGAGGCTGGACAGAAAAAGCAATAGGAACTGGTGCAGACAAAGAATCCAGCTGGCAGCAAGGCAGGGAGGTTGAATACTTAGTCAGGCAGCACGAGAGCCGAGAAGAGGGCATAAGAGCTTTGACAGGGTCTGCATTGTTTGTCATTCATGCTATCCTGCTCATCCCCAAAGCCCCCCGGCCAACCCTGTGTAATAAACCCGGACATGCGGCTTCATTCATTCATCCTCTCCTGCCCCAGTGTGTGTTGTGATTGTGCAGCCTGTTGACATGGCTCATAATGGCCCTTAAAGAGCCTGGCTTCTCTCAATCTGACAGCTACCAGTCATACTGACAGAATGACATTCGCAAACACACAGTGCAGCATTAGTTTGCTTTCGACTCTGCCGCAACCAGCGAGAGGTGTGCATGTGTATGAAAGTGGAAAGCAGAAAGGAAAACCAACGCTCCGAGTCTGTGTCCTAACTGTACTGCAGTATTTCATTGGTGTTGGGAGGTGACATTGGCCTGGGAGTGCAGGGAGAATAAGCTGATGATTATCTGGGCTATAGAGGGCAGACTCCAGTGTAGTATGACCTAGCTGAGGGGCGTCTGTCTGGGCCAAAGAGCACGTGGACCAGACTCCATCCTGGGTGTGCACGAAGTCTGGGGAGTGGAGGGTCGGCTGCTTGAGGAGGACAGGAGGCGGAGCCCCCTCTCCACCTCTGTGCCACCCAGCTCACCCTCCTCCAACCTCCAGCATCCCTCAAAACAAAAGCTCCAGATGGCAGAAAACCCACCAACCTCCCTCATCCCTCACACACCACTCCTCCTCCCTCAACCTTTGTCTGAAGGCCTGTCCCTTTGTTTGCGGAAGAGAGAGACCCCCGAACGGATTAACTCTTTGCATTCCAGCCTCTTTTGTGTTAAACAGCCAAATCTAAGACCCCGACCCCACCATCACCCCAGCCCCACCCCCTCTGTCTCCTTTTTAGCTCCTTGGTTTGCAGTTTTTTTTTCTCAATCGCTGTTTCCTCTAGGAGGCTAAAGGTGGGTGGGGGGGGTCCACAAGAGAGAAAAAAGTGGAGAGACCTTGAGAGGGGGTACTGGTGGGGGTCACTCATCCACATCTGTTGTTATGGGTAGGGTGGATAAAGAAAGGGCTCAGTGAGGGCTGCAGGTGTTGATTGTGTCATTAGCTCCCTCTCCCTTGGCCGATGCTAGTTGTCTCCTTTTTATCCCAGAATCGATCGCTTTAACCAGTTTTCACTGGATGGCCTCTGATTCTTCAACACCCTCCCCCCTGACCCCCACCCTTGTAAACACTCACACAAGCCTACACCATAAACCACAGGCCAACAACATTATGCAGATATCTCTCTTTCATGTCTAGCAGAAATTCCTACTTATCAGGATCAGAGACAACAGTAAGCATTCTTTGCTTCCACGTGTCTGGAAGAATTAGACTCCATCTCTTTCTTTGTGTCCAATTTGTTTAATTTATTTTAATGTGTCTAATTTGTCTAATTTATTACCTTATTCATCTTACTTTCATGTGTTTTTGGTGTTAAGAGCAATTTCAGTAGATTTTATTCCATCTTAGATCCGCACTGGCTGGTCCAGCATCACAACGTTCCAGCATTGTCCTCTTAAGTACAATCATTAGGAAAATATGTTGGCCCTTTTTATCTTTAGAAACTTACGGTACAAAAATTTTTTTGACAAGTAAATGTTTCAGAATTAACTTTGACATGAGACAGATAACCTGAATGATGGAACAGTCATTGGACAGTCAAAAATATTCTTAAAGGAACTATTGAGTGGTGCATTTTTTTTCCAGAAAAAGACTTACAATAAAAACACAGCTGGATAATGAAATATGGGTTTATGCTTCATAATTTCAAATATTACATACTTTAAAAAAAACTAATCTTCATAAGAGACATAAGAAATTAGCTGATAGGAACACTATTTTTGAAGATTTTTGACAGTTTTCCAAAACATTCGGAAGCACTTAATATACAATTGAAGTTTGAGGGGTTCAACTTTAGCTGATTTAGCTCATTTTGTTGCCAAATATTCCTAAAATCAATACAGCGTTCTCACATTAGGTTTAAATGTTGTATTACAGACATACATAATATATAAATTGTTTTGTAGGAGGAATTTGATAAATAATGTGTTAAAAAAGAGACAACAAGATTAATGCAAGTGGAAATATTTGAAAGAACTCCAATCAGTGGCCTTGTGCCTCATGTGATGTCACTAGAGGCAAATGCATGTGGAAGCTTGTTTTTGGGTGTAGAGTTCACCTTGACTGAAGAATGATTTACACCAAATTAACAAAAAGGAAACTGACAATGATATGTTTAGTGAGTGACAAACTATATCTAAACTCACTTTGATTGACTTTACAACAAATTACGGCTTTAAAATGTGCCTCGATTAGTGCTAATTAAATTAAATTAAACAATGAACATGTTTAACCACAACCTTTTGTATCTTTATTCGTAAACTGCTTTCCTAATGCCTAGTTCTTTTGTAATGTTTGTCTGAGAGCTGCACAAACCTCAGATCCACCAACGTTTGTTTGTTCATTTCAAGCCAACGGTTCTCTTGCATAAAATAATTAGCTGAATTTATTACCCACAATGTAATGGTAGTTTCCCACAGTTTCATGTTACAGTATTGTTATTGCTTCCACCTGCTTGCTGAATGCACTTTATATACCAGCAGGAGAGTATCTGCTGTTCAGGGCTATAAGAAGAATTGGAGAGGTTGTGTTTCTCCACCTCCTGTCTTTGATTCTAACATTTCTGTCCCATTAAGGAGAGACTATTCTGATAAGATGAGCTCTATTGGCTCTGTGTAATTTTATTTCACTGTTTCTTCCATTCATGCTCTGCCTGCCTCCTTATCTCCATCTGTCTCCACCTTCCTCTTAATGTCTGTTTCTCTTTCTACTGACTGACCAGCTGACACAGACAGGATTATCATATGGACTCGTCTGTTCGGCTGTCCCTCTCCATCTTTGTTTGTTCTCCTTATTATAATGGAAAAAGCGCACTGTAACCGCTGGCTTTGACAGGCCGCAGTTAATTACAAATAATTATCGTGATGGCATTTCATTTTAGTAATTGTCTTCTCCTGGATGTTAATCCCCTTCCTCCTCTGTTCTCAAAGCAAAGTGCACAAGTGTGTATGTGTGTGTGGGGGGGGGGGGTGTATGCGTGTGTGTGTATGTGTGTATGCGCGTGTGTGTATGTGTGTGCACCATATACAGTCTATGGTGTGCACTGACATAGCTATCTTATACTCACTTTTCATCTAAATAAAGGAGCTGGATTCACATCTCTCCTGGAGCACTTCAAAGTAAAGAGCAGTTAAACTTTTCACCCTCAGAGCAAAGTTGTGTGGCTCAAACACCAGTTACTTCCCTTAAGAACATAAAGAGCTTCCCATGATGAGATGATTAGATTGAGATGATTAGATAATTGGATAGAGATGTTGCCGTTACAAGGGTGTGTAGGAGAATCAGATTTCTTGTTGATTGCTTGTGCTAATTAACTGTGAATGTTGACTTACCTGATAATTTCTACAGATTAGCGTCTCTTTAAAAGGATGTGACAACAACTTTGACACAGGTTCTCCCTCCAAATGTTGCTGCTGTTATCAGGTTTGTGCCGAAAGGATTCAGTCTCTTTATAGAGTATGATATGCCTTGCAAAAGTATTAATAACCCTTTTGCCCCAATACAAATGTAAACTGTATTTTAATGGAAGTTTAGGTGATACACATACAAATATAGCATAATTGAGAAGTGGAAGGAAAAGGATTTGTGATTTTCAATATTTATTTTTACAAATAAAATCTGAAAAGTGTGGCATGCAGTTGCATTTAGCTGCTTTTGGTGATTACTTTCTAGATCCACCTTTCGCTGCAATTACAGCTGCTAGTCTTTGTGTTTTTTTTCCTCCACCTGCAGAAACTGATTATCAGTTTTGGAGTTTTTTCACACATTCTCTATCAGATTTAGGACATTTTAATACTTGAATATGCTTTGATCAAACCCATCTGTGGTTGCATGTTTAGTGTTGCTGTCCTGCTCGAACGTGTACTCCCACCCCGGTCTTGAATCTTTTGGATCCTGTAGCAGGTTTACTTCCAGGATTGTGTTTAGCCTCAGCCAATTTCCCTCTGACTCCGACCAGCTTTCCTGTGCCTGTTGAATCAAAGCATTGTCAAAACATGATGCTGCCACAACCATGTCTCACTGTAGAGGTAATGTGTTAAAGGTGATGTGAAGTGCTAGCTTTATGGAAATAGTGTTTAGCATCTTGACCACAAAGTTTGGTTTTAATATCATCTAAATGTATTATGGCTCAACAATAGCTTTTCTCTTGTCATCAGATTATCCCACCTGAGGTGTGGATTTCTGCATCTCCTTTAGTATTACCATGTTCCTTTTTTTGGTTCTTCTCGAGTATGTCGATTCAGGTTGATGGTCATTTCTTGCTAGGTTTTAGGGATCACAAGCTTAGGGTCTTGTTTTATAACCTAAGAATGCCTTAAAGTTCCCCACAACTTTACCCCTGACCTGTCTGCTGTTTTCCTTGGACATCATGATGCTGTTTGTCCACTAATGTTCTCTGAAAAAGTTTGACAGAGCAGCTGGGTTTATGCTGAGATGAAAGTATACACAGCGTCTAAGGCATAAGGCTATAGTACCCCCCTTGATATATATGTATAAGAAATCTTTATTAGAAATTATTGTGGGTTTGTTGGGGGGGGGGGGGGGTTATGCGCCAGGGACACGGAGACGGAAAATAAAGGGGAAGAAAGAGAGTAGATGAGGAGAGGTAGGGAAAAAGGTTAAGAGGGAGGGGGTGAGCAAGAAAACATCCCAGTCTCCCTTCACACCAGCAGGACAGCAGGGGGAGAAAAAAACAACGACGACAAAACAAATCAAACAATACAAACTGAGAACTACACAACCACAACCCACAAATAGATATATGAATACAATAACAGCGTCACTGAAAAGCTCATGGTACCGATTATTACAAGATTTAGTAGTGGTAACCTAAGCCCAAGAATGTATCTGTAAACACCGGAATCCCCACACCTGTTTGTGTGTATGAGCATGCTGGTGCATATTACGTTTCTCCATACGAGTGTTCAATAGCTGGTGTGAGGAGCGATCGATACGCCTCCCAGGAATTGATGCAGACACGAAGGAGATCGGAGCCATAGAAACCCAAAGGACCCCCAGAGCCAAGGAGCCCCAGGCGGATCAACGAAGGGCTTACCACACCCCCAAGAGAGGAGTAGAGGAGAGCCCTGGAGGAACATCCAGGAGCTACAGTGCAGGGGCCTGGGGGCCCACACTGATGAGCCCACAGGTTCCACCGGCAACCGGCTACGCCAGGGCAAATACAGCCATAGGCCCAGGACCCGAGGGCGCCCCACCCCCTAGCAGGGACCTGACTAGGGACCGTCAGATGAGGGCCACAAGGCCGCAGGGGCGATGGCCAGCCAATGGCGAACATGCGCCGCCGCCACCCCAGGCCAATCCCCACAACCGACATCCCAATGGCCCCCCTGCCCAATGCCAATTGCCCCAGTGGACGGATGGCATCTCCAGGGCAAGACCAGCCAGCACCCGGACACCGAGCTCAACCAGCTCCCGAATCTCCCGCACACCGCAGAGCACCAAGCATGTAACTAAGGTCAACCCAACCCACCAATAAATCGACCAAGCACCGGACCCAACCCCCGCTGAGCCACCCAACAGCTACCACCAAACAATGCCTTAACCGGCCCCTCCCAAAGCAGGGCCTGTTCGGCGCGGCAGCCGACCGACACCCCAGTCCACCCAGGCCCGGCCAGGACGGCACCAGGGATGAATCGGCATGTCATCCGAGCACCAACCCCCGGACACAGAGAGCCATCTACGCACTGGCGGATAGAGGCATCAGTCACCGGCTGGGAGTGACGGAGGGGAAATAGGCCCCTCATTTGGTGAAGGGCCTGAGATGCGCCAGGCCAGAAGGCAGCCCAAGACCCAACCTGAAAGATACACAGGAACATACAGACCCAGTCATGCGTTGACTCCCTCTTACACCCATACACTTTCACCTGCACAACAAGACACACAAGAAAGGACGCTGTACACCCACTCATACTCCCCAAACACACTCTTTACTCCCAGGTCCAGGTACTGATACCCCAGCAGAGCAACTAGCCAGGAGGTGGTCCCCCTACCCTCTAGGATGGAGACAACCAGACTGCCAAAGCCAACACAGAGGCGAAGCAGCTCACCGGCCCAGGTCCCGACCAGACCACCTGTTCCTCCTCTCGGACCCTAACCCCTGAAGGCCAATACCGAACAGGGGTCCGGAAAGACCCCTAGCCTCCCTCCTCCCGCTCGAGTATGGTATTGATGTGTGTTGTTATAATGTGCATTTAAAACACAGGGGTGGGATGTGGGGAAGGCAGCCACACATCCCCCAACCCCCACCCTGGGCCCTCAGTGTCTAGATGCAGTTTCAAGATGGGCACCGGCACCAGAGGTGAAGCTGATTGAACAGCTCCTCCTCTGACTGCCGAAAGCCTGCCCTCCCCAAAGTCCCTACATGTGTGTCTCATGAGAATTTTATAATGCTATCAGAGCAAAAAAGACATTAGACACCCAGGTTGAGTTCTGCGCAACTAGATAATAACAGCTTCCCCGCCAATAAAAGAGGACCCCAGCACCACCCGTGCCCAGGCAGGAACCCAGGGTACGTACTGGCCCAAGGAGCCAAGTCCAGTGCCCAAAAACTGATCAGGCCCAGAAATGCCACCCACCCACCACAGCCACCAGCCCGACACCCCAACACACAAACAAGGCGGGACGCCATCCAGACATCTGCAATGAGAACCAGCTCAGAGAGGGGAAAAAAATGCCAGCGCACATTGGCCACCGGCCAACCCCGACCCCCACGCACGGGGACCAGCAACAGAGACACCCACACCGGCCGACCCCCAGCCGGGGATGCAGCGCCCCCCGAGCACCCAAGCCCGCCCCAGACCCACCCAAGAGCAGCACAGTTACCAGGCCAGTAACCCATGTCCGTCAGTGGAACTCCCAAGAGGTACCACATGCAGCCACCAGGAGTCACCACCCATGGCCACCAAAGCCCCGCCCCAGCCGGGGGCCATGAGACCCAGCACTCGATCCACCTAGCTATCCCACCCCCAAGGACCTCCCCCAGGCGCCCCGAACCGCAAAAACCCCCACATCAGCAACAATATCTCATACGACCAAACCAAAGGCCACCCACCCCTACTAGGTGATGGAGCCGATCAAAGGAGCCCAAAGAGATTGATTAGATGTGGAGGCAGAGGCTGTCTCAAGACCAATGTGGTCCAATAAGAGATCTCGATACTGGTTCATATTAAGAGCATTTTTATTTTTCCAGTTCAGGAGGATAGTTTTCTTAGTGATGCATAAGCCAATGTAAACCATTTGAACTAACTTTGTGTTCATGGAGACACCATCTAAGTTTCCCAGCAAACAAACTGAGGGAGAAAGTGGAATATTAAATTTCAGACATTTTGATAAGTCCTCACATATCTGGCACCAGAAATTCTGAAAAGGTGGACAGAATCAAAGCGCATGGATATAATTATCCAGTATATTGTCTGTGCATTCTAAGCAGGTATTAGACGACGTAAAACCCATCCTGAACATACGCTGACCTGTATAGTGTACTCTATGAAGGATTTTGTATTGTATTAATTGTAAATTGGGATTTTTTTGTTATTTTAAAGGTTCTTAAACATATCTGAGACCAGGAGTTTTGGTCCAAGCTGACTGATAGATCCACCTCCCATTTTGAAATAGGAAGGACTATTGATTCATCTAATGTAGATAATTTCCTGTATATTTTAGACAGCAATTTGGGAGTTGAGATTGAAAAAATCTTAAACACTTTCTGGCATTTGTAACTCAACTGTATTGAGCATAAATCTACATTTTATAATAAATTTAATTTGTTGATTAGGGATGTGTATTGGCAAAAATCTGGTGATACGATATGTATTGCGATACAGGGGAGACGATACGATATATCGTGATATATCACGATACTATGAGTGAGACGATATATTGTGATTTTTAAACTCAATTTAACAGTAGGAAAACTGTCACAGCATTCTAAATGCTCCAACCTGTTTCATACTTTAACACATCCAGTTTTATTAGTAGCTCTAGGTGATCCACTGGAACGAAGAAGGTGAAAACAGCCACAAGCTACCAGTCATGCTTTTAATTTTACTACAAAAATTACTGTCATCATTAATGGTTCCATTCAAATCCTAAAAAAAAGTGATATTTTTATTTTGAAAATCGATACAATATCGGGAAATAAAATATTGCGATATATCGGTGTATCGATATTTTCTTACATCCCTATTGTTGATATTCTAAAAAATTATTTTTGTCAAACCCATATTGTGTAATTAATGTATTAATGTCTGTTTCTTTCAATATATGTTCCAGGTATTCAATTCCTTTACACCTCCAGTCTGGAAAATTGATCATACATTTTTTTTGTAGGATATCGGGGTTATTCCAGATGGGTGTACATCTGCATGGGATTAGTGTGGACTCTGTCATTTTTAGAAACTGCCACCATGCTGTCAGAGAGGAGCTGGTATTTATGCTTTTTAAGAATTTGTGTCATTTTATATTTGAGCTAATAAATGGTAGGTCCTAAATTTTTATTTTATTGCATAAGGTCTGTTCTACGTCTATCCAGGACTCATCTAGGTAGCTATGTTTAAACATGTTGAAATATATTGGAGCCTTTTGGCTCTACAGGCATAAGGGAATTTAACCAAAAAGCAAAGATCTTGATTTAACAGTCCATCCATGTTCCGAGCCTCACCTAGGATCATTAGACATCGCTCATGACCAAAAGAACGACATCCTGGACACAGACAGTTGAAATGAGCTTCCTCTGTAGGATCGCTTGACTCAGCCTTCAAAATATAGAGAGGACTTACAAGTGTAGCCTCTGTTCCTCTGCATCGAAAGGAGTCAGTTGAGGTGGTTCGGGCTTCTGATCAGGATGCCTTTTGGTTTGCCTCCCTTTGAAAGTTTTACGGGCTTGTCCTACTATGCTATGCGCCGGTCAAGTGGCAGGAAGTCCGAGTAGCTCCTATACTTTTGTAATGTTTTTGTAGTTTAATGACTTTTTAAATGTTTTTTTTTTTTGTAGTTTACTAACTTTCTAAACATTTTTCTGAACTATTTTTGTTGAAAGTAATATATCTTTTTAGGCTTTTTTCTGATACGATGTGTACAGTGTCTGATAAAGTCATTTACTCTAGGGAGGAAATGTTGGAATTGTCAAGGGCAAGACATGGACTAAAACATCCCATTCTAATGGATTTAACGAGGACGTTTCGTGAATGCAGATCCGGAGCCAAGGTAAAGGCAAAAATCAACGATAGAAGGTGGAGATATAAGCCTTTCCTACACTGTGTCATCATGGGAAACATTAACTCACTCCCAAACAAGTGTGATGAATTGGAGGCGCTGTGCGGTACCAACAGCTGTATAGGGAGTGCAGTCTGATCTCCACGTCTGCGGCTGCTCCCTCCACCTCCATGTCTGCGGTTGCTGCCTCCGCAGCTGCTTTTTTGACCTCCACGTCTTTTGCTGCTTTCTTCACTTCCATGTCTGCTGCTGCTTTCTTCACCTCTACATCTGCAGCTGCTTTCTCCACCTTCACATCTCTGGTTCCTCCCTCCATCTCCACGTCTGCTGCTGCTCTTTCCACATCTGTGGCTCCTCCCTCCACCTTCACGTCTGTGGCTCCTCCTTCCACCTCCACACCTGCGGCTGCTTTTTCCACCTCCACATCTGCAGGTGCTTTCTCCACCTTCACGTCTGTGGCTCCTCCCTCCATCTTCACGTCTGCGGCTGCTCCCTCAACCTCTGCAGCTGCAGCTGCTCCCTCCACCTCCGTGGGTACTCGCTCCACCTTCAACATCTGTACTGCCCCCGGAAGACTTTATGTCTCATACCAGTGCCCTAAATACTGGTAGAGCTGAATGACTACAGACCGGTGGCTTTGATTTCGCACATCACGAAGAGCCTGGAGCGGCTCCTTGTCCGTCGAATGAAACTGCAGGATGCTGAGAAACTAGACCCCCTCCAGTTTGCCTATCAGGAACACTTAGAAGTTGAAGATGCGGTCCATTACATGCTGCATCAGGAATACACCTACATGGATGTGCCTGGTTCTTATGTCAGAATCATGTTCAGTCAAATATGAGAGAGTTTCTCTTAGCAGTTTGCAAGACAAGACACAGATTTTCGAATTGATTAAGGTTTAGTGTTTGACAAGACATTCTAACGTATTTATGCTGTCATGAATCTATCTATCTATCTATCTATCTATCTATCTATCTATCTATCTATCTATCTATCTATCTATCTATCTATCTATCTATCTATCTATCTATCTATCTATCTATCTATCTATCTATCTATCTATCTATCTATCTATCTATCTATCTATCTATCTATCTATCTATCTATCTATCTATCTACTTAAAAGAGACTCTGGGTAAGAGCCAGAAGTCGCTAGAGGGACTAAATATCACTTCTAGCCTGGGAACTACTTGGGAATAAGCTGGAAAGGGATATCTGATTTTCTCTCCTGGACCCGTCACCCTCACGACCCAATGACAGATAAGTGTAATGGATGGATGGCATCAGAGTAACGGGGGCTAAAAATATGCATGGCACATTTTCAGATTTTTTTATTGTAAGCGTTTTTGAAAAGCATGTACCATTTTGCTTCCACTTTACAACTGTGTTACTTAAATTTGGTCTCGAACACAAAATACCATTTAAATACATGAAGTTTGTGGTTGTACCGTGACAAAAGGAGGAAAAGTTTGAGAGGTATTAAAACTTTTATCTGGCACTTGAATTCCTCCTCACACCTTCGACGTCCTTTCACCTCTCTCACTTTCCCTTCTAGCTCTGTAGAAAAATGTCAACCTTTCAAAATAATATCAGAATAATGAAAGTCTTGGTGTGTACGTTTACTCTCATTCTAACGGTGATTTCTTCCTCAGATTACGCTACAGAGATGCGGCCTGTATGAGATTTCCTTGTGAGGTGCAGAGGCACACAGGTCATCTGTTCAAATTGCAATATATTATCGACTTCATAGGCCAGGAGGTGTTAAATCACCTTACCCCCCGCTGCACCACCGACCCGATGGTGTCTTCCCCGTAACAAACTAACCCGAGTCGCATTTCATTTCCCAGAGAGCCGATTGGATTTGCGATGGTCGCGCCTCCTCGCCACGGCTCGTCTCAGACAGAGCAGCAATCTCTTTAACGCCAAGCGATAGATATGATAATATATGCTAGCTTTATTGTGAAGTGACAGGAGAGCACACAAAGCATGCTCTCTCTTTTCTTCAGCACCCCTCATTGTCTAGAAAGCACTCCGGTGCTCTCTAAGCACCCAAGGGCAACGACTCTCTTTTAAAACTTTAAATAATTTAATCTCACACTTCCATTTGAGCTTTTTTGAGATGTTGGTTTCATGTGCTGCAGGGTCAATATTGGGATGTTTATCAGTCTTTTTAATTTTTAGTACACCTTTTGTTGCATCTTTGTCTTTTTGGTGCCCTGAAATAGCAAAAATATAATAAATAAATTAAAACAATAAAGGAAAGTGTAAATCAGCAATCAGCTTTGTTTTTATTATACGTCACAGAAGATAATAGGAGACATATGATTGAGTGCTACCTCGCCACTCACTGACATTCATGGGTTATCTATACAGTATTTTCTCTCTTTCGTCAAATGTCACTGTGCCGTCCTTCCATCAACAAAAATAAGACAGCTAACAGCTTATTTGCACCTTTAAAAGACTAAGAATGTCCCCTCCTGGGTTCTCCTAATACATGGTCCATAAAATCAATATGGTGAGGAAAGAGATCTGCTTTATATGGACCTCCTTACCAAGTACTTAATTTCAGTGCAGTAATTAAGGGCCCATTTGGAGTTGGACCTTGTGGTCCCTGTTGCCCTGGAGGACTGGACCTGCTCTAGTTAAATTATGTGAGGACGGCTTATTGGGCAGTAAGTAACATAATCAGAGCTGATTGGTCAGTAACCTGCAGGTCGGAAGGGTGGGCTGAGAGGAGCATCTGGAGGTCCTTCATGGTAACAGCTCTTTGGAGATCACTCTAAGTTTTTGAAGTGGGGAAAAAAGGGGAACTCTAATGAGGTTTCTGAGATATAAAACTGCAGTTTTAATTAGTAACACTTTTCAACTATGAGCTAGAATGTACCTGTAGCTTGAAGTTTCACATTCTGCCAAGATATGGAAGCAGCAGTAGAAGGTCTCTGGTTTGGTGTGGATGATCTGCCTTTCAAAAGAATTTTAGAGATTGCTGGTATTACTATTATTACTACTGCTACAATTAGTACTGCTTTTATTACTATTACTAATATCAATACTGTTATTATAGCGACTATTAACAGTATTATTATTTCTATAAATACAAGTACTGTTACTACTGTTACTGCCACTATTTCTACTATTATTACCACTAGTACTGCTGGCACTACTTGTCGTAGTGTTACTACTACTACCACGAGTACTACTATAACTGCTGTTGCGCAACTATTGCTGTTATAGCTACTACTGTTACTATTATTACTGCGACTGTTACAGTTACTTCTATTAGTACAACTTTTCTTCCCCTATAAGTGCTAATAATATAACTAGTAACTGGTTTTGCTGCTACTGTTTTTAGTACTGCTGTTATGACTACTGCTAGTACTAGTACCGTTATTAGTAATACTCTTACTATTGTTGCTACTGTTACTGTTACTTTTAGTGCTTCTAAATGGGAAATGATCATGCTGTCCACTAAGAGTCCTTTACACTGGATCCACATTCACCCAGTCGTACATTTACTAACACAAACTTTCCTACACCAATACACAGAAAGCAACCAGGGGCTAAGTGCCTTGCCCAGGGGCACATTGACATGTGACAGAGAAGGGAGCTGGAATCAAACCTAGAGCTTTCCAAGATCAACACCATGACTCTACTTATTGCGCCACCGTCCAACAAATTACTACTACTATTACCCATCATATTACCGCTACTATTGCTACTACTGCTACTACTACTAACAGTATTACTACTACTTCTAATGTAATTGCTCTTGATGCTAGTATTACTAATGCCATTGGTATTTTTATTGCTAATTGTCTAAAATAAAAAGCTATTATTACAGGTGTTACCGCTGCTACTTCTACTATTACTTCTACTAAAATTGCTACTGTTAATACTAGGAGTACTACTATTTTGACTATTACTACCACTATTACTACTGATGATTCATTACTACTATAATTTTTACTTTACACTAAGCAGATAATTCCACTTTTGTAACCAAATGACATTAAATATGTTTAGTTATGCAGATTTCAGTTTAGTGGGAAACAATTTAACCACAGTGACTTAAACAATTAAGATTGTTTGGAAAGAGTATTATAGTAAAAGTCAAATAGACATGTGAAGCAGACCCGTCGCCAGACCTCAGTCTTAAGGGGGGCATATCAAATGCATGGGGGGGCACAATTATTATTACCCATAATCGTCTACTTGCGTAGCACCAATACATGTTAAACATAACCATCAGCACGTCCAGCAACAGCCTACATAATTTTTCATAATATAAAATAATAGAATACATGAAAGAAGAAATGTTATCAATATCCACAAAACAGATGCTACACCAGAAGCGTCTCCCAAGCTGATAAAGCACCACGGCGGATGCATTTCAAAACAGTCAACAGAGAAATATGCATTTTCATTACGCGCGACGCGCAAGCGTACACACACAGACACAGTTTGAACCTACTTTGAGTGGGGGAAGTGCTGTCCTCTCTCCAGTCAGAACAGCGGGAGGCGGCGTTTCTCCAGGCTGAACCTCCTCATCAGTAAATCCTTCCACTCAAACTTGAACTTGTGCGTGAGGTCCTTTTCAAAAGCGAGCTGAATAAGTTGGGCCTTGCGTTTCTGGAGCATGCTGCGTCGATGCTCGGAGAACACGCTTTTTAGTGTGGAAAAAGAGTTTTCTCATACTGCTGTTGATGCTCCTAAGGTTAGAGGCAGCTTGTATGCTCTAACAACAGTCGGCATTACTTGGAGTGCACAGTTGAACGTACTGAGGATGTTGGCTATTGTCCATTTTCTGTCTTCAGGGGGAACAGGGGTATCAGTCATTTTCTTCACCAGAAACTCAGGAGCAACAGTATATTCCGATTCAACCACATCAGTTCCAACTAAATCCAGTAGAGGGGTTACTTTTGATGGGTCCAGGAAATTATCCTCGGTCTCTGGGTTCAAAGCCGCCAGTGTGCCAATGAGCTCGCTACTGCTCTCCCCAAAACGCGCATCCATCTCTCCTTGCACAGCATCAATGACACTGTAAAATAACTAATGAACTCTGTCTTTTCGTCTATGTCACTCTGTGGCTGTCCAACTGTTTCTTCAACTGCAAATTCACTGAGGTTTTTGTTAACTGTGCGTCTTCTCTTGCTTGGACGGGGCCCGGTCACCAGCACGGCCTCGGTGCCAGTGGCTGGAGGAGCGCAGAGATCCCACAGTGCAGAAAATTCCTTTTCTGTGTGCAGTTTCTTCACGTAGTCAGAAGCGCTGTTCACAAGTGTCACTTTGGTGAACAAGTCCACATCTTCAGCTTGCAGTAGTCTGTTCGGTGGCTCGAAAAGTGACAAAAGCTTCATAACAAGGTGCGCAATGAAAATAAAACTGCGCTGCGTAATTGCACGGAGCAGCCCTGTGGCTCCGACGTTCACCTCCGCTCCGAGGCCTCTTGTGTTCTCCACCTCAGTCAGTAATGTGGATAAGTTGTGAAAACTCTTCACCACAACTTTGACCGTTGCCAAGTGGCCAGTCCATCTCTGGTCGAAGAGACGTTTCAGGGTCTCACCTTTGTACAACATAGCGACAGTTGGCTTCCTGATGAAGTTATACAGCATGTTGCATACTCCCAGAAAAATCCTGTACAGCTGTCTCGCTGGACATGGCGTGAACCACAACCAGATGAAGTAGATGATTAAAACAGTGGATGTACGGTATGTTACGATCCAGTTTGTTTTTGAGCAATTTCTGCAAACCACATGCCTGCCAGACATGAGTGATTCGCCATCATAAACCTGACTCAGGATTTTGTCCGTGCTGAGTCCGGCGCTGGTGAGCTCATCAATGATTACACCCGTCAGAGCCTCTGCATCACCTTTCTCTGATGTAGCCATTACCAAGAGGCGCTCACACTCAACATAGTTTTCGTCAACAAAACGCACAACTAGGGATATATTTTCTTGGCCTATAGGATCCCGTGTGCCATCCACTTTAATTGAAACCAGCTATCCCCGACTTGTCTCACTATCTCCTCTGTCACAAGTTTGCTCATCATGTCGATTATCTCGTTCTGTATCTGTGGGCTGGTATAGCGTGCATTCTGTGGGATTGTTTTTGTAATCCTGGTCAGTTCTGGATCTTTGCGCATGGAGTACTCAAAAAGAGACAAGAACAACCCCATGGAGCCACTGTCATCTAGCACACTGGCAAAACCAGCATTATCTCCACGTAACGGCAGTTGATTCACCACTAAAAACTCCACCATGTCAACTATGGCTGACGTAGTATCTGCCAGTTGCTCTGGAATTAAGAGAGTGGAAATCTCTTTTCCTGTCTCACTGCGTTTTTCCGAGTCTCTCCACATTGTTTCACATGCTAAATGTTCTTTTGAAGCTGCATGCTTATTTAATCCTTTACCTGTTTCAATTGTATGTTTCCACTCATTAAATCCCTTACTGGAGAATGCCGAGTCTGATGATAAAGATTTGAATTTTGTGCAGGCATAACAAAATGGAGCATCCCTTTCTACCGAGTACTCAAGCCAGTCCCTGTTCAAATACCAGCTGGAGGAAAGTGATTGTTTTCTTGATCCAAACATTTTCACAAGATACGTTTTCAAGATAACCTGTTTAGGTTTGTCTGTGCCGAGGTCAGACACAGAAACACATCCGACTGGCAGTTGTGGCCCTGTAAGGGATGACCTGCTGCTTGGGGTAGCCTCCACTGTGTTGCTGCTGCCGGGGTCAGGCTCCACAGACCTGCTAGCTGCAAGCTCCGGCTCGGACTGTTGTCCTTCTTCTCCACTGGCACTGACAACATCAGTCATCGGGTTGTCTAATTTAGCTGAAGTGGTGACCGAGTTCGAAGTTGGTTTTTTAAACCACTTACGTATATCCATAATGTCTGATCTAATTAATCGAAAGCTAGCGAAAACTCTCCCTCTCTCACACATCAAAAACACGGTAACTTGCAACAGTGACGTAGGCTATGTTCACGTCACGTAGCTAGACATGATCATTCTCATCAAAGAAAAACACAGTTGTTTCTTTATATTTTTAATGTCTTAGTAATGAAGAGTGTAACATTATTAGTTTAAACAATAATAACAAAAAAAAAGAAAAATAGTTTTTAGAGCTATGGACCTCCAGTGGGGGGGCACAAGCACTTTGTGGAGGGGGGGCACGCCCCCTATGGCACGCCCATAGCAACGGGTGTGATGTGAAGTATGATTACTGAAGAAAAATGCTTCTCAAACCTATTTTCTGATTTCACCAAATGCTTTGCATTTCTTTTGCTCACATGCTTCAACCAGTGCCTCCTTTGTTTTTTTGTCTGAGTTTACGTTATTTTTGGCATTTTGTATATTTACAAGAGGCAAAGCTAAATGCAGATGATCTCTCCTTCCAGGATGCTTAATTAACAGATGTTTTGATTCAAACTAAATCATTAGTAATGCAGTTTCACTGTTTCCTACATTCAACATCACAATCATTTGAGTTTAAGGACACACCAGGTTGTAATAGTTTCTTGATTTAATTTTGGCATTGTTTTCTATCAGAATTATTCAACATTGGACAAATTTAGGTAAAAAGTAAATCTATAGGAGTCTTTGAGAATGTGTAAACTATATTCCTGCTTGTGGATGTTCTATGCAAATCTTTGCCACAATTGAGGCTTATTTTACCTTTTCATTTGTTGTACGCAACCGTGTCTGCACCAGATACGTGAAATGTTGGTAAATGTTCAGAGCAGGCTGTCTGACTGTTGTTGCTGTCTTGTCCCCTGTGCACAGTGTATTCTGGGATCTTTACTGCGCCGCTCCGGACCGGAGGGAGACATGCGAACATTCCAGCGAGGCCAAGGCTTTCCATGACTATGTGAGTGAACTTCACCAATACTGCCCCAGCAGGGCACACACACATACAGATTCAAAATATTTATAAGCACACATGCTGAGTGTGACTGTAATTGTTATCATATTGCTGCTGCTGTTTCATGTTTTCTGACGTGTTTATGTGTTGCAGCTTTAATGTTGGATGGGGCAGACTGTGAGGTAGACGGCTGAAATATTCAGCTTTTAAAAAATGTATGACCCAAGAACACCAGCTCCATATTTTATAGAAAAACCCTCAGAGTCCCATCTTTGAATTTTTGCTTCTTCACATATAACCTGCCACAAACAGATGTGATTATTCCCCCTATTTTTACATCAGCATAACTTTGTCGCTTTGCCTTTGACTGCTCTGACCCCTTTGGTCCCAGCCACTCTCTGCTTCTTGGGGTGAAAGGTCAGGGTAATGCCCAGCTGCTTATTTGTCCACTCATGACTTCAGTAAAGTTGAAACACACAAAGCAGCTGGCTGACCACACAACCACAATAACACCCACAGTCACACACAATGCATGAGACGCAGCCAGACTGTACTTGTTATGGCTACAGGGGTTGAACTTGGATGAGAAAGGTCAGGGTCAGTGGTCCCTCCTGACCCTCTCGTCTTTTGAAGAGTTACACCGTTCGATCAACACACTTTTTTTTAAGATCTTCAAATATCTTACAATGAATACTTTAATGTGAAACTCTACTCAGTCTTTCCTGTCTTCTCTGTCCGGACCATGATAAATATTTGCACTATGTTACCTGGTATATGTTTGATAAAGGATTACATAGGTATGTGGATGTTGACTGAATGAGCTGCTCCAGCTGTAAGATTATCATCCAATGAGGGCAAGAGTTAAACCTGAGATGGATTAAAGGTGCTATTCTTACCACACGCTCTTCATTCAGGCTGTTTTAACTCGTAGCCATTCACCCATTCAGCTGAACTCTCTTGTGAGGTTTGACAGAAAAAGTGCGAGCGCTTGTCGGCTGAACAGATTACATTTGGCGTGCATAAACTATTCATATCTATGTGGGCACTAGTTGAGTGTATGTGTTTGCCTCCGTGCTTGTATGCGCGTGCACACATGTTGGACCACTATAAGATTAATTACATGGTTAATTAAACGTAGTAGTTAATTAAATCTGACAACTGTGTCTAATTAATCTAAATGCCATATAATTTCCTACACCTTTCTCCAGAGGTAGGCCAGCTGGATTCCTGCATGTCAGCTCTTTAATAGCTGCAGTTTGACAGCTCTGGTCAATATATGGCTTAATGTCTAGGTTTAAGTTCGGCTGTTCTTCAGGGCCTTTACATGTGTTGAAGTCCTTCACTACATAAAATTAGCCGGCTACAAGACATGTGAGACATGGAAAACCGTGTCAAATTAAAGTTTAAAGGCTCTCTGACACCAGAGCTGATTGGTACCTTTTAAACATGACCAGAGTTTATTTTCTCAGAAAGCCTATCTGAACTTTTCTGACCAAACAAGCGAACTCTGACTTAAAATGTGGGTGTTGGTTCGATTACAAAGGAACTCTGGTGTGGTTCGTTTATAGTGGGAAAGCAAACAGACTTTCTACTGAACCAAATCAGAAATGACATATAAAATGTGATCTGGATACATTTAAATCCTTGCGATACCTGGGTCTGCTTCTGAGGAACCCCAGTGGGACATCATAGTGGTGTCTTGTTTTCTGTTACCTGTTTTGCAGCATATGTCTCTTGTACATAGAGCAACACTGCCCATTCCTGATGCTCATACTGGGTAGCTTCTTGGGATTGGACACCAAATTACCAGCTGTTGTAACTGCATGATTTTCTTCAGATAGTTCAATTCAGTACAGTGCGAAAGTGACCCAAACCAAATAAAAGTAGGTTCGAAGAGAGACTAAGAGGTCTGATTGTATTGTTTTTTTACAGAGCTAATTGACTAAGTGTGGCCTGACTTTGAAATCAGAATGGCAGAGTTGTGAAATGTTCAACTCAGAGAGCTAATTTGATCTATCAAAACGGAAAAATCTCTGTTTATATGTTCGACGGTGCAGTTGTTAACTATTTTGGCCCAAGGAAAGAAAGATTGCATCCAATCTGAGAGATTTCTGTGTGGAGTTTCCACATTCATTTTTGGGTTTCCTCTGGGTACTCCTGCTTCCTCCCACAATACAAAATCAAGCATTTTAGCTCAACTTATTTGCATTAGGCATGCATGATTATCTATTATCTATCCTTTATGTCTCTGTGTAGCCTGCACCCTTACCCTCTGACCGCTGTAGATTGACACCAGCTCAGTGAAACCTCGCAAGGATTAAATGGGTTTCATGAATAAATGGATATGAGAATTTCATCTACTGAGAAATATGTTGATTTTAAGATTACCTGTGTGATGTAAATCACACAGATAATATCAAAAGAGTGGTTGGACATGATCAGAAAGACGCTTCAGTTAGGCTTTATTTTTTATTGCTCTTCTCTTGATACTTGATGTTGAACTTGATATTGAACTGAAGTAAGAGCCTAGTGGGTGTGGCAGCGTTCCTGCTAATGGTAAAAAGAGAAGGTGAAGGTGTGGTTGAGCATTCATGCTTTTATGAGTGTGTGTCTGTGCGACAGAGAGACAGAAAGAGTGTCAGGGTCGCAGTGTGTGAATCCTCGGGGTAAAGAGGGGTCCGTCGGTCTCTGATTAACTTCAGCTCCCCGGTCCCTGCAGACAGACAGCCTGATCAAGTCTCCACCATGGCCCCTTGCTGATAACGGATCCCTCAATCCCCTGAGTCTGCCCAGATTACAGAGTGAAAAACAACACAGCTCCCAGGAGCTGCACATGCTTCGCTCTGCGTGTCGCTTGATGAGAATGGTGAAAGGAAAAGGTGTGCAGGATAGACCAGGACTCGTCTTTTAAATGCCATCAGTTTTTTTCTCTGGGATATCTGCCTGAGATAAAAATGAGAGAATGTAAGCAAAGTAGTGTCATGTTAATATTTAGATCTACAGTTTGTTTCCCTAAAACTAACTCGGTTGCCAGGGAACATAAAGTTAGTGTGCAGTCTTAAGCCTAGTTTATACTTCTCCGTCTGCAGAGGTGCGGAGACATGCAGTACCATTATCCGTCAACCCAAAGGCTCTCCGTCACTGACACAAGGATGCACGGAGTAGAGCCCAATGTTTTAACTATCCGTTGCGGACGTCCATGTGATTGGTCAGCCCCAGATCATTTCACTAGAACGGTGCTTGATGTAATTAGTAGTCAATGCAGCTTTTGGTCACTAGATGCTTTATATTGCAAGGCCAGTTTATCTAATATGGTGTTTTTGAACACCAGGATGTGTAGAGAGCAATAAAACAGACCACTGCTGTTTGTTTACATGAGTTTTTAGAGTATTCAATAGGGCTGCACGATTAACGTTTATCGCATCGATATTGATGTTTTAACTCCAGTGATAACCTAACCTCAGGAGGCTGAGGTTTTTTTTCACCAATTCACCAATCAAAATGGTTGAGTGTGGCTTGCTGGCTAATCAGAAACGAGGATGGGAAACAAGCTTGTATGCAGAGCAGTGTTGCTAACTTGGCGACTTTACTATATTTAGCGACTTTTCCGACCCCCCTGGCAACGTTTTTTTTTTTTAAGTGACTAGTGACAAATCTAGCAGCTTTTCCATGTGTTGCTACAGACTTTTGCCGACTTGTTCAATGTGAAAGCAGAATGTATTTCTCACAGTTCTCAGCGGGTAGTTGGAGAGGAACCTGGCTGCAGATCTCTGCTGTCAGTCTCTCTCCGCTGTCGCGCTCAGGTTGACAACCGTCCCGTAAAAAACGGAATCGCCCCGTATTCAGAGAAAAATATTACGCGTTCCGTATTAAGGGTAGTTATAAACGGTTTCTGAGAGACAAATAACACCAGGATCCATTTATGTAACTGACAGCTGGTAACTGTGCAGCAAAGTTTTGCCCGGGGGCCAGGTACGGCATTAACAGGAAAAGGGGGGCACAAATACATACTTTTCTTTCTTATTCTCATTTAAAATGTCTAGCTTTTAATAAATAATTATCTGACTCTTACAACCAGTTGGATATAGTGGTCATAAATCCTTTATCGTATACAGCAAATATTAAGTCTAATACAGTATCCTACTAAGCTATAGTACTTTTTCCTTCGGGAAGATACCATCTGTGCAGTCTGCAGTTCTGTCAAAGAAAGATGTTGAATCTATTTAATTATTGTAGAAAAATAATTCATTTCTGTGCATTTGTTTTACACGTGCATTAAATTAAAGTCGATTAGGTGGATTAAGCACTATGAGGCGGAGGGTGGGGGGTGGTTCCTTATTTTTTTTGCTGGGAGTTGGCAACCCTACTGTCAGGTTACTACGTCTTATCTTGCAGAAGGCTGGATAAGGTCTTGTTTTTAATTGTTATTGTCATTTATTTTAAAATGTGTGCAATATAACAGTTTCATGTTTAGTAAATGGCAGTGGACTGCAGAAGATTTTGTTTTCTAATTGTAAATCTAAATCTAATAAGAGTTTGTTTTCTATTTTTCAATGGCAAAGATTCGTCAATAAAAAAAAATGTAAGCTACCGTTTTAAGTTAATTCCCGTTATGTCTTATTCTTTGGTATTTAGGTTCAGGTATTTAATAATCACGAAGCATTGAACAATCTCATTACCTTAATCACTATGTAGTTTATATTAGAGATTTTCAGGTTCAACAGCAGACAAAAGCCAGAGGAGGGCCCTGGCCACATAAATATTTTTTAGGTTATTGTATATTGTTCGCATTGTGTGTCAAGTTGTGCAAGACTGTGTTGTAAAAGTAACAATATATTTCATTCATAATTTTAGTTTTATGCCCTTAAAAGTATCGAAAGTAAAAATCGAAAATCGCATCGCATTCGCAATATTTGTCAGAAAAAACGCAACTAGGTTTTTTGTCAAAGTCGTGCACCCCTAGTATTCAATGAGCTGCACTTCTAGCAAAAAGCTTTCCAGCTCATTCAAAACTCGCTCTCTGTCGGCCATTGCTCCATGAGTGGAATTGTGTTTACAAGCTGAAGTTAAAAAGCCTATCTGAACTAAAAGGTCACTACAATGGTAGGCAGACCCGCCAGAAAAGGTCTGTACCCCCTGCTGTCCTGGCGCAGAATTGCTTTGCAACACTGACACACCAACAGGGGAAGCATAAAAGGAAAATGTCTCAGTGAATACGCGTGAGTGCAAACTTGCTGATGGAAAAGTATAAACTAAGCTTCAGTTAGAGATCTGGATTCTCACGTCTCAGTTTGGTTTGATTTTTAGCCACATCTTACGTCCTTCATCATCAGCAGTGATGTAGACTTGATACAGACTCTTCAGTTTGGGGAGAGATACTGGAAAATAATGTGCTAATCCTCAGATCTGGGGGACCCGTTGACAGCTAATCCAAGGGAGTGTGGCGGAATTGGATCTCTGGACGCAGTCCCAGAACTAGAGCCCTCTGACTCACTGGGTAGCTGGTTGAGTTCACCTTTAAGTCAGAAATGTTCTGTTTATCACTTTACAGGTTGCATGTAAACACTCCTACATGTAGCGAGGCTTATTTGTATATCACACACCCACACTCTTATACAAATTAATATGCACACTCAAAGTGAGTGAGGTAGTGTATGATAAAGAGCCTGAAGTCTTGTAAAGTAATCTTTTCCTCTCCTCTTAATTGTTGGATTTGTATTTCAGCCTTCCTCTTTACATTGCCTTTTAATCATGTTTATTTCCTAAAAGAGATTGGTACATCTTGTAGTCCTCTTTCTCTTTGGGAATTTGGACGCTCCTCAAAAGAGTGCTTTGTTGAGGAAATGTGTTTGATTATTAGAGCATGTCTTTTGTAACGCAATATGAGTGATTAAAGCACGCAAGCTTTGTGATGAAGAAAGCAAACATGTTTACGAACATACAGGAACTCAAGTCTGCGCACGCACACTCGTGCAACATTCGGATTAAAAGAAAGAGCCTGTTGTTTTCTGCTCGGCTAACACGCGTGCACGCACTCACAGTCCAAGCCAAACCGAGCCTTTCAGGAAGCGTTAGGCTCGGCCTCGTTGCAGACTTTTTGCTTTGCCCCAGCTGGAGGTCGCGACCCCAAACATCTGCGGCTCTTGCAAGCCTGGGTTCGCTGCCTGCGGAGAGTCACAGATTTAGTGCCACAAGAGCGTCACTCACGTCACAGCCCTTTACTGACTCCATTGAGCTCCTGGTTGACTGATGAAGATGATGATAGTTGGCAGAAACGTCAGGAGAAAATTAAAAAAGCTTTTTGTGTCAAGCAAAAATTGGTTTGCTTCAGTTGATTTCTTGCATGTTTTTATTCTTGCAATCACGCTTAAAGGAAAAATAGACTAACCTCCACGTTATAAATATATTGAGAAGAAGAGATTTATTTCTAGTATTTTCCAGGTATTAGTAAGTATGGACAACTGCAGTTAGATTGCAAATGGCTTAATTGAATATTTTATTCTTTGAAAGATGAAAATCTGACTTTCTAAATACACAAATTGCTCAAAGTGTGTTTCACAATGGTTTTATATAGGCTTTATTATCACTTATTGGTTTATCGACCATATTAGACCTCGAGTTTCAGATTTTGTTTTTTCCTAAATAGAAATGTCTTGAAATGCACTGATCAGGTGTTTACTGGCTGATACCGATTTCTGGCTTTCAGTACGATTTAAAAAAAATTTTATACTTTAAAAAACATTTTTTAAATAAATCTCAATGTTAGAGTTCTGTGGCTTTGTTGTTCATTTAATTGCAGAGCTTTTAAATTAATATTTTAGGAGTTTGTTTTGTTTTTATTTTATTTTAATAGGAAATCCAAACTATGGAATGGAAATTGCAAATTAGTTGGCAGCCTGAAGCCCTATTTACAGGTCAAAACTTAATTTGTTTCGCTGAGTATATGTTGTTGTTGACATAGAAAAAGTGGACATTTGAAGTCAGATTTTTTTCCTAACAACTGTAACATAAACTCCTTTGCGTAAACTTTGCATTAATCCAGCAGCTAAAGTGACTATAAATGGAAAAACGAGCTACAAGTTAGATGTGATTCTGAATCCAACAATAAACTAAGGAATTAAAACTGTAGACTTGTTTATGCATCATTGCATATGTTTCTAAAATTGATTTTATTTTTACAAAACTGTATCAAAAGACCTACAGTTTGTTGATGTGTTAGAAAGTCTGTTTTCAGTTTTAGTGAATTTCAAGAATAAGGAAATAAAAATAGAGTTATTTAGTATTTGACGTGCCCATGTTCGAAATAGGCTCACTTCAATCACTTTCTGAATGTCTGATGTTGGACTAAAGCGCTAACCTTATCAAGGTAAACCAAGGTTTTACTGTTTAAGGCAGTTTTAATGAGATGGAGGAGAACGTGCTAAAGCAACCGTACGCCGATTTTAAGGATCTTAGAGTAATACAGTACTTACCCTCCCCACACCTGTTGATGTGCACGGTTTTATTTCATTCATTTTGTTTAAGTGTATGTATTATAACCGAAATAACAATAAATATGTTGTTTTTTACAGCTTTTAAAATAACTTTTGAACTTACATTTTAAATTAAAGCCATTAGATGTTATAGATTTTATAAATTTTTGTGTAAACACTGTATTTCTCTGAAACAATTTTTATTCAAAATTATCATACTGTGAGAATCTCATATTGAAATGATAAATACATGATCTTGTCCTTCTACAGTGTCATTCCTTCTCACCCATCTATCATATTCAATTTTTGCTTTTCTTCCTGACTATACGATGAATATACAGTGTTAAGCAATATTAGTTAAGTAAATTTACTTTTAAATGTTTACACTTACTGTAAATGTTTGTCCTAAAACATCTAAGAAAAAATGGGACCAAATAGCGTCATAGAAATCCGAAAGTATAACATTTTAAACAAATAATTTAAGAAACCTGGACACTTTTTTTTTTTACAGATTATTTTTATTACATATTTACCAGTCCAACTTTCATTTTTCTAGTGAACCAAGGTTAGAAGCAGGCTTTTGTTTTAGAAGACATTTTAATAATGAGAAAACCTTTAATACACAACAGAAATGTTGGTCAGGCTTTTTAGTTATATAAGTCTTTGGAATATTATCCAAGTAGTTTGTGATACTTGGTCTGCTAGTCGACCGACTGATGAGCAGAAGCGTTTAAGGTCCTGATTGATTGGTACATATGAATAGATAAGGGGAATAAGTGTGCCGAACAGCGCTAAACTGAGTTGCTCAACTCGGAGCTGCAGTCTGTGGATGGATGGATGGATGGATGGATGGATGGAGATGCTCTGCTGGCTGTTGCTAGGGGACTCTTTGAGAGGGTTAAACATTTGTTCGGCTCAACCACAGTAACAGGTGGCAGGAGGGGAGGAGCTGCGCTCTGTAAACAACCGCTGATGGTCGACCCTTTGTCTGGACGCCGTGTGCGGCGTTCTGTGTGTTTTCCATCACTGCCGCCAGCAGTGTTGCTGCACCAGGTGCTCACTTTCAACCAGACTCTTTTTTTCTTTATCAGTCTTTGCTCTTTTTTCAAAGACACAATTTTCTCATCCAACACCGTCTTGCCTGCTTCATTTTCTCTCAGGTCTTTTTTACCATTCATCCTCCAACACTTTCCTGCTGTTTTTCTCTTTCTTTCTTTCTTTCTTTCTTTCTTTCTTTCTTTCTTTCTTTCTTTCTTTCTTTCTTTCTTTCTTTTTTTTTGGAGAAGGTTGATTGGCTAATCTGGCTGGATGCCACCAGTGCCCACTTCCTCACTCGAGGGAAGGGGGTGAAGCGGCATGACGACATGCAGGAATAATAATAACATCCATACTGCAGGAGGAGTGGGTATGGACAGAAGATGCAACCTGAAGCCGTCTTGTTTTAATATCTTCTTCATACAGATTCCCCTGGTTTATTTTTATCTTAAATATAGCCTACAGTGCAAGCATCTCACCACAATGCTTTGTCCTTTTCTGTCCGTCCTTCGATAATCCCCACCGCCAACTCTCCTCCTCCATTCACGCCTGTTTTGTCTTTTTATATCAAACAGCACGTGGAGTGCAGGCAGCAGGCTGAGCGAGAGGATGCTGCCTTTGTGCTGCGTTGTTTACCGTTGTTAGAGTCTAAATGAAAAAGGCCAGTCGGCTCCTGTGTCTCTGTGTATGCTTTTCTCTATCTGAGGGAGGCAACAAAGCCTGAAAATGCTGCCCTCAAGCTATGTCTGTATGTTGAGGTCTAGAAGTGACAGAAGCACGAGATCAAATATTGTTTATGGCTGCCTCCCTTGCAGGTTCATTCTGTGCAGGCTTACACTGATCTGTGGTTTAGCATTTGATCTAAACTCTGTAAGGACAAGCTGCTGGATCTCTATTTGACAGAGACAGACATGGAGACGGACACATGAAGACAGCTAAATGATACAGGGTGAAAGAAAGAGCGACGGGAGCGAAAACAAAAAAAAGGAGCTGGAAATGTAACAACGTTCAGGTGAAAGCAACGGTCCAAAGTCACCGGGGACTCCTTTTGAAGTTTGCGGTTTTCCTTAATCTGGCTTTTGGTGTTAGCCTCTTGTTCTGCTAGCCAGAGCAGCCTAAATGTCATCAACCCGGTTATTGTGGAGGCCGAGCTCTGAAGAGTTTACTTTCTATCCCAGTCCCATTTGATTTCCCTAACCCAGTTACCCATGAACAGCTAATAATGAGTAATAAATAAATGTTACTTTTCGGGAAACAGTGTCAAGTAATTTAAGGGCTGCCATTCCTACCTCAGTTTACTAAATTCTGGAATTAAAGAGAGCTTTAAAAAGCTAAATATATCACATCTTTGTCAACTGTAATTATATGACACAATAACATGCAAAAATGGAAAAAGAAATGACTCCACTTTTAAAGCTTTTTACTCTTCAACGTTTGTACTTGAACTGCTGAGAATTGCACAGCTTCACCAAGTAAATTTCTTTTCAATGAATCAACTTTTTTTCCCCCATGCTATGAAACTCTCAGTCTTTTTTCTTCTCAGAGTAAAAAGGGCTTGGAGCTCTCTATTACTGCCATTCCTCATTAGATCTAAACCTATGATGATTGTTAGAGGGATTGTCAGTCAAATCCAAGGAAGCAGAAACTATCTTTAAACGTACACTCCTCTAGGTTAACTCCCACAGACAGATCAGAGGCCATATCCTTCTTTTTATGTCAGGTTCACAAATTAAGACAGCTAAGTCTGAAGCTTATGTACATACATATATATGAGAAATATTTGAATTTTTGAAAAAGGTTTGACTGTTGATTTCAAGCAGGTCTATAAGTGCTCTTTACTCAGAAATTTAACAAGCTGTATGCAGGTAAGGCAAGGCAATTTTATTTGTATAGCACACTTTCAACAACAAGGTAATTCAAGGTAGAAAAAACCCCAAAACGTGATTCTCACATATTTTGTCATTAAAAACATAAACTCTCTGGGTTTTACTTCCTTTGCTCTTGTTTTTTCTACTGTTGCATGCTTGGCATCCCTGTTTGAACTGGTGTTTTATTCATTATATGTTTGCAAAGTAACGGTGTCTCCAGTAACATAGGCTGGAAAATACTTGACAGGCTTTGTATTTGAGGGGATGTGGAACCATGAACCTATTAAGAAGAGCCCCTCTCTGAGCACCCTCTTGCCCTTCATAAATCACAAATTACGGCATGAGCGAGCTTTTAAAAATCATGCCTGCAATGTGGGATCAAAAGAGGAGCAGAGTGGAAATGAGTGTGGCCAAAATAGAGCATTACACATAATAGTTTAGTTAAACTTCTCCCTTTTGAACAAACTACCAGACCACTGCAAAGCTGCTGAAACTCCTTTGAGTAAAGCCTAGTTTATGCTTCTCTGTCTGCAGAGGTGCGGAGACATGCAGCGCCATTATCCATCGACGCAAGGGCTCTCCGACAGGCACGCAGGGACGGGCGGAGTAGAGCCCAATTTAAGCACTACCTGTCCAATGCAACGGAGAGCACACGTCTGTGATTGGTCAACCCAACATAAGCCCCAGATCATTAAATCAGAACGGTGTTCTATAGTCTATGTAATTAGTAGTCAATGCAGCTTTTGGGCAGATGCCTTATATTGCAAGGACAGTTTATCCAACATGGTCTTTTGCTGATTTTGAACACCAGGATGTGTAGAGAACAACAAAATAGACCGCTGTGTTTGCTTGTTTACATGTGTTTTTAGAGTATTCCATGAGCTCCACTTCTAGATAAAAGCTTTTCAGCTCAATCAAAACTCGCTCTCTGTCAGCCATTGCTCCTTGAGTGGATGTGCGTTTACAAGCTGAAGTAAATAAACTGTCATCAACCAGAGAAGTCACTGCAATGGTTGAGAGCCCCTCAAGAAAAGGTCTGCATTCCTTGCCGTCCTGGTGGGGAATTGCGGAAAAGTATAAAAAGAAAACGTCTCCATCAATACGTGTGCGTGACTGCAAACTTGCTGACAGAGAAGTATAAACTAGGCTTAAGCGATTAATAATTTTTATATGTTTCATGTTGTGTCTCTAATGTTGTGTTTTATGCCTTTAATGTTGTTTTATTGCTGCTTTCATTGTATCTCCTAATCATCCAAAGCACCCTGAATTGCCTTGTTGTTGAAAGTGTGCTATTCAAATAAAATTGCCTTGCCTTTTGGAAGTGTTAGACACATTAGAAATGTGACAGCTTTCTTAATTTTGCTCTATTTTCAACCATCACCTCTGCTGAAGAAAGTACCGCCTCCTGAAGTCTGTTTTGTCCTGGTTGGACTTCAGTGTGAGTCGTCCGATGTTCGAGGCAAAAAAATATTTTTGAATGTTTTCAGTCTGTTGTTTCACTCTCCAGCTGCAGGCTCACAGCTCCCTCAATCACTCACAACAGGCCATGTGTGCTCTACTCTGATCAGCACTGCCGCTGACTTGACTCTGTGTCAGGTTACAGTCATTTAAAGCAAGCCATCAGTATCAAAAATAAGGTGTGTATTAACGCCTTATTAAGGTATTACAGCCAAAGTGTATATAAACACCTTGCCATACAAGGTGTTTGGTTAGTTTGGTAGCAAACTAGATATCCTCAGTAGGCATATTGTCGAAGGAAATTCCTGAAAAATGACTAATACAAAAGCAACAAAATAACTTTATATATATATATATATATATATATATATATATATATATATATATATATATATATATATATATATATATATATATATATATATATATATACTTAATGCACACTTAATGCTGATATCATGATTTAGTAGAGGGTAGGAGAGATGACCAAAAGAGAGGAGCTGTAGCTGCAGCTCCATCAGAAGCACCGGCGTCATCATTAGGCATGTGAATTGGAAACAATTAAATATTCTAACATTGCGTTATAGATAATTAACAGGAAAAGGTCATTTAATTCCAACTATCATAATACCTATTACCATATAGATAGAAGCAAATTCAAAATGGGTCAATAACAGTGCATCATTGAAGACAATAAATGAAATAAGTAAAGCTTTGCTTTACCTTATTTGCTCATTTACCATTTTGGCATTATGACAGAGTCAACCAGACTAACCAAGACAGAACCAATGATGAGAGGGAGAAGAGGAGAGACAACAGCTAAAGATAAAGACAGAGACAACAATAGGTGAATAGTGTATGAATGATAGTATGTGCATGTTTGTGAGCAATCTAATTCTAAATAAAGAATATTTGGGGAGTTCACTGGTGGAAGGAGAGGGATGAAAAAAGCAAAGATAAATGGGAAAAGAAAGGAACATTCAAGTAAAGAAGAGAAAAGGGAGACCAACAGAAGCAAGTAAAGAAAGATTGATCAAACTAAATTATTGTTTAGTTTTGCTGTTTACAGATGTAATTTTCCAAAACACAAAACATTGAAAATTAGACATTAAATTGAACATTAGATATAAAATTATAAGACATTATTTATTAGATGACACATTACACTGTTTTCACATGCATGCATTGGAAATAAATTATAATTTAGGCACCTTTGTCGAGGAAGCTATTTTTGGGAGAGAATATTTGACCATAAACAAATCTATAACAGAAAAATAGGTGCTGTTTATTGAAAGCAGTTCTCGCTACCCAATCTGGTCAGATGCAAAGTTTTAGCATCATTATCTGATTTCTTTGTATAAATCAGATACGTGTTTTTCATGTGTTGTGCTGCCACCAAAAGCAAATTGAGCATGGTAGGAGCTTTTGATAGCTGTAATTTAGTTGAAAACAAGTTCCACAACTGACTAAATTAGCTCTTATGTCTAAGATAAGTAAATTAAGAAACCAGAGTAATGAAAACGGTCCTTTGAAAAAAATAGGAGTAACTTCAATATCTCTTTGCCACCCTATCCTTTTCCTTTTCTTGGTCCACTTTGCTCCTGCTCCTCTGTCAAACTCTGCTTGGCCTTCCTCTTCAGACTCGGTCTGTCTTTGTAACAGTGGGCAGGCGTGTTGTTGGCAGACACTGCAGCCTGGCGCTGTGTGTCCCTGGCACTCAGCATGTGTCTGTGTGTGAGAGCGTCTTCTGTCTGCCACTGCTCTGCCAGTCCACCAGTCTCAAGTACCAGCTGGGCACCCAAACTCTCGACCAAAATAAACTGGCTACCCCGAGCTTTTCAGTTTGAATGCTGTGTAGGAGTGCATCCTCCAGTGCATATGTACATGTTTCAATCTGTGTGCGTGTGTTTGCTAGTCTGTCACCAGAAAGCTAGTTGGACCCCCTTTTCATTAGTGTCATTGAACCAATCTGTGACACAAGCACAGGCTTCCCTCAGATGAACTGAGATGCTCCTGTGTTTAAACTTTGCATTACAGAGGGGCCCTCCCTGCTTGGATTAAAGACTAAAACAATTACAAAGCCTTATTTGCAATTTAAATTCTGCTAAATGCAGACTTAATCCTTCGATTTTCTAAAGGCAGCTATGCTGAGAGGCAGAATGAATGTGTGAAAGAGATACAGTTGAAGCCTCTGTTAGGGTTTCTGTTGCTAAAATAACACTTAAAAGTTTCAGAGAAGGGGTGGGGGTAATGATTGGGCTTTGAGCTAGTTAGGTTATATTTGGAGAACAGTTTGTTTCTGTTAAAAGCTTGCCTTCTTTCTAATGATGGCGTGAAGGTAGCAGATCAGCAGGGAAGGTCGGGATTTCTCACCATTTGTGCAGAAACATTCCTACCCCTAGAAATATTTGCATTAATGTAATTTGCATATGTGCGTTTTGAAATATTCACACATGTGTGTTTTAAGGTGCATGGGCCACCGTGAGTGCCTTTTACTGCTACCCTGGGCATATTTACAGACAGTGACTTTAATGCAGCGTAATGATTATTTTTATTCCAGGTACTTTGGCAGCGCTCTCACTATGAAAGGAATGACTCCCCATTGGTGCACTGATTACCTCTGCTACGGCCGCCACACCTGGCTCCTTTAGTTCTCCAAACTACTTACTATTATAACCTCAGCCCCACTGCCTCCATCACCATTCCTCCTGTTTCTCAACCTCAGCATACTTAGTGACTGCATCTTTTTACAATGCCTTTTAATGGCAAAACACTCATCATGTTCTCAAGCAGTACACATTTTGTTTTCATCCAGCATTTATGAGTGTGTGTTTTAACCATTTAAAGGTATGGCCTTATTGGCTTATGAATGAACGATCATATGAGGCTTTAAGACATCTGCCACTGCTGTGGATGCCACAACGCAAATTATATCCCCAGGCAGCATTTTCACCCAATAAAAATGAAAAATTGATCAGGCCTTCTCCAAATCAAAATGCACCAATTCGGCTCCCAACTGGGTAGAACGACAAACACCTCCAAATTGCACATATACTGATGGAAGTAAGAAGTGTGTGCTTTTTAAGCTGCAGTTTATTTGTAAAAAATAATTTCTCTCGCTGGAAAAAACAAGCCCTTGCATTATTATATTTAAGAATGAGTAGTCAAGATAGGAACAACAAAAGACAGAAAGAAAAGAAAAATTGCAAGCAGCAATTTATTGGGTTTACAATATAACTTTTCCATAGTCATAGCATAGGTCAAGAAATACAACTTAAGAGACTTGGTGTGAAAAAAAAATGCTGTGGCACAGTGAACTGTGACATAAATACTGTGGTATCAATTTCTTTTGACAGTGCAGTTTTTTGAATCTTCATCCAAAACATGAGGTGTTGGTACTAAGAAAATTAAGAGTTTACACAAGATTAAAGAGCTTATATAGACAATACGTTGTCAAGCTACCCTAAAATACACAATTTAAATCAGATTTCAACAATACCTCCAGTCTGAACCGCTGATGTAAGGCATGATCAATCAGCATCTGAATGTTGCAGCTGAAATGAAGACTCATCAATTCAGGGAAAGTTTTTCTAATCTCTAATTGTCTAATTTTAGTGAGTCAGTACAGATTATATCCCTTTCCTGTTCTTACCTGATAGGAGTGGCACCTGGTGTGGTCTACTGCCCATCTGGTTCAGGGTTCAGTGTGTTCTGCATTCAGTGATGGTATTCTGCATACCTTGGTTGTGATGGGCGGTTATTTGAGCTTCTCATACATTTCCGAACCAGTCGGACCAGTCTCCTCTAACCCCTGACATCAACAAGGGATTTTAATCCACAATACTGCTCCCTGAATATTCTTCCTGGAAAGCCCAAATCAACGATAATGGGAAAAGATCTGCAGCTAAGATCTTGGTGTACGATACCAATAGGCTTTTATAGAGGTGATGAGTTTCTGCCTTTTTGAAATTCGGAGCAGATTTGTTGAGACATGGAGGATACAAAATACTAGGAAATTTGAAACATAGGTTTGTTTGTTAGTTTTGTTCAAACCAAATCACGTTCGACATGATGAATTACTTCAAAAAAGGCTAAATGTTTATTTTCATTCCTAAATGGTAAACTTCAGACTGTCGCTTCATTGCAGGATCTGCAGTGTTTTGTTTACAGCATATTGGTTATAATGAATAAGGCGACCCTAAATATCAGTATATCATTGACTTGTAGGAATGGAATGATATTACAATAGTATACATAATAGTAGTGAAAGAGCAAAAGCAAAAATTAGACAACAGAATAAAGCAGTAAAGGGCACTTTCTAATTACTTTTTGCTCATTCTTTGCTCAGATCACAATGACAATTCAAGAAATTTTTATTTCTAATTTTTCTGTCTATGGTTATGAGATCAAGTCTTCCTCCTTTATTTGAGGCTCTTTTTTTTTCCCTTGTTTGTATTGTTCCAGCTTGAGATTTTTTCTTTTTTGAACTTTCCCTCTTGTAGAACTAGAGTTGTTAAATAACATTGCCCTTGAGCTGCTGCTATTTTAGGCTTGCAGTACTTGAGTGAGTCCAAGCTGAAATTTGGGGTTTTAGATTTACTGACGAGTGATATATCTAATAATACTCAATGTCATAGTTCCTTAGTTGCTGATTAATACAAACTTTTGTATTCTTACTAATTGCTCGATATTTGTTGGGACGATCTTCGAAGTCTCATTTCCATCAAGCCTTCAGATACCTAAATAACATAAAATAACCTTGACACAACATCTTTAGCAGTGATTTGCTTGTATAAAAAACTTTGGCAACTTCTCTAACACTTAATAAACCACTTTAATAAATGGTTTTCAAGGCCTCTTTTAGGTTTTGTCTTGCCAAATCATTAAGGCTTAACTCTGTGGAGATAAATACCTGTTTAAAGATAATATCTTTTTATCTTTAGTAACCTGGTCCATTTTTTTAAAAGCAACAAAGCCGATGGCCAGCCAAAACATTTTAAGCTGAATTCATAAGTCATGCAGCCCTAAATGGCCATCTTGGATTGTTCTCACAGTTTTAAAGCTGTTTGTGAAAAGCTGCTAATGGCTCAGACAGTGGGCAGATGTGGATTAGCTGGGGCTAATGCTAAATGTTATATAACAAGGGGAATGGTTCATTGTGTGTGCCTGTTTAGTGTGCATCCATTATTTTGGAGCTCAAACATAGGGAAACATCTTATTGAACAAAAGGCCACAACCAAAAACTTCAATGTATTTTATTGTAGTTTTATGTGATAGATTATTTAAAGCTACATTGTGTAAGAACTTCTCCCATCTAGCGGTGAAACAACCAACTGAATGTTATATTCTAGCCCCACCCCTCCATTCCGAGCGCGTTTTTACTCCAACGGTGGCCGTTTCATGCCAAGGTTACCATGTCCAGTATTACGACTTGGTCCAGTGTTCCTTCCAGTGATGAGGTTACTTTAGAAAACTACATTGCATTTAGTTATATAGTCAGATGTCTGCCGCGAGTAGACAATCTCCGTCTGGGATTCGTCACGGTGCAACTGAGTGTAGCCAAAGCGCGAAAGGCGGGGCTAAAATTTCCAGGAATGTTCCTCGTTGGTGAATGTATAAAAGATGGAGGCTCAACATGGATTCAGCCATTCGTGCGACTCGCGCGTATGTAATCTGAATAGCAGATTCTACACTTACGAGAATACTTTCATTAGTAGGTGGAAGTAATTACACATCTATGAGAACATATTTTTGAAAGAACAAAGGGGTTTTTGCTAAGAATTAACTCAAAAAAATACACAATGTAGCTTTAAAGCAACACTAAAGAGTTTTTTTTTACCTTAAAATAATGTTTCCGAACTCGTGTCAGTGGTTGATCAACTCATTACAGGGTGAAACGACACTTCTGCATTCGCTTTCCGGCGCTCTATCGGCCATAACAGCACTATGTAGCTTTGGGTCGTCGGGTAGCGGTTTTGTAGTTCAAATGCGACTTGCTTTACAGCAGGCTTCACAAAAGCCGGTAGGTGCAGCGTCCTGCAAGGCTCTCTGGGTGGAGCATACTCGGCAGCTACATAGAAATGGAAGATACCTAGCAGCAGGTAGCTTGAACAATTGTCATCATGACTGAGCCGAAATTGTATTCATCTCTACACCGGTGTTTCACTATCTGTGCTACCCGCATGCACATTTCAATGTTACGTCACAATTCACTTACTCAGCAAATCTGTCATCAAGAATTCCTACCTGGAAGATCCATTTCGTCTGTTTTATTTCTTAGAAGTTTACAGTGAGTTTTATTCAAATTATTTTATTACTGGCTAATTTTTATTCAAAATATTTTAAGGCTTTCCTTAAGTTACTAGTTTCAAGTTTACATGACAGCCCTTGTATGTTAGTCTCACTTCTGTGATATCGTTACACTGCATGTAAACAAGTCCCATTAATTAGAGTCGTACAGTAAATGCGGTGTATTTTGCGGGCTATTTGTGGTTATAATCATAGGCTACTACATTTTAATATTTTGGAGTAATAATACTGCTATCTGCTCTATGTCTTACTGGCTTGGTATATATTCATTAGCTGCTTTAAAAACTAACAGATTTCCACAGTGTGCTATTCATATAGGCCTATTTAACAGGTAGGATATTATGATCATGGTTTTTAGTGCATCTTTATGTGCTAGTTTTAGCTTTATATTAAACGGGTAGCATGTTCTGTGGATTGAAAGAAAAGTTTATAGTTTATTGCAAAAACGTGAAACTATCACGTTATAACTGTCATGTTTTGCAGTTTAAACTGGACCCAAAAGCAGCAGAGTAAATACAAAAAATTATTTAATGAAAAACCACACGGAACTTACAGAAACTCGGGAGGGTACAGGCAGCAACAGGGAAACACAGGAACCAGACGGGCAACAAGGAAGGCAGGAATCAGGCGGGGAAGAAAGACGGACGAACCAGCGAGTTGTGACTGAAAGAGGACCGTATTTATACTGAGGGAGGAGAGTGAAGAGTGAAGCAGAGAAGGAGCAGGACCAATTAAGGGAAGTGGTTGCAGCTGAGGGGGAGTGAGCAGGTGGAAGTGATTAGCTGGGACAGGAGGTGAAATGGCTGGGAGACAGAAAACTGGGAAACTAGAAGAATGTTAAGAAACTAACTAAATACAAGACTACGGGGAAACCAGAAAGTACAGAAATCACAAGAAAGAATAAGAATAGCAAAACATGAAAATAGAACTAAATAAGGAAAATCACTAACAAAAGCCAAATACCCGGGGATCACAACAATAACGTGATAGTTTCAAGTGGTTTTCTCCTTTTTACAATAACGTTATAACGTGATACGGTGTAATTTCTTTATTATATAGCTGACAGCTCCACGCCGTTGTACATATGACATGCTGAAATATAGAAAATGTACCTGGGATGAAGACATTTGACACAAAGGCTGCCCAAGACGTGAAAATCTGTAACGTTAGAGAGTATCGCTTGTAAATGTGAATCCCCTGGTGGAGAGGAAAAACTCCCCTTTAATAGGAAGAAACCTCCAACAGAACCAGGCTCAGTAGGAGCGGTCATCTGGGGGTTTGAGAAGACAGAGCAGAGACACAGAAGGAACAGAAGCTCTGATATTAAAGTACTTTCTATGTTACAGAAAGTAAAAAGTTGATAACAGGACACGGTGGATGTTCAGTTACTGGGAGCATCATCCCAGTCGATGCCCCCCGTCCAACAGGGCATTGCAGCCAAGCAGGATACCAGACCAGGTATATCTTCTATGGAGAGAAAAACACTGAGAGAAAACAAAGTTAACAGTCGAAATAACAGAATGTACTGTAATACAACTGGAGAGTCGTAGGAGAAAAGGAAGTAGCAGAGTGAAGTAAATTGGTACGTCTGTCCTCCAGCAGTCTAAGCCTATAGCAGCATAACTACAGAGCTAGCTCAGGATGACCTTAGCCACTCTAACTATAAGCTTTATCAAGAAGGAAAGTTTTAAGCCTGGCCTTAAAAGTAAACAGAGTGTCTGCCTCACGGACTAAAGCTGGGAGCTGGTTCCACAGGAGAGGAGCCTGATAACTAAAAGATCTGCCTCCCATTCTACTTTTAGAAATCCTAGGAACTACAAGTAAACCTGCAGTCTGAGAGCGAAGGGCTCTGTTAGGAACATATGGAACAATTAGATCTCTGATGTATGATGGAGCTTGATGATTAAGGGCTTTGTATGTAAGAAGAAGGATCTTAAATTCTATTCTGGATTTAACAGGGAGCCAATGAAGGGAAGCTAAAACAGGAGAAATGTGATCTCTCTTTTTAATATTCATCAGAACTCTTGCTGCCGCATTTTGGATCAACTGAAGGCTTTTAATGGCATTTTGTGGACTACCTGATAGTAAAGAATTACAGTAGTCCAGCCTTGAGGTAACAAATGCATGGACTAGTTTCTCAGCATCACTCCTGGACAGGATGTTTCTAATTTTAGCAATATTCCGGATGTGAAAGAAAGAAATCCTAGAAACCTGTTTAATATGGGATTTCAACATAAATCTCATGAATTTGTCTAAGCATACTAGTAGTTCAGATTTCCTAGATTTAATGTATAGCAGAGGCCTTTATCCAACTATTACCTGGCCTAGCCGAATAACATCCAGTTGTGCCACATTAATTGATAACATTTTTGTAAATATACTTGAAAAACCTGTCAAAAGTGGTCTTTTGTTAAATGAAATAACTGATCGTTTACCTATATTTATAACTTCTGTAAAGTAAAAACAAACAAAGAAAAGTGCAGTAAAGTTTTACGGTTAAGAACTGAGGAAGAGTAAATGCATTTAGGAATGATCTTATGAAAGAACATTGGGAAAATGTTTATAGTACAAATGATGTAAATAAGGCTTATGAATCATTTCTAAAAACGTATCTGTGGTTATATAATAGAAATTGCCCAATAAAAATATTGAATGATACAAGAAAAAAACAAAAAAGCAAACCTTGGATAACAAAGGGTATATTGAAATCTTGCAAAAAGAAGAATAAGCTTTATCGTGACTATGTAAAATATCAGACAGTAAATGCAGAAAAAAGTATAAAAACTATAAAAACAAGTTGACTACCATAATGAAACGTGTAAAGAAAGATTATTATACAAATTTGTTAATGGAAAATAAAAGTAATATCAAAGGAATGTGGAAAGTTTTAAGGGAAGTTATGGGCAGTAAAATAAATTGTAGTCTGCCATTACTTAATGAATCAACAGAATATGCAGGTAAGTGGTGAAGAAATGGCTGATGAATTTAATTCATTTTTTGTCAATGTTGGTCCAAATCTTGCTAAATCTATACCGCAATATAACGTAAATAAAAGTTGGACAGGTGAAAGTAGAGTTATGCAATCCCTATTCATTGGCGAAGTTAGTGAGAGTGAAATTATTTCTACTGTCTCTAAATTGAAAAGTAAATATTCATGCGATAGTGATGGCTTAGATATGTATATTGTCAAAGACACTATGCATTGTATTATTAGACCAGTAAAATATATAATCAATTTGTCTTTTAAAATAGGTTTCTTTCCAGATAAAATGAAGGTGGCTAAGATTGTTCCCATTTTTATATCTGGTGATAGGCATAGTCTCACAAATTATAGTCCTATATCTTTGCTTTCTCAATTTTCCAAAATTCTGGAGAAACTTTTTGTTAAAAAGTTTAATTATTTTCTGGAAAAACATTCCTTGATTCATGATAATCAGTTTGGGTTTCGAAGTTCCCGCTCAACAGCTATGGCTTTGATAAAAATCACAGAGGATATTACTACAGAATTGGAGCATTAAAATCACACAGTTGGAGTTTTCATTGACCTTAAAAAGGCTTTTGACACTCTTGATCACAGTATATTGGTATCTAAGTTACAGACATATGGAGTTAGAGGTGTAGTTTTAAACTGGATTAGTAGTTACTTAGAAAATAGACAACAATATGTAGAGTATATAGGCCATAAATCTAAGTTAGAAACAATACAGTGTGGAGTCCCTCAAGGCTCTGTGCTGGGGCCCAAACTTTTTACTTTATATATTAATGACCTCTGTGAGGAATCAAAGATTTTATGTTTTGTTCTTTTCGCGGACGATACTAATTTTTTTGTATCAGGGAGGAATTTAGGAACATTAATGGAAACCTGTGAACAAGAAATGGTCAAACTGCAGAAATGGTTTAATGAAAATAAATTATCGTTAAACTTAAACAAAACAAAATGTATGTTGTTTACAAACCAAAAATGTCCTGAAAGTGTAAATTTGACTTTAAATGGAATAATGATTGAGAGAGTGTCAGAAATTAGGTTTTTAGGAGTACTCATTGATGATAAATTTAAGTGGAAGTCGCACATAGCTCATGTAAGAAATAAAATTAGTAAAAACATTGCTGTTTTGAGTAAAGTTTATATTGAATCATAAGGCAATGAGAATCTTATATTGCTCCTTTATTTTGCCATATTTAATGAATTGTTTGGAAGTATGGGGTAATTCTTATTTTACTAATTTAATGCCCTTATTTCTTTTGCAAAAAAGGGCTATACGAATAATTAATGGAGTAGCTCCAAGAGAACATACCACAGAACTGTTTTTGAGGTCAGGACTACTCAAATTGAAGGACTTGGTTTCTTTACAAACTTGATTAGTTGTTCATAAGGCAAAACACTGCCTGTTACCGCATGCACTTCAAACCCTTTTTATTGTAAATAGTGAGAAAAGCAGAAGAAATAATGACTTTAAACAACCTTTCGCAGGAAATACCCTCAAACAAATGTGTGTGTCAGTATCTGGTGTGAAGCAATGGAACTCTTTAGAAAACAATCTAAAATGTTGTTCAAATATTGTTCAATTTAAATGTAAGTATAAACAGAACATTCTTAACTTGTATGAAGATGAATGTGAAAATTGTTACATTTACAATGACAATGCTAAATCTGGTTTGGACTATTGTTATTTTTAGGCATTGGTGAGGCCATCTAATTTGAAATATTTTTTGATCCAAGAATGGGGTAGGAGCTTATAAGATTTTTTTTTCTTCATCCTACTCCAGTTCTTTTTCTCATGGAATGTGTTATTGTTGTGTTTACTGGATTGTTGTACAAATTTTATTTTGCATTACCATGAAAAAAAAGAATAAATGAAATAAATGAAAAAAAAGAAAAAATGTCAAGTCTCGGTCAAAAATAACGCTAAGGTTCTTTACGTTATTACTGGGGGCCAATTTAATGCCATCCAGATGAAGTGATTGACTAATCAGTTTCTGTTTAAGAACTTCTGGTCCAAAGACAGCAACTTCTGTTTTGTCAGAATTTAAAAGCAAAAAGTTTAGATTCATCCATGTTTTTATGTCTTCCAGACATGCCTGTAATCTACCTAACTGACTGGGTTCATCAGGATTTATGGATAAATATAGTTGTGTATCATCTGCATAGCTGTGGAAATTTACCCCATGCTGTCTAATGATTCTACCAATTGGGAGCATATATATGGTGAACAGAATTGGTCCAAGCACAGAACCCTGTGGAACTCCACAAGTAACCCTTGAGAGTGAAGAAGATTTATCATCAGCTTGTTGGTTCTTGTTTTAAAAAAAATCCACTGTGAAGATTGTGTGTTAAATTTTGCGTCAGACCAGAGTACACTGAAAATAGGATTTAATTGTGGATTTGCCTTTCTTTCAAGATTGACTCTCCTTTTTCCACTTTTCCACAAAGGTCAGATTTTTTAAGTGCAACATTAATAATTGTCCTGTTGACAGATTCTCCAACCTGAGCTGTGGATTTCTGCAGCTCATCCAGAATTGACTTCCTCGCTGGTTCTCTTAATTAATTGTTCTATTGCCCAGCCTGTCAGTTCCGGATTACTCTTAAAAATTTTGGATAATGGGATTGAACAGAGATCATAGATGTTCAAAGCTTGGGATAATATTTTATAATCTAACCCCTACTTTAAACTTCTGTGCATTTTCTATTCCTGAGCTGTGTGATGTGTTTCTTGGTATTCATTACACTAATTCTGGTTGTTCACTAATGTTCTCTAACAAACCTCTGATGTCTTCACAGAAAAGCAGGATTTATACTGAGATTAAATTAGACTCAGGTGAACTTTATTTACTGGCAAATGTTCTGCAGACAGTTGATCTTACTGGATTTTATTTATGGGTATTAGAGTAAAGGGAGTAGAATACAATTGCACTAAAAAGCTTTCAGTGCTGACGTTACTGCTTCCATATTTCCCACAGCTAAACCACTTTAGAGATAATCATTTGCTCCTTTAAAATTGATATGAGTGTATCTTTGTCTATATTTGATGCGTTCCACTGAATGAGCTGTGCAGCAGCAGTTTGACAGCCTTGAGGTCAGCACATGGGCGTGCAGGCTGCCCTGCTGCTGTTTGGGGTTAATAACTCTGAGAGGACTGAAAAATCACAAAAATCCACCTCGTGTACTTAGCAACAACTGCACTGTGTGAACTTCCAACCTCGACTCGTCTGTCTGGATGTAAGCCCTCAGATCAGTTATTTATATCTGTTATGATTAAGTTTAGTGGATAAATAGGGCAGCACATCTGCTTCGTTGTTGACTGGATGTTTGAAGTTGTTTTAGCCTTGTTTAGTCTGTCCATGGATGCATGGTGTGTATACAGAATCAAAAATTTTTTTAAAGTTAGACGGTTTGTTAGCGCACTATGTGTGTTAGTCCCTTCATGTATCCTGTCTGCTGTGTCCAACTGAGCCCGATCACATCTTCAGTGTGAAAATTGACATTTGGAATAGAGATGGACTACAGCGAACTGCTTTGCACTCTGTTGCCTCCTGAAAAGGTCAACGTGCTCTGAAGGATTGTGTGCTCCCAGCCGTCGCTCTGCAAGTTATAGAGAAGCAGGAGGCTTCGGCTGCTCGCTTCGTGTTTTTCTTGCTATGCTGCTTTGTGTTGTTTTGACTGATCACCCGGGGTGTCCCTTTCCCTGTGAGGAAATCAGTTGCTGAACCCAACTGAGCTGCTCTCCTCTTTGCCGAACTGTTCTGCTGGATGCTGTAATCTCTTCAGTCCATGGCCAGATTACTGTCTGGTCCATATTGTCTGGTGGCGGGCCTCAGGATCGACGGGGGAGGGAGGCTCTGCTCTGATCTGCTGCTACATGAAGAAGATTACCTTTTTATTAATGTATCCATCTGGACATTTGCTATGTTTGGTTGTTTGCCACCTCTGTTTTGAGAAGGAACTGTAAAAATCTTACAAGATTTAAGTCTGAGTAGATCCAAACTAAGATAAGTCATATGAGTTATATCAGAGGATTGAATCACACAGAGGAGTACTAAGATAAGGCTCATGCTTTAGTGTGGAATTATGTCTCTAATATGATAAATTGTTGTGTAATTGTGTTGGAAATTATTTTTGGGAATGGGATGATTTCCAATAAAAAAATTCAGTATTCATTGCCCCCCCCCCACACACACACACAAACTCCCACCCACCTTTCCATGCGTCTTCCTCTCCGTCTCCTTCTGTCTCCTGTGCACTCCATGCAGAAATGATTTCCATTCCTGCTGAGTTAATGAGGTTCTGCTGAACTGAGAAAAGGCAAGGGAAATGTGTATACACACATAAAGGCACATAAAGAGGGAAACTCTCTCTCTCTCTCTCTCTCTCTCTCTCTCTCACACACACACACACACAGGCTATATGTCCACAGCCTTGTTTCAGTCTGCATTCACGCTCACTGAAGCTTGGCCACTTTTTCTCTCTTTTAAAGCAGGGATGCTGTGTTGTTTTGTTTTAATGTAACTTTCGAGAAATGAGGACTGGGATGAAGCTGGACAAAAATCTGAACTGAATCTATTACATCGTCACACTGCTGCATATCTGCCTTTCTATGGCGTACAGTATAAAAACGCATAGCTTTAAGTACTTAACGCACCAGCATTTCCTTTGTAAGAGTCTGATAGTGTGGCATCAGATGTGGTCTAAGGCAGGCTGCAAGAGATTTTGTAATATTGTGGAAAGATTCTGCAGCGTGCCACATATGCACATGCACAACTGCTACTGAAAATTATCCCAGTATGACACAAATGTGGTAGCATTTACCTAACAGCAACATGTTTTATCTCATGCTACACTATGCAGACACTGTGTGTCACGATGAAGACTCATTCACTGTGGCATGCCGATTGCTTGGGTCACTGGACCAAGTTCCTGATCAAACTGATCCCCTGGGGGCACTCATAAACATATTGATGCAACCTCAATGCCAAGTCCAGACATTGCAGTTTATTGAGTCGATATCTTTATGTTTGTTTTTTAATTTGACATGATCATTTGTAGCTATTGTGCAACCCTAGTTTCCATTGACTTAATTTAATCTCATCAGCATAGGACAATGAGTTTTGTTAAAAAACAAACTATGGCTATAACTAAATTCTAAGTTGACTCAACCTTAATATAGCGATTATTTGAATGAAGTGTTGATGAAAGTTAAGTGGTAGCATTTCAGTAAAGAAGAACCAGAAGTTAATGTTAATACAAATTAAATGACTGAAGTTAAACTCTTCTAACTTCATTCACCCTTTTAAAGTGAATGAATTCAAATAAATGTTTGCTTAGAATACCCTCACATAGGGATGTGTACTGAAACCTGGTATTAAATTGGCCCCGGGGCTGATTCTGACGGTCCACCGAGACCGATAAGCTTCAGCCTTATCGGTCCTCTTAACGATAAAATTAAGGTCGCATTCATGTTTTGCGGGAGATATAAACACAAGCCAAACACTGTGTTGCAGCCCACTCCTCCTAAACAAGCACACACGCTGCGGGGACGGAGTGGCGACTGCTGCGCGCTCACGTGTGTGTTCGCCTTACAGATACGATGGCAGAGCGAACGAAAAGGTCCAAAATTTGGCTTAATTTTACGAAAATAGATGCTGACAATGCACGCTGTCACAGGTGTAATAAAAGCTTTGCTTGCAAAGGCGGGAACACAAGTAATTTGATCAAACACCTTGCCAAAATAAACCAACTACAAACCGAAAGATGCACGGTGTTTGACCGCCTGAGTGCTGCAGCAACAACAACCCCTGAATCAGATATAACAGGTATGTATGTTTGTATGCAAAGCAAACACGTGAAGCATGGACAACAGTTTGCCATTTCATTCTTACAATTAATAAATGCTGGATATTTTGAACAACAGCTTCCTTCTTATCTAAGTTTAAAAAAAAATTCTTAAACTACAGTTAACCTGCTATTTTATTCTTACAATTAATAAATGCTGGATATTTTTGAACAACAGCTTCCTTCTTATTTAAGTTACTTTTTTTTTCTTAAACTACAGTTCATTATTTGTGTTTTTCCCCTTTTGTTTTAGTCTTTCAAAAAAAAAGTACCGATAAGGATACCGATAAAGTACCGGATCGATAAGAAGTATCGTTAAGAGTAGTAGTATCGATAAATCCTTAACGATATCCATCCCTACCCTCACAGTTGTAAAGTACAGGGGTGGCAGCATCATGGTTTTGGTGATTTTTTTAGCAGTAGTAGGGACTATTTTCACTTCACAAAATCATGACGAACAAGTACTTCATTGAAAAATATTTAAGGAACAACTCAATATATCAACCATACAGAGTAGTATATACCATATATAGTTCCCATTGTGAAGCATCGATCTATGTTCCATAAAAAAAAGTGGACAGAGTTGAAAAGGGGTCTGTAAGCAAGGCTGCCAGCAAACCAGACTCAGTCATACCTGTTTGACCCCAACATACTTTGAAATATAGAAAAGTCATTTTTTCATCATTTCAGTTGCTTCACTAGAGCTAGCAACCTGTTCTTTAAATAAAGGTGAGAACCGGCCTAGTTTTCCACTGTCAAAGAGCCACCTCGTAGTCACATCATTTCCTCATTTAGACTGTCCCTTTTAGTAAATGTTTGATCCTTCCTGGGTGATTTTCTATATTTCTTTAAAGAAACACATGCAGACAGATAGAGGCATGCTTTTTCACAAAAAATAATTTCATTTGATTTATTATCCCTGCGACAGTTTCGTTTAAAGCAGCAGTCAGAGTTTGCAAATGGCCTTTACAGAGAGCTGGTGGACCGCTTTGTGATAGGGTGTGGAAACAATCGTCTCACCTTGAATGTGAACAAAACAAAGGAGATGACTGTAGATTTCAGAAGAAACAGGGATAAGTCAAACACTGTTTCCATCATGGGAGAAGAAGTGGAGGTGGTTGAGGAGTATAAATACCTCGGAGTTCACCTTGACAACAGACTGGACTGGAGACTGAACAGTGAAGCCGTCTATAAGAACGGACAGAGCAGACTGTACTTCTTGAGGAAGCTTAGTTCCTTCAAGGTTTGCAGCAAGATGCTGCAGATCTTCTACAAGTCTGTCGTGGAGAGTGTAATCTCTTCAGCTGTCATCTGTTGGGGTAGCAGCATCAGAGCCAGGGATTTAAAATGGCTAAACAACCTGATAAAGAAGGCTGGTTCTGTTCTTGGGACAACTGTGGAAATCTAGAGATGATAATGCAAAGAAGGATTCTTCATAAAATCAAAAAAATTATGGACAACCCTGAGCATCCTCTTCAGTCGGAGGCTTCTTCAGTTTCGCTGCAATACAGACCGCTACAGGAAATCCTTCCTGCCCACAGCCATCATCATCTACAACAACTCCTTAAAGAATGAATTATATGAGCTATACCAACACTTCATTTCCCTCTGGGATTAATAAAGTATTTTTGAATTGAATTGAATTTACAACACTGATCTCTGATCTGTATTTATAGATGGAGTTCCTAACAGTGTTCATACTGTAGATTCAGTACAAACATATAGAACCATGGCTGAGCAAGTAATTGGGCACTCACTGGAACCAGTTTGGTGGAAAAGTCCCTTTTGAAGCTCAAATAAATCCACATGTGGCTTTTCAGTGTAGCACAACTATAAAGGCATTCTCACTGACATAAATCAGCCACCAGGGCTGGTTCAGCCGCTATGGAACACTCCAATGTGTGTATAATAAACATTACAACACTTCTGGGAGTGTTGTTTTTATACTCTTTAATACACAGAACCCCATTCAGAGTCCACTCCCTGATTCTCATTTTTATTGACTGAAAATCTGCACGTAAAGAACTCAACAAACATGTCAAGACGATGGGCAACTCGAGCCGGCCTTGTTCATTATGAACATAGATATTGGAAGAAGGCACATGAAGGAGTCAAAGGCATGTAATTACAGTGCGTGCAGCTGTTGTTATTCGCCAGTCAGCGCACTTCACTAAGGCTCCGTCAAAAATCATCCGAACAAAGACGAGTAGAAAGCACTGGGTTATTTTTGGTCAGATTCCTTGTCTTTCAGCTGATCTTTGCTTCATTTTGGACTCTTCAGGTGTGCTGCAGAGACAAACACAAAAAATGACTGCACACTGGGATATTTTACTTCCGGTAATGCTCCTTTTTCCGCCTTTTTTACTTTTCTTCTTCATTAAATGCACATGATCATACACATTCATCTCAGAACTCTATACGAGCAGCCTTTCTTCTCCTCGCTCTCTGCTGTCTCAGTGTCTTTCTTCCCCATTTATCATCACAGAGGCTAAAAAAAAACGTATTTCTATGTTTTCTTTTTTTATTCCCCTCCATCTATTTGCTTATTTCTTCGTTGCCCTCTCTCTGTTTTGAACCCAGGCAACCAGTCAGCAGTCAATAATCTGTTAAACAGCATCGATCTCCACCATTTACTTTGCTGGCCGGCTACTTAGGTTGTAAAGCTGATCAATGACTTTGAATGGGAACCACCAAGATAGACGATTGACTGCTGGGACACGTTCTGCAATCATATCATTTGTCTTCATTTGCTGTTCAGTTATTTGTGGTAATGGCTGCTGTCAAAAACGGCCTCATGCTGGTCCCGCAATGGCATGCAGAGTCTGAAAGTGCCAGCATGCCACGCTCACCTTCCTCCTTTTGTCCCACCCATGCTGTAAAGACAAGGAGGAAAAGACATTATATAATAAACAGCATGTGGAGGAGTCATATCACATGTCAGAAGCATTGGATCAAGTTCCTGTGTGTGTTTGTGTGTTAGAGGAGAGCACACACACTGACCTCATAGAGTGTGACCTATGAGTGCATACAGATGGTGCCCATGGATGGATGTGTATATGAAGTCTGACCCAGACTGGATTTCCTCTTCCCCAGAGCCCCTTCCTGAATTCATCAATCACCTCTTGTAGGACGAGGCAGTGTGTGCCCTCGTATGCATGTGGAGTATGTGTGTGTGTGGATGGGTTGACTTTTCCCACTTTTTGTACGTTTTATTAAGCGCTGCGACATATAATCTTATCGTCTGAAATACTAAAAACAAATATGGTAAAGAATATCTGTTTTCCAAATGAAAACTCCAGTTGCTAGCCTTATAAATCATCTTACATTGAGAAGCTGTAGCGAGACCGATTTTTCCCTCCTCTTCTGTTACAGGTTTTAAAACATTTTGTCAACTAGGACTATGTAAAAATTCCTCGTTTACAGAAAGATAATGAGACTTTCAAAGTAAAAACGAGTTAAATTCAGTACTTTAAGCAGGATAAACCCCAAATTCAGCATATTGTAGTACCAAGGTATTTGTTCTTAAATGCACAAGAATAATAAGGGATAAACAAATGGACTCTACCTATTTTAAATGTACTTTTCAGATTTTATTTGTAGAAAAAATTAAAAGACAAATCATGTATAATCAATCTTTCCGCTACTTTGTGTCAGTCTATCACAGAAAAAACACCATAAATACATAGACTCTGTGAAAAAGTTTGAGGGGTAGTTTTACAAGGCAACTGACAATCGCTGAGCCAAATCTGGCCTACAAAGTATTCAATTAGTCAGAAATGATCAACAATCTGATATAGGTCTAGCCGGGCTCAAACAGTCTGAATCCTAACACAAGCTTGAAATAGGTTTCAGTATTTTCCTAATGTGGGAAAGCTTGCAGACGTTTGGATATCAGGAGCATTTAGTCTCACAGACATTTTTCATGGCTCCATATTATAAAAGGCAAAAAAGTGGAATTTCTCAAATAATTTGTTCAAATGATCGCATATTATTAGTTTTTCATGTTAATTATCAACAGAAGATGTGAAGTCCAGGGTAGTCATTTATCAACCATGTCATGTTTTGATTTAAGCACTTTATTGGTAGATAGCCACATATTTGTTTAGAGATCTTTTGTGGATGTGTATATTTATTAATTTAAAGTAAATCTACATACTTGGACTCCAAAAAGTGTATTTACATTATTGGAGAAATATGAAATATGAAAATTTCAACCCAGAAAAATCTTCTAACTGGAAAATAAGTAAGAACCCTGAAAAGGGTTGTCAAAGGCAGTGCTCAAACCAATCAGAGCTCTCCTTCTCTGCATGTGATCAGAAGCTGAAACTTGTGGCTGCGGATACACTGTTGGACATTCACAAACAACCAGCTCAGTAGGATGAGTGAAGTGCTGCAGTGTTGGAGCTCTGATTTCACATCTCTTGTGAGGGGATACACTTATTTTTCATGCTGATATCTGTGTATCGTATTTGGATAGCTTTTCTATCGGACTGAAGCTAGCAGCTGCAGATAGGTTAACTGGTAAAAAATGACTTCACAAATATGTCTACTGCAGCCACCCACAAACTCCCTTTAGTGCTTTGTCTTTTCATATTGTCCACCAGCTTTATTTCTTGAATAAATTCAATCACGTGATCTTTTTTAACATTCCTCATCAAAGGCAGTACCTTTTTCTGTATTTGTTATTCATGTGCATAAATGTATTGGGATGTAAACAAAGATTTGTTAGGAGGATTTGAATGATAGTACTCAGTATGTTGAGCGCATGCAAATTGGAGAATCATTGCCTTTTATCAGACCCCCATGGAGAAAAAAGATCTTGCTATACACCTACATGAATAAATAAATGATAAATAACATAAAGAAATAACTAAACATAATAAATTACCAAAATTTTCTGTTGTTTTAACAACTTGCAGATGTTTTTTCTCTCTTACTCTTTGAGTTTAGATTGTATTTGAACATTAAAGAAGCCCCCCTGCAGATTTCTGTCTGCTTTCTCCTTTGGGGGGTTTTATGATGCTCCTTCAGAGAAGGAATCCCACTCTCGTTCACATCCATCCTCTGTGGTTCATCTGGCACCACTTCCCTCCAACTCTCCCTCTTGCCAATGTAACTCCTTTCTAAAGTCTTTTTCTTTTATTCTCCCTCTTCTACCTCTCTTGGCTTTATTGGGAGAAGGGTGTCCCCCCCCCCTACTTGTTTGAAGTAGCCTGCTCATATATCACAGCCTTTTCCTTGCAGGATATCCTCCCTCTTCCTGCCTGTCTCCCCCCCCCCCATCTCTAGGGTGATTAACCGGGGGGTCAGTTTGGGGGTGGGAGAACCTGTTAACTCTATTTCGTTTCTACACTTGAACACCCAGTGGACCAGTCCCCCCCCCCCCCCCCCCCCCTCACACACAGTCTGCAAGCTTTTGAGTGTTTGAGCAATAACATTAGACTTCAGTTTAGGCATTCATAGTTGTTTGGAGTTTGATTACATGAAGTACAAGCTTATTTTTACAACTTAGTTGGTTTTGCTGATTATATTTTCAATGAAAAAGTCAGGCATAATAAACAGGTTAAACAACGTTGAGGCTGTGGCGAACAATAAGAATCGTAGCTTAGTGTTTGTGCTGATTATTTTAATTTCAGCTGGCTAAAGTGATCCAATCTCCCTCCACTTTACACTTTTGTCCTGAAATTCAGCAAATTTACATGAAATTAAGCTTTAACTGGTTGCAGGCAGCTCTCTGATTATTGAAACTGTCATATGCACAAATTGACTTGATTATCTTATTTGCATAAAGGTCGTAATTGTAGTTAAACTCGATTAAAAGGATGAGATGCTCATCAGTGAGGCGAATAACTCTTTCTGTCATTGCTTTAATTTTGCACTAGGCCCCCTGTAGCCAGAGCTGATGGTAAGAGATTATTATTACTTTCATGTGAGAGCAGTCATCCTTTTTAAGTTTACTTTCGTGGAAGTTTCTTTGTTGGAGGTATTTAATTTTTTTCCATGCCAGGTTTCTGTCAGAAACACATTACCTATAATAACTGACCTGTTAAATATTTTTGACCATAACTTTGTGCAAACAATTTTGGTTTTACTCACATCTACTTCTTTAAAAGCAGCTTTACTTATATTCGAGGACAATTTTGCCTTCTAAGATGTAGAAATTGTTTATTTTTCCTAAACAAATGGGGAAAAAGCAGATTCAGCATATTTGAACTAAATGTTTGCTGATGAAAGGAAGAATGAGACGCTTACACTTATTGCATCACTTTGTTTCCAAACACAGCAATCTACGACAGCTTTACTGACCTTTGCATGGTAATTTTATATCAATATTAAAGTTATATCAGTGTATTTATTTGAAATGTATTATCAGGTTTGTGTTAGTTCTTATCAAGGCCAAATTCAATTCACTCAGGTTAAAATGGAATTCCTTCATGTTCCCAGTTCACCAACTAAATATTCGGACCTAAGTTGAAGGTTCTACTCTGAACTGTTTTTTATTTGTAGGGAGACAAGAAAAAAAGAGAAACATACAATATAACTATTCTTGGTGTACTTTCTGTGGTTATTAGTACCCAGAGCTAATGAAAGCAATAGCTTTGTCAATGACTCAGTCCAGGAAAGAGGTACAACTAAACACAGGAACCTGGGGCCAAGAGTATTTTTAAAGCAAAGAAAACAACAAAGCGATTATACAAAGTTATTGGGAGCAATAGTCTGTCAATAGCGCTGTCAAGGAAATAGATACAAATAAACACAGAATCTCCAGGTAGGAGTACTTTCTCTTGAAGGTAAAACAAAGAGATTGAACCTAGTTAAATTCCAGCAATAACTCTATCAATGACTCCTTTCAGGAACAAGAAACACCCAGGCAGAGATGGTTTGGATGAGGCGTACCTTCTATGGAAAGAAAAAGAGCTTCGATTACCTTTGTACATGTAGAACTTACTCCTAATAAACTCCCAAATTGTTTAAACCAGAGATCGATACTGAATTTTGCTGAAGTTGTGCTTGATTATCTATCACATTGCAATAGCCTTTCTGTAAAACTAGTTGGCAGGAGGATGTTTATTGTTATTATAATTTTGTGATAATAACACTCACTGATGTTTGAGCAGTGACAGTTTAATCTATCTCATCATCGCCCTCCATGAGTCCAACTCCATTGATGAGGTCCAAACACAACATTCTTCCCTTCATCTCTGCTCTTTTTATTATTAAAGTAAATGGCCGCAAATAGGGGAAGTCGGGGAGCAGCAGTTTCAGGTCAAAACAAAACAAGGTAAATGATTCAAAACTGATGAGCCATGAGGGAAATGAGACTTCTTCCTTGAAATTTCACACAGAATAAATGTCATCATTGCAACAATAGTCGGTCGTGCTTTGGCGTAGCTTCTTGTTTATTCGCTACTAACATTGCCCCGCTGTCCTTCATAGCTCCCTCTTGTAACACAGTTTATTTGACTCTCATTCGTCCTTATTATCTGTTCCTTTATGTGATTCATTATTCCCGTCGCCTCTTTTCATGCTCCTGCAGATGCCTCACTCCACTTTTTCCTAGTTTCTCTCCTTTTTTTCCTTCTTGTTTTTCCTCTTTCCGTGCCCTTGTTGTCATTTAGCTACTTCCCACAATCCTGCTACCCCCCCTCATCCTCGAAGCCCTCGTTGTTTCTCTTCTCATTTTTAATGTCTTGTTTTTCTTTGTCTCCATCATTCTGCCCTTTTTATTCCTTCACCCAGGCCTCCTTCTTTCCTCCTCTGCATCTCTGCATCCCTCCATCCCTTGCGCTCTTCAGCTCAGGACAAGGAGGTGAAAGCCAAGCGGATTACAGTGGCAGTTTAATCTGGCTGACCCACCAAGGGATTGCTCTCTACTTTGCAGGGAGGTTGCAGGGCTGGAGGGCAACTGGGCTTGGTTTGGCAAGGAAGGGTAATGGGTAGTAGGGTGAGAGGGTGGTAGAAATAGAAGAAAGGTGGAGCAGAGGGGAAAAGAAGGACTGAATTTGAAGAATTTGACTCATTTGTTTGCTGCTGTTCTGAAATGCTCTCCAGGACAGGAGTGTTTGCATGCACATGAACATGCATGCGTGTGTGTATGTGTGTGATGCTGCAGTGGTGGGGGAAGGGCCCTGGTTGTTATTAAGAGATGGAATATTAATGCTACTTTGCCTCTAATTTCTTTCCATCTGTCGTCAAGTTGTCCTCTGCATGCTTGTCTCTGTGCATGTGTGTGTGTCTGTGAAAAGATGCTCTTCAGATATTAGCAGACAATTAGTCTGCTCTGTGTTTCAAAAACAGAATACAAAAACGTCCTTGGTGTTTCTTTTTTTTCTTCTAAAAGCATCAAAATCCTATTTTGCTCCATTGTGTCAAAGTCATTCAGACTCACACAGCTTTGATTTACATTTGAAGCTCAGGGTGAGGTCTCAACAAATTTATCAGTTTACCACATTTTGTCATTGTTAGCTGTGTGTTATTTGTGTGTCTTTTTAAAAGCTATTTTTATTCTCTTTAAACTTGAACATGAAGCGCAAGAATAAACAATACGGGTGCACATTAGGCGTCTGATTTTGGTTTAGTTTTTGGCTTGAGTGTTTTATGCATCTGGGAAGGGGTGTGGGGTCACATGTAGTCAATAAATCTTCCTCCTGAATGATAAACCAATCATGTTCTTTAAACTATATTTCTGTGGCACTACAACACACTTTTTTTGTTTAGAGACCAAACACTCCTGTCTCCATTAACTTGATGGAAATGGTTACTGTTTGGCTAGTACAAGTTGGTTAGTCTAATTAAGCTTTTCTTTTTGTTAAAGATGTTATCCTATGTATGTTATCACAATTAAACACAAAAGAATAAACTTGAACATATGAACATTTTAGTCAGTTTAGATTTTAATACTGTTATTAATGTTTTATCTGTTAACAGTGGATCCTGTTTGGCAGCCTCCATATCTGTTTACATTTTTTCTTAAACATAAACTGTTTAACGAGTGTCAGAGATGTATTCTACAGCCGAGTGATAAGAGCTGGACTTTAATCAATGTTTAAAAAATTTCTGTGGGGAACTTCTCAACTTTGAATTAACTAATTATTAAGGGAAAGGTTAACAAAATCTGCTGCTTGGTTTGATTTGATTTGGAACATGAGTTTAGGACCATAGTTTTTGGTAAATCTTTTTTTCTTTAATACTTAAATATCACCTGACATGTATAATACAATGTTACCAATTTTATAAAATACCGATTGTTGTCACGTCTTGGTCTAAGATTCTATCAGAGTAAAAACTGAAAGAGTAGCGCAGATGCCAAGAGTGTAGATGGGACTTTTGTACAGAAACAAATCACAGATATCGCCTATTCCAAATTACTTTCTATTCATATGATAATAAGGGTTAAAAATAAAAATTCACCATTCAAAATTTTGTGGCTGATTTTCAATTTTTTAAGCTTTGACGAGGCCCAAAAATATTTTAACTAGTTTAAAAAAAATGTAACTATCTGCAGATATAAGAACAGCTTTAAAAAAAAAATCCCACCTTTAGTGTATTATTTTATAGTAGCTGCCAATTCAATTATGTGAGGGATCCATCTCTATAAAACAGGGTGTTACTGTTATATAAAAAAAGAGATGAGATGATTACAGAGTTTTAATCTTGTTCTATACTAGTGATTTGTATGGCTGCTCGGTAAGCTTGCATGACTAAAATTCCAGTTTGTGTGTATTCCCTACAGAATGTTAATCTTTACACTAAATTTACAAAAGGTCACCACCATCTCCAAATCCAGCATCTTTCGTAACAGAAAGAGGTTAAAAGCACAAATGGATTACACAAAGCAGTATTTCGGTCAGCCTTCCTGTTATCCATTGGGAATATTGCTCTCTCTTGCTCTTTTTTAACTTTAGATTTGCTTCTTACATCTTTGTGCTTCATCTGAGTTCATTTTAAACCCCTCCATAATACTGGAGATTGCAATCTTTGAGTCTTCTTCCCTCAGTGACCCTAAATACTGCTGTTGTCAGTGTGACCTGTTAGTGATTAGCATGGTGCATTCACTGTTTGAAAAAAATAAGAATTCTGAGTCTCTGACCAGTTGCTGCCAGTCATCAGGACACATTAAGCTGAAAATCACCCGATTGCGGTTCACCTTTTGAGTGCATCTCTAGTTTAAAACTGACTACCTTTGTTGTTACACAGGACATAACATCTTATTTACTGTCAAATTTAAGCCAAAAAATGAAGCTGGCATGTGGTTTGGAGGTTTGTAGCTACTGACTGCAGAAAGCTGGTGACCTCTTCGTACCTGCACCTTAGCATCAGCTGACCCATCTGTAATTTTTTGTGCCTACCACATCTTGGCCAATTGGTTGTTTTTTCTAATCAGTTCCACTTTGTTATAAGACCCCTTACAGTTGACTTTTTTGGTATATACTAGCGAAGAAAATGAACAACTGTACCTCTGGCACAGGTGATATCCTGTTACAATACCATGCTGGAATTCACTGAGCTCCTGAGACCGGCCCATTCTTTCATAAATTTTAGTAGCAACAGTTTACATGCAAGATGCTGCATACTTTTATATATATATATATATATATATATATATATATATATATATATATATATATACCAAACTACACAAGTGCAGTGTTTCAACAAAGTGGGCTGGGGCTTTTAAGATGTGTTCCTGCTTCATCTCACCAGAGTGAGGGGCTGTTTACACGACAACGTTTTTCAGCAAAACGGAGGTTTTTCTCTCCGATTTGGCCTCTCGTTTACATGACAACGGGAAAACGGGGAGGAGGGGGGGGGGGCGAAAACGCTGCTTTTGGGAAACGGCTTCCAGAGTGGAGAGTTTTGAAAACGCTGGGGGATTCGTTGTCATGTAAACGCAAGCCGGAGACTTTTGAAAACAATGACATCACTGCCAGCCACCTACGGACATGTTGCACTTGCGCACTCCGCCTTTCTACAGAAAAACAACAACAATGGCGGATCCAGGTATGCGGTTACTGCTGATGCAGCTTCTGAAGTTATTTGGTCACTGTAAGCAAAACTTAGAGATCATCAGGCTTCTATGCGATCGCCAACGAAAACGCATACAATACGTGAACCAAATAATCAATATGCCTTTATTTAAGCGGAGGAGAACTACAAGAAGACCGCCATTGTTAGTTATCATGAAATGTTTCTTTTCCGGGTTGTGAGGGGGAAACCTTGGAACACTGCATACACGGGGCACACTGCCATCTAAAGGCCGGGCAAATGTACTACATCGTTTTCCATCGCGTGCCCTGTCGTGTAAACGCAGTGCGTTTTCACCCGCGTATTCAAACAAAAACGGCAACGTTGTCGTGTAAACAGCCCCTGAATTACTTAAATCATTAGTAGAACTTGACTGCATGCTGAGTAGGTTATTCAACCCTTTGATTTAGGTGGGCTTGACCCGGGATGCATCTACAAATTTGCGGGACATCGTCCCTCAAGGACTATTTGAGTCTGCTGCTGTAGAGGCTTTTTCCTGTCTTATGTATGTGAATGGGCTTAAAACACTCACAGATCCAGTCAATGGATCCACCCTAAAAGTCAGATGTTTCTAAACAGCTCCACTAATGCTCTCCAGGCAGCAATTTCTAATTAATCTACAATGTTTGGACAGCTTGAAACAAAAGTTTACTTTTTTCTCCAACTCGAGCCACACCTCACTGATCAAGAGTGAGATGCAATGTTCCAGTCAAGGGGATCTGCTTTGATCAAGCAGAATGCTAGTTAAGCAGTTGTTAGAACACAAAGTGATCACAGTTCAGACATTAAGTGTCTTAACCTGCGCGTCAAGTGGCAGCAGACAAAACGTGCCAGCCGTGGCATATGGAAGCGTCTCTGACGACTCTGTACGGTTTTAATGTCTTAAATGGCTTCTTGTACTGTGCTGAACGCAGCGCGGGGGTCTAAGGCAGGCTTCGTCTGCGGCTCTGTGTGCCTCGACAAAGCCTTTCATGTCCCTCATATCAGCCTGCCTTTCATCAGCCCACCCCCTGCTGGGCTGTTTCAGAGGAGGGGTCCAGTCGGCGAGCCGGATTAGCTTACGACTGGTGCTTGTCCAGATTCTGATTCTAAAGGGGGCTTAAACTGAGCTTGCCTCAGAAGAAAAATGAGAGGAAGGAGCAGGAGAGAAGGGAGGGAAAGAAAAGGGCTTTTCTCCTCAGTTGTTTACCTTGCAATTAATGTGCAGGATTGTCCTGTGAAAGAGCAGAGAAAGTCAAGTGTGTAGAGCCTTTTCCACCACTGATGAAGATCAGGAATTTGGTGGACTTATTACGTGTTGGCGAAAGCTTAGAGAGCTGGTTAACACCTTAAATGTTGATATAGGTTTGTACTGAAATTTATATGGCAAAGCTCAGGATTGTAGCTTGCAAGTAGCCTCCGTTTACTCTCATCGCATATGAATAACTGTTATCTTTTGTTTTCAATGTGCTTTGTGTATGATGAGATTACAATTATTTTGCTATATGGTTTTTAGCAAGAATTAAGAAAAAATAAAATCATTGCTAGGTCCAGTGGAAACACTGACATATTTTTGGTGGTGTTTGCATGGCAGATCTTTGGAAATGCAGAAGTAATTTAATTTTAAAGCTTTTCAGGAGACAGCAAAATACTATCAGTTAATAAAGCTAAACTCCAATTTTTACTTATAAAATAAACAAAGATCAATAATGCAAACAAAGATTCTCCTAAAAAAAAACACCACACAATTAAATAGGTACTGTATAATATCGTTGGTCAAACAATATAAGTAAAATCCATAAACTGCTTGGATTTTTCTTTTTTAAAGCACACCTAACAGTTGCTAATGTGGTGCTTTGTTGAATCATTACATTTTTTTTACCCCACATACATGAGTTTTTGACTCCATGTTGCATGTTTCCAACCATCTGGTTGTTCTCTGTGGGCTTAGCTCAGGGTGACTTTGCTTCTTTGCTCCTTTGCTCTTCCACCTCAAATCCTTCCATTGCCATTTTGTCCTCACCTAAATCCATTTTGTTCCCATTTATTCACTGGATAGACATATTTTAAGAAAGTGCTGAAATCAATGTTATTGTGTGCATAGGTATTCAACCTCCTTTAGTCTGATACTAGCAATCAGAAAGTTATCAGCTTCTTCCACCTGTCCATGTACCCCTTCCCCCAAGATTGCCTGTTTCTGTTTAACGGTGTTTGAATATAAGCCATGTAAGTCTATGTAGGTCTATACCCCCAAATTAACTTCCATCTTTGTGTTATTTATTCTCATCATACGTCTAGCTGCTCTGTGAAAATATTCAGAGGTTCATTAGAGGACAATAACAGCATCATGAAGACGAAGGATACAGCTGTAAATGGAAAGAGCATGGTATGAATTCAAACCTATCAAGACATGATTGTCCACCAACTAAAACTGGCAAACTGCACGAGGAAAGCATTAATCAAAGAGGCAGCGAAGAGGCTTGTGGTAACTCTGGAGGAGCTGCAGAAATCCACAGTTAAGCAGTCTATTGACTGCTGAACTTTTCCTTGAAGGAAGAGTGGCTAGAAGTAAGCCCACTTTTAAACAAACAAACAAACAAACAAACAAAAAACCCATAAAGAAATCTCGTTTGTGGTTAGCCACACCACCAAGAAGATTCTGTAGTCAGATAGAATTAGGATTGATCATTTTGGCCTCCATCCCTGAACACGCATCCCCATCATGAAATACGGTGGTGGCTTCATCATCCCGCAGAGATGCTTTGCTTCAGCAGGGACAGGGAAACTGGTCAGAGTTGAAGAAAGCTAAATATTTTTTTTAGTAAAGCTTTGTCAAAAATATATTGGAAAATAGTAGAGAAACCAGTTTTACCTTCCCATGTGAACAATGAAGGCGTTGGAGTCCTTTCAATCTGTATAAAATTGTTATCTGCTCTCCTAGTTTAGACAAAGCAGTTCTGTTTATCTTTACTCTTTAAACCTATAGTTTTATATTCTCAGCCCTGCATTTGTCTGTTTTTCTGGGGGCTGCATTCTCTCTGTAGAAACAGCCAGTACGTTTACTGAGTCCTGCCGTAAACCACAATTACTGCCGCGCTGCGACTGCCGTAAAGGCTGGAAAAGCTGCACCATTCTAAATCTAAAAAGATCTGCAGGTAAAGGAAAAATACTCTTTAGACATCTAATAGTGGAAATGGGTCCAGATCTGGTCCACATTGAGTCATTTGGGGAAACGGTGAACACGTTTAATGCGAGAGTGGCACACTGGTTACAGCTGAGACTCTGTCACTGTTTCTCTATGGAGGACTTTATTTTAGGTCACACCAGGTGCAAACCTTTTGTGCTGGTTATATGATCTTAAGCCAATGTGTGTATTTGTTTGTGCAAGCATATGAAGAGTCGTGATTGTGCACTGGGTCAAGCCTGTGTGAATGTGCCTGCTGGAGTCCAGGAAAGGTCAGAGATTGGGTGGAGGTGCCAGGAATAGGGGTGTGAGATGCCTGGGTGTCTGCAAGGCCATGTGACACACACACATGCACGCAAACACGCACACACACACACACACACACACACACAAGTAAATATACTATACATCTTTTGAACCCAAAGACAAGACAGAACAAAAGCTGGTTAAAGTGGAAGAATTGTTTTTAATCCTTCCATTTCTCCATCCTCTCCGTCTGCTGCCTCCGACACACGTCTATCCACGGCCCTGTTCTCTCCTCTCCTCCGGTCTCACGTAAACACCACGGTGTTCTCTGGATCTGGGATGCCTGAGGGACAGAGCGCAGACAGGAGCCCCGTCACCATGACAACAGCTTCTCTGAGACACCATTGGCTGAAGGCTGTTGAGGGAGGGGGAGGAGAAATAGAGTAAGAGAAGTGGGAGTAAGTTAAGCAAGGGGTAGAAAGACAGAAGGGGGCATGGCTCTATGTGTGTGTGAGAGAGAGAGAGAGAGAGAGAGAGAGAGAGAGAGAGAGAGAGAGAGAGAGAGAGAGAGAGAGAGAGAGAGAGAGAGAGAGAGAGAGAGAGAGAGAGAGAGAGAGAGAGAGAGAGAGAGAGAGAGAATGAGAGAGAGATGGTGTGTGTAGTAGAGAGGAGATAACAGAGGCAAACCACCCCATTTCTCCTCATGGGGTTGTGTGTGTGTGTGTGTGTGTGCGTTCAGGTTCTTGTGCTGGAGCAGTAAAAGGGGGTGGGAGAGAGGGCAAAGAGGAGATGTGGGAAGGAGGGGGGTGGTGAAGAGAATCAAGGGGCCAGTGGGGGTGTAAAAGGGCGTGGAAGCATGTGTGTAAATGATCTTTTCTGGGTCGTATAATAAAATCTGCTGGTCAAGGTTGTGTCAATGAGTGCATGCATACATACACGGCTGCATGCTTACATGTTGCCACTCTACATCCGGCACCATTTGGATTTCTGCTGGTTTCTTTTGCATGGCACTGTTTGTCAAAAATGACTTCTGCTAGTTAAAAAAAACAAATGCTGGATTGGACACTTGTGTTGGAATCTCTCCACACTTCAAAAATGTTTAATGAGAACTGGTAAAATGCAAAAAGTTGCAAAAAAGAACATTGCTTCCATATATACCCTAAAGGCATAGGCTGCATACATCGACCAAATATGTATATTTAGGTTCTGGTGATCCAAATTAAAATGTAAATGCTTTTAATAGTTTTTTTTTTATTGATACCTGAATATAGAGTTCTTCCTGTTCAAAAACTGAAGGTTTAAATTTTTACCCCTCCCATGTAGCAAGCTGTGTTTGAGCTAGATGCCGATGTGCTGGTTCTTTGTGTGGTGTTCCTCACTTTTTTCTGAATTAGTGTACAATTGCTCATATTATTGAAGAAGATAGATTTTCCTAGACGTGCCAGAGCCAAAGGATTGTTTCTATAAGCACATTGTAGCATATCATGTGACTTTTTAAACAATCTCAACTACCGTGCATTTAGAGTGAGCTTTTGTTTCCATGTCGAAGGCTCAGCTCACTGCTTTTGCTTTGTTCAGCTGGTGGCAGAGAGCAATAGCGAAGGAGCAGATTCTCAGAGCTATTTTATCTTGTTACTAAGACAAGGGAGGCTGTGTTGGGGAAAATATATCAAAGGTTTTATATGACATATTAGAAAAGATAAAAAAAAATTTAAAGAAAGACACTGTGTGGTCACCAGCATCATTTGTGAAAATTTACATTTTTGACAGACTTAGTGAACACTTGACAAGTCCCACTGCCAATCAGTTGGAAAGAAAAGGTTATGCCTAAATCTTTTTTCTCTCGGTGTCTTAGCTGTGGTAGAAAGTGGCAGTATATGTTGGCTGTAATGAGCTTTTCGCAAGAATAACCTTATGGAGTCTCCTGCTTAATAGGCACACTGCATAAAGCGTGCGAGGTGTAGTTCTAAAACAGCATCACCTGCATAAGACCTATAAGTGTCGTTTTTTTGCGACCAGAAAAAATTCCAAGCGGCTGAATTAAGCTTTCTTGTAAGTGAGGGGAAAGTGTAGGAGCCTTCTTTTAGCCAGCTGGATGAAGCAACAGGTGGGGGAGGGTGCAGTGCTGCTTTAACTTATGCTCCATAAAAATAAAAATAAATCTGCCCACTCTGTTGCTTTCGTTGCGATCGCATGATAATGCCTTGTTGAAATTGGAACTTTTAAAACCCTTGGTAGACGAGCCTTTGCACTGTAATACACATTAAGGCCTTTAACTTCGAAGCAACATTTCAAAAGCTGCCTTAAAAATGAGTAAAGCTAGCTTCTCAGTGTGTGTTAAAGTCAATGGTGACAAGCTTAAAAACAGTCAGGACAATTTCCAACTATAAGTTAGACATTGGAAACTCGAAAAACCTTACTAAACGAGCAGCTGTTGCAACTCCATGACTGTCCAGGAGGTTTTGTCCGCTTTTGAAAGTTAAAACTTTTAAGCACTCCCTCCCCAATCGAACTGAGTTCCCAAGACTTTCCTGACGTAACATTCACAGTTCAGTGGCCCCTACATGTAGTAGCAGTTAGCCTCGTCGTCCTATTGTAATTACCCTCTCAGGTTGCTTTGACCACTGTCTGCTGCAGGTAAGAAACGATTTTATTTTACTTAAAATCTCACTTACTTATACATCCTTTCAGCCTCAAATCCACAGTTTCCACAGCAAACAACATACCCTTAGACCTTGAGCCTGGATGGGGGGAAAAACTCCCATTAATGGGCAAAAATGAAAACATGAATATGAACTGCAGCTTGATTGGTGGGTGGAGGCATACAACCGTGAGGTGGTAATTTGAGTTTACAGTATGAAACGTCTGCTTCATCGCCTTGATTAGGGGACACACAACCTCCTCTAATGTATTTCCTCCTCGCCCGTGTGATTTGTTACTAAAAGTGCTGGATCTACTGAATCCTCTGTTTCTCCAGTGTTTGCATTACTGTACCTGCAGAAGGGCTGTGAAAGGCACTGCACCAAATTTATGTGAAGCTTGGCAACTTGCCAGCTCGGGAGACAGCAAATGAAAAGTGTGTGATTTTTTTTTTCTTCTTGTGTGTGTGTGCGTGTGTGTGTGTGTGTGTGTGTGTGCGTGTGTGTGTGTGCGTGTGTGAGTGTGTGTGTGGAGCAAAGGGAGAGGAGGAGGTTTGTGTGTGCGTATCCGTATCTGTAGCTTCGTGTGGAGTGGGTCTTCCTGCCGTTCTGTGATCACTGGCATATTTAGACTAATCATGGAAGAAGGGGGAGCGTGTGTCTCCATGAATGTGATCTCGGGTGCTCCACGATGCTCGTTCATGTGTTTGTGCCTGCATGTGTGTTTGCGATTGTGTTACAACTCACGCATTCTGGGGGTTGTTGGGGAGAGGGGGCATAAATGTCTCAGGCTGGTGTTGGTGTAAGGATTTTACACACACACGCACACAAACAGGCTGAGTGAGAGCGAGCGAGGTGTGCTGAGGAGGAGGAGGAGGAGGAGAAGGAGAAGGAGAAAGGAGTTTGCTTCTAAATGAGAACCAGAGGTTGAGACTGGGTGATGGAGCGGAGGCTCAGATGGAAATGGGGGGATTGGTATGTATGTGTGTGTGTGTGTGTGTGTGTGTGTGTGTGTGTGTGTGTGTGTGTGTGTGTGTGTGTGTGTGTGTGTGTGTGTGTGACTTTGCTGCTATAGTCTGTGTGTCAGAGTGTGGAGGTGAGGGGTGGAGGGGAAACTTGGATGGGTGGGGGAACAGAACTGAAACCATAAGCATGTTTCACCTCGGCCATTAATTCTTAACTGGAAAGACTCAGGCACCATCTTCCCCCTTATTGTAATCTTTACATTTTTTTCAGCCCTTCCTATTTATTTGCTCTGTTTCCCTCCTCCTTGTTTCTCTCCTCTCACTTGCTGTCTCCTTCAGCCTTTATCTCCATGCTGTACTCTCTCCCTCCCTCTCTCTGTGCGTGCCACTGCTGGCTGAGTCTATGCTGGGGATATTTCTGTCAGTCCCTGTTTATTTATTGATGGCAATGCTGGTGAGAGCGCGCCTGCCCACATGCAAGTTTCTGTCTAGAGAAAAGTGAGGTGTTCTCTGGAAATCTTTACCTCCTCTTCTTCTTCTGCGACCCTTTCAGAGTCAATATTTGACAACCTCTGTCCTAACAATCACAGTTAAAGCTGACCCCATCAAGTGTTCGCTTTTTGACCTCTCTGGGGGTCTCTGGCTTTTGTCATGAGGGGGAGATGAAAGGCCAGTGTCACTGCAGTGGAAGTTTAAATCATCCTTGAAAGTGCTCTTCTCCAACACCGCTGTCTCCCACTAGTAGTCGTTTACCAGTTATCAACCATGTAGCCGTTCACCTGCACACTTCTGGAGAACAAGAATGCAAATACAGAACATTAATGTCAAATTTCATTGTATGTCAGACCCCCACTAAACTCTGGGAGTCTGTCAGCTAGTGGTCTAGAGGTCAGCACTGAAACCATTTATTTCCTGCAGTGTCTCCGAGGAACATACAGAGCGGGGAGTGTGTGAAAGTGGATTGACTTGGAAAGTCAGGACTGTTGCAGACTGAGCCTCTGTCAACTATTTTGTTCAAACTGCACTTAGTCAAGCTGCCCAGAAATATAGGAACAATCATTCTTGTGTCCTTGTGCATTTTCCTCTGTGGTGAAGTTAAGGGTGAACATTAGTTTATCCCTATATTAAAAAGCGTATTACTTTTCCTCAAAACTATTTCACAGAGATCTACCTGTTTAAAAACAGTAGGCTTCTTTGCTTTAAAACCTGCTGTGTTAGATAAATACTCTACCGTTGCAGCTACTCTAAAAACATTTTATACCTTCTCCATAAAAACACGAAGTACAAGAAAAAAAGACAATACAGTGGGGTTAACTGACCACAGTCACCCGGGGAATAACTAAAATTTGTAAATACTTGAGATTCCCTCTACAAACGCGAATAACTGCCTATTTTAATAGTTCAAACACCAAATATACCTTAAAATGGATTAACACGTGCTGTGGAATCCGTCTAAGCACTACTGCAGAAGCTAACATCTACAGTCTGCCTTATCTGCACTCTTGGGGGTACAGCCAATCAGCGCCAAGGAAAATGAATGCTACTCCTGGATTTGTTGCTTGGGAATTGGTAGCCAGTAGTGTGTCAAGTAGCATTGCATCCAGGAATTTCAGCTTTCCAAGATGTTTTCTTCTAATATTTTTTGATATGCTCTACAAAAAAACATGAATAATTTTACGCGAATAATTTGTAGTTACGTTCCACTGAAAAATCTGTTAAAAGGTGAATCCTCAAATATTACACCGCAAATAGATGGTGGTTTACCGCATTGTTTTAAAAAATTTAAGTGCTAAAGGCTGTTTAGGTGTAAATTAAAAAAAATAAAAGGTATTATTTACAAACCTGGAATACCCTTTTGGGGGTATTTTCACTTTCCTCTCTTTACCTCTCAGTCTTGTTGTGTGGACAACATTGGTAGATTAGTGTTTTTACGTCTTTCCAGAGATGTTCAACTGAACTTTAGCCTGAGCCTTGGCTGAGTTACTCAGGGGCATTCACAGACTAGTTCTGAAGCCACTCTTACCTTGGGTGTGTGCTTTGGGTCAATGTCCCGTTGGAGGACGAATTGTTTCCATATTCTGAGGGCAAGAATGTTCTTGAACAGGTTTTCTTAAAGAACATTTCTTTTTTGGCGGCTGTCATCTCACCCTTTGTGCAGACTAGTTGTCCAGTCCTTGTCACAGAAAAACATTCCCCTGGCATGATTCTGTCACCTCCATGCTCCACAGTAGGGATGGTGATAGTCAGGTAATGGGCAGTGCCTATTTTTCTTGAGACATGACACTTCGGAGTTCAGCCCCAAAAAAGTACTATTTTAGTTTCACCAAACCAGACTTTTTTTTTTTTCAAGTAGATTGCCTTGTACATCTGGCCACTCCACCATCAAAGGCTGGTTGACTGAGTGTGTTAGCAATGGTTCACCTACTGGATAGTTTATAAGAACGTTGGAATTCCCCTTAATGACTATTCAATTCTTGATCACCTTTCAATGCCCTTCTTTACTGATTACTCAATCTATAATAGATGATTAACCACCCTACACCTAAAAAATGAATAAAGCATCACATAAAATTATAAAAACATGAAATATAATTACACAGAAACCGAAATGTTAAAATGACAACCATTTTAACATTTGGGGGGGGGCTTGACTTTTAAAATATATGCTGCACAAATAGTGCATTCTATTTTCACCTGATCAGTTTTCTATAGTTTTGCACTTAATCTCCTCCTTACGCCTTCTCCCTGATTTGTTCTCCCCTCTCTTTACTTTTATTTAGTTACTTTATCTTGCTTTTTGTTGCTCCTTACTGTTCAAGCCTTGTTTTTGCCCTTGTTTTTTTCAATCTCTTCATGTTTTCAACATCCCTCCAGGTCCCCAGAGTTTCAGCAAGCTCCACAGACCATCCATTGTCTTGGGAATGTGGTTTAGCCGTCTCCACTCACCTCTGTCGCCTCCTCCTGTCTAGCGTGAGACAATGTGAGGTGGTGTTCAGCTCCTGGGTTCTCAAGGCCACTGGGTTTAAATGCTCTAACCTGTCTGACCTCAGGACCTGGGCCAGAACAACTGACTGGTCTAAACTTGGCTCTGACCAGAGGCTAAAAACTTAAAGATTATTTAACATCATGTGTGTTCATCTGCTGTTAAAGTAACTTACATGCTACTGACTGCTCAGTAGTTTTGTGCAAGAATTTCTTAAATATTGTGAGATGTATCTAGATGGGGGGGAGTAAAGGCCTCATGGGAATTTCTATATTTATCAAAATATTGGAAGCCGATCTCATCGGCTGTGACTCATGAGGTGGAGGTGGTCTACATGGTGGTGCCTGTGGGATGCAAAATGAAAATTGGTGGCGTGTGCCTCATATGTGTGTCTCAGAGAGAGTGTGTGTGCGTGTCTCACATAACTCCCCCCCACAATGTCTGGCACTCAGGAGGACTGCTCCTTTGGGAATGCCTTTACTGCTTGGCCCTGAACACACACACGCACGCACACACACACACACACACACACACACACACACACACACACATAGATGTGCAGACCCAGAAGCATGTATGCTTTAAAATAGAAACAGAGTGAGTAGATCAGACCGGCTTGAGATGGTTTTAAATGTCTGGTTTGTTTTTCTGTTGCTTGCTAAACATAATTGTGAGACGCACAGATTTAGCTTCGCAGATGAGTGTGAATTTGGGCCGAATGTCAAATCTTACCGTGTTACACTAGCTGTGAGGCTCGGCTTCATCTCTCTCTTTACCCAACTCATTTTCAATAAGACCACATTATGCAGAACATTATATGGTAATTCTTTAACTGTCGCCAGCTAAAGACGTCTGGCTTTAAGGTCCGTGGCGTTCCTTCAGGCACTATAGAGCGTATACAGCCCGACTCTACCTCTCCCGTCTGCTCTCTATTTTTCGTTTTCATGGTATAAAAGGACCATCACGTCCCGCTCCTTTTCATCTGGCACCTTCTCAGCTCACCAGAGATATAACGTTGTCTGAGCACAACACGAATAGAAGAAGTAAGCAGAGGAAAGTAAAAAAAAATGCCAAATAATAAGGAGGAGGTTGATGTTGCTAACAAGGTTGCCAGAGTGTCTTTTTATTTTTAATAGTCCCACAGGAGGTCTGGCTGAAAAAAAGCGTTATATTTTATTATTACATTTTGGCAAAGTTTGAAGTGCAATAGATTATAACAGTAGCAGCTTTGAAGTGTAAGATCTTTGAAAAATACAGATCTGATAAGCATAGATTCTAGTAAAAATGGAGAGTAAATATTTTTTTAATTGGCAAACTTTCTAAAAAACTTCTGTGTTTTCATAGATATCTGTCAAGGGTAGACTGGTTTGTCTTTTCTGTAAAATTACAGAAAAAAACATTTTAAAGTGCCAGCCATACTTAAAAGGGAGATGTTGTGGTATTGTATAAAACTGTGCATCTCTGGTCTGTGCCTATACCATATGTTTATTGATATACTGTCACAGATCTGATTCATACATAGGTGAACAAAAACGATGTGACACAATACAAGTCACCCCTCTATCATGATAGAGGGGTGACTTGCTGATTTTGAGGGAAAGAAAGGGTGATGGAATGTAATTTGGTGTTATGCAATGTCACAAGACAATGCAAAAATGTATGATGACTAATTAACTTAATAAAACAACAATCATTTGCAAACAGGTTTTAGCTGAGAATCCTGTTGCACTTTTTTAAATCCTGACTTAGAGGGGACAAAAACACTGAAGCTTGGAGCAACATCTAAAAAACCCTGCTAGGTTAAAGAGGTGATTAGCACTCGATCAGTAACTTAGCAGGACACCTCAGAATGCATTTTCTATATCATGAACAATAAACAATAAGGATTGTTTTCAAAAAGTTGTTTATAGCTTCTTGTTCTTTGATTTCTTTCAATACTGTTATTGTTAACTAACCACTTCGTACCACTTCTGAAAGTTACAGTAGCTGTAATGACAGTGAGGTAGCTCAGCTGTTGAAAGCCCTGTTCTCAGTGACACTGTAAAGCTTGAGATCTATAATTGTCCGTAAATCAGTGGAGCTTTTAAAACGCATGGCGTAGATGGAAAAAGTTCCTCAATACTTTTGTAAAGTGCATATTCTTCATGCCAATGATATATTTGGCCTATTGGAGTAACTTTCTCTGCCCTCGATTCACAGTGGATGTGTATTTTCAGTTGTCGAGATCCTAAAGATCACAAAGAGTGTTGGTGACATTGAGATGAAGGAAAAGTAGATAAACAAAGGTTAGTCAAAATCGAATTTGTCTTGCAATATTCAGCAGTAGTATCACAGTTACATGTTCAACTCATATCCTTCAACTCTACTGCAGACACACACAACACAAAAATAATGACAGATATTCATGCTTTCAACAGTATGTATTTAAATTTGTCTCTTGTGTTGTTTTGCAAACTTGAGGTTAACTTGTAAGCTTGTAAAAACCAGATCATTCATGTTAAAACTCTAGGATTGACGGTGGTCGTACTTTCTGTTTACCATGACTGTAAAACTCCGTTTTGAGCTCAACAGAGTTCATCACTGTTAAAAACAGCTACAGTATTAAAGGCCTCTTGGTTATTTCGCATTTTGTTAAAATAAATTTTTTGTATTTGAAGGTCAGGTGAAGATTTATGTTCAATTTAATCTAGTTAACTTAATATTTAAGTCTTTCTAATGATTTACGCATGCATACCTTCATTAATTGCATCAGTTTTTACCTGTCAAATGGATTGGTTGGGAGCGTCAGGAATGTTATCCAGCAGTTAAAATTAAGATAACCCTTCCTGGTAGTTACCTCTTTATAGTCCCTTTTCAAATAAAACAAAACATTCAGTTTTTTTAGCAGATGTTCCCAAACATGACGAGGACATTGAGGAGCGATATGTTACTTCAGAAATGGCATTATGGCTTGCTGCTGTCGCTATTAGCTGCAGGGTACGACCATGTGGTTGGAAATTAAAACAAGAGTCACACAAAACGACAACCAAATTTTCACAGTTACTCTAAAATTATTAAAAAAATCTCTGTATTTGCAATGCAGTATTTTACATATCTTCGTTATTCTCTCTTTTTTTTTTTTTTTTTTCTGTTTGGCAGTGTGGAGCTCAGAATTTGTGTCCGAGTACCAAGTAGAAGCCCAACAGATTTACTTTCACAAGCGGAGCAGTACAGCTTTTGCTATAGTACTCCACTTGATATATGTGTGAAAAATCTTAATTATGAATTGATGGGGGTTTTATTTCCTGATGTTATGGACCCGAGGGACGGAAAATTAAGGGGAAGAAAGAAAGAAGATGAGGAAGAGAGGTAGGAAACAAAAAGTCATGAGAGAGGGTGAGTTGAAAATACAAGAGAGGAATGGGAACAAAGAAAACACAGGAAAACATTGAAGTCTGCCTCCATACCCACAGGACGGCAGAGAGAGGGGGAAAAACAAGACAAAACAAAAAAGGAAAAAGGAACATCGACAAAACAAACCAAACATCGCGAACCAAGAACTAAACAACCACACCACACAAAAATGCATATAAAAATACAACAACGCCACAGAAAAACCCATGGTACCGATCAACCAAGCTCAGCCCAAGAACACATCCGCAAACACCAGAGACCCCACATCCACGTGTGCATAAGGCCTCTCCACAAGAGTGTTCGGCAGCTGGTGTGAGCAGGCATCAATCCACCTCCCAGGAATCGATGCAGACATGAAGGAGACCGGAGCCGAGACGTCCAAAGGACCCCCGGAGCCCCAGGCGGACCCGGGCGGGGCCGACCGCACCCCCCAAGAGAGGAGCAAAGGAGAACCCCAGGGGAACGTCAAGCGGCCACCATGCAGGGGCCCGGGGGGCAGCAGCGACGAGCCCACGGGCCCCGCTGGCAACCAGCCACGCCAGGGCGGGCCGGTCCATGGACCGGGAGAGCCGGGGCCCAGGGGGGCCCAACCCCCCAGCAGGGACACGACATGGGACCGGCCGACGAGGGCCCCCCGGCACTGCAGGGGTTGCGGCCGGCCGCCACGCGCCACTACCACCCCGGGCCAATCCCCACCGCCAACATCCCAGCACCCCACCCCTGCCCCACATCAGGGCGCCCCACCGATAGCCGCAGCGGACGGACGGCATCCCCAGCCCGAGCTCAGCCAGCACCTGGACACCAAGTTGTACCAGCTCCCGAGTCCTCATCCCACACAATGCAGAGCGCCGAGACCAGGCATCCAACAAAGGCCAGGGCCTGTCCAACCCGCCAATGAACCAACCAAGCATGGTGCGCACAGAACAGGTGATTGAACGAGCAGAGACGCTGGATCCGTATCCCGCCGAGCCACCGAGCAGGCACCACCCAACAATCCCAAACCTGGCACCCCTAAAAGAGGTGCCCCAACCAACCAAAGGAAGATATCAGCCCAGCGCATCGGCCGACCGACACACAGGCCCCCCCAGGCCCGGCCAGGCGCACACCAGGTCCGAACCGGATTGACCACTGACGCACCAGTAGGCAGGGGCATCCGTCACTGGCGGGAAGTGACGGAGGGGAAATAGGCCCCCCATTAAATGTAAGGCCTGAGGTGCGCCAGGCGAGAGGGCAGCCCAAGACCCAACCTGACAGGCAGACAAAGACATACAGACACAGTCATACGTTCCCTCCCTCTTAAACACATATATTCTCACTAACTCACCAAGACACCCAAGAATTGACGCTGTACCCTCACTCACACACCCCATACACACTTTATGCTCCCAGGTCCAGGTACCGATGCCCAGGTAGAGCCACCAGCCCCCGAACCCGGGAGATGGACCCCCTACCTTCTAGGACGGAAATAAGCAGACCGCCAAGGGCCCCACAGTGGCGAAGCAGCCCGACAGCCCAGGACCCCGACCAGACCACCTGTTCCTCCTCCGGACCCCAACCCCTGATGGCCCGTAGCGAACAGGGGTGTGAGAAGACCCCTAGCCTCTGTCCTCCCGCTCGAGTATGGTGTTGATGCGTGTTGTTATAATGTGCATTTAAAACAGAGGGGTTGGATGTGGGGAAGGCAGCCACACAGCCCCCAACCCCCACCCCGAGCCCTCAGTGTCTATATGTAGTTTAACAGTGGGCACCGGCACCAGAGGTGAAGCTGATTAAACCGCTCCCCCTCTGGATGCCGAAAAGTGTGCCCACCCCTAAGTCCCTACATGTGTGTCGCATGAAAATGTTATAAGTGGGAGTGACTAAGTTGTATATTAAATTTGTAATTGTATTGTAATTGTAATTGTAATTGTATATTAAAATTGGGACCCAGGACGCCACGGGATAGCGAGGAGGGAATCCTCGCACCCCAGTGATGTGCCCATGCCCCAAGACCCTATATGAGTGGTAAAGGGATGGAGCGGGTGGACAGAGGTGTTCGGGGATGGGGAGGGAAGGACTGGAAGACAAAATGTCTTCCCAGGGAGCCAGCTCCCCCACTGACCCCAATAGGCACCGCTGTTCACCGGGATCCACCAGGGGAGGGAGGCCATGGCACATTCAACACGGGGCCCACGGCCACAGCACCACCAAGCCCCACGGACCCCAAGGCAGTCCCTCCAGCCCCATCCCAGAAGGAGAACTAAACCCACCCTGACATTCGCTCTACTATCAGAACACAAAGGACACTAGACACCCAGGTTGAGTTCGCCCCGGGGGGGGGGGGGGGGGGGGGGGGGTGTTGCCCCGGGAGAGCACCTGTCGCCAGTTAGCAATAGCCTCCCCGCCAACAAAGGAGGCCCCCAGCGCCACCTGCGCATCGGAGGTCCCCGCAGCCCAAACCCCGGCGACGTACCTGCCCAGACCAGGAGCAAACCGATAAACCGTGCGGCCGACCCACTAGGCCGACATCCACCAGCCCCAGTCCCTAGTGGAGCGACCACTGCTGCTCAATGGCCCGGCAGGCAACCAAACCCAGCGCCCCACCCACCTGCTCTGCACGCCCACTACCCGGCCAGTCCACCCGTTCAGACACTTTGATAAGTCCTCACACATCTGGCACCAAAATTTCTTAACAGGTGGACAGAACCAAAACGCATGTATATAAGTATCTGATATATTGCTTATGCATTGTAAGCAGGTATTAGACGACGTAAAACCCATCCTAAACATCCGTTGACCTGTGTAGTGTACTCTATGAAGGATTTTGTATTGTATTAATTGCAAATTAGGATTTTTTGTTATTTTATAGGTTCTTAAACATATCTGAGACCAGACGTTTTGGTCAAAGTTGGCTGATTAATCCACCTCCCATTTTGAAATAGGGATGGCTGTTGATTCATCCAATGTAGATAAAGTTTTGTATATTTTAGACAGCAATTTGGGGGGGTTGAGATTAAGAAAATCTAAAACTCTTGCTGGAATTTGTAATTCAACTGTATTGAGCCTAAATGTAACCTTAATAATAGATTTAATTTGTTGATATTCTAATAATTTGTTTTTATCAATTCCATATTGTGTAATTAATGTATTTAATGGGATAAAGTCTGTTCCTTCAAATATAGGTTCCAGGTATTCAATTCCATTGCACCTCCAGTCCGGAAAACTACGGGTTATTCTAGATGGGTGTACGTCTACATGGGATTGTTGTAGACTCTGTCATTTTTAGAAATTCCCACCATGCTGTCAGAGAGGAGCTGATATTTATTCCTTTAAAGCATTCATGTCGTTTTATATTTGAGCTAATAAATGGTAGGTCTGAAAGTTTTATCTTATTGCATAGTGTCTGTTCTACGTATATCCAGGACTCATTTAGGTAGCTATGTTTTAACCATCTTGAGATGTATTGGAGCCTGTTGGCTAAGAAATAAATGATGGAAGTTTGGTAGATCTAGACCTCCTTGTTCTTTGGTCTTCTGCTGTGTTTTTAAGCTGATACGTGGGGGGTTATCTTAACCAAAGAAATTTAGAGACAGAGGAGTCCAGAGATCTAAACCAGTCTAGTGATGGTTTACTTGGGATCATTGAGAATAAGTAGTTGATTCTGGGCAAAACCATCATTTTTATTGAAGCAAGCCTTCCCATAAGTGATATGGGTAGGGATTTCCATCTAGCAAGATCATCTTCCACTTTTTTTAAAAGTGGGATGTAGTTTAGCTTTATTAAATGTGCCAGTCTTGGTGAGACATTGATACCTAAATAAGTAATATTCCCTGACTACAGTTGTGTATTAGTTGGATTCTGGACAGAACAATTGATTGGAAGAACTGTAGATTTTAACCAATTTATAGAATAATCTGAAACGTTTGAGTAAGAGTTTATCAACCCAATTACCTGAGAGAAAGAGGTTTGTGAATGCTGGAGAAAAAGTAATACATCATCTGCATAAAGACTGATTTTATGTCCTATGTTATTGCATGTTATGCCTTTAATATTGTGAGTTTGCCTGATTGTTGCAGCTAGTGGTTCAATAAAAATAGCAAACAGGGAGGGAGAGAGAGGACATCCCTGCCTGGTACCTCTCTGAAGATAAAACCTAGATGATGTTTGGTTATTAGTCCTGATACATGCTGTTGGTGAACTGTATAATATTGTCAACCAGTTTATAAAAGAATTTCCAAAGCCAAATTTATGTAAGGTTGCAAATAAGAATTTCCAGTTAACTCTATCAAACGCTTTTTCTGCATCTAGAGATAATATATTAGTTTTAATGTTTTTACAGTAAGAAAAATCTATTAAATCTATTAGTCTACGTGAATTTGTGGATGAATGTCTCCCTTTAATAAAACCAGTTTAATCAGGATGTATTATAAGAGGGGTTACTTTCTCTATCCTTTTTCCGAGGGCTTTGCAGATTATTTTAAGATCAATATTAATGAGGGATATGAGACGATAGCTGGTAGGAAACATAGGGTCTTTACCTGATTTTAGTAGAAGACTAATGTAGGCAGAATTCATATTTGGTGGAAGTCGGCCATTTTTTCTTGGTTTCCAGCAGCATTCTGTGGAATGTTGGTGCCAGAATATTCCAGAATTCTTTATAGAACTCTGCTGGAAATCCATCTGGGCCTGGAGCCTCTTTATTGGGCATGCTTTGGAGGGCCTCCTGGAGTTCAGCCGCTGTTGGTGGTGAATCCAGGGCCATCGCTTGACTTTCAGATAATTTAGGTAGTGTTATGTTATCCAAAAAAATTTCAATTTCATGATCTGATGGGTTTATCTTTGGTGAGTATAAAGCCTTGTAAAATTCTTTAAAGGTGTTGTTTATTCTTCCAGGATCATATACTGTATTCCCGGTCTGATCTTTAATAGCAGATATAGTTGTTTTTTCTTTATTAATTTTAAGCTGGTTGACCAAAAATCTACCTGATTTATTACCTTGTTCAAAGTTTTCTATCCTAAGTCTTTGAATTAAGAACTGGGTCTGTTTATTAATAATTTCCTTTAATTCTAGCTTTGCTTTACGGATTTTGCCTAGTCTCTCCTCATCTAGAGAAGCTTCTAATGAATTAATAGTTTCTTCTAATTCCTGAATAAATTTTTTTCCATTTTCTTTTTATTTGATGAGAATGAGATTATTTTACCTCTAATCACAGCTTTCCCTGCCTCAAGGATGGTGACATACCATGTAGGTCATTATATTCTAAATAAGAAGCCCACTCTTTTTCAAAATATTTAATAAATTCTTTATCCTTAAGTAATGATATATTAAATCTCCAATTTTTGCTTTGAGGCGTTTCTGTTTTATTTACTAAAGTTAGGGAAACAGGAGCATGATCGCTAACAGCTATAGGGTGTATCTGTGTCTGAAATGTCAGTCAACAGTGAGCTGCTGACTAACAAATAATCCAGTCGAGAATATGAATGGTGGACATTTGGGAAGAAAGTATATTTTTTGTCATTGGGGTGAAGAGATTGCCATGAATCACAAAGTCCATAATCGCTCATGTACTGTTTGACTATATCTATAGATTTCCAGCTGCGCTGAGTCCCTGCTGTGCTGAGCCTGTCTATTTCTTCATTTAAACCAAAGTTGAGGTCGCCCCCAAGAAGAAGTGGGCAATCCATGTGTTCAAGGAGCACAGAGAAGAAGGAATGAAAGAATGAGGGGTCATCAACATTTGGACCATATATACTGACAATACATAACTTTCGGTTATGTATAAATAGTTTTATTATAGTAAATCTACCCTCTGGATCTGTAACTGTAACTATTACTGTAAAATTAAAATTTTTATTTATTAATATTGCTACTCCCCTTTGTCTAGAGTTATAGCAGGCAGAAAACACATTAGGAAACTCAGGGGATTTAAGATCAACTGCAGCTGAGGTATATTTATGGGTTTCTTGTAATAAGACGACATCTGCCTTCAATCTTTTAAGCTGGTTAAGAATCTTAACTCTTTTCTCTCTGGTGCCAGCTCCATGAACATTCCAAGTGACAAACCTTAGAGTAGCCATAGTTTTGAGACAAAAGTTGTAAAGTCCATATCACCATAGAAACAGATAAATACAGGTGCATTATTAGTTTGTGCTTGGGGTTGCCTGGTTGAAAATCCAAAAGCCGAGATATAAAAAGAGAAAAATAGAAGAAAGTTGTGAAGGTGTTAAGGGTGAGAGAGAAAGAAATAGTTATATTATGAAAAAAATTCTTTGTGTTTGTGTGTGAGTGATAAAACAAGAAAAAAGGGATGACAAAGACATTTGGTGATAGACATGTGAAGATGAGAAAAGAGAAAAGAGCCAGTAAACCAGTGCTTAGCCCTGGCCCCGCCCACATTGAGTAATGTAAACAACTTTACAGAGCTGTGCTAACATTAGATTATAGTTGACTGATAAAACAACTCTTATCTGACCAGTGTTACATGACTAATAAAGCCAAGGAGTAAGCTGGGGGTCCCTGAACAGCTGCCCATTAACATACAGTTTATCTACCGCTACTGTAGCTCTGGTGCCTTCACTGATATATTTCTTCCTGATTGGGAACAAAACGCGCCTTCTATCCAGGATCTCCTTCGGATATTGATCGTTAACGCTATAATTCGTTCCCCGCAGCTCTCTGCCCCGGCCTCTGACCTGCTCTTTTTGCTTGTAATGCTCGAATTTAGCAACAATTGGTCGCGGCCGGCTGTTGTTGGGCTTCTTACCTCCTAGGCGGTGGACGCGGTGAAAAGTGATGTTTTTACCGTGTCGCTTGGGAGCTTTAACTGGTGTTGGAGAAAATCTCGGACGGTGGATTCAGTGTCGTCCTCAGCCTGTTCTGGGATCCCGGAAAAAACAAGATTGTCCCTGTATATCCAAGATAGTTTCTTTCATCCTCTTACTTTCCCCGGACAGCTGCGTCATCCCCTCGGTGAGTTTCTTTACACCGTCTCTCAGCGTTTGGTTTTCTGCAGCGAGCGATGCTACCTGTTGTTGGCTGAACTCCAGGGATTCCCTTAGAGCTTGAAACTCTTTGTGTAGAACCTCAACCAGGCCCAGACGAGTGTCTAGGCTGGTTAGCTTCTTATCTATTGAGTCCAGGACATCGCTGTAGCTTTTCTCTGGAGAGATGGTGGAGGTGCTGGCCTCAGAACGGGTGCGTTTTTGTGATGGTGTGCTTGTCGGCACAGCAGAGGTGGATTTTTGTGGCTTGCCCATAACAATGTTGTCAAAGCACTCGTCCAAGTAGCTTTCCAGGCTGTCCAAGGTTTCCTCATCCAGTTTGTTTTATGGAGAAATACAAAATAATGGTTATTATTATCAAATGTTTGCTATTCGTTATTCTCTCTAAATACAATGTTATTAGACAAAACTAAATTTATCAGCTATAAACAGTATGTAGAATTCAAGGATCTCTCATAACATTTATGAATGTTGGTGTTGACAACACTTAGAAAGATAAAAACTGAAAGTCTGAATCAAGACCCAACGTGTTTAAAGGTGAGTGCTTCTTGTTTCATGTCTATAGCTGTATCATCTTTATGTCGCCATTTAAAGCCTCTTCCAAACATTCTCGTGAGTTCATTGAAATTGTATTTGTTGATCTGTATATATAAGGATTTACCTATGAGAGAAGCAGCAGTTGTTTAAACAAGCAGAATTAAATGTAATAAATCTTTAGTATCAGCGTTCGAGTTGTGTAAATGGCTTTTGGAATGGGTGAACATGATTACAGCGAGTAAATATTCAGAGATATGTAAATGTCAGTTTCACGTAATAAATGTAAGTGTGCATTACATTTTCAGCACATCTGTTTCAGATTGTTTTCTAATGTTTGTTCCTGTGCAATTTACATTTGGTCTAGATATCTGAATGTTTCTTGTTGATTTTTCATATTTACATACACATGTACTTTTCTGTGTTACTTTTTCTCTTGTCTTTCCTGTGAAATATATTCTGCAAAGCCCAGACAGAAGCTGTGAACCTTGTTGTGAAAATTCTCTGTGTAGGTGGAAGAGTTGAAAGTGTGAGTTGAGGTTTTGTGGCTGAAAACAAGGAGCATCTCACCCGCTCTGTGTTTCGGCTGCGTTTGTGGAGGCTGAGGCGTCTCAGCCTCTCTTTATGACAGATTTCTCTTTATATTACAGCTGAACGTTGGTGTAAAAAGGACGGCCGATGAAAGACAGTCCTGCTGGTGGATTCTGAGTTACTGACATAAAGCACCTGACAAGGCTGATGTTTTAAACTGCTGAACATTTATTCACATCCCAGCTACAAAAAAAAACAACGCTGCATGCCTGAGAATTTGGTGTACTTCACCATTGAAAGCATTTGAAGGTGTTTTAGGGTGGCTGCACATAATTTTAGGTCATCACTGGTAAACTGGGATTTTTCAGGGAGTAACGGACAGTCTCAGCCTGACCTGAGTTGAGCATCTAGACATGATTAAATCTCCCTTTATTCTAAACAATCATGTCCCTCACATTAAGTTTGATTTCCAAGAATTGAGCGCTCTAATATCCTCTAATCAGCTCCATTTATAATCGACAGTGAGGCATTTAGCGTTGTGTGTGCATAGGTCTGCGTCCGTCCGTCCTTCTTTCTTGCATGTGTCTGTGAACTGCAGACACCCTATCGTCTGGTTCTTGTGTGGTTTTCCACCCCAACACCGACTGTCTAATGAAGAAGTGAAAGGCCATGGGCGGAAGGCGGATAGGGGATACATTTCAGTGTGTGCCTGTGTATGCGTGTGTTTGGGTGTGTGTAATTAAAGAGTATTGCCGGCAGGGGGGACCTGTGTTAGAAAGGGTCACTAAGAGAGCAGCAGGCCATCACCAAGCTTTGGTCATTAACTACCTACACAGCCAATAAACGCCGCTGGATGTTGGTGTGTGCGTGTGTGTGTGAATGCGTGCATGCGTGTGTGTGTGTGTGTGTGTGTGTGTGCGTGTCAGGGGGTCAGCTACTAAATCAACTGTGCATCGGTACGAGCCTTAAACAGTTTTAAATGTTTGTGCCTCCATCGTTAAGCTTTAGCTGAGTTAGGGTTGAATTAAAGCTTTTTCTGTTGGTGTGGTAAACATTAGACAAGGACAACATATAAAAGATAAGTTACCCTTCCACAACATGAAACATGGTGGTGGCAGTATCAGGCTGTGGGAATGTTTTTTTGTTTTTGTTTTTATCAGCGAACCTTGTCACACTTGATGGGAAGATGGATGCATAAATAAAAAGTAATCCTTAAAGAAAACTTTAAAATATTTGACACTCGGGTGTAGGATCACCTTCCAGCAAAAGGGATGGGTGATATGAACTTAAAATTGCATCATGGTATATTATGTTGTTTTTTTTTAGACAACGATAAATTGTTTAAAAATCCATACTTTGTTTAGTTTGTGAAAAAGTTCAAGATATTGGTCTATACGTGTAGGACTGTTCTATCACTTTTGTGTAAAATGCCTGGTAATCGTGGCAGTAGTTTTATAAACGGCTGCTACTGAGACGTCATGCTGCCTGTTAACCAGAGGTTCTATAAATGTGTAATTGCTATATTGCCTTTTTAGTGTTGGTGGGTTAACACCGGGGGCACGCACCTTACCTATAGTGCAATACATAAGTTTTGATTCATCCCCAATCTCTTTATACTTTGCTCTCCTAAGTATCTCAACTTTCTTGTAATAAGTGTTTTGATCACTGTTTTCCCAGCTTTTCTTTGGCCTTAAGCAGTTTTGTCACTTTTTTTAGTCAGCTGCTTGACCATTTGACCATTTTAAAAAGATTGTTTTATTGTGTCTGTTTAAGCCACTTACCTCTGATCCTGGAGTCAGTAAGGTAATAAAAAAGCCTCCCGAGCTAAAGGAATGAACCAGTGTTTTGTTGACACATAACAGGCAATTTAGCAAAGAACAACTTCAAATTGGATCCTGAGGCACTTTTGTAACTACCTGACTGCCTGTCACAAAGACACAAATTGCTCTCATTTCTTTTGCTGAATCTTTGAAAAATACCAAAAGATAACACAGTTTGACAGACATAAAATTGTGTTTTAGTTTCATCAAGGTGATTCCTACAAAGGTTTTACTCAAAACTTGTCTCCTCCTACTTTTCCTCAAACATGTGATTTTCTGATGCTTTTAAACCCCTCTAGGTAGTTTTTTTAAGGCTGTAATTTTTCTTGTTAAAAGAAAGCAGTTTTTTGATCATCCAGATAATCTTTTGGTTTTAAATTGGGTTTTGTTCAAATTTTTATCCATCAGATTGCATTCTCCTTTAATTATCTCATCTACCTTCAACACACCGGCAGGAACTGAGCAGCAGAATTCACTTTACCTGTGTTTATTTCTTTCATTTTACTCAGAACAGCCCTTTCAGGTGTCTGTTTTACCATCTGTGTGCATGCATCTATGCACATACAGGCCATCTGCACACAGTTATCAGTTTTCTCTTTCTTCAGGAGCTTCACAGGTTGATTGGTTAGCTTTAGAGGTAGCAGTGGGAGTCAATGCGGGAGCTCTGGGGCATAAAAGGGGAGGCGCCGGGCGGTGCGTTACCAGCCACGGCGCCTTCCCTCTGGGCTTCCACCTCGGAGCACTGCTCTGGTAGCTTGGAGGCAGCTTCAGGCTCCTGGGTGCTGGGAGGAGATGCTTCAGAGACAGAGGCAGTGTGAGGAAGAGGGGGACATGTGTATGTGTGTGTTTGTTTGTTTGTGTGTGTTCTGTTGGGGGGGGGGGGGGTCAAGCAGATTTGTTTACTGGTAATTAATTCACCTGATTGACATAACAGCTGCCGGAGCTATGGGAAGGCAGAGGCATATGTGCAGGTTTGCTTGGTATGTGGTATATACAGTGTGCACACTCAGCACGTGTGCGTGTGAATTTTTCTGCAAACCTGTTACAGGTTTTTGTGTGCAAGAGGCAGAGAGAAGCCTGTGACACTGAGGGAATTTCCATGTCATAGCATCGGGAGCGGGGTTCCCGACAGTGCGGCCCGGCAGCTCTCTGTCTTCCATCGATTAGGCCCGTCTGTCAGCTGGCAGCCCTGCTTACACACTCCTGCCTTTCCGCTAATCTTTATAGAGTTGAATTCGCTGACAGACTTATTGGAGCACTTGAAGCTGAGGTAAGAGGAGGAGAAGGAGGGCTTTGACAGAGGGGCAAATGAGGGAACTGAGAGCAGAGTTTGACAGCGGTGACAGTAAGGCGCAGCTTGAAGACTGATTCCTGGTTTGGCTTACAGAAACCACTGCAAAGAAGCCCCCTGTCTGTAGGTCAAAGATTACACTATATATACACATTAGCCCCATTTACAGGGGAATTCATTTAAATGGATAATACTATAACCTGTTGTTCTGCATGTACAGGGTCTAGCAAAATTATTTGTAGTTTGAAGCTCCTTGAGGTTATAGAACAATATCCCAAGATTACAATATTTCCCCAGGGCCATGTTCAATTCATCATCAGTATGGCACAGCTTCAAACCTACAAGAACCTGGCTGTCTAACTAAACTTACAGCCCATCCAAGGAGAAAATTAATCAGAGGAGGGACCAATTAACTTTGGAGAAACTGCAGAGATCCACAGCTCAGTTGGGAAAATCTGTTGATGTCATTGTTTGTGCACTGTGCAAGTCTGGCCCTTGTGAAGGAACGCCATACGAAGTTCTGTTTAAAGTTTGCATTAAGTCTTGCAGAGGTTGAGCTATTTTGTGAAAAAAAGGAAAACAAAATGTCCCCCAAAACAATTACAGCTATAACTGCAATGAAAGTGTTGATTTAGAGGGGCTGAAAAGAAATGTAAAGAACCATCCCCAATTATTCAGTTTTTTATTTGCAACAAAATGTGAGAACTATGCATCATTTTCCTTCCACAACTATGTGCTACTTTTTGTTCTATCCCATAAAATCCAAAAAAATACACTGAAGTGCTTACAGGGTATGAATACTTTTGTAAGGCACTGTATATCCTTCAGATTATCAGATTAATCTTAGAATATTGAAGCCTTTGCTTATTAAGAACACATTCCATTCAGTAGCAGTTTGTTATCTGTCACCCTTGTCAGCAGATTTCTTAACGTTTGTGAACATGCCTGTGTTTTTGTATTGTCAAGGGTTAGGGTGATCCTTCACAGTCTGAAAGAAACACAGATAAATACACATATTCACAACACCAGCGGGTCAGTATCAGTGTTGTTGTGGCCAGTAGGTAGTCGTGTGTTGGCCTGCTTGTCTGGAGCCAGATAACAGCAGATCCATTACCCCCTGGAAGCCGAGGTCTGATCACCACGCAGATATAGCCGCTCACTCACAGCCTGTGTGCTGCAGCCAGCCTCCTGCATGGAGCTAAAGAGGATCACAACCGGGGGCCAGAGCAAAGCTGAACCCCCTTCTGTATGAGTCAATTATAAAATGCACATCACAGGATAATGCAACATAGGAGGGAAAGTTGTTAAAGGGAAAGTTACGCATTTTTTAACTCGCCTTATTTATGACTTAGAGCTAGGCATTGACGGATATGAGATTCTGATTACATGACAACCTTGAGTTAGTAAATATTACATTTCCATGGTTTCACGATATTAGGTTATTTACACAAAAGTTTAAAATAAAATTGTACAACATGAAACTATTGCTTTTATTTTAAACAGAAAGGCCAAAACATTTAGTGGTACTTTTTAGGTTTTGATATGATTATCCTTTTTTCCTTTTTTTGCCCTCTGTGCAGGAACACCAGGAGAAGTACAAACTGAAATTTGCTGGATAATTAGTTGGGCTGCAGTCAGGTGCTAAACACATGCCACTCATAGCTTGCCAACTGTAGTTTTAAAACAATGTTGTGTTAATATGGGCGATGGGTGGTACTCAATTTATATCAACACATTGAATACCAGTGTTTTTAACACCCTTATTGTTTGAAAACCGCTTAATTTAGTATTCTTGTAAATTTGGGAAAATGGTATGAGTCAATGCACAATAGGTGTATGTGGGGAAAGGGTTGGGGGGCAAAGCAGGCACTTTCTCTGGCATTTTCTTTGACAGAAATTTGAAGTAGAAATGATATGATGGAAAAATGTGCCTTTTTGAAGCTTCCTGACTTTTTAGATGAGTAATGGATTAAAATGCTTTTACATCACTTGATACCCAAGCAACAGGAGGAGTGCAGTGTACCTTCTTGGCCAACATGTTTCTCCACTAGCCTGCGTTCAGTCTCTATGGTAACCAACTTCTGTTCTGGCTAACGGTTGTGGTACTCTTTTCTACCTATACTGCTGCTTCAGATTCCATTTGTTTCAACATCAAAATAGCTCACATTAGCTGGGTTTTTTCAGTTTAAAGGATGTTAGCTTCCAGCACTGCTAAGACATCCAGAAAGTCATCGCACATGTCTCTTAGTTATGACTGTACATGCTTATGGGTGTGCAGGCCATGTATACTTACAGCTGTGGATCATACATCTTATCTAAATGGGAACCTTGAGAAGAAAAATATTTTTAAGAAATGCTCTGGTTAGGGGTTGCTGGCTAGCCTCTGTCTTCAAGCACACCGCATTGTGTGCATCTTTGACTGCATCAGCTCAATTTTCTTCTCATCATTTGGCTATGCTACTACTCCTTTGTTTCAAGTCTTCTATTGTCTTCCACAAATCATCAGATTTTATTCTTAAGTTCCATTAAAGAAAAGAAAGAATACATGGATTTTCTGGCATTAAGCTAAAAAATAAATTTAAACTGCTGCAAATGTGCACACAGACATAATCATTCTACTTCTCCCACAATGAATAAAATAGAGACAATGCGAGAAGGAGCATGCAGTCGTTAAAATTAAGTTGGTGTCATTGCCATGGCTGAGTCTGACAAGCCTTTTGCAATGGTTTCAAGTGATAATGTATGAATGTCATCATAATTCATGCTGGTTATAGCATCGTAAATTGCTTAGACAGTGGAATCAATATACTGATCTAACTTTTACCCTAAAATATATTTGAACAAATATGGAAGTACGAATCTGACAACATCCTTTTGGTCCCCTTGTTATCATGTTTCTGATGATGAACAGTGAGTGTTTTTTCTTGGAAACCATCTTACCATCGGACTTTAATGGTAAAATGTATCCCATGAGGTTTACTCAATAATAACTGCAAAAATTATATAAGATGTCTCACTTATTGCTTTTTGCCACAGCATGGGCATAAAAATAGGCTTTAAATAGAAGCTGATGTGGGTTTTTAATTCCCATAAATGTCCAGGAAACCAAGCTCTAACAGTTTATTGTGAATGACTGGTTGATATTAAATGGTGACCAAAAAGAATGATTTGTTAGAAAATGGAAGCTGGCAGAGAAAAATCATGTGTGAGATGATGTTCTTGTGAAATGACGTCTTGAAACACGGCTATGATTATTAGCAGACGTGTTTGTGGAGGTGCTGGTGTGTGTGACGAGGTAATGCTGTGCTGGTATTGTGTTGATGGTTTGTTTGTGTGCAGCAAGAGAAAAAGAGGGAGATAGCTGTGGCAAACAGGGCAGCTATCAAAAGCCACAGGCAGCTTTAGACTGTGTCTTTTCTATTTCTTTCTTCTTCTTCTTTCTCCTTCTTCTCTCATATTTCTCTCTCTCTCACACTCTCTTTCTCTCTCTTATTCCATCCCTCCCTCTCTCTGCTCCCTGGCCATGCTGATGATTGACGGCCTGAGGGTTTTAATGGGCGCTGGAGAGCAGGAGCTGAGGTCGGGGTTGTCATGGCAACTAGGAGAAGGGGCCTTTTGCTGCTGCTTCACCTGCAAACTGTCGAGCAACACACACACATATATACACACACACACACACACACACACACATGGCCACACGTACCTCCATGCCAGCACCACCTCTTTCATTCACTCTTCCTCCTCTCCCTGAGATCTCTCTTTCTTTGCTCATTTTCATTTCATCCTCTGTTTCTTTGTCTTTTCTCTTTGTTACTGCTAATGCTCTCGGAAACAGCACAGCTGGTTAAATGTGTGTACTTTATGTGTGTGCGTTTGTATTAAAATCCAGAATATAATCCATTGTTGTTTTTTTAACCTACTGTAATGGGGGGTTGGGGGTGGATGGGAATTGTATTCTTTACTTCTTGATTCCCAGTTTTTTTTGTACAAAACGGTAAAACTCCAGGCTTTAAGGAACAAGTCAAAAGCAAGTTTGTTATAACTGAAAGTAAAATTCTCTCACTGGATTTATGCCACCTAGCCTGCCTATGTCATTGAATTACTGTAGCACCAGCCAACCTTTACATGTGGGGCCCACATAGGTAGGAAGTGGGCCCCCCAAATGGGCCCCAGATGGAATCATTCATATGTTACATAGTGGCCCTGCTATTTTGCATATATAGATTTGATCTAGGACAGCTCTGGGAAACAAGGGGGACGTCTCTGGGTCCTACAAACTACATTTGGTGCCCACCCTGTTTTGCTGATGTGTTGCATTTGGTTAACCCCTATGGGTCCATTTCAAGAGGCCTATTGTAAGCCCAGGATCATTTAGCGTGAATTCAACTTGAGGAAGATCCGTATGGGGCCCACATATACACACTGGCTACAGGGTTGTAAATTCAAAAACTGTACAGTTTATCTTTAGGCATTAGCTCGATTAGCACCGGATCTAAATTGAGATACAGTATATACAGACCCTTTCCAAAAAATTATAATATAATGGAAAAGTTTATTTATTTCCATAATTCCATGCAAAACGTTAAACTCCCGTAGATTATAGATTCAGGGCCCACAACTTAAACGATTTCAAGTATTTAGTTGTTTATTTGTACATAATTTGGGCAGCTCATGGCAAATGAGCTGGCAAAATGTGGCAGGAGAAGATGCAAAAGCAGAAGAGTTGACCGTGGGCTTCAGCAGATTATCAAAGAGAAAGGATTCATGAATCTGGCAGAGATGCAAAAAGAGTGGAGTGATGCGGGAGTCATAGCTTCAAAAACCACCACATTCAGACTCGTCTCAACTGGGCCAAGGAGAAGAAAGACTGGACTGCTGGCCAGTGGTCCAAGGTCCTCTTTTCCGATGAAAGTAAAGTGTGCCTTTCATTCAGGAATCAAGGTCCAAGGGTTTGGAGGAAGACGGGTGAGGAACAGAACCCAAGCTGCTTGAGGTCCAGTGTGAAATATCCACAGTCAGTCATGATTTGGGTGCAATGTCCGGTGCAGGTGTTGGTAAACTCTGCTTTCTTAAAGCCAAGGTCTCTGCATCAGTCTACCAGAATGCTTTAGAGGACTTCATGATTCCTTCTGCTGAGGATCTGCATGGAGATACAGATTTCATCTTTCAGCAGGACCTGGCCCCTGCCCATACCACCAGAAGCACCAAAACCTGGTTGGATGCCGATGCCATCACAGTGCTTTACTGGCCAGCAAATTCGCCGGACCTAAACCCCGTTGAGACTCTATGGGGTGTTATCAAGAGGAAAATGAGGGGAACCAGACCCAAAAACAAAGAAGAGCTGACAGCAAGCATCAAGGAAATCTGGGCTTGCGTAACTCCCAGGCAATGCCACAGGCTGATTGCTTCAATGCCATGGAGCATCGAGACAGTGATTAAGGCAAAGGGATTCCTTACCAAGTATTGAAGATTGACATATCTTTTTGAAAGTACCATATTTTAACTGATTTGATGTGATCCTAATTTATTTATTTTTTCCCTGCAAAAACTGAGGAGTAAATGGTGATTTTTTTTTTATTCCTTTTTTCGTTGGTTTTATGAGCTGGAAGCCCAAATTGTGTACAGATAAACAACTAAATCCTTGAAATCGTTTAAGTTATGGGCCCTGAATCTATAATCTATGGTTGTTTAACAGAAGTTGAATGGAATTATGGAAACAAATAAATTTTTCCATGATAGGTCCGGTGGTGCCGTTTTCATTTCAAACAGTAGACGTTACTGCACAGAAAATCTGTCTGTGTTCAACAACTGGTAGCAGAAGAAGAAGTTTTAGAGGAGGTGCTAATATAAAACTGACCTGATAAGTGTTCCTTGTAGCTGCTTTTGAAGTGATTATAACAGCTTAAATATTCTCTTCATAGTTATATTTAATGGACAAAAAGTTGTAGAAAAGAAAATGCTTTCAGACTGTGTCTAGCACTTTTTTTGTTTGGAGAGTCCCACTTGTTGCGTGTGCAGAAATGTACATAAATCAGGAGGTGCATGTCCAGTCAAAACATCAGAACAGCTCCAGTCCCAAAAGGATCTGCATTATCTGAAACACCATTCTTGAGGACCAAAACGGCCAGCATAGATCAGGTGTCAGAGCTACAGGGTATGGGGGATTTTGCCATAATAATAATTTTGAAATCTAAAATATGCATCTGAAGCAATGTATACTGTATATCCATTAAAGAGAATGAGAACTGCAGCTACTATAGACTGAGAGATCAATCAATCGATTAAACTTTATTAATGGAGCACTTTTCTTTCAGCCACACACTTTAAAAATGAACAAACTAAGCTAACACACACACAAAGAAAATAATAGCAATGATAAGAGGAAGGTGAAGATATTAAAATAGAAATTAATCTGTTAATTATAGTCAGTGAAGAACTTTGGATAAACAATAACTGGTGAAAAAGACTTAGGAACCGAGAGGTTATGCATGCGATGTTTATTAGATTCTGTAATATCAGTTGTTGTTGCACTCAGAGGACACACAAAAATCCAGAAATCGTTGCAGCTCCTCATATGAGATCATCAGCTTTTCAGTTTTTTTTATAAATCTGCTTTTGAAAAAGCAGAGTTAAATCCCGTTCCCCTTTACTTTTTACTCTAGTAGATACTCTTGACCTCTGCTTCTTCATGTTTCTCCACTGTTGAGTTCAGAAGGAGCTGAAGGAGTTAACACTATGACCTAACAGTAATACAGTGGCACCTTTGTTGGGCACTGTGCCACCTCTAGTCACCTTTGCAGAGAAATCTGTTTCTTTCTACATCCTCTTTTTCCTCTGGTACATGCTGGCTGTCTTCAATATTTTTTCCCTACTGACTAGCATTTTTGAGAGTCCCACAGAATCACACCCCCTCACCAGGGTTGTTGTGTCTGGCCTCATGGCCTTGGGGCCTCCTTACTTAGCGCATGTGCTGTGCATTTCAGGTAGGGCAAACTGGGATGGTTTGCAGTGGAAGTGAGTAGAGATCTGCATTTTGTGGAAACAAGTCCATGATTAATGAAATAGGAATGGTGACACCATTGTAAAAATTATTCATGCGGGAATTTTCCTCATGTTAAAGGTTATGTTTAGGCAACTGAACCTTTGTGATCTGTGGTAGAGTAACAGACTCTGACTGACACAGACTTCTTTCATGGCAATCCATCTTCTGAGGGCAACATCAAAGCCTGTCAGAAAAATATAAAGTTTGTATTGAAAGTAATGGAAACAACCAACATCGTTTGCCCTAAATTTGGCTCTCAGGGTAACTTTTTGTTGCTCAACTTTGACCTTAACGACGTGTGAATGTCAAGCTAAGGCAGGACTGAACACCAAAGGTCAGTTTTATCCTCTCGAAAGGAAATCAGAGCAGCAAGCGTTGCCTTACTTCTTATCTCTGCTGAAAATAATTGGAATTGAGAAACTGCTACAAACTTTAATTCATTCTATTGGGATTTTAGGTGATAGACCAACACAAAGTGGTTCATGAAGACAGCAATATATGGATTTGCAATTTTTTGACAAATATAAATCAGAAAAGTTTGGTGTGTATTATTCCTTAAATCAAAAGGTTGTAGTCTTTTGCGGTATGTCACTGTCCAGCTTCATCTAGAGAAATATGTGCCAATTCCTCATGGTAAGATAGCTCACGCTCAATCAGATTGGATTGAGTGTCCATATGTTTTCAAGTCTTACCACAGATTCTTAGGGCTAGAGTTTGGGTTTTCTTATACACCAACATTTTGATTTAAACCATTCTATTATTGCTCTGTTTGTACAGTATGTTTAGGCCCATTGTCCTGCTAGAAGGTTAACCTCCACTGCAGTCTCAAGTCTTTTGCAGCCCCTATAGCTACAATGGCTTTCTTCTTGCCACTCTTAGCCTTATTTGCAGAGCTCATGAGCTTTGGATCTCTACAGCTCCTCCAGAGTTACCATGGGCCTCTTGACTAATTCTCTGATTTAAGCTTTTCCTGTCCAGTTTAGATGGATGACCATGTGTTGGTAGGTTTGTAGTTGGTCCATACTCTATTTTGAAATGATAGATTGAACAGTATTTTTGTCTTGTGGCCTTTATGATGTAATTTTTAGAGCACCAACTAACAATTCTTCAGATCCCTTGTCATCGGATATTTGGTGCTGCATTGTTTGTTTTAGGGCATGCCAACACAGTTGGACTTTTTCTCACTCTCTAATATTTTAGCCAATTCCAAGAATATTTTAACACCTTCCTCCTGCCACTTTTTGTTGCTGTATTTAACAAGATTACTGAGGAAAAAAAGTGTTTTCTTTTGTGTCTTTTTAGAGTGCGGCCGCTGCTCCCAGTCCAGTGATGGGCAACATGCCACCCAATGATGGCATGCCAGGAGGACCAATGCCCCCTGGCTTTTTTCAAGTAAGAATCTTTCCTGAGATTTCGTCTCCCTATCCACTGTCATTATTGCTGTTCATCTATCATACACCCCAAACAGACCCTTCCCCCTCACTTAGCCTATTTAAGCCCATCCTTCTGTCTCCTCCTCCTTTTTTTAGCCCCTTTAGCCATCCTAATCCCTGTCCAGATGTGTTCCCTTCTCTGTCCTGCACATGTCCCATATGTTCTTGGGTTGTTGGGATGTTAGCCCCTGGTGTTCTCTGTGATCTTTATTTCTCTATAGAGTTTGCTTTAATACAGTGGCTTTTTTCAGAATTAATACATGTTGATTGTAGGGATTTATTTTAGGGGAGCAGATGAAGCTGTTTCTACTCTTGTTTGTTTCACTAATTCTACAAAGTGAGAACTTTAAAAATCTTGTGAGATCGTTCATACTCTTTGTTTCTACTTCTTTTTCTCCTTTTTTTCTAAAATGTGCACTCTTATACAAACATTTCAGCCACTAATTAAACTAGTAGCATGTTAAAAGTCATGAAATGTTTCATATAGTTCCCAAGTTATTAAATAAAGAGAGACCAATCACAGTAAATCTCACACAGATGTTCCTGACATTTTGTAGAAAACATATTTAATAAAGTATTGTGCTTCTTCCTTTAGAAAAAAATATTCCAAATGTATTTTTCTATTGTCACGACACAGTACTTACATTTCTTACAATGGAGTCTCAGATTATTTTTTACCTAAATGTCAGAAAACATTATTTTATTTCATAACTTCCTATTCAATTCCAACACATTTAAAACGTTTGATTTTACTGGACTGTTTAACAAAATTGATTTGCATGAATCAACATTTTGTGGTTTCTGATTTACTGATTACTTTTAAGAAACTAGAATAAAAAAAGATACAAGTAAAGCATTCAAAATATATTCTGCCTGCCTTCCAATCTGAGTTGTCATTAATTATTTATATTAAAAGTGGAGGCACACGTGGGAGCTTGTAGTCGTTGTCAAACAGTGTTTTAATATTTTAAAACAAAGACATAATGATATGAAATTTACATAAACTGGAGTTTTTTTGTATAAGCAAGAACTGTATCTAGCATGGCTAGCTGAGCTAAAACCTCAGTTTCTGAGTTCATTCTTAGAAAGAGTAGATGCCTACCAGTGAAATTTAAAAAAGGCTGCCAACATTTGTGAATCCAACCTGTTCCATGACAAGATTACTTGGTTATGCTCAATTTAGCCTTCCCATTATCAGTTGAAAGTCACGCTCTCTCTCACAGCCTAAATGAAACAAGACATCTTGACAAATTTCCTTTTATATGGTTTCTTCCATATCTGTGCTTCCTCTAACTTCATTTTAAACAACTGATAGTGAAACTAGCGACGTTTGAGTCTTTTCCCCTCAGTAACAGTGTCCACACAGAAGAGTGTTGCTGTCCTCAAGAGCTGGTAGCACTTATTATGGTGCATTTGCTGGTCAGAAAGAGATTGGATATTTGAGTTTTCAGCTGGTTGGTCACTATTCATGCCACATCAAACTGAAAACCAGTTGCTTTCTTGGTTCATCTTTATATATATTTAAATTATGTTTATGCACATTTGGCCTTAACATGTTACACAAATTTCTGCTTACTTTGTGTCTAATATATATGCACAATATTTAATGTTACACTTTAAAAGCTTTTGTCTTTTTACTTTGTGGTAGATCTTGACTGGCAGCACATTGTGCAGCCTTGTGTGTGCACGTGCGTGTGAGAATGTTAATGATGTATGAGTTGTGAGCAGGACACCGAGGAAGCTATCTGATGGTGTTGCGTGAGTGACATTGCTTTCCATAAATAGACGCTGTGCGCATGGCAGACAGACAGACAAGCAAGGAGAGTAGGCAGAAGGGTACAAGGAGAAGAGAGAGGGAATGAAAGGATGAATGGATATATTTACTTGCCTTCCTAATCTTTCCCTCTGTCTGCTTAACTCAGTTATCATATTCTAAGGTGGAAAAACAAGAAATTGCAGTGTAAATGGCAAAGATAAAATGTTCTTTGAAATTATCCATAAAGCAAGCAGTATATCAGTGTCTTGTTCACATTACATCATTTTCCTTGAGCATTACACCTTGCTCTCCGCTCCGACAGTCATTCCCTAGTGAACTAATGGCTGCAGACCAATCTGAAAGTGCAGCCTACTGAGTTTTCTGCAACACGTTCATTCATTCAAATGAAGGGGGAAGCAGATTCTTCCCTCCCACATATTGTTGAGGTTTTCCTCACACTCCCATCGCTCCTCCTCAGCTACTCTGCGGATACAGCCGCTTGACTATCGTTGTAGAATTGTGAATGGATTATATGCCGTAAACTGAATTTTCCTGCTGCTTTAGTCATTTCTCAGTTGAACTTTGGGTCAGTTTTCCTCTCCCTCTCCCCCACCTCTCTCTTTCTGTATGTCTGCCATCCTTCTCCATGACATTTCCTCACTCCCTCTATTCCTCCTTTCCTTTGAAATTATTTTTTTTTTCTCAGACCGCCTCAGGGATGTGTGCAAACTCACCAGCATCTGTGGGTGCGCTGCTCATGTATGATCGGTCCATGTACACATGCTGCAGATATTGGTGGGAGTGCCGTGATAATTAACATAGCCAACCTTATCTCTGTTACTGGCTTTGATACTAGGAGAAAGAAGAAAGTGGAGTTGGGATGTCCACTTCAAGAGTTCTTGAATTGGGTAATCTTTTCTGCCAAATCAGAATGTATAGCATATAAATTTAATGTATGCTGTAGCTTTGACATTAACCTTAAAACCTATACCTACTCAGGTAGTGCAGAGCAAAAGACGTTGAAGCAAACTGTTTGCAAAATAAGAAATCCGAATTAAAGGCAAAACTGTAACAATTATAGGATTCCTATGTATTCAGGAACATTTGCCCAGATCATTTACATTATCATTAACATTTACCCATTAACCCAGATCTGAGTTAGAATGGAAAACAAGGCAAGGTATGGAAAAATATTTGTATTTTTTGGAATTTATTCCATCCTACAGTTTAAATATCCATCCATCCATCCATCCAGACATACAACCAACCAACCATAAACTTGTGTATTCATAGCATAAAAAATAGCAAAAACTGTATGAAGAACTCTGGAAATTTGAATCTGGAAAAAAATACAGAACATTCTTACTTGAAACCCTGCATTTAATTTGCTATAATTCTGTTTGACTTGACTTCAATGCAAAAAGCCAATATTCTGCCTGTTTTTCATAACTCTGCTGAGCTGTGCACATGCCCAGTTGGTTTAGTCTTTAAACACCTAATCTCCTCGAACATCTTTCTTTTGTTTGTGTTCAGTGTTGAGAATACAATCATTCACTCACTGCTTATATCATATAGCTGAAATCAAAGCTAAAAAGTAGCCTTTGTTTGGAAAGGAAAACAGAGGAATTAATAGCAAAGAATACATATACTGAAAACGGTGTACATTTGGACTGATGTCCTCCTCAACGTCCAGTCCTGGTGCATCATGGCCCTCTGGGGAGGGCAAGAAAAAGTGCAGATCACGGGAGATTATGGGAGGTTGAGGTTAATGAGCAAAGTTAACCAAATTAATGAAAGGCAAGACAGAGGTCTCAAGACTTTAAAAAAAACTAAAATAAAAGGTAAGCTGTGCTTTCTACATATAGACTATCATGTAAAAGTCCTGAATTACCTCTTATTTCATTATACTTTCCTACCAAGGAGAAACTTGGTGTTTTGGTTTTCTATTTTTGTGTGTGTGTCTTAAAAGATAGGACATAAAGGACATATCCTCTTTTTCTTTCTGTCTGAAATTAAATCAGACTAAATCTTACTTCCGATTCTTTGGGATTTCTAAAATCATTTATGTTTGCTAATTGCCAGAAAAATGGGAGAGTCTTTTTTTTATGACTTTACTTCAAGTCAAAAGTTTCCATCTGAACAATTTGGGAATGTCATGGGTTTGTGAGCTTCTGCAGCTTTTGAGTAGAGGCACACTAGTGGATGCTTTCTTGTGTGACATTACTGGAACATCAGGAAAAGAATTATGGACATTCAGATGTTTGGTTCATCCTTGGGTGCAGCCTGAAAGCCTGAGAACACCAACCCAACTGTGATAGCAGCATCATGTTGAAGGGGTGTTTTGCTGCAGGTGAGACTGATGCACTGCTCAAAATAGATGAAGATTAAAGGTTATGCAGAAATATAGTAAAGTAACATCTCAGCACATCTGGCAGGAAAGTAATACTTAGGCTCAAATTGGTCCAAATTAGTTACAAAGTGGCTAAAAGTCAATGAAGTCAGTTTTTTTGAGTTCCATAACAAAGCCCTAATCTCAGGCTCATATAAAGTTTGAGGGCAGAGCTGAAAAGGTGCAGAAGCAAAGCGATTTCAAACCTGACTTTTACACAAGTTCTGTCTGGAAGAATGGGCCAAATTTCCAGCAAACTATTGTGAGAGGCTTTATGAAGGAGACCCAAAACACTTGAAATGAGTCAAGCAGTTCAAACGGCAATTCCGTATAAGAGTCAGAAAATTTGTGCAAACTTCTGAATGTGAAGGAAGAAATAAAAACAATCTCTGTGAGGGGAAAAATGTTGTGTCTTTTCACACAGTGCGTGTAAACATCTGGTTTCAATTGTAGATGTTTAGGTCAGACAAATCTTTTGTCACATTTTGCCTACTGAAAGCTATTGTACTGTCATGCATGGAACATTTTTAAAATAGCCCCTAAAGTTCAAAAAAGCGTATGCCTGAAGAATTATTGTTCAACACCCCTTTAAGGAGTCAGTCTGCTTGGTGGCAAATTATAAAGAAATTAGCGGTCATTTTAAATGTCTGCATTTATATTTATATTCCAATTGAAGTTACAGTATTTTTGTTTTCCTAACCATATTACACAGTTTCCATGTAAGACATCCCAATCAGTCATCAAAATGATATTTTCTATGAAGCCTGTAAACCTGTCAAAGCAGGGCATAACTTGAAAACATTTAGCAACATAAACCACAACAGTAGGATTGAGTCGGATTTTATATTGAAGAATAAGGAGCCAAGCTATTAAAGACAAAGGTTAAATCTCAGTATTTGGTTAAAGCCATTGTTGCATCTCTACAGGAGGACACTTCAGTAAAGGGACATATTACAGTGATTGAACTCTTTCACCACTTGAGAAAAGATTTAACCAGCTCTCTGAAACATAATTTAAATGCCTTTTTTTCTACCTCAACTGAAAGAGCACTTGGAGTCAAAGTTGTAAAAAAAGACAAATGAGGATAGGAGTTCACTGGCATGTCTCCTCATTACTGCCAAGAAGAGGTACTATTTTCCACTCTTATTACTGGTGCTTATCCCTAAGAACTCCACAGCAAAATTGATATCTAATAATTCTCTGAATGACAGAATCCCAAATAATAAAAATACCAGTAGTCCAGCAGATGTTTTTCCTCATGTATTGTTTGTTGTTGCTTCTGGAGTAGCTCTGAACCACTGATAACAGTCAGTGCAGTTAAACAGTGTTTTGACTGTAGCCTCTTTCTCCCACTGTGCATGTGTCATCTCTATCCGCGCACTGTGTCCAACGTGCTGGGGTTTATCAGTTTGGAGACAGGTGTAGGAAATCTCTCCAAACACACACAGATGTGCATCTCCACATGAGCTGGGGAAACTATAGATGCTCAGAGAAAGAAGATCCCAGTTGGTAGTTTTATTACAATCTTTAATAAGCAAGTGGGCCAAGCCACGTTAAGGCAAATGACAGGGTGGGTATTTATATTTATAGCCCAATATTTTGTGAGTTCACTTGGTCTCTTTGTCTTTACATTGATTTTCTTTGTTCAGTCATTATAAGGATTGAGGCTTTAGCTTGTGTAAAATGCTTTATTAAGTCGATCTACAATTAAGTCCAACATTATTGATACCTCTGGCAGATTTAGTGAACTCTTGCTAAGCCAACGTTGCGACCTTGAATCTGATAGAGATTGTCTAGGGGGAGCTGAAGATTAGGGTGATGACAAGGAGGTTTTCCAACCTCAAGAATTGGAGTTAATCGTCAAAGATAAATCATCTAAATACCAAGGGAAACATGCAAAAAGCAGGATGGTTGGTTGTGGAAATGGCAATAAAGATTTTCCTATTCATAATTGAAATTAGTATAAATAATTGCATCAAATGTATCAAAAGTTTTTTTCAACATTGATACTGCTCTAACATAGGTTTATTATACTTTGAAAGATGCCTGTCCCATCTAATATCAGAACCCATCTTCTTGGTTTAATGAAAATACTTTCAAGTCTAAAATCCCAAAATAATTTTGGGCTTAACTGTACGTGTGTGTATATATATATATATATATATATATATATATATATGCTCAAATTATCATCAACCCTATAAGTTAGATTTTAGATTTCTAATGATGAAATTACTGTTTTACATGACTACGTTGAAATTAATGTGTTCATGAGTGGTGGGAGCGCTGGCACACAGTTCATCTTTCCCTGTTAATTGGTGTTTAAAAAAAATACAGTTCTAAATGTGGAAAAAAGAAGCCTCTTGTGAAACATGTATTAAAAAGTATGTTCAAAATAATCTAATAGCTGGAGACAAAACTACTAATTACTCTACACCCTTTGCTATAGCAGAGGTCTCAAATTCCAGTCCTAGCAGGCCAGTGTCCTGCAACTTTTAGATGAACATCTACATCAGCTCACTTAGATTAAATATTTAGGTCATTACCAGGGCACTACAGAACTTGATTGCATGCTGAGGAGTTGGATTGGATCGGGGATGCATCTAAAGGTTGCAGAACATCAGCCCCTGAGGACTGTGGTCTGGGACACCTATGGTACAGTATCAAAGTTGTAAAAATGCAACATTACTTACTTAATCTGCTCTGAAGATATCTCAGCTACTGAACAGAGAAAGGAGCTGCAGATTCTAGTTGTCTGCAGGTCCAACTTATCTGCAGTATGCACCCTGTGCAAGCAGGCTCCTCTGGACTAATGCACTGTGGAAATAAGGACAAGAGCAAATGTTGCAAGACATTTAAAAAAAAAGTGTAGCTGGAATAGCGGTACAGACATTGCTAATTTAAGGGAGTGGAAGATTTCTCAGCTGATGTTGGGCCTTATAAAATATGAATTAAATGATGATGTTCAGTTGGTAGATGTTAGGTGCATGTGGTTTAAGAGTCCAATCTACCCACTTAAAGTCTTACCCTTCTCACTCTCCTGTTTGTCTAAAAATAAAGACCCATTAGCTCCTAAAGAAATCTGTCTTGAGCTGTATTTCAATCCAGATTTCAAATATTCTGCTCCTTAAAAACATAAGCAAGTTTGTGAATGAAAGCAGCTTCATAGAGAATTTGGCTACATTAAAATACCGTTTATGCACGCACAGAAAATCAAAGTCATGTAAATTAGCTGGCAGAGACCAGATTACTACCCCTACATCATGTTCCAAATATGCTAAATGACAAATGACGTCACCTATAAACATTTAACTGTTTGGAAACCTTATCCAATAAAAAAGTGACTAATGAGCATCAACTAGTTCATGTAGGAGCTATAATTTTGTTTTTGACTTTTTTTAAAGAAAGTAATTACATTTTTAGTTTGCGTAAACTTAGTTTGCAAAGGGTGAATTAACACAACTAACACTGGATCATTTTTCTTCTTATATCCTGCACTTGGAGGTAGATAGTCCTGAAAATGCACGGATGCAAACAAAGCATGATCGTGTGTATAGGATCCTGTGTTTTATTACCACAAAACCTGTATTCCCTGGCTGAATGCAGAGTTTTATTCCACCATTGCCACATTTATTTGATAACGAAGGCAACCACAACCTTCAATAGTCAAAAGACCCATCTGCATAAAACCTCTTGTTGTGTAAAGCAGTTTTTTTTTTTTTTTAATAAAGGAGAATGTGAATTGTTTGGTTTATCAGTGTTTGGAGGTGCATTTGTTGTCCAGCAGCAGAGTTGATTATTTAGACAACTCTAGTGTGAATACTGCTTAACACCTCTGCAGAGTAGTGGTTATATAAATCATTTGGTGCCATCCTAACATGTTTAAATGTCTGTCACTATTGCATGCCTACCCTCAGGGATAAAACTCCCTCCTCCTATACCGGCGGGATGGCGTATTCCTGCCTGTGGTATATACCATGAGCAAAGCAGGAGAGCTAAAGCTACCACCGTTGCTCTCTCTGGAATGTTAGCAAGGAATGACAATGAGAGTGCATTCAGTGTGCATGTATGTGTTTGTATGTGTGTGTGTGTGGTGCTGTTCCTCCTGGCTTTGTTTGTTGTGTTCAATGATGCAGGCTGCTTTGTGCTCTCTGTCTGCATGTATGTGTGTGTTTTGGTGTGTGCGCGAAAGCTGTAGTTTGAAGGCAGCTACACACTGCCCTCTAGTGTCCGCCGCTTTAAACAGAAAGGGGACCAAAACCAGTGTTTCTCCATCTCTTCCTCTCTCTCTCTTTTAGTGGTCCATCAGGGGCAGCGGTGTGGGTCTTCCTTAAGCCGAAATGAGTGGTAGGAAGGCGAGGGGGGCTTGTGTTGATGGGTTTGTGGTGCTGTGCCAAGCTGTTATCTCCTTAGCTGGGTAGAAAATGATTTTATTAATTGCTTCATTTAACGCTCCCCGTGTCCCCCTCCTTCTTCCCCCCTTTGTCAAGCAAACACACAAATAACATCACACAAGGGCTCGCATGCTCACACATGCGCGCGCACGAGAAAAACTGCTTTTAAAAGTCCCCTGCATACACCTCTCTGATGGCTGAAATGTTCTCTCTCAGTGCGTCTCTGTGGGGACCTGAGGAAAGCACAGTGCGGCTGTAAAGGCCATATGCTGGCCCATTCAGATGTAATAGCAGGAAAAACTGGGGAGGCTCAGCCCAAGGAGCTGCTTTCCATTATGGCACATTATACACAGAACAAGAGAGGAGACCTGTGCATGTTCGCATTTGCTTGTATCAGGAAAAAAAACGTGTACTGTAGAATCGAAGTGAAAGTGGCCGAAAAATCGGAGAAAACATTAAAAACTTTTAAAGATAATATTCAGTGCGATGATTTTCCTTTTATTAAAATATTTTTACGAAATTGCACCAAAAAAAGCAGCTAATTCTACTTTTTGGGCATGTGGGTTGAAGACATCACAAGAGGCACAAGAATCAAGATGATCTGCTGGGATTTGTAAAGAATATAGTGGACAAGCGACTCTTGACGAATTCTACTGAAGGTTCTGAAGCGTTTGAGTTGGTGGGCATTCAACTTGATGTGTTCGGTGGATATTGTCTTGGATGCTGAAGCCGAGGCGAACAGTGGCGATGACAAATATTTCCTTCTAGACTTCTAGACTAGAGGAATCAGTTTAAATTCTCTTTAAACTTTTCCAATTAACTAGTTTTTTGTGCATATTTGCCACCAATAAAATTAGTAAATGACATAATCTGCTTGTATCACCTGAAATTTAGCCAAGACTTTACAGCACAGTGGCACAGCAAGCAGCAAGCAGCCAAAACTCCTACTAGTTTAGATTTTTATTACAACTTCTCTCTTTCTGACGGAATAAAAAACACAAAATTTATACAAATGGATGTCCTCAAAAGAGCTGATTATTTACCTCATGCCTTGTCTGATATCACGAGAAGCACATGTGCTTGGAGGCTTGTTTTTGGGAGGGCAGGTCTTATATTGATCAAACAAGAAATAAAAGCCAAATGTGTTGTTCTATAGGTGATAAACTATATCGAAGATAAGTTTTATTGATATTACAGAAAAGCCTGGCTGGTAGCTTTAAATGTGGTGATTTTAAGGATTAGGTCGAAGTTTATCACCAGCATTGTGCGAGGTGTGCTGTGCTTATGTTTACTGTCAGGGATGAGTAAAGCCGCTGCGACATCCTACTAAGTGACTAAAACTCAGCTGTGCGTGCACGCCTGTGTGCAGAGGAGAACCATACTGCTGCAGTTGGGTCAGTGCAGTCGACGGACCCCCGCGGGGGCGCCTTGTTAGACACACACACACATACAGCCTGGCTTGGCAACAACAATAACCTCTGAGGTCAGTCAGAGCCAGCGCTGCATTAGCCTCAGTGTGAACCTGCTGAGAGACAGAGTGAGCCAGTACAGCTGGTGTTAGCCACCCAAAACACACACACACACAGGCACACACACTCAGAGAGAGCAGTAGAAAACACACTGGCTCTGATACAAATGTCAGAACTGTGCCAACACATCCAGAATACGCTGTATGTACAACTAAGTAAACATTTCCAGAGCGTCAAATAAATAATTGACAAGCTGCACATTGTGTGGCTTGTTAAGAAGTGGCTTTAGTGACGACTTGACTGCTTCTCAGATAAGCCTCTCTCACAGTGAGGAGATAAACAGAATTAATGCGTAAAGAAAAGTGTTTTTCGAAGGAAAGGAAGCAGATCTCTCAGCAGCCGTGCATCCGACCTCAACACTGGCGTCACTTTAAGACGTGCATGGTGAGATGTCGCTTGCATAAGGCTGTCAGTCAGTCAGCTGTGTTTATTTTCCCGCTGTAGTGTCAACCGCAGGTTCCCAGTGCTCGGCTCCAACAGCCATGCCAGTAGGGCTCTCGCTCTGGGTGGGAATCGTCATGGGCATCCAGGGAAAGTGAGAGGAGGGGACAAGATAAGTGTTATGCATGTAAGTCTACAGCGGCCTCATGTTGTTCGGAAAAAAGTAAAGAAACGAGCTTGTCTGGGAATTTCTACATAAAGCAGATCGGTAAGTGTAACTGCTGTGCTTAAGATGTGTTTGGATGACACCATCAGCAGCTCTGAAGTTATGCCAATAAAATCAACTAGGATCCTGACTAATATAGTTTAACCAAACCTGTTAAAAACCATTATCTGCCAGCAATAAGCTCTTTCTCTACAAACACGACACACTACCACAGGGAGGTTTTAAAAAACCCTGCATAAACACCCCTGTACAGCCTGAGATCCATCCATCCATGCTGTTGCATTTATGATCAAACCTGTAATGTTATCTTATAGCAGAGGATAAAATTCACACTGATGCATGCTATTGCTTCACTTTGTGTTGCAGTTTTTTTCCATAAAAAGTCCAGTCAGTCTCTAAGCAGAAAGTGGAAGCATTTTGTTATAGTGATTGTGTCTTCAGTGCAGTGTTGCAGAATGATTTGAGCCATTTTCCTCTATTTATTCCCTCGGTGACGTTTGATTAGGATTGAAATTTGGTTCTTCCTCATAAAATGAAGCCGACCCACAGAAATAGTCTTTGTTTGGCAGCTGATTCTGTATTTGGACGACTATTAAACCCGCTTGGATCAGATGTGTATTAAGGGGAAATTGGCAATATTTATACAGTGTTAGAAAATGGGCTCAATTATCCTTTAGCCACATTACCGCTACTGAACACTGATTACAGTATTCCCCATGAATTGATCTGACCCCATCCTGACTATTAATGATTCCTGTACATGAGAATTACTGTGGTCCTTTGTAAATGTCAGTGACAAATCTCACAGGAATATTTCTATTCATCATGTGACTAATTTTTATATACTGTAGCATTTCATGCCATCTTCGAATGGGCAGAAACCTGTGCTCATATATGTGTCGAGAATTAATTTATGTAAAAAGAAAAATGATTCCTAAGTCTTATATAATTAGCTGATACCAACTTTCCATGGCTCAGATTATGATCTACAGGTTTTGTGTTTAGCTTCTTCTGTGTGTTTTCTTGGTTTCTAAAGTCATGTTCTGTACATACATTTTGTTTTGTTTCCTTGGTTTGTTTTCAGTCAGTCTTACATTGAGCTCTTCTAAACTTTTCTGTTTAGTGTCTGATAGTCACACATGTTCTGTGCCTTTTTTTTACCTTGTTGGATCTGGGAATGACGTCCCATCAGTCTAAAGTGTGTTCCAGCTGCATGTCTGTAAAGCTGTGGGAATTATTCTGACATATTACTCTGGCTTTTATGTATTCAAACACTGTAGCAACATGTTCCTTAGCAAAGGTTGTACAGTATTATTATGCATGCAATTAATATAATGAAATACAGACTGTTAAAAGTGCAAATAAACTGTTTATTTCTGCAGCTACCTCTGTTGTCATTTGCATGGCCGCCATGTTGGCTGTCAAAGTTGCAGTTAGTTAGAAATTATTTGCTTCAAAATCACAATTCCAGCCCCAGATCTTTTTACAGTTGATATTTCTGGCTTGGAGCTATATTTTCAAAAATACTGTTAATTCCTTCTGTACAGTCTCTACTTCTCTGTTGTTCTCAGATTGCTGTATTATGTCACTTTTTTGATTCATGTAGGGTGTCCACCCTGCCTGATTTTGTCCTATGGTTGTTTTGTCCAAACCACTGTCTCCGGAAAGTGATATGCTTGCATTACATGTAGTATCTGGTTTTAACCTTCTTTTTTTTTACATGGAAAAGAAATGTAGACCCTCTACCAATCTTACTATATGTACAAATTATCTGGTCTTTAACAGATTTAATTGGATTAAAATTTTTATCTCAAGTGTACGGAACTACACAACAGACTCCGCCATGCTGAATGAAAGGGAAAACTTATATATATATATATATATATATATATATAGTCACGTTTAATTAACCCGTTAAATCTCACTGTATTTTACATAGTAAATAAAATTTACCCCCTAAGAAACAGTCACCTTTCCCTGCTTCACGGTATTATAAGTATTGTAAAGTTGGTGTAAAGGCATCTATTTACAATGGTCATATGTTTGGATTTAACCTGCATGCAAGTCAAACTAAAAACTGCGATCTCTTAAGGTTACGATTGGTGAGGAAGTATCCATTAATTTTGCTGATCTATGAATTGGTGGAACATTTTGACTGTGTTGTCTGGCCTGTTTTGCAGCTGACATTTTGTTTTGATATAGTTGGGCAAGCACAATATGAATAATGAGGGCTGCATTTGTCTCAGAGGAAATTTTTCTTCTGCACATGTTGGACAACCAAGGGTGCAGAAGCTGAATACGGCTTTTGTTGTTTTTAAGATTTCCATTGGTGTTTTTGTGTGAATGACATCCCCAGCGTTGAATGATTGTGGCCCTGCAAACATGTAGCCTTATTGGGTTTCAAAAGCCTCTAAATAGCATTAAAAGGAAATCTCTGTTCACTTTCACTGTATTGGATTTTACACAGATATATAACAGTGAAATGTGTGCGGCTTTAAGCAAGCGATTAGGTTCACGCGAGCTAAAATCAAGACTTCAAAATAGCAGGGAAATGCAATTTCAAGGAATGTCTAAAATATCTATGTTGTTGTAAGTAGTACTTGTTTTAGTAATTAGTTAAATATTGTTTACTGGGAGCTCTTGCACCATTTTTAAAATGATAACATATTCAATAGTATTTATTAGGGCTGTCAAAATTAACACGTTAACACAAGTTGATTCATTTGTAGAATTAACGCAATTAATTTTTTATCACGCATTTACGCATGCATAGAATGACCCACTCCTTTTACTCTACAATTCAACCTGCGCTGCTTTCAGCAGGACTCAGGCGATATAGAGGAATTATCGTCTACGTCACTCCGTGCTCTACTGTGCCTGTCGTCTGCAGAAAGAGACTCAATCATGTCTTGTGCTGTTGGTTACACAAATCGCGTTGACTTAAAACAACAAATTGTGCAATTTGTACTGAATTCCATTGGCTCGCTGCCCTTTTCAAGTCAAACACAAGATGCCTTTGGTTGCAAGCAATCAGAAGAAGAGATCGGAACAAACAGTAGCAGTTCTTGATATGAGCGACCTGGGTGGTTGCATCACGGGGGGGCATCTGATTTTGTCCTTTATTCACACTGAAAATTTTATTTTTTCAGTCATATTTAGGAATTTTGATTAATCGTTATTAATTCACAGCTACCCTGTGATTAATTAGATTAAAATTTGCAATCGTTCAACTGCCCTAATATTATTTTTAAAATTTTTGTTAAATACTCTATCTGAACTAGGCAAGGCAAGGCAATTTTATTTGTATAGCACACTTTCAACCAGGTAATTCAGGGTGCTTTACATGATTAGGGGGTAAAATAAAAATAGTAGTAAAATACAGACAAAGCCTATAAAGTAAAAACAGCAATAAAGCAAGAAGCACACACAAAACATATGATACATGAATACATTACTCAAAGGCAGCTCTAAGCAAATTAGTTTTTAGCCGTCATTTAAAAGAACTCAGTGTTTCAGCAGCTTTGCTGTTGTCTGGAAATTTGTTCCAGATTAAAGGAGCATATAAACTGAAAGCTGCTTCTCCATGTTTGGTTCTAATTCTAGGGATGTTGAGTAGACTGGAATTAGAGGAACTGAGTGGTCTGGTGGGTTGGTATGGTAACAGTAGATCTTCAACATACTTTGTTCCTAAGCCATTCACTGATTTATAAACTAGTAAAAGTATTTAGAAGTCTATTCTCTGAGCTACAGGGAGCCAGTGTAAGGACTTTAGAACTGGGGTGATGTGCTCTACTTTCCTGGTTCTAGTGAGTACACAGGCAGCCTTCGTTCCTGATCAACTACAAATGTTTAATTGACTTTTTAGGCAGACATGTGAGGACGATGTTGCAGTAATCAATCCGACTAAAGATAAATGCATGGATGAGTTTTTTGAGGGCCTGTTGCGACATCAGTCCTTTAATCTTAGAAATGTTCTTCAGGTGATAGAAGGCTGATATTGTTATTGCCTTTAACTAGCTAAACAGAGAGCTACATATAAAAGGGAAATTAAACGATTGCACTTAAAATAGAATAGTTCACCTGCTGTGCCCTAAACCCACAGTCTCACAACTTTTTCCTGCTCCACGTGGAACTAAAATGCTCATCCACTTGTGCTTATTCAAAGAGGGGAATTGCTGCAGAGGTTATTGTCATGAGGTTTTGGATGTTTGCATCAGACAGTTGACTTCTCATGGGGGTTTAGATATTGTTCTAGAGGCTGAATCCGTGCTCTGCTGCCACATTGGAGACTGGCACCACATCAGTCAAAGTTTTGAAATCAGGGAACATTTCTCTAATTTAAGTGATCAGAAGTCGCAAAGACCCTCTGAACGAGCCATGTCCAGCCCCGCAAGCTATCGCTACAGCGGAACAAAATCCTGCAGCATGCACCAGTGGTTGCCATGACACCAAACTCTTTTGAGCACGTTTGATATCAGTCGCACTGGTAACAGACGCTTTGCGAAGCCTCTAAATAACTTCAATGCGCTGTCAGGTCCCTGGTATCCCAAAAGCATTGGTTAAGGGGTCCAGGTTTGAGGTGATGCTCAGATGCTCTCATGGGAATCTTTTTTTTTTTTGTATTCATTTAGTTATCTGTATTCCGTGTGTAAAGTTGAAAATGTCTGCGCGTCTTCACCAAGTAGTTCAGGGTGTGAATGCTAAGTCAAAATGACCGACAGCCTTCAGGTTTTTCTATCATCGTTTTAAAAATCCGGTCAACTACGTAAATTATTAGATTAATACCTTAGATTAAGTGTTTAGCAACTCAGTGGGACTGCTGTTGAAACTTTGATAGGCAAACTTGAAGTTAAATAGTATATACAAGTATGTTTTTGACAAGAGAACAACATGTGCTTTAAAACTCAAATGGGTTTTGCATGATATGTCTCCTTTTTAAGATTATTGTGTTTAAGTTAAATCTGCAAGATGCTTGTAAACAGACACGTAATCAAACAATACATGCAGATATCAGTTCAAATTGATGCACAAATGTGTTATTTCTGGTCATGGAAAATTGGTTAAAGGTTATGGAAAAGTCATGGGAAAGTTTAACCGGAAAGCTGTACGGAGCCTGAGTGGAGTTCTCACACATTTACCTAACCTGCACATACATACCTGTAGTGTCTTGCAAAAGTATTCACAGCTCATGAGGTTTTTCACATTTTGTGACGCTAGAAACGCAAACTTTAATGTATCTTTTTGAGATAGTTTATGATAGACCAACACAAGGAGCCTACTGTCATGGTTTGCTTTAAGGAGGACCCAAATGCAGCTTGTTTAGGCTGAAAAATTAAAAGTTTAATGAGCAAAATATACTAAAGAACTTACATGGGAGCACATGGAGACATAAATGGGGGAAAATAGATGGAGGAACCAGCCAGGTGTGACTGAAGGTAAATTGCTTAAATACTGAGGAGGGAGTGAAAAAGGACAGGGAGAACCAAAGAGAGCCATCAGGTATGTGAGACAGCCGGGAGGGGGAGCAAACCGGCAGGCTGAAAAGGAAAAGGTGATAAATACAAACAAAGTGGAGGGAGAAAAAGACTATAAAGGAATGTAAGGGGGTGTTTACACGACAACGTTGCCGTTTTTGTTTGAATACGCGAGTGAAAACGCACTGCGTTTACATGACAGGGCGCACGATGGAAAACGATGTAGTACATATGCCCGGCCTTTAGATGGCAGTGGGCCCTGTGTATGCAGTGTTTCAAGGTTTCCCCCTCACAACCCGGAAAATAAACATTTGCGTTCTCGACAGCTTTAAAAGTGGAAGAAAAATGGTTGCAGACCTCCATTGATTCAATTGGGAGAATGGATTCTTCTGCAACTGGGAAACGACCAAGGACGACTCACAGCCCACTAAAACGTGGCACTAAGAAAAAAAAGTATGTCACTGTGAAGAGATATGTTTTTTTTGTGAAGCGTTTGTGTGCGCTCCCGTGCGGCTGGCTGCAGTTACTTGCTGCGCCGGCCGCGTTGCTCGTGAGTTTTGTTTCTTCATTCTGCCCCATTCTCCTTTAAACCATAAGGAATTGACCAAAACCAAACCAAAGGAACCCTATCCTGATACCTACTTTTAAACCAAAGTAAATTTGAGTGTCATTTCATAAATATAGCTGTTCTGTGAAGGCCTTGTTGGAGAACATTACCAAACACTGTAATGAAGACCAAAGAACACAGCAAAACAGGCAAAGTTGTAGCAAAGCTTATAACAGGGTTAGGATATATAACAAAACTCTCAGAACATCTCACAGAGAGTTCTCACAAGAAATCCTGTTTGAGGATGAAAACTAAGGGTTGGATTGGGTCAAAGTACATGCATGTGTTGAAATGTCCCAGTCAAAGTCTAAAATGAATATCTGGGACCTAAATAATGCTGCTCACAAATGCTCTTCAGCCATTCCGAATGAGCTTCAGCTATTTTGCAAAGAAGAAAGGAACATTTTAAATGTTTAGATGTGTGAAGCTGGTAGGCGCATACACCAAAAGACTTGCAGGTGTAATCGCGTTAAAGGGTGGTTCTACAGAGGAAAACTTGAATACAAATTATGTTGGTCCATCATAACATCAAAATAAAAATTAATTTGAGTTAAAATAAAATAAATTTGAGTTTGTGGCAAAAAGGTTTAAGGAGCATAAATGCTTTTGCAAGCCACAGTATCAGCAGATTCCTTCATAAGTTGAAAAATTACTCGTATCTTTTTTGCCGCAATGCATTTAGATGTTTATTTATCTTCTCCAGGGTCCTCCAGGATCTCAGCCCTCCCCTCACACACAGCCCCCACCACACAACCCTAGCAATCCCATGATGGGACCCCATGGACAGGTAAGACAACTTCCTTTCACTTTCCTCCCAGTTGTGTCTCTGAACACTCACTCATTGTAACACTGACAAAGAAACAGCTCCCAGGTCCCTTGGTGTGCAAGCAGCCTGGGACAGGCGGCATCCAGGATGGCGGACTGGATGAATAATTTAGCTGTGTTGGCCTGGCTGTGAGGAGCGGAGGTGCATCTGGAGGGCCTCTTCTCTCCCTCAGTCCACCACTCACCATCCCATAGTCCATCAATAGAGCATTAATATTGCAGCACGGCCTGACACTGTGCAGCTCTCCGTGTGCAAACCCACCACAACGCGGGAGGAGGGGGGAAGGAAAAAGGAAGTGAAGAGTAAGAAAACAGTAGCAAGTCAGTCCATTGCCGCCAGGATTGAGTGTAATTACATAAGCTGGCCTCTGCTTGCCCCAAACGCGCACACTGACACTGAAAATAAATTTCCCCTTTGAATACGATATCCGTTTATCTGCATTTCCTGATTGTTACCAAATCTGCATGTTTCCTCAGGTTGCATTTTGTTTACAACTGTTTCTTCTTATTTGACACTGAAAGATGGCCCCACTGGATGTAGGTATTTGTAGTTGCAGCAGTGTACTTTCTTAGGTAATACATTTAAGCGTCTGTCTGTGATGCTTTACATTATTCACTAGTTCAGTAGCGCCGGCTCTGTACACTTGTCCCTGCAGGTCTGTTCTTGTCAGCACTCTGCTGAAACGTCCAGGGTTGTGTCTGAAGTTGCTCAGACCATGCGACCAGAATCACTTTGCTCTCTGGTTTACGAGAGATGGTAGCAAAGTGTTCAGTGCATTCTTTGTTTACGTTTAAAGTATACAGAGTATTTTATGTACCTGTATTTGTATAATCTCTCTCTTTCCTGTGCATCTTCTCTTTCTCTGCTGGCCCTCCCTGTCTTCACAATGTTCTGTTTTTGCTGTCTAATCTGTCCTCCTCAACCTTTATCTTGATGGCTTTCACCACCTGAGGTCTTACTTTCATAGACATGACAGGCTTCTTATTTTTAAGAACTGTAACGAAACAAAAACACATAATTATCCAGCACTATAGCTCCCCCTGCTGACTAGTATAGAAAACACCTCTAGATTGAGCGGCTTAGAACAGGCTTTCTAATTGTTTCTGACCCAAAAAGGCCCCCAGTTGGGCTGTAATAAACACACATTTTGATCTGTTTTACATTAATGAACTTAGCACAATTGCACAGAAAAGAAAAAGTGTAGTTTAGAGTTTCTATTTTAAATATTCATATTATAGTGATTTAATTCAAGAATGAATGAACAGAAAATAGTTCAAATTAGTTTAAAAAAAACAAACATTAATTTTTAAATAAGAGCCGGCAAAAATTTGATACCATCTTAAAATGGGAAGCCATGAAGAGAGTGAGAATGGACTTATATCGAATGCAATTGGACTGGGTTGTGACATTATTAAGTTCAAATCTGAGGCTGAATTTTAAGGACAAAGCTGACAATGACTGAGGCACGCTGAGACATGTTATGGTTTGTGTGGGGATTTTTTTATGAAGTGCTGTGATTTCTGTTATATCTCATCAGTTTTATAAAAAACGTCTCCCTCTTTATTTCTTCTAGCTATTGTACATATAACTCTGGGCTAGGTGTATTACAATGTCAGTGTTATCATTTTTATTACATTCAAATCTTTTGGTAATAATACAAATAAAAAAGTTCTTTTTTCCACATTTAGTTTGCCTAAGTGAATAAAATTAGATATTTCATTTCAACCATAAGTAAAATATATTTATTTCTTTACCTAAAAAAAACTTGATCAAAGTGTATTTGCCTGATTAAATACACTCATGTTTGATAAAGTCCAATTTTATTCATTCACTTGTTCACTTGGTTAAATATGTGACAAATATTTAATTAATATTAAATTCACCGTATAATTTTTGTTTAGTGTCTTTAGCGTCTGGGGTTGAATTTTATATCTCAAACACAATGTTCAGCAAAACCTTCTTAGGATAATTAAAAACCTTTCAGTTATGAAACATAAACAAGTTTAGTTAATGACTGTTCTGAAACGAAATGTAAAGAGTGTTCTTCTCCTATCTGTTCTGCAGCCATTCATGTCTCCACGGTACCCAGGTGGCCCCAGACCCTCCCTCCGAATGCCAAACCAGCCTCCCGGGAGCATCCCTGGTTCTCAGCCCCTCCTTCCGAACAGTCTGGACCCCACCAGGCCGCAAGGTACTGACTAGAATCATGGTGTTACTGCACCCTCCACTGTTATTGCTGTTTCTGGGAAAGATATATGTTAAAAACATTAAAATAAATGAATCTTCAGTGAGAGTAGAATCTCACTTTGTTATTCCATATCTTTAACAGTGAGCTTCAGAGATTTTTTTTTAAATCTTCCTTACCATCGTGTTCGGTGTGGGATGGGAAGATAAAGTCCCTGACCTCTGGCAATTAATATATACCTTGCTTACTTGAAGGCATGTGCTCTTGTCTTTCCCATGTTTAAGACTTGCAAAGAGAATTAAAAGTTCCCAGTAATGGATCACCTAATAAAATAAAACATAAATTGCAATTGTTTAAAAGGAATTTTTGGAGATATCAATCTTTCTGCCTGTAGTGATTTTGTTTTTGTGTGTGTGAGAAAAAACACATTTATGACCGCATGGCATTTTTAGGGTTCTTAAAAATATTTAATCAAAGGTTGGATTTTCCCCAATTTTTCAGTTAAGATTGTTCAACCTGTAATAAAAGATGACATTATTTTAGGGCTTTTACATATCTTTACTAGAAATGGCAGTAAAATGTAGTAATTTTGTAGTAATGTTGTATTTTTTTACTTTTGAGAAACATTTTCATCTTATGAATATGAGCATAAGATGTGGTAATTGTTGTTCTAAACTGTGCTCCTAATCCAACATCCTCTGTGTACGACAACAGGACATCCAAACATGGGAGGTCCAATGAGGATGAACCCCCCACGAGGAATGGGCGGCATGGGCCCACAGGTAGTTTATAACACACAGCATTGACATTATTGTTGTGAAGGACCAACAAAACTGTTGCCAAAAGAAGTAATGACATGGGATGGTATGCTCCAATAAAGCCCATTCTCTGTCCAGCTGCTCTGCAGTGTCAGTTTTGTGCTCGGGCTGTCATTTTGCAAGCCAAGTCAACATTTGGCTCCTTTTCACTGAGTGTTTCCATAAAATAAGGGATCATTTTAAAGGAACGGGATATAAACAATGGGTATATGAAGCTTGACCAGCCTCATAAGTTTGCCTTTAAATATCAGAAGAGCCCTGATGACTACCTTGGCTCTGACCATAGGTCACACTCGACTGACACCAATTATACAGAATGTATAACTGGTGTCTGTAAAAGTATCTAGGTAATTCAGATGCACTAGTATGAGCCAAAACTGGAGCCAAGGTTAATACTTGCCTGTTATAACTTTGATTCCACTGAATTTGATTGACTGTAATACTTTAGAGGCTCAAAGAAGAGTTTCCATTTGAATTCTCATTACTAGGCACGCACTTCAATCTGTACCCTGCCACCTCACGTTTTAAAACATTATCTCAGACAAAGGCACCCACACTGTGCCCTTCAGCCCCTCTCTGTGCCACCCTGACTCTCTGACTTTGGCAGCGAACACGGCAGCAGCTGGTGTGGCATCTGCTCGACAAGTGTAATCGTCTGCTGAACAAAACTCTTCCTTTGGTGGAGCAGATCTGTGGCCTGAACCCTTTACACACACAAATGCACACCAAAGTATAAACATGCATTGGCAGCCAAACGTCCCCACTGGGCAGCCATGAAAACATACATGCAAATACAGAGAGGGGAGTACAGACACACTTAAACACACACACAAGACATAATTAGACCCTCATTAAGAGGAGACATGATATTTGCTGACCTTCATCGGGATTCAAAAACTTGTGACAGAGCAGGTGTGGGACTCTGTACTGACTTCTTGTTTCTTTGTGCAGAACTACGGCGGAGGAATGAGGCCCCCTCCAAACTCCATGGGGCCAGGGATGCCAGGGATGAACATGTTAGTAGGCTGAAGAAAAACCTTATTATTGTTTGCGTTTTTATTTTTCCAAAAACAAATGTTTACAGTGCAACTCAACCCCAAATCAACTTTTTGTGCTAATAAACTGTATAAATGAGTGTCTAATAGTGCTCTCTACATGTCTGGTCATTATTTTAGTACATTTTAGTAAAAATAATAACTTTCTACCAAAAATCGTCAGTGTGGCACCCTCTTCAGGTTCAAACTCTACACTGCACTTGATTTGAATCAGCCATCGCCATTGGCTCTGCAGTGAGCTATTAACTACGATGTCACCCGTACCGCCCTCTGTGGGGTATAAAAGCAGCAGAGTGTCAGCCACGCCATGCCTCTGTAGCGAGTTGGAATAGCAAGGAAGTGTTTACGCTGCCCAGCCCTCGTCCCACTGCCGCCTGTCCACCAGGCAACACCTTCTTTTGGTGCATTTTTCAAACAAGGAAATGTGGGAGGAGTTACACTCTAGTAGGGAGTTGAGTTGCACTTTAGTGAAAATAAAAATCTTGTTTGAGTAGTTTAACTGTGTAATCAGCTATAAACATTTAAAGTGAATTGGTTCATCTCTGCTATTGAAAATATTTTTGTTGTTTACTTCCTTTTAGACCCAACATTATTCACACCCCTGGCAGATTTAGATGTTAAATTATCTTCATTCAGCCAACAAATTTGTTTCTTTTTAGAAATTAGAAAATATACAATTGTGAAAGTAGTATAAAAGATAATTATTTACATTTGATTAAAAATTGCATTTGAAGATAATTTATACCCAATAACCAATGAAAAAATATTTTTTGGCTTTACAGTAATCAACCCCTTTTATAAATGCTGACCAGCTTTTTGCATGTTTCCACTGGTATTTTGATTGTTTATCTTTAGTAATGAGCTCTGTGAGGTTGGAAGGTCTCCTTGCCATCACTCTAATGTTTAGCTACCTTCACAGATTCTCTTAACAGATTCTCTGGCTGGGCCGCTCCTAAACATTACTGTTACTTCCCGACACACGAAACATGTTGGAAAAAATTATCTAAATCTACTGATGGTATTCATGATATTGGTCTTAACTACATGTGCTGTATTTGTAATGCTTTTCTTAAAATACCACTTATATGGTGATTTGAAGAGATGTAAATTCAACAAACTCCCATTGAGCTCCCACTGCGCAGGAGGCGGGATAAAAATTTCTCAACAACAAAAAGATCCATCCCAACAGACTCAGCATTCAGGGTTATGAAGAGGTTTTGCTCAAATATTCAGAAGATGATAAAAACAGGACTGAACCTGTTATGCTTGGTAACTACATTACTCCTGAATAAAACGCCAATAAACACCCTGCTAGATGAATGTGTTTTATTTGCTTATTTGGGGGGGGGGGTTCGAACAAATTTGAGATCAGAACACAGGAAGTCTGCAAAACATTTTCTTGGAGGAAAATGAAGACTAGCCCTTGAACAGGGGGATTTTTGTCCCTGTGTATTCTACACAGTTACTTATTTCCTGAACAAAAGAGATACCTTCCCCCTTCTGGGATCAAATCCCCAAAAAACATTTTAGTCCATACAAGTTGGGGTTTATAGGTCATGTCAAGTTTATTTCTATAGCAAGTTTCAGCTACAAGGCCATTCAAAATGCTTTAGATGATAAAAAAATAACACAACAAACAAACAAAAAAAGGAAACCATACATTACGGTGGCAAAATGATGAGAGGTAATAAAAAGCAGCACTCCCACTAGAATTAAAGATGTTCCAGTGATTATTGATCAAAGGCAGCTCTGAACCGATGGGTTTGTAGCTTTGATTTAAAGGAACTCAGTGTTTCAGTAGTTGTGCAATTTTCTGGAAGTTTGTTCCAGATTAGAGGAGCATAAAAACTGAAAGCTGCTTCTCCATGTTTGGTTCTAATTCTGGGGGTGCAGAGCAGACTTGGCCCAGAAGACCTAAGTGGTCTGGAAGGCTGATACGATCACAACAGATCTTTAATGTAGTTTGGTGCCAAGCCATTCAGTGTTATAATTCTCACGTGTTAGTCTTTTATGTTATGTTATTGATTATCAGGAGTTATTGTAATTGTTAATACTGGTGTGTTTCCTGTTGTGGAGTATCATGTCATGAAGCAATTTAAATCAGCTTTTAGATCATGACCAGCATCACCTTTGATCCGTGATTCATAACATTGATCCCATTGGATAATTTTACATCTCTTGCTGGTATTCTCAGGGGTCCTGGTGGAAGAGGTCCATGGCCAAACCCCAACAATAATTCAGTGAGTCACTCTCTCACCTCTTCTCTCTGCCATGACTGGTTGTCTTTACAAGAACTAAGCTTCATTTTTTTCTCTCTTTCCTCATGTCTGCTCTCACTACAGATAGCTTATTCATCCTCATCTCCAGGAAACTATGTGGTAAGTGCCCCGTCATGGGCTCGTGCGTGACCACGGGCCATAAATTACCTGCTACGCTGTGGTGTCTGACTGTCACTCGACACTCATCCTTCCTCTCATCACTTTAGGGCCCCCCAGGGGGAGGTGGACCACCAGGAACTCCAATCATGCCCAGTCCTGGAGGTGAGTAGCTCACTTTTTCATCCAAACAAGATTTGTCTAAACTCAGTCCTCTGACAGCTCCCAGTCTCTCTTTCAGAATTATGGAAACTTTAGGTTTAAAATATTTAAGTAAAAAGAAAAAAATGTGTCTAGTGCATGTATAAATTTTGATTCTTTTGTACTTTTTACTCTCTAAAAAAAATCACAGAAATTCCAACATTTTTTGCAGTGTTTAACAATGGCTGCATTAAAGAAAGCAAAGACATGTAGGTCTACAATCCACTGGCTGATTCATTCCAGCTTTTGCCCATCAATAAAGTCTCTGTGGCGGATTGGCTAAGATGAAAACACTGATACCCTGTAGCTGCTCTGTTCCTGTTGCCCTGTGGAGAGCTTTTTTTATGTCCCCCATTCATTATTTATATACATTCCTCTATTGTGATATGTTGCAGGGCAACCTTTTCACAACAACGCTCACACGCACACCGGGAGGGAAAACATATTTCCTCTGCAGTCGCACAAACCTCCCTCAGTGAGGAACACCTCACATGTGCTTCCCCCCCCCCCCCCTTTCCTTCAGTCACGATAGCAAAAGTGGCGTTCAGGGCAAGGATTTCTCCACCACTTAATGCATGGTGGATCACTATGTCTTTTCTGCTTTTTTTGGTGTCATTTTTCTCTTCTTACAGTGGCTTGCAAAATTTTGGCCCCCTTGAATTTTTCCGCATTTTGTCACATTACAGCCACAAACATGAATACATTTTATTGGAATTCCACGTGAAACACCAATACAAAGTGGTGTACATGTGAGAAGTGGAACGAAAATCATACATGATTCCAAACATTTTTTACAAATAAATAACTGAAAAGTGGGGTGTGCGTAATTATTCAGCCCCCTGAGTCAATACTTTGTAGAACCACCTTTTGCTGCAATTACAGCTGCCAGTCTTTTAGGGTATGTCTCTACCAGCTTTGCACATCTAGAGACTGAAATTCTTGCCCATTCTTCTTTGCAAAACAGCTCCAGCTCAGTCAGATTAGATGGACAGCGTTTGTGAACAGCAGTTTTCAGATCTTGCCACAGATTCTCGATTGGATTTAGATCTGGACTTTGACTGGGCCATTCTAACACATGGATATGTTTTGTTTTAAACCATTCCATTGTTGCCCTGGCTTTCTGTTTAGGGTCGTTGTCCTGCTGGAAGGTGAACCTTCGCCCCAGTCTCAAGTCTTTTGCAGACTCCAAGAGGTTTTCTTCCAAGATTGCCCTGTATTTGGCTCCATCCATCTTCCCATCAACTCTGACCAGCTTCCCTGTCCCTGCTGAAGAGAAGCACCCCCAGAGCATGATGCTGCCACCACCGTATTTGACAGTGGGGATGGTGTGTTCAGAGTGATGTGCAGTGTTAGTTTTCCGCCACACATAGCGTTTTGCATTTTGGCCAAAGAGTTCAATTTTAGTCTCATCTGACCAGAGCACCTTCTTCCACGTGTTTGCTGTGTCCCCCACATGGCTTGTGGCAAACTGCAAACGGGACTTCTTATGGTTTTCTTTTAACAATGGCTTTCTTCTTGCCACTCTTCCATAAAGGCCAACTTTGTGCAGTGCACAACTAATAGTTGTACTATGGACAGATTCCCCCACCTGAGCTGTAGATCTCTGCAGCTCATCCAGAGTCACCATGGGCCTCTTGGCTGCATTTCTGATCAGTGCTCTCCTTGTTCGGCCTGTGAGTTTAGGTGGGCGGCCTTGTCTTGGTAGGTTTACAGTTGTGCCATACTCCTTCTATTTCTGAATGATCGCTTGAACAATGCTCCGTGGGATGTTCAAGGCTTGGGAAATCTTTTTGTAGCCAAAGCCTGCTTTAAATTTCTCAATTACTTTATCCCTGACCTGTCTGGTGTGTTCTTTGGACTTCATGGTGTTGTTGCTCCCAACATTCTCTTAGACAACCTCTGAGGCCGTCACAGGGCAGCTGTATTTGTACTGACATTAGATTACACACAGGTGCACTCTATTTAGTCATTAGCACTCATCAGGCAATGTCTATGGGCAACTGACTGCACTCAGACCAAAGGGGGTTGAATAATTACGCACACCCCACTTTGCAGTTATTTATTTGTAAAAATGTTTGGAATCATGTATGATTTTCGTTCCACTTCTCACGTGTACACCACTTTGTATTGGCCTTTCACCTGGAATTCCAATAAAATTGATTCACGTTTGTGGCTGTAATGTGACAAAATGTGGAAAAGTTCAAGGGGCCGAATACTTTTGCAAGCCACGGTATATCTGCTACATGGTACCTGCAGTGTCAGAGCAAGGTCACCTTATCTCTTTGAATCTTTTTAGAATACCTACTCAAGGGGTCACACAGCATGCACTGAGCATCGCTTTGCTCACAGGTTATCCATATCTAGTTTCCTCATAACACAAATAAGGAACTATGGTCCTGTTTCCCTTCTTTAAACGTTTCCTAAATGTGTTCCTTGGTCTTAGTGATGCTGTTTGTTCTCTAACAAACCTCTGAGTCCTTCACAGAACAGCTGGATTTTATACTGAGATTAAATTAACACACAGGTGGACTCTTTGCTTATTAGGTGACCTTAAGAAGGCATATGTTGCACTGGGAATAGTGTGTGGGGTTAATACACACAGATCTTGCAACACAACTGCTTTAATATCCTATGCCCTCTAACGTTCACCTGCCTTCTTTCCACAGATTCTACAAATTCAAGCGAAAACATTTACACAATGATGAACCCTATTGGTCCAGGTGGAAACAGACCAAATGTAAATGCTCTAAGTTTTTATTCATATTTGACTCCCCTTTTATACAAGTTACTTTTCAGTTGTTTTTTTAACATGGCAAAGACCAATGATTTTCTCAGCTATTCTTTAAAAAAAAATGCTTTTCTTTAGTTCCCAATGGGACCAGGTCCGGATGGACCAATGGGTGGAATGGGAGCTATGGAGCAGCATCATATGAACGGATCACTAGGTGAGATGCATTGGTGCAGCAGATGATGCATGGTTCTTTCTTTTTGCTCAGTCACTTAGAGGTAGTATGCTGCCCTCTCATGGTAGATTCAAGAAGTGTGTTTTTAAGTGTGTTTATTATTATTGATCAAACTTTAAACAGATTAGTCAAGGGTGAGCAGCCTATTGATTTTGAGGATGTAACGTGATCAGTAAAGCCAGTGAAGTTCTTGTTTATCTGTACCAGTAACAGACATCTTACTTTCCGTTTTTCTAGATATCCTGTTAACGTTTTTGTTTCTCTACCTCTGATCACAGGCTCTGGTGACATGGATGGGTTGCCAAAGGTGAGCCTATTTACTTTATACGCAGCAGCTGATTTCTCTTTTCCTCGTGTATCTTTATTTATTGGCTGTTGGCTTCTCCCGCTTGGGTTGTAGAATTCACCTAACAATATGGCAGGCATGAACAATCCTCCCGGCACTCCACGGGATGACGGCGAGATGGCAGGCAACTTTTTAAACCCATTCCAAAGTGAAAGTGTGAGTAACATGTAACACAGCAAACATTAATCCATGTACTAAATGTCTCACTTCTGCTTTCACACCTGCTTCCAGGTTAAAAAGCTAATTATACCCTACTCCTCAGCATGTTGTCAACTCCTCTTTTTTTGTCTTGGAATACCTTCTTTTGCTCCAGCTAACCCTGCTTTAAACTTCTTCATAGCTTTCTCATTGATCAGTCTGGTGTGTTTCTTGGTTTTCATGGTGTTGTTTGTTCACTAGAGTTCTCTAAATCCTGGGTTTTCACAAAACAGCTCTTATTTACTGCTTATGCAGATTGACAGAATTACATTTTATTCAAAGTAAAAGGGGCTGAATAGAAATACACGCCACACTCTTGATATTGTTAAATATAGAGCCCCGGATGTCACGTGACTCTCAGAGCGAAGGCGCCATTTTTTCAGGCATGAACGCCATCAAAATGAATGTAGCCAGCTGTGATTTTACTCCGTCGGAGTTTACTTCCCATTTTAAAACAGAAGATATTGTCTATACCGGGAAATTAAAAAGATTAAACATATCCGACCCTTACCATGCCCCTGGGATATTTTTTAAAACTTCAGAAGCGGTCAGAGTCCTGCAACAGGGCGGGTGACCCGCATAAGGTTTTTACATCATAAAGTCCGGGAGGAAGTTTCTTTAATGCGGGCGGGTTGCGAGTGACAAATAATTGTTTTTAATATTTTGTTTAAGACTCCCAAAGAGGATTGTGTTGATATATAGTGATATGTGGAAAGAACATGCCAGAATATTCCTCCCACTTTGCGCTGACAGCGGAATATTCACGCTATCTAGGCATTCGGCGCTGCCAGACAGACTTTACTGCAGCGGGATTTGCGATTGACTGTGGTCAATTTTTCATTTCTGCATATTGATCTGTGCATCAAATAAATTTTAGTTTTCATACATTTCAGAAAAATCTCTCTCTGGCAGCGCAGGATGCCTAGATAACGAGAACATTCTGCTGTCAGTTGTGCGCTGAATATTCTGGCATGCTCTCTCCATAAACACATATCAATCAACACGATTCTCTTTCAGAGTCTTAAAAAAACAAATATGACATAAATATTTTTGCACCCGCAGTAGCCTAAAGAAACTTCTGCCAGACCCTTGAAATTTAATTTATGTATTTTTTCCTCTTTAAACGGATACCCGCAACATGCAGGACTCTGAGGCCTGAACGTGTTTGCAGCGGACTACGAGTCTTTTAAAACCTCCACATCCACTGCTAAGAATGCTGCAACATCTTCACAGAAAGAAAATAGGAATGTATAAGAAAGTGGAATGGAGTGATTTAAATAATAGTCCGTTCAGAAACACTGATTATGAGGAAATTGTGGTGGGAGCACAAGTGGATGTTAGAGTATTATACAATTTCCTGATCCATTTTCCCTCATCCTACTCTGGAGCATCGCTTAAAGTATATAAAAGTCTAGAGGGATATAAATGGACACAATCGGGGTTTGTTATTGGGATCCAGATCTGGAATCTTCCTGCACAGGATTGTGTTGTTGTCACCAGGAGGGAGAGACCTGTCCTGATTTTAGTTACCATGAGCAACGGGCCGTAGCTAGGTTATGTCTGTGTGCAACATGTTGTGTGTTCATTAATCTCAGGAAATAATTAAAGTCTTTTTATTTCTAAAGGCATCATTGTGAAACAGAGAGCTGCTGTCTATTTGCATTACTTCATGATACAAGAGCAGTTATCAAACAAATGGTAATAAATCTGAATTACAGGTGAATCATTCCCAAAGACTAAATGAAACGGCTTCATGTTTCCCTGATCGCCAGCGCGTTTCATGGTAATGATCCATCGTTCTCTGCGTTCTGGATCCTTGGTAATCCTATAGAACATTTCTCCCTTATCTCATCCTGGGGGGCCACAGGTATCCACCATATTTACCGTTTCTAAGTTTGGATTAGCTGCAAATAACAACTGCGGGAGACTGACTGCCTGCCACAACGGCGCCCAGTCGATTGTAACTATTGCATGCTGGGAGAAGTGACGTCAACTCCCGGAGCTCTATTAAAATTATAAAAATCTTGGAAATCCTTTTTTGTCCGTTACTCAAAATCTCAATAAATATGGGGTTATATCATTAAAACGTGTGCAGATGTTTAAGGGAGTGAATACTTTTGCCAGCCAATGTAAGCACAAACAGCCCATTATTTCTTTACTTTATGTCTTTTGATATGGGTCATATGGGCAGTTGTCCAGAGCAGCATTAGTAAAGGGGGCACATGAGAACCACATATATAAATATTATCTACCATTTGTCCTCTGAACAAATGTTCTATTCCTTTTATGCACGTCCAGTCAATATGGTGTAGGAGCCTTGTGCCTCATGCTGAGAACAGGACTACTAGGTTACACACTAAAAACTGCTGGGTTAAAAATAACCCAATTTGGGCTGTTTTATAACTCAACCGCTGGGTCAATATTGCACCAACCGAGGAGTAGTTATTTTGACCCAGCAAGATGGGTTACTCCATTCTAACCCAACAGATGGGTTAAATATCCCACCCAAATGCTGGGTCAAAATAACCACAAATCTGGGTAAATTCAACCACAAATTTGGGTTATTTATTCTACCCAAATGCTGGGTCAAAATAACCACAAATCTGGGTAAATTCAACCCCAAATTTGGGTTATTTATTCTACCCAAATGCTGGGTCAAATTAACTACAATTCTGGGTTGTTTCAACTAAGTATGTGTTATTTACTCTACCCAAATGCTGGGCCAAATGAATTAAAATTCTGGGTTGTTTCAACAACTACATATATTGTTCAGTAATCAATCCAAATGCTTGGTCAAATTAACCAATATGCCCAAATAATTCCAATACATTACAGTACAACCTATAAGACAGAAAATAGCAACCATCCATATCTATAAAACTGTCACAAAATACATGCTAGATTTGGTCATGTAAAGCATATACTATGCAATAAACACTTAAACAATACTGAAATCTTTACAAGGCACCGCCTTGAAATTTTATTTATATAAATGTAAACAATATAAAATGTTTCAGATCAATTCATTCAGGTCAAGAACTGGAACAGATAAAATCAACATCCACTCAACGGCCACTGGCACCTGCTCCATCAGAGGCGGCAGCACCATAAATGGCCTGTAGGGGGAGATAGAAGCACATTATTCTGAACATCAGAGAATCATTGAACTTCAGTCAGACTGAGAACTATTTGTACCTCAGCTCTGACTAGGAAAATCTGCCTCACACAGAATTTTTGCATAAGATATTTGGCCTGGTGCAGTGGATGCTTGAGCAGAGGATGAACTATTTGCAGAAACCAAAGACATACTGGATATCAGCAAATATAAGGGAGATCTTCCCATTTAACATTAATATTTTGCAATTAAAAGAAATTAACATGTATGCTGCATAAAATAAGTAGGCCTACTTAATGTGTTTTTAATCCACTTAGAGTGACTGTTTAAAAATCCTGATATATTGAAGCACAAATACATAAAAGTGTCTATGTATGGCACTTAAAAAGAAGAAGAAAAGAAGATTAAAAAAAAACATTTTTTTTTAATGTTAATTTCTGCATCAGTGCGGTGAGGTAACAAGGCGATCAATCAGTGGCACTGCAGACATGTTTTAAAAGCCTAGGATGCTTTGATAGTCACCAACACGTAAGCTTGTAGATAGCTTGACAATAGTCGGAAACCCTAATTATAGAATAACAAACCTAGATATGCGTGTGTGTGCGTTTGAGCACATTCGTGAGCCCAGGACTAACAGGTATATATTAATGAAAAGAAAAAAGTTCCCCTTTAGATGCACTGGAATACTTACAGGCTAATGGTCGATGAAGGCCAAGTTGCATTCTTCAATGGTGTGGCGAACCATTTTTGAACTGCGGCCACGGCCAAGTTTGTAAGTGGTTGGAGGAAGCAGGGCTGGCAGCTGCCTCAGGGCGAGTTCGCCAATGCCATCTGTAGAAGATATAGGTGTGAATACGATGTGGAATGGCATAGCTGTGATTTTGTCATTCAGTATCCAACTAACACAGAACCTCTGCTAACAGTTGCAGCCAATTCCTGCCCTGCAGCTGGTAAGATTGTAGTTTCATAACGCTCACTTTTCGAGGGCCAGAAGCTGGCAGGTATCTATAGGGCTCTCGGAGGAAGGGGTGTGACCACAGGTTCTTTTTAGGGGGACACTACCTGAGAAGAAGAGGAGGAACCCAGAAGCACCTGGGAGTGTGCAGTGTGTGTGCCAAAGCCACAAAGAGACTGTCACTGCGGAGTAGGCTCTTGCCGTGAGTGGGACTGTCAGCTGACAGCCTTTGAGAAATAACAATTTTAACCTCAAACCTGAACAGAGTAGGAGAAGAGACAGAACGGCGTGGAAGAAGACCTGGTGAGGCCGCAGTAGGCTGCTACATACAGTGGAAACCTCTCTGTGTCGACATAACTTTTATTGTGTAGACTGACGCATTAGCACTGCCGCTAATTATCAATCTAAGCGGCAGAAAACAACTGAACATGATGTAATATATATAACTTTCACCTCCCTATCAGTGCGAGTCCCAGCGGTTCAATGCTCTCAGTGGTGTGTCTACATAAGCCCCCCACCCCAATTACATTTTTTAATTAAATATTTGCATGACTCACGTGAATGCTATTTTCCGAGGTCAAAATGGCGAATTTAGCAGAAAAGCAACTGATTTGCATGTATGGTTGTTAGTCACTAAAATATGGATGCTTTGCTTCATCAAATAATTAAGTTAAATAATTACCTGGTATGAGAGCCCTTGCAAGAGTGCCATCATCTGGTGTTTGAGCCGGTGTCTGTGCCGTGCTCCGCGACCTGCTGGTTGATCTCAGCCTCTTTCTGACGTTCTGCAGCCTTTCCTCCAGGAATCTAGTGGTTCCGTCCTGGGGTGTACCAGATTTCCTGCCAAGAAATCAAAATCTTTGATTAATAGATATCAGGCATGTTTTGATTTTTGACAGCATGGGCTACGGTTAGAACAGGGTTTTTCTGTATGTCTGACTGTCCTCAGAAGACAAAATCAAATTATTGTTCCCGCTGTTAAGGTTAAATTGAAAATCCAATTGGATAGTGACCTAAAACATATAGAATCGGTCTAAGAATCATGACACCCCAAATAAATATCGCAATGACCTTTTACAAAAAACACTCACGCTGCCACCGCTTGATGAGTCTTTCAAACTGGGAAATGACTGAACCAAATCTGATGTCAGGGCCTTTTTGCTCTCCGTGGTAGGACTGTAAAATAGAAAAAAACACATCATCACATGGCTAAAAAACAATCCTCCCTCTCTCATTATATAATTTATGTGATAAATTGCATACATGTAAATTTGAGCTAACTTTACATCCCTATAAAAATCCCTCGCATATGTTTTTGTTCACAAGAATATTGTCGGCTCATGAACATGTAAACAGCTTAAACCCAAGATCGGTCTCTTCCCATTATACGCTGCTGTGGCAATACAGGAAAAGGCCGAACTACTGTATAACAGGAGACATCTAAAAGAAAATATTCAGATTCATTATTTTAGATATGAAATATTAGGAACTTTTATCCCCAGGTTAAATTTGGCATCGTCATTAAACTGGAGAATTACCTAGCTAGCTAACAAACTAGGCTTTTGCAAACATGCACGTTCAGACGGCTACCAGACATCTCATTCCAAAAGACCTGCTATATGTACACAGCCCCGCCGGCTTCTCCCACCCGGAAAAGATGCTATAAGTCCGGCTAGAAAAAGGCATGATCCGTGACATAGCAGGTGACGGACACACCTCACGTCTCTCTCCTTCTAGAGGAGTGAGCTGCTTTAAAACCTCACCACTTTGTTCATGCGTCGCTTTTCTCTGAGTGATATGATGCTCGCTGTATCAGAGAAGTGTGCCGAAAATATCAGCACTTACATCGCCATGACAGTGTGCTCCTGCGTCCTCTCCCGCCTATTTAATTAGACGCAACTTTACTCGTTGTTCATATGTAAAGTACAGAAGTGCCGCGGGACTTTTGACAAATATGTACAAAATAAGCAGCAGACCAGCAGTTTACAAAAGCCACAGATAAGCTACGTGCAATTTTTGTAAAAGGCTCATAAGGCTAAATGACTAGCTACGTTGTTAGCCAAAACAACCAACTAGCCTCTACAATATAAAGATACCACTTTTATAGGTATCGCAGCACAGACGTGATGGGAATTAGATAAAGTGTACACAAACATTTTATGGTTGATTTGCTTGGACAGGAGGATGTTTTTTGCCCCAGCTCAGATCACGGCCAAGATGGAGCCTGGAGTGTGGATTCATGGTGGAGGACAACTGTTGATGTAATGACGTTCAAACAAACACAACAACCCAGGTTCTGGGTCAACCAATGAATGTTGGGTTGGTCGATTTTGACCCAGCTCATGGGTTGCACAAAAATAACCCAAATCCCATATAAATAACCCATAATGGGTCAAACATTTCATAACCCAGCGGTTGGGTAAATTAAATAACCCAGCAGTTTTAAGTGAGTAGGTGCCCTGTGTGGAACAGCACTGCATTTCGTCCTTTCCCAGAATTGCAGGTGACTTCCTGCATTTCGATTAGTTGGCGGGAGGCAGAAGAAGGGGCTCGCCCATGGCAGCATTCATTCAGCAAATGCCGCTGCTTGTTTTAACGTTTCCTAACATAAGACTCTGAGACCCACCTAACCCAAGATAAACAGCATGGTCAGAAGCACGCATATAGACAACAACAGTATGCTTTCTGTTACGGATTGCTAACTTATACTGTAGTTGTGTGAGGCTGGTCAATCTGTTAAAACTAAAGTTTTCTCCTTGGGCTCATCTCTTGTCTGCTTTCTACCACCTAAAACAAATAACAGTTATCTGCTTTGTACTACGTTTGCTGCAAGCTGCTACTGAACATGGCTTTTACCCTATAGTGATACTGCTTTCATCTAAAACTGGGTGACATAACAATATTAATCCAGCATTGGCTTATCTTGTCTCTCCCCTCTCTTTTCTCTCTTTGCAGTATTCACCCAACATGACGATGAGTGTGTGATTTTTTTTTTTTTAATCTTTCATTTTACCTCTTCATCTCCCTTTATCTGAATCCCTTCCTCCCCGACCACCATGGTGTGTCTTGTGTTTCCCTCTTCCTCCTCTTCCTTCCTTCCCTTTTCGTCCTCCTCTTCGTGGATGGCGTGTGGTGCCACACAGCCCCTGGGGATTCCCCTGGAAAGCAGGACTTCCCTTCGAGCCCCACATCCCACTGCCTGTAAAATGGGTGTGAGAGCGTAAAAGGGTCTCCAAACAGCAGGAAGGACCTTCTCTGTTCATCTGCTCCATCAAGAGCCTGCCTCTCCTTCAGCAAGAGACTTCTCATATAGGACACCCAGGATTGCGCTCTTGCCCGCCCGGACGCCGCCATCACGGGATGCAGACCATAAACACAGAGGACTTTGCTGCTGTTGACTCATGTGGGACTTTTCAACAACTCGCCTACTGCGGCATTTCAAAAGGATGATCTGATAATGTTATTTTAGCACAGTTTTCATTTAATATTTCTTTTGTTTTTTGTGGGTGATAACAATCTAATTTTAATAACTGCTATTATCCAGCTAATGTAGGTATGATTTTCCTGTTAAAGGGCACATTGTATCTCAGCAGCAGCATCAATGACGACAGAAGAAGCACACACCCAAGAAATGCACAATGATTTTCTGTTTACATGATTTTAGATTGTTTATGTTTTTTTTCTCATTGCGTGACTCTCCATAAAAGAGCATTTCAAGGTACAGTTTGCCTCCCGCCTGGTCGCCATTGACAGGCAACAGCTGTCGTCTGTTGGGGATGTAGTTAAAGGAGGATGGCTACTTGTTCTGGTGCTGGTTGTTTGTAGATACATGCTGGACGATCAGCTGTTTATCTGTCTTGTCTTAAAAAACACACATCTCAAATAACTGTTTCACTCGCATGAGAGTAGCTCAGTTGGGATACACTGGCGGTCCTAACTGGAACTGTTCTGGCTAAGTCAGTCACAAAGCTCTGTAAATAACAGCTTTGGCTTATGTTGTCCTTGTGTTCTTGTTATTTACGAGTTGTCAGTGAATCCTTAAACTTGGTGAGATCTTTTTTCTTTCTCTTCTGGACTCCCTATGTGGCTAAGTTTCCATCTGGGATTTACTCAAAGATCTAGTTAGTCACATTTTTGGACTGGTGGATCACTTTGTAATACTCTCACAAAGCCTATCTTTCTTTGAATTGGCGGATGTAAGATTCTCAGGGTATGATAACTAGTGTGAAAGTCCTACGATGTCACGTTAACACCAAAAAGATCAAAGCAAAACTGTTCAACATGATTTAATTCTTTTCATTTAAAACTGAAAAGCAACAGTTATTCCTACTGCTGCTCAAATAGAAGCTGTTAATTGTTACCTTTATATTAAACTTATCTGTAGGATTAAGGAAATACTTATGATTTGTTTTAGGTGAAAATATAGAAAAAATTGGGTTTATTTTGCAGAACATTATAGCTTTTACTTCTTTCTGCTCTTTATGTTATGCAGCTACCAACAATGTCATAACACCTAGTAATATAATAGATTTGACCATTTTAAATGTGATGAAGCCAATTTAATGAACTTGACTCATTAAAAAGAGCAAAAGGAACAGTACAAAATATTGAACGTAACTTTTTAAAACAAGTAACCCACCCATGCCAACCACAGAGTTGGATTATCCCCTATTCGACGATGCAAATTAAATGACCATCCAGTTAACCAGCTACTTTTGCAAGTCACCAAAATTTGTGGTGATGGACTTGCTCAGATCAGACGATGCACCTGAATTGTCCAGAACATGCAGCCAACAGTGGTCTAAAGAAGAAGAGCAATCATTGCAAACTCAGAAAAAGATTAAATCCCTTTTATTGGACTGCTTTCGTTTTTTTATTTGTGTGGCTGAAATTGCAACCCATCTAATTTACACGCAAAGTAAAACACGGCTACATATCAAATTATATGAGTGTTTTCCTGTATGTTCTGTACTCTGCCTTATCACTGCTGCTCCAATCGAAACCTCTCCACAGAGGTCACATCAACAGACAATAAGCAATCAACAGTTGAAGCCTCTGTAATCACATTGTTATCTGTTTCCTAATAGCAGTGGAAACAGGGATATCTCCAGGATTTGGCAATCACTGGCCTTGGATTAAGTCTCCGCTTCCTTGGATTTAGCTAAACACTTCCCTTCTTTCCTCTTCCACCTGCCCCAACCCCCCTTTTCATTTTCTTTATTATTATTTTTTTTGTAAATACTGTAAAATGCATTTTGATATCATTGACATGTTTTTGATATGTCAGTCACTACCAATGAATACAGTTGAAAGTAAATTATAAATAAAACTGTTTTTTCATAGAGAAAAAGATGCGCTAACCTAACCATTTGGTTCATGTGGCTAAATTTATAAGATACTGTAAAGTGGCTGAATGTGTAAATGACAGCAATGTGGTGAAGGCATTGTAAGGAAGGATGGGACAGAAAGAGGACAGGACAGAGAGATGTAAAACGAGCCGAGGCGTCCTCCCTCTGGCCCTTTACTCCTTTTTTATAGGTCTAAAGCTACTGTTGGCTTTAAAATAGAAAGCTCTTGTGACTAAGTTTTCCAAAGGGAATTTTCCCACAAATACAGTACCTCATGTTGTTTTTTTTTTATATGAAGGATTTTTATCAGTTTCAGAAAACCTTTGAACCAGAAAAAAGAAATCATGATTATGAATTAAGAATACATCAAAATCAGAAATATAGGGGAAAACTGTGTTCTTTGCTATTCAAACCTGTGATAGCTTTGTATAGTTGAAAGCTCTCTCACTGATCCTCTCGCGGTCCTCTGTGTATATTGATTGCTGGCCATCTCTGTACTTCTATTGTGATGTATAATACTGTACCATTAGGAAGATTTGCTGGTCGGGTGGGCTGGTTGTTTTACTCGGGAAGGGTTTGGCTTGAACCGTCCATGATCCTCTCAGATGACGCGGCAGTATTCAATATGAAGCAGTCTGTCTCTTGGGTTTGCTTTGTATTTCATGGTAGGATAGTTGAGAATCTTGTCTTAGGGACTTAGGTGTCTTGTGTAGGTAATAAAGATGTTCTTTGTATGTTTCTTTATATTGTAAAGTTTCTTTAGACTGAAAGAAAAACAGATAATTTGCTTATAAAAAAAGAAACAATGCATCAATAATAAATGTCATTTGATTTTTTTCCCTGTTGTTTGATTTTCTTAAATCTTTCTTTAACTTAAATTGCATTTTTAAGGATTCCAAAATAAATACATTGCATCTGAACTGAAGCAGCTTAATGACATAAGGTAAAAAACAATGTTATATTTTAATCATTTTAAAAATATTTTAATGTTTAAATCTAATCAGCACACAGTCATGGGCCAGTTTGCGACTGGCAGAAATATTTTTTCACTACTTTTACAGCTTGAGTTTTTAATGGATAATTTGCATTGAAAGGAGGTTGCTATAAAGCACGAGGGATAGAAATGAACAGAATGCGCCTGTCCGGGGGTTTGCTTCCACCCCGTGGACATTTGCCAATGTCGCCTCCCCACTTCTCACCCCCTTTCTGTACGCAGTCCACTTAGTAATAAAGGCCACTGTGGCCACCAAAACTTTAAATAAAAAATAAAGTGGCATACTCAGATTAGAACGTGTAACTGAGTAGGATCATAAAAAAAAACAGAATATTTACAGAAGGTGCATGAATAGAAGTAAAAAAAGTAAATGTGTTATTTACAAGTAGTTAACAGAATATAAACTGAGAAAAACAGATGTGCAAATAGCAGCCACAGAAATGTTAGTTAAATAAGTCAAACAGTCCACATAAAGTTGATGTTAAAGTAAGACCTCTTGTTTGTTCACAAGCTTCAACATTTGCTGAGGCTGTTGTGCCATTTGGAGGTCAAGTGGGGTTTCTTTACCCTGGGCCAACATACATTACCTACTGTGATTTGGAAAAGGAGGGGTTGGTACTCTGTGACGGGGTAAGCCGTATTGCGTCATTTCCTGTTGTGCTCCGTGGAGCTGTTGTTCAGACTCATGAATTGATCTTGTTTTCTCCGTGCTGAGGCCTCTCTAAGTTATTTTAACACACAAGCACACTAAAACACACGTTTTGGGAACTCCTTGTGTTTCACACAGCTTTTCTTGGGGTGGTAAGGTCTCGCTAGCTCAGCTTCATTGTGGCTATGGCTACTCTTCTCCCTCCTGTCTCTAACTCTTCTCTTCTCTCTTGATCTCTCTGTCAGATGTTTAGTTACTTCCCTGCCTCCTTTAGTGATAATGGTAGCTGTAATAAATGTAATATTTTTGTAGCTTTGGAGGCGAGGGTATCAGAATTAGAAGCACGGCTCCGCGCTGTTGAAAAACCAGCTGATAACCGAAGCCCATTAGCCAGCGCGGAGCCAACAAGAATAGAACCCCCTAGCTGTCCTCCGGTAGAGCCCGCGCAGCCGGGACCTCAGGCCGGCTGGGTGACTGTACGTAGGAAGCATAGTTCTAGGACCCAGCCCCCGGGCCACCACCAACCACAGATTTTCCCCGCTCAGCGACACACCCGCTGAGAAGCTGACCCTGGTAATTGGCAGCTCCATAGTCAGAAACGTGGCATTAGAGACACCATTGACCATAGTCAAATGTTTGCCAAGGGCCAGAACGGGCGACATCAAATCCAACCTGAAACTGCTGGCTAAAGATAAGCGTAAATACAGTAAGATTGTTATTCACGCTGGCAGTAATGACACCCGGTTACGCCGATCGCAGGTCACTAAAATTAGTGTTGCTTCGGTGTGTACGTTTGCTAAAACAATGTCAGACTCTGTAATCTTTTCTGGTCCCCTGCCTGATCGGACCAGTGACGACATGTTTAGCCGCATGCTGTCATTCCATCAATGGTTGTCTAGGTGGTGTCCTGCAAACGATGTGGGCTACATTGATAACTGGAGAACATTTTGGGGAAAACCTGGTCTGATCCGGAGAGACGGCATCCATCCCACTTTGGATGGAGCAGCTCTTCTTTCTAGGAATATGGCCGAATTTATTAGTCCTCCAAAACACTGACAACCCAGGGTCCAGACCAGGAAGCAGAGTCGTAGTTTAACCCACCTCTCTGCTGCTTCTGTACTGTTACCTACCCATTACCCTATAGAAACAGTGTCTTGCCCACGGCCAAAATTAAATGGATTAAAAGTTAAGCCAACAAAAGCAAATTATGGAAATCTCATAAAGATAAATACGACTTTGACTGAACAGAAAAATAAATCTATTAAATGTGGTTTATTAAACATAAGATCTCTCTCCTCAAAGACTTTGTTAGTAAATGACTTGATTTGTGATAATCATATTGAGTCCCTTTGTCTCACAGAAACCTGGTTGCAGCAGGAGGATTATGTCAGTATAAATGAGTCAACTCCTTCCAGTCATTAAAAAATTCACATTCCTAGAAATACTGGGCGAGGAGGAGTTGTAACCATTTTTCGTTCTGATTTACTAATTAGTACCAGACCAATTGATAGCTACAGTTCTTTTGAACATCTAACCCTTAATTTTCCTCATCCAAGTTGCAAAACATTAAGACCATTTTTGTTTGTGGTTTTGTATCGTCCACCAGGCCCTTACTCTCAATTCTTGGATCAGATCTCACATTTTTTTATCTGATTTAGTATTAAATACTGATAGGGTCATTATAGTGGGGGACTTCAATATTCATGTGGATACTGAAAGTGATAGCCTAAATGCAGCCTTTAGTGCTATTTTAGACTCAATTGGCTTTACTCAAAAAGTACAGAGATCGACCCACTCGGGCAAACACACTTTGGACCTTGTACTGACATACGGTATTGAGTGTCAGGAAATAACAGTCCACCCACATAACCCGGTCCTGTCTGACCACTTCTTAATAACTTTTGAATTTACTTTAACTAACCATCTTAAATCTGAAAGGAAATTTCATTATAGTAGAGCTTTATCAGACAATGCTGTAACAATTTTTAAAGAATCTGTTCCATTCTTACTTTCCTCAGTGTCTCAGAGTAACACAGTGGATGGCAGCAATTCTATCTCTAACCCTTCAGAAATCGATGGTCTGGTTCACAGCGTTACGTCCTCATTGCGTTTGGCATTAGATAGTGTAACCCCCTTAAAAGAGAAAGTGGCTAACCATAGGAGGCTGACTCCTTGGTTTAACGCAGAGTTGCATACTTTAAAGCAGAATACTAGGAAGTTGGAGAGAAAATGGCGCTCTACACACGTAGAGGATTCCTATTTAACCTGGAATAACAGTCTACTGCTGTATAAAAAGACCCTTCGACAAGCTAGAACAGCATATTTTTCATCATTAATAGAGGCGAATAAAAACAATCCCAGGTTTCTTTTTAGAATAGTTGCCAAACTTACACAGAGTCATAGCTCTGTTGAGCCAACTATTCCTCCAGCTCTTAGCAGTGATGATTTTATGGGATTCTTCATAAATAAAATTAATTCTATTAAAAATAAAATCATCGGCATCCTCCCAAACATGATTACTTCTCCCTCAGTAAATGAGGCAGCATCGGAAAGAACTGTAGAACCTAATTTGTGCTTAGGCTGTTTTGATTCAGTCGAGCTTTCGGAATTATCAAAAATATTAGCCTCATCTAAACTTTCAACTTGTATGTTGGACCCAATCCCAATCAAATTATTTAAGGAAGTGTTCCATTTGGTTCCTGGCCCCATTTTGGATATGATTAATCTATCCTTAGTAAACGGATACGTACCACAAGGATTTAAAATAGCTGTAATTAAACCTTTACTCAAGAAACCTTCCCTTGATCAAGATGACTTGGTGAATTACAGACCTATATCTAACCTTCCATTCTTATCAAAAATCCTTGAGTAAATTGTTGCTAATCAAGTCTGTGAGCATCTAAACAGTAACGAGCTGTTTGAAGAGTTTCAGTCAGGTTTTAGAGCTCATCATAGCACTGAAACAGCACTGGTGAAGGTTACTAATGATATTCTCATGGCCTCAGATAATGGACTTGTGTCTGTTCTGGTTTTGTTAGATCTCAGTGCTGCTTTTGACACAGTCGATCATAATATTCTCTTAGAAAGGCTTGAACATGTTGCAGGGATCAAAGGAACAGCACTGGGCTGGTTTAAATCATATTTGTCTGATAGATTCCAGTTTGTTCATCTAAATTATCAATCTTCTTCACTCAAGGGTTACTTGTGGAGTTACACAGGGTTCTGTGCTTGGACCAATTTTTTTCACCATATATATGCTTCCAATTGGTAGAATCATTAGACAGCATGGGAGAAATTTCCACAGCTATGCCGATGATACACAACTATATTTATCCATAAATCCGGATGAACCAAGTCAGTTAGGTAGATTACAGGCATGTCTGGAAGACATAAAAACATGGATGAATCTAAACTTTTTGCTTTTAAATTCTGACAAGACAGAAGTAGCTGTCTTTGGATCAGAAGTCCTAAAACAGAAACTGATTAGTCAATCAGTTCATCTGGATGGCATTAAATTGGCCCCCAGTAATAACGTAAAGAACCATGGTGTTATTTCTGACCAAGACATGACATTTAAATCCCATATTTAACAGGTTTCTATGATTTCCTTCTTTCACCTCCGGAATATTGCTAAAATTAGAAACATCCTGTCCAGGAGTGATGCTGTCAGGTCGTCCACAAAATGCCATTAAAAGCCTTCAGTTGATCCAAAATGCGGCAGCAAGAGTTCTGATGAATATTAAAAAGAGAGATCACATTTCTCCTGTTTTAGCTTCCCTTCATTGGCTGCCTGTTAAATCCAGAATAGAATTTAAGATCCTTTTTCTTACATACAAAGCCCTTAATAATCAAGCTCCATCATACATCAGAGATCTAATTGTTCCATATGTTCCTAACAGAGCACTTTGCTCTCAGACAGCAGGTTTACTTGTAGTTCCTAGGATTTCTAAAAGTAGATTGGGAGGCAGATCTTTTAGTTATCAGGCTCCTCTCCTGTGGAACCAGCTCCCAGCTTTAGTCCGTGAGACAGACACACTGTTTACTTTTAAGGCCAGGGTTAAAACTTTCCTCTTTGATAAAGCTTATAGTTAGAGTGGCTTAGGTCATCCTGAGCTAGCTCTGTAGTTATGCTGCTATAGGCTTAGACTGCTGGAGGACAGACTTACCAATTTACTTCACTCTGCTACTTCCTTTTCTCCTACGACTCTCCAGTTGTATTACAGTACATTCTGTTATTTCGACTGTTAACTTTGTTTTCTCTCATTGTTTTTCTCTCCATAGAAGATATACCTGGTCTGGTATCCTGCTTGGCTGCAATGCCCTGTTGGACGGGGGGCATCGACTGAGATGGTGCTCCCAGTAACTGAACATCCACCGTGTCCTGTTATTAACTTTTTACTTTCTGTAACATAGAAAGTTCTCTTATATCAGATCTTCTGTTCCTTCTGTGTTTCTGCTCTGTCTTCTCAAACCCCCAGATGGCCGCTCCTACTGAGCCTGGTTCTGTTGGAGGTTTCTTCCTGTTAAAGGGGAGTTTTTCCTCTCCACCGTCGCTACATGCTTGCTCAGTATGAGGGATTGCTGAAGGATTGCTGTGGTTGGAAAGTCTGCATCAACGGGGCCCAACCTCACGCCAATGACTGACGCAATCTGCTGGGATTCTTTAAATAGGAAACTTTTTAACTGATAGGAATGTTTGTATAAATCTATTGAAATGACTTCTTGTTAAGTACCTTGAGATGACATCTGTTGTGAATTGGCGCTATATAAATAAACTGAGTTGAATTGAAAACTGATTTGAAAAAAAAATCTAGTCAAATTTGTTATTTTACAATTATGTCACATATTTCTATTTATTTTAGTCTTTAGAATTTGCACATAACTTTATATTTTTGTCCAACTACAAAACTTTTAAATATTAAATAATAGGCTATGATCTCAGAACAAGTACTCAAGCACTCAATACTTGAGTAGCCTTTTTACCAAATACTTTTTTAGTGTTACTTGAGTAATTTTTTTTTATTACTACTTTGTACTTATTAATATTTTGAAGTAGTGCTACTTTTACTTGAGAACAATCTTTGGCTGTTCTACCCACCTCTGTATATGAGAATGAGTTTTAAATTATGTCACATCTTTATTAGGTACAGTACCTGTTTGCATCCTCTTTTAATTTTAGAGCTGTCTTGATTCGGTATTACAGATTCAAATACATGTCTGAAGCATTCATCACAGATTTTGGTCCATTTTGACTGGATAGCATCATTAACTGTAGATTTGTCAGATTCACATCCATGATGTGAGTCTCCTGCTCCACCACATCCTAAAGATGCTGTGTTGCATTGAGATCTGATGACTGTGGAGGCCACTGGGGTACAGTGAACTTATAAGAAGTTCAAGAAACCAGCTTGAAATGATTTGAACTTAGCGGTATGATGCAATATCCTGCCATAAACCGCCATCAGAAGATGAGAACACTGTGTTCATAAAGGGATAGACATAGTTATCAACAGCAATATGATAGGCGATGGTACTTCAACAATACTCAGTTGGTACTAGAGGACCCAAATAGTGCCAACATCCACTAACCCAACCTTTACTTTTTAATGTAATAATGATCCAATAATTCAGCAGATGGGTAAAAATTTCCTCCAACGTTATTCAAAAAAGACAGAAGTTGTTGTTTTTGACAACAGAGCATGCCATAAATATTTTCATTATGGACCCAAATTGGAACAACCATCTAAAGTCTATTACTAAATTACCCCACAAACATCTTCCACAACATTGCCAATATAACAAGTTTCCTGTAAAAACAGGACACAGACAAACTGTTGATTTATTTTAGTTTCAGTAGGTCAGATCATGTTATTAGTGTTTTCACTGGTCTCTGTGAGAAAAAAAAAGCAGTCTCGCAGTTCATCCCATATGCTGCTGCCAGAGTACTGACCAAATACCAGAAATAAATATCGTATCACGCCAGTCTTTACATAACCGAACTCACTCCTGCACCATGATACACTGATGATTTACCCAACTATTAAAAAACGAGGGCATAGGCAGATGTATAAACGTTTTTTTTGCCTCACCCTCTTCCTTTTATGCGTATCTTACTTTACACATTTACTTCATTTAAAGAAAAACAATAAAAACATTACAACATTACTCCTTTTACAAGGAGGGACATAATTCATCAATAAAATATGTTGTATCCACACATGATTTATCTCTAATGAGGAAAGGAAAACAAAAAAAGAGGGGGCTCACTCTTTTAGTGCATGCTTTGGCTTAATATCATTTTCTTTACCAGTGTACTTTTATTTTTCTGGAAAGGACTTGACATTATAATGTGTATTAATGCTGCTCTAGAACAAATCTAACATTGTCTAATATTCTGGAGGTAGTGTTTAAATATTCACAAAACTTTCAAGAGACTTTGTCCTTTTGAATCCTGTCTCACAAGTTTTAAAGTAGACATTTTCTATTTGACAACCTGTAATTATTCAGCAATCAGAAACATTTAAGCCACAGTCCAGAGTGTGTGTGAAGTCAATCTTTAACACTGACAGAGGAGGAGGAGCTTAAACATGCGAGTCTCAGGTCAACAGGAAGCAGGTTGCTGTCTAGTTAAAGTCAGTATGGTGTTGATACACACTAACACGAACACATTTAAGTGTTGTCCTGTTGGCAAAGCGCAAGCTTACTTCTCTGCTGTGAACTGAGGGAAGGGGGACACGACTCGGGACCAAAACAAGGTTATTTGGAGGTAAGCGGTGATTCATTTATTTATTCAATTACGCTTAGACGTGTTCTTACTTTCTGAATCTATTAAAGCGGTTGCACGTCACTAAATGCGGTGAAAATGGCCCGCTGACGTTCACTAACAGTTTGCTAGCTGACAACGAGACTAACAGCTTATGCTAACCTGTTAGCCTGCTAGCTGCTGGAGGTAACTAGTTGAAAACTTCTAGAAACCTGCGGCACCATTTAATGTTTCTGCCTATCTGTTAGCCGGTTATATGTGGTATTTTCCCCTGAACTTTTGGTACTTTATTTGTTTATAATTTAAACAAATTGTATTATATTGATTTATTACTGTTCATTTTATAAAACAGTTATGTAGCATTTGATGTAGAACATCTTATGGTTGATTAAATCAAACAGTGATTTGAAATTTAATCTCTTAATATCTTAATCCAAAGTTAAATATGTTCTTGAAATGCTTAACATTGCATTGTTTTTGTTCTGCCTACCAGAGTGATGCTCTATTGATTGGAAAAGTGAAGACTATGGACGCATCAGATGGCCATGACAATTCCCCATATGCCAAGAAGAGTGTAAAAACCTCGTTGCTGGACAGCGGGGAGGACTTTGAGGTTTTAGATGAGGAAGACATTGACGATGACCTTCCTCCTTTGGAAGATGCCGGGGGAGGGGATGAGAATAAAGCAGAAAATACAGAAAACAAAAAACCAGATGAAGAATCTGAGGCTTCAGAGCAAATGGATGAATGGCTGGATGTGTTAGGTATGTGGTAGATTTTGGATGACAGGACACGGATGTGTAGATTACATTCCTCTCGAGGGTTTTAATCACGCTTTAAAGCTAGTGGCACCATCAGCATGTGGACTTGTCCCTATGGAGCCTGCTTTGTAACCAACCTATCAGATTAATGGTTACAATGCAGCCTCCGCCTAAATTTCCCCAGTGAAGGACAATGAAGGATTTCTCTATTAATGATACATGATTGTGTTAAAACTATTAGGAGGCTTCAACAGCGACTTTTACAGAAATTTCGAAGATAGTCTCATACTCTCGGCTTTTTTGTGCTGTTCATTTTGTATGTATGCGTCCTAAACTGCATAGTGGAAACAAAACATATTTTTAGCTTCTGATTGCTCCATAATCACCAGAAAGATGTCTGTTTTGTTCTGATAGAATGTGACTTGTTTGCAGGAAATGACCAGCTTAAGAAGAAAGTCCTAGAGGCCGGGAAAGGGCGAGACAGCCGACCTCGGAAAGGACAAATTGTGGAAATGAATCTGAAAACGCATTTGGTGGATGGGACTCTTGTAGAGGAGCAACATAATCTCTCGTTTACTCTGGGGGACGGCGATGTCATTCAGGTACACATTTTTTTTCTGTTAGATTAATTTTATTTTTGATAGGGTCTGCACGGTGGTACATTTGGTAGCACAGTTGCTTTACAGTAAGAAGGTCCTGGGTTAAAATCCCGAACCTGGGGTCTTTCTGCATGGAGTTTGTTGGAGCATGTTCTCCTTGTAAATTCATGGATTATCTCCAGGTGTTCCAGCTTTCTCCTACAGTCCTGTTAGGTTAACTGGTCTCTACATTGTCCTTAGGTGTGAGAGTGTGTGTGTGGTTGTTTGTACTGTGTGTGTCTGTGCCGCCCTGTAATGGACTGGGGACATGTCCAGGGTGTACCCCGCCTTTCGCCCAGTGAATACCGGAGATAGGCCTGCAAGGATAGGCGGGTATAGATGGCAGATGAATAATTCGTTTTTTGTTGGAAATGTATGCATGCACATTTTGTATTCCGTGCCTTACATAAATGTATTTAACAGTAATTTCTCCTGACCTTTAGGCACTGGATCTGACTGTGCAGCTCATGGAAATGGGAGAGAAGGCGCTCATTCATAGTGATGCAAAATATGCATACAGTGCCAGGGGAAGGTAGGAAAATATGGTTCTGATCCTGTGTTAAATCCTAAACAAGTTCTGTGTATCTTAACAGCCTTTAAAACAATTTCACGGCAGAAAAGCTGGCTTCAAAGCAAGAAAACTCACAGTTGATCTATATCTTCAGTTTACTGACTGAAAGCTTCTAACATGAATATTTAGCATCCTCTCTGCCTTGCAGAACATGAGGCTACTTTGTTTTTCTGGTAACTTAGGAGAGGAATCTGCAAATTTTTAAACACAAAGTCATGGTTTTAAGTTAGTTCCACAAAAAAACAAGACCATGTTTATCTGGTAGTGGGAGTTGACAAATCTGGCTTTTGCAAGGACTAGAGCCAAAATGAGATGCACTTTAATCTACAAAAACGATCAATAATTTTCTGTAAACTGGGGTGCTTTGCAAAAGAAATGTAGACTATGTTTGAGAAATGCAGAAATGTCTGTTAACCAGTCTTGTTACATTAGCTCGACCAGTCCATTAATCTAATTATGTCACTTTATATTATTAGAACTGAAGTTAATCATCCAGTTTAGGTTTTTACAACATGAAATTTAAACTTTTTGGCACAAGCAGGGTAGATGCATTTCATCAGCAAGTGTTTAGGTTAATTAGTTGTTTTATTATTTAGTTATTTTTCTTTGCTTCCCTTCACTGGACCTGTGTCTCATTCTCTTGCCAGTCTTGACCCTGAGGTACCCCCTAATACTCAGCTGTCCTTAGAAGTGGAGCTGTTAGGAGCTACTGATGCACCAGATGTTGAGCTGATGCCACCTTCAGAAAGAATTGCTCTGGCCATCCGCAAGAGAGAGAGGGGCAATGTTCACTATCAGCGCGCAGACTATGCTTTTGCTGTAAACTCATACAGCATTGCCCTGCAGATTACTGAGTCAAGCTCTAAAGGTCAGTTAAACAGTGAAGAGTCAAATGTCAGAGAAACACTCACTCTTCTTTTTAATAAATCAATTTGATTGAAATATATTGTAGTGTTACTTGATAATAGAAAGAAAATTAAACTCTTAATTATCTAGTTACATGTGGAAATCACATTTCTTAGCCCCCTGCATAACTGGCCTGGCTGTGGTGTTCCAAATGGGATTTTTAGTTTTTTTTTTTTTTTTGAAAAGTAATTGTAAACAAGTTAGTAGTCATATTTAAAGTATTTACAATTAAAGAAATTAAAAACTGTTGTATTCTTATTGTGCGGTAAGGACCGAAATAAATTAATATAATCATAAAAAGTTAGAGAAATATAGGTTGTTCCTTGAGCACCAGTTTGTGTCTAAAGTAGACAGATGGAGCACCAATTGAAGTGACCCCCAAGTCACAGTTATGTAACACAAATATTTAAAGTACTAATGATAGTGTAGATTACACAATTTTTGTGATTGTTTGGAGCTGAAAATGGATTAACATTTCATTAATAGCAAATGCATACTTTTTAGTTCAGCTTGTTTAGTTCCTGGACCAATATGTACTTTTTAGGTTTAGTCCTGAAATATTACCAAATTTTAGTTCTTACCTTATTGCATTATTTAAAAATATGAGAAACTTGTGATGTTTTTACGTAGCAGGAGGATTTTGATTTTTTTGTTTACATGTGTTCGCTTTTATTAATTGGTTGTTGTTCTGGGGCAGTTGACATTAGTCCTGAGGAGGAGGAGGAGCTGCTGGATGTCAAAGTAAAGTGTCTGAACAACATGGCTGCCTCTCAGCTGAAGCTGGACCACTACGATGCGGCCCTTAAATCTTGTGTTTCAGCTCTTGCGCACCAGCCAGACAACATCAAAGCCCTTTTCCGCATGGGAAAGGTATCACTCTTGTTCCTTCCCCTTCTTCTGGGCTCTGCTGAACTCAGCCACAGTTATACATTACTTGGTGTGTGTTTTTGATTAAGGTTCTGGCTTTGCAAGGTGAATACACTGAGGCCATTCAAACCTTACGGAAGGCGCTGAAGCTGGAACCAAGCAACAAGGTAGATTCAGTGAAGAGTTGTTTGTATTTGTTGTGGGAATTTTATTTAGTATTGATGAATAAGAGTCCTCCCTTATGACCACTAGATGGTGCCATTGGGTAAAATCTGAATCCATTTGCAGTGCGAGGTGAGGTGTACTGCTGATTCATCATTTCAAAGGATCTGTTTTCATGTTGCTGCTGTAAATAGGTTCACCCTGCACCCTGGCCGCATCTAAAGCCTATCCATGGTTTCTTTTCTGCTCATACAGCCGACTATATAAGGTTCTTTGGCTATATAAGGACCACTTAACAGAGTATTTTCAAGTGTGTGGGCTTCTTGGATCAGCCGCAGCACACTGGTAGCTGATGCCCAGAACTCCCCACGTCAGTCCTACACCAATCTGTTGTGCAGCACATGGCCTGTATGCCACTTTCCAACATGCTGTGTAATGAAAGGTATAATTTCATTTTGGACAGATGTATGTTAGGTAAAATGCATCATTTACAGGTGAATTTCAATCATGTAATTTGGGGAATTCGATCTGAAGATGTTGAGAAAGTTTATACTAAAACAGCTTTTGCTTTGCAGAGTATCGGGGATAAAAGTTGAGAACTGAAAGGAAGTCTAGCTTAGTTTTAACCCAGCTGTCAGAAAGATTTTTGTTTGCACAACTACTTAAGGTGGTGTCCCATAAATTTTAGCTGGAAGGCCTTTCTGTGCATGATTTCTAATGCCAAGAGAATCTTTGATAAATACCTTTGTGTATGTTTTGTAATAGTAAGATTTAACATATTGGTCATATGGTGGTCTGATTCATTTTTAATACTAAAGTAACCTTCTCCACTCTTCTTCTCTTTTAATGACACTTGTTAAAATCAAAGTGGTTTTTTAACTGGTGCAGGAAGTGAAAAAATTTCGCTAATTTCTTCCCTCCTCATGCTTCACTGTTTACATTTGTCACTCTGTCAGCTTGTCACACCCCCTCTGTCTTCAATTTTGACTAGAAGATTCATTTGTCTGGTGTGTTTAATTTTCTAATATGACGGGCAGAGTTGACATTTCCAGTTTAGACTGCCTTTGACTATCTCAGCGCGGTGTTTGGACAAACAGGACTTTACATGTTTGTGTATCCCACTTTGTCCTTTTCTTTGGGAACCGGCCATAGTGCTGTCAGTATTATAATTCTACGATAACACTGGCGACTTTCATTAGATACATATCTAAACACTGTCCCTTCAATGTATAACTGGCAGTAAAATGAGTAAACAAAGGCTAAAACTGTACAGGAAGAGCAATTCTCCACTCCAAAAGGTCTGTACAGGAAAACTTAATGCAATAACTGATGAAGTGCAATTACTGAGCATAAACACTTTCTGTCTCTGATAAGACTGATTTGCTTAGTCACTCAAGAGCTTTAAGAGCAAAGAAATGACTCACATCATAGCCTGAGCTGGAACAATAATTAAACTCCGATCCTAGAATATTTGTGAGGACGTGTGGGCTAAACTGCAGGCTGGTTATTGTAATGGAAGCCTGTGATTTCTAGGAAGTCAGCGGAATAGAACTTACATTTTTCCAGTGTTTAGTCATTTTAAATTGGTGTAGTCATTTAAAACATGTGTTTGGCAAATTGCTCTTGGAAATCCAACATTTTTGTATCTTCCAAAACAGCTGACTGCTAATGTAAGGGCTTTGTCATGACATTAATAGGTTGTTGGTATCACAGCAGGACTTTGTTTTCTTAATGATAGCGATAAGAGTATTGATAAACACAGTAGGGTTCCTATACAGTCTTGAAGGTCAGAAAAGTACGAAAGTTGATTCAAGTATTTTACAGGTTTGAATAGGTATGGAAAAATAGAAAAGTAAGAATAATAAAATATTCCATGTTTCACTGCTTATATGGTAAATATCGGCTTTTTGAGGAAGAAGCTGTTCTAACTGGTGTGTTTTTATGCTAGTAAATAAACTAAAACATCTGCCTAGATATCATCCATCCAGCCATAATTCATTTTATCCATCCATCCTTTATTTTGTCCATTCTTTAATCCGTCCATCCATCCATCTGTCGTCCTGCAACCCGGAAATCGTGGTTGCGATTCCTGCTTCCACCTGCTACATTGTGTCCTTGGGCATCGTAGCTTGCTTCCACCAATGAGTGAATGTGAGAGTGAATGAATAACGGAGTTGTAAAGTGCTTTGAAGATCTCGAAAAGCACTACATAAATACAAGCCATCGTTATTATTATTATTATTATTATCCATCCTTCCTTCCACCCATCTTTTATTTTTACTATCCGTCTATCCCATCCATCCATCATGATGGGTTTTTTTTTTAGGTTCTATATTTAAAGCCAGACTGCAGAAATATCTTAAATGTGTTGTTAACCTTACATGGTACATATATTGACTGAGACTTGGGAAATGTCTAGGAACTAGGGATGTAAGAAAATATCAATACACCGATATATCACAATATTTTATTTCCCAATATTGTATCGATATTCAAAACTAAAATATTGTTTATTGTTTTTTTTTAGGATTTGAATGGAACCATTAATGATGACAGTAATTTTTGTAGTAAAATTAAAAGTATGTTTGTGGCTGTTGTCATCTTCTTTGTTCCAGTGGATCAACTAGATCTATTAATAAAACTGGATGTGTTAAAGTAGGAAACAGGCTGGAGCGTTTAGAATGATGGGACAGTTATCCTACTGTTAAATTGAGTTTTAAAAATCACAATATATAGTCTTACTCATAGTATTGTGATATATCGTATCGTCTCCCCTGTATCGCGATACATATCACATCTCCAGATTTTTGCCAATACACATCCCTACTAGGAACCATGTTCAGAGTCTGAAACTGGATGCTGTAACATCACTTAGTTTCTAGGTGCTTTTTCTCTGTGCAGACTATTCATGCAGAGCTCTCCAAGCTGGTGAAGAAGCACTCTGAGCAGAGGGGAGCAGAGCAGGCTATGTACAAGAAGATGTTAGGAAATCCTTCAAGTAGTAGCGGCACACAGAAATCCAGAGCCAAGTCTTCATGGGTGAGAAAATCCTTAAGTAAAAAAAAACAAACTCTATTGTAAAAATTCATTTTGCACCAATCGGTCACAGTTTTCTCTGTATCGACTCTGATTGATCAGATACAGGAAAACAAATGTACTTGAATGGAGTTTTTTTTAGTTGAATAAAAATTAGGTCATGGTTTGAGACAAATGATTTAATGCATAAATGGAGATGATTTTGTAATCCTGAATAAAACCTCAAAGTGAAGCAAAAGTTGGCATCAGCCAGGAAAAGTATGTCAGTGCATCTCTAGCAAAGACACAGTCAGTCATTGATGAAGTGATGCAGACCTACTTTGACTAATTTTACTTGACTGAACAGGAGTGTCTGTGATGTACGTTAAACCATTTCTGTCGCCACATGATATCAACCTGCTCAACAGACACTCCATGCTTTTCTATCTACAGGGTCTCAGCTGGAAGTGGCTTTTTGGTGCGACTGCTGTAGCCATTGGTGGAGTAGCTCTATCTGTTGTCATAGCGGCCAGAAACTGAAGTGAACCAGAAGAGTCAAACGCAGTGGGGAGAGCCTAAAACACTGAAGCACATCTGGCAGCACCTTCACCCCTTCGATGAAAGGAGGCAGAAATGTCAGGTGGTGGATCGCCTTTTCGCTGTAAAACTCTTTTCTCTACTATGTTTGAGAACTATATGTGACAATTAAAAATAATGCATATGGGGAAATGTATTTCCAGCCTTGTAGATGTAAAGATTTGTGCATCGTTCCTTTATTCCGGCTGTTTTTTTGTTCTTGGTAGTCGGTGTGAGGAATGGATTGAAATAAGAAATGATTCAGAACAGATTGAGACAGACATTTTTTACCACACAGAAAATAAATGGCTGTTCAGCTGAGATATAGTTTAAAAGCAGTAGATAGCGCTTGTAAAATAATATTTATTATCCAAGTGATGTGATTTCAGTTTATGGTACAGTGTTTCCTGTCAAGCTGCTCCCTATTATGACAAAGATAGTTGGTTGTGGGCTGGCCCTTTAACACTTTATACAGATTCTATATATGATACACTAACTGACCAAAGTCATCAAAACACACTTACAAAGCAGTGGAACACAGCAGTAATAAATTCACTGAACACCTTGTGTTGATCTGCTTGGTAGTTTTCTGTTTCACGGAAAATAGAGTACAAATAAAAAACTACCAGACAACTTTTCAGTTAAATAAATCGCCACAAACTGCATCCTTTTCAAAATAACACTGATGGTGGCATCACAGTTGATAGAAAATAAATATCTTCAGCCAAACTGGTTTATTAGAGACATATATTGTAAGGAGTGTAGCTAAAGGAAGGTTTATTTAATTTCAATTGTTTTATTTTTCAATGATTAGGACCATATGTTCTTAACTAGATAGTTTGTATTTGAACTTTTTTTTTTAAGTTATGTACTGATTATGTTCATTCCAAGACAGAAATGTAACTCCGCTAAATGTGTTGTGCCCTTTGAGTAAATAACAGAACAACAGAGCCAAAAGTTGCATCATGCCAACAAAAAAACTGTTCAGATGAGTTCCTGGCATTCCTTTGCTTTTCTTAATTTTTTGTATTGATCACAAATAAATATCTTATCAAAGTACTGTTTTTTTGTGTAATTTGTATTCATTAGCAATGGTTGACTAATGAATTGTGTTGCATTTTTCTGAGCTGTAGTTTAATCTCTGTAGTGTTTGTATTATCGGAGGAAGTAAAAGTGTGACTGTTAATTACATGTACTGTACGCTGAGCTCAGCAAAGACATTTCGCATTCAGATACGTTAAGTGTTTTCCTCTTGTACAACAAGCAGAAGTCAGTGGTGAAATATTTCCCCTAACTGATTACAGTTGGACTTTCCAAATGTTTCTGGATATCTGCTCATATTCGGTGCATTAAAAAAAAAAAAAAAGGTTTACACTAGACAATGACGCTTTACCGACATAATTAGATTACCTATCTTTCCCGCTTCCAACACATCACTTCTGGTTAAAATCTGTTTCTCCACTGATGAGGAAGTTTGACACCGATTTATAGTAGCCTGTTAGACCCAGTCACAACATCAGTAGTAACAAACCAACAATAGTGTTAATGTGTAATCGGACTAGTGTCTTTCTTAGATCCAAACTACAACTTTTTTCATGATTTAGCTCAGTTAAAAAAAAAATAATTAAAACAAATTGCTCCTGAAAAATATTCACTTTCATCTTTGTTGTAAAATGCATATGATGTCATATTTACAATGCATTTAGAATTTTAAGAATTCATAAACTATAGAAAGAAGTTACCGTAGCTAAATTTGACCACAAAATCAAAGTATTTTAAAACAATATCTTAAAATCTTCAAAGATGCTTTTGCAAATTAATAGTCGTCTAAGAAATCTTTGGTATAATTAAATATTTGGTTTAAAATTGTATAAGTTAGACCAGTATATACCAAGTATAACCTCCAACTGATGGTTGCACATGCAAGCATTACCAGTCAGTCAATTAAACAGATAAGTAGCATAAACAATCAAATTGTGTTGCTATTTGTGACTATATATATATATATATATATATATATATATAATATTCGCTCACACAAAAAGGAAAGTTCTGAGTTCTGGTTTATTTTAGAACAAAGTAAATAACACTAATTAGTTATTCTTAGTTGGGGAATAAATATGGTTACAATACTAGAGCTATGCATTTTGGATAAGTTAATCTTTCCCAGTTTTAGGTAAAGTGGACAGAAATAGTAGGCTATATATTTACAAGAATAACATTTTAGTTTCAGAATCAATTAAAAGAAATTATTTTAAACATTTTTGGACGCATAGCCCACATGATTTTTTTTCTCTCACCTTTATTAGCTAGGCCTACTTATAATGTAAATGTATGGTGCCATACTGGGTTGCTAAAGTGTTTTGCTTTATAATAAATGCTGAAATCTCTACATGCCCTGCCCATGTAAGGGACCTTATGTCACAGCTATTTTTAAAAGTCCATCAGCTTTGTGTCTAGTGTGCAATTCAGTACATATAATTTGCAACATTTTAAAGAAATATAGGCTACCAACAACCAAATCTGACCCATTCTACCTGAGGTCACCTAACTTTTTAAGACTTCTCAGAGTAATGTTGGAACAAAGAAAAAAATAATATAATTCGTGACAGTTCACCTGGGGATATATTGCTTTAATTCGACTAAATAACAGAAGCGTTGTTATGCAAAAGAGTAAGGTTTTAGTAAATCCATCAGCACTGGCTTCTTTGCAGCTCAGTGACTTCATCGGTGACCAGTCACTGAATATTCAATGAAAAGCAACGGGACTTCTCGGTTTACGACGGAGTGTGGGAACGGTGGGTAAGATGGCGGCGCTGAAGGAGGAACAGTGCTACGGACTGTCCTGTGGAAGAGTGAGCAACGGCAGCAATGTCACCGTGTTTCACGTTAAACTCACTGACAGCGCGCTGAGGGCTCTTGAAGGCTTTCAGAGCAGCAAGGTAATTTTGTTCTTTGTAGCAACGTGCCGTTCTGCTTCGGGTCTGAACTCTTTTCCTGTCGCCAGTGACAGACAGAGCCCAGGCAGAGGGAGGTCAGTCACCGCTCTGCCTGCCGCTGCCTTTAAAGCTGAAACACACACAGCAGCCTGGCTGATGAACTACAGCTTCTTGAGTTGGAAACGTTGTAGCGAGGCAATTAGTATCTGGGTTTTTTTTTACTCCACGCCGACTGTGTGGCACTGTAGTCTCGCATTTATCAAGCTCGCTGCTGCTCAATACAGAGCCTCGGTGGTTATTTCATTGGATTAAGGTGCTTTGGTTCGGTTTGCGCAACAATTTTAACTTAATTCGCGTTAACATGTGTTGGGAATGCATCTAAAAACGAGAGGGGAATCTATGCTGGCATGTGTCGATGCTTCCAGAAACTTTGTTGAGCTGCAAAGATTTTTTTTTTTTTTTTTTGTTGGCAGACCTTTTGCTAGCAGAACTAGCCTGCGACTGCCTGGAAGCAGTCATGGTTGGATCTTTAAATCGCCTGTTCTCAACTAACACCTCTTTATAAAGTAATGTCAGGGGAAAATGTGAATTAGGTTGACTGTCAAATGACGATGGCGTGAATAATTAGGAAAGAACAGCCAGCATTCATTGCGAGAAGTGGCTGTTTCATTCCCAACCCCCTCAGTTCCAGTAAAGCCTCACGTACTCTTCACAGCTTTAAAATTGCGTCAAACTTATCATTTTTGATTTTATTTGCGTTTATACATATCACCAGTGGCTTTAAAAAAACAAACCCTCAGCTGTGGCTCTACAGCTTCTTGCCTACTGGACTTTCTGTGCCCAGAGCTTTAAGTCTGTTTGTGGCCATCTAATGTTTCAGCTTCTATAAATATTTGACAGGGAAAACCTGGCAGGGCAGGAGGAAAGGGCCTTATCTCCAGCTTCAGTGGCTGTCTACAGCAGCTGATAAACCAAAACAATTCAACTGGAGCTGGTAAACTGGGTTTAAGCAAGAGCGATTCTCTCACAAATGCATCGCACAGCTATATCTTTGCAAAGAATGTTAAATTATAGATCTAGGTGGCACAGAACCATTTTAGACCCGAGACAAACTTTTGTTTCAGTTTTATGGTCTTAAAACGACTTGCCACACTTTATATCTAACACCAATAAACGTATCTTCTTTTGACACAATGTAATTGTCATTTTAAAAAACAACAACCAGAAACCTAATTGTATTTCAATAATGATAAAGTCTACCCCGCCCAGAAACGAGCTATCCCGCACACGCCAGCGGTGACATCATATAAGGCATAACATAATGCCTGGTTCACACCGTAATATTTTTAAATGGTCGTACGATTTCCAAACCTTGAGAGACAAAATTCATGGCGATTTAAAAAATTGTGGCTATAACAGTTTTGGTCCTGCTGTGTGTGCTGCACGGCAATGACGAGGCACCACACTCGGACAGCTTTTACGCAAACATTCCCAGCTCAGACGGGAAATCTCACAAAACCTCACGAGATAAAACGTGACTTCGGAGTAAATAAACAAGGCGGCCGAGGAGGAGGCATTGGCAATAGTTTATGTACTAGTGTGAAGTGAAAAGAAAAAGACACAAAAAAGGAAGGGAGACAAACAGGAGCAGGGGCTTTCTACTTGCTACACAAAGCTATGGACGTGAATTATCTTTGGTTCATTTTAAATTAACAGGTTGAAATGTCGTTACACACTTTGTTCTGATCGATCTGATCGATCGAGTGTTTGTGGACTGTGGTCAAGTGGGCCGACACTTGGAAATAATAATAATAGATGCTTCCAAGGCGTATCCCTGCCTGTCACCTCGCTTTTCGATTGGCTACACGTCACATTCAACAGGCTGCATGCTCGTTTGTCCTCGCAACACAGGCAGCGATATCGGGCCAAGACAATCCAACATGTTGAATATCCCCGATTTGCAATCAGAGCGGTCCAGACTGTTACGATTATCTTTAGAGCCATCCCGATAATCGGGGCGTCCTTGCGATTGTCGGACGGGGAGAATCGGCCCCCGAAATCGGCTTAAAAAATCCTGCCGTGTGACTCAGGCCTTGTAGATCAGACCTCTTATTTCTATTTGTATGAAGGTTTAGAATAACATAACAAATGGTGCTTATATGAACCTTGTAAGGGAGCCGCAAAATATTTACGTCATATCTGAGAAGGGGGGTTTCAGGAACATTTGGCAACAATACATCACATGGATTTCACCTGTAGAACAGCCTGTACCAACCTTGAATATTCAAGTCCCCTTTGCCCCTTTCCATGCTAAATAAAATTAGAAAATCTTACATGACCCTTCAGACAAACGTATTTTAACCAACATTTTGTCTATTTTTAGGTTGTACACCAGAGAAAACCCATTAAGCCATTATAAGAAGAAAATGAATAAATTTTAAGAGTAAAATACACTTAAACATGGTGTTGACAAAAGGCGTAGCTGCACAAAATAAAGGTATTGCATGTAACCCCTTCAGAGAACTGCTAAAATCTGTCTTTTACTATTACTTTTTATATTTAGAAACACTGTTCAGTTCTATACCATACCAACCCCCCGAACCACCCAGGTCCTCTAATTCCAGTCTAATCAGCATCACTACAATCAGAACCAAATTTGGAGAAGCAACTTTCAGTTTCTATGCTCCCCTTATCTGGAACAAACTTACAGACAACTGCAAAGCTGCTAAAACCCTGAGTTCCTTCAAATCAAAGCTAAACACCCATCTGTTTAGACCTGCTTTTGAGTAAGCGATTAATAATAGCTGGAATGTCATATGTTTAAATGTGTCATGTTTTGTCTCTAATGTTGTATTTTATACTTTTACTGTTCTCTCCTAATCATGTAAAGCACCTTGAATTTCCTTGTTGAAGGTGTTCTATATAAATAAAGTTGCCTTGCCTAAATACTTTTTGGGCCAAAGTTATAAAGAGCTACTGTAAAAGAACTTAAGAGTTGCGGCTTGCAGACCTCTGCAATCATCATTCTAGTCAACATCGGAGAGAAGAAGTAGGGGAAAAAATGCCACTGCTGTGCAGTCAGAAAGAGAAAAATGTATACCGGTCAGAGTTTGGGCTGCATGGATTAAAACTTTGCTGGTGAATCATTCAACTGATTATGGTGATACAATTTACAGGGCTGCGACATGTTGATGAAAACATGCAAATACAATAAGGATATCCATTGCTTGCTATTCTAGTTAGAGGCATTACTCCTCGGCTTGTTTGACTAAAATATGCCTCAGAAATAATCCTTCCTGCAGTTATTTGTCACAGGTTGACTTGAGCCCTACGTCCTTCATGAGGTTCAAACTCTACTTGATATTCTTCTGCCTGACGTAACCACAGCTACTGGTTTGACAGTAATCCTTCTGTTTTTTTTCTTCTTCTTTCAAATTAAACTAAACTGAAGTCCGTTATCGTCTTGCATGACTGTTGAAGATGGCCTTTTTCCGACACATGAACGAGTTCGTCAGTGTCGTTTGACTTTGTGCAATTGTCAGGAGAATATTACGCCATAGATGAAAGGAGCTGATAAACTGAGGAGTCGTAAGCTTCAGACAGATGAGATGGTGAAAAACCGGTTTGTGATTTTCATCCTTAGCAGATAAGCAGTCTCACAGCTATAGTTGCCAAGTTCATTATAGGTTAACCGTGTCTTTATGCCCACTTATTAGACCTAAAACGCTTACTCAGCTTTATTGGATGGAGTCTTCCGCATAATCAAATGGGTTCATTGAAGGGTTTATTTTGTGATGAGTGCTTAAAGCACTGCCATGGAAATAAGCACATGCAAGCTTACCTGGAGAACGGCCGATCACGCTCGGGTCACTTTTTGCCTTCGTTTGGAAAGGAGATTACAGGTAAATGACAATCATAGAGGATGGAAAACTCCTGTTTTCAAACAGATTAAAATGTTTTTGAAGACTAACTTGCGGTACTGCATGATAAACTAACATTATAGGAATTGCCTTTATGCTTAACTGAACATTAAGAGTAAACTTAAATCACCTTGCTGAGACAGAGGATATGAGCAATTGAATGGAATGGTATTTCTTAGTCAAATTAATCTTACTTCTCTTTGCAACACCCTAGAGTCGATCCTAAACTGTTTCCAGTGTGACTCAGTTATGTTTTTTCTAAAGTAATTGCACGCCTTTAACTTCGTCATAACCTGAACACTGGCTGCTACCCAGCTGCAGCAGTAGGTTGGACGAGGTAGAGAGTTGAACTCTTAAATGCATCACTGTGCACTCACTAAATCGACACTGACGGAATAACAATTTTATTTATTCATTTTTTACATAGGTTTTCAGCTCATGGCTGTTTAAGCTAACAGAATGGAAAATGCTAGCTTGTGTGCAGTTTTTTTGTCTTTTTGATGTCGGGGTATTTCTCATGTTGTTTCTGGACGTTGTGAAACAGCCACCTTGCAGCGGCGGTGCTGTGTAATGAGTGCTTCCTGACTGTCAGCTGGGTTCCTCTCTCTGCACATTTCAGGACAAAGTTGGCTCCCTTGGAGCCCAAAACTCATCCTTTTTTTTAATCATGTTTGTTTTTTTTGTTTGTTTTTTTTCTCCCGCATGTGACGTAAGTGAGGAAATGAGTAATTCTGCCTCCAGCGTCATCCAGAACGGTTTCTAGAGAGCAGAGGAGTTTTTAAAAACGCCTTGGAAAGCTGTGTTTAATTGTATTGAGAAGCAAAGTGTGATTCAGCAGTGCTCAAGATTACTTTTCTTTTTCTATTTTTTCTTTTTTTTGCAACAAAGATGCTAAATGTCAGCTCACAGTTTGTAAGTTTGCTTCAAATATAAATGATTTCCTAATTATTGCCACTGTTTTATGGCAGCCTGCAAAAAAAAGTGATCCGGTTGACACATTATTTCATTCTTTCATTCAGATTGCATAAAATGTATTTCTGCCAAATTGCATCAGCACTTGTGTGTAGAAAATGTCAGTCTGTTGGACAGAAAACCACTGACCCCTAAAGAAAGGTACACAAGCAAACGCATGCAAACCTTCTCTCAATGTTTAGGCAATACATATGTTTAGTCAACACAAATAACTCAGTATGATGCAAGGTTTAGATTAATTTTGAGAAACTATCAGTTGTATATGGAGCCAGACTTGTTTGGTTTTTTGGGTTTTTTTTTATGGCTAATTGATGAGACCGTTTGATATTTTAGACTATTTTATTGATCTAATTAATGTTCAGACTCTACTTTTGATAAATGTTTTGACTGAAGTTTATAGCAGTTTGCTGTAACTATAACACACTTAATGGCAGGGTTCCACTCTATTAAAAAAAAAAAAAATCCTCAAAAATAAATGGGATGAAAACGTGACCGTGTGATTATCCAGTTTTGATTTATGAAATTAAGAGTTTGGCCACTTATTAAATACTTTCCTTGAACTATGTTAATTTTACACCTTTTAAGAAATGTAGTTATCAAAGGGAATATCTTTCTTTCTTTTTTTTATAAAATATTTTCTAAAACATTAATGCATAATAAAGGGTAATAAAGCTTTTTTACACCTTGTATTTGTTATAGGGTTTTTCACTATACTAAAATTGCAAACTTGATACCGACACTAAGAAAAATATTATTTTGAAGGCACAGGGTTCTTTCTAGTTAAGAGCAAAAATAGGATTAATTACAATATGACAATATTTTAACCTCTTTAATTAGGGCGAAACCAATGCGTAGGGGAGAATTCAGCTTTCATGTATAGAAGTATACCATTTAAAAATGTAACTTTTCTGTTACAGAACAGTAGACAACACAACGCTTACACTAAGTGTTAATGTTGATTAGGGGTGCACCCCTAACCAACATTAATCAACATCCGATCCTAATATCGGATCGGATATCGGCCGCGATACTGACAAAAAAGCTGGATCGGGGATGGGAAAAATGAACAAATCCACAGGCCGATCCAGGTTTTTTTTTTTTTGTCACAGCAGAACGTATTTCATGCGTCAGCTTCACGTGTCGCATGCTACAAGCAACATGGAGCGAGCAAGAGGGTCGGCTGTGTGGAGATATTTCACGCTTGCCACTCCCAACTAGTTCGTCGGCTGTTTGCAATGTCTGCAAAGTAAATGTTTCGAGGGGAGGTGATATTACTGCAAAGTACAACACTACCACTTTAATCAAGCACATCCAGAAACACTATGCTAAGGAGCACGCTGAATTCCTGCACCTCAGCAAGACAAAAGGAGTGGGGTCAAAGAGAAAAAAAGAAGTCTTAGTTATGTTTAGTTAGTAAAGTCTGGTACCTTTAGTCTCTTCAACGAAGGTATAAGGTGGAGGGTATACAGTTTATTATTAATTCAACAATAGTATTTGATCGGTATCGGGTATCGACAGATACACAAAGCCCGGCATCAGTATCGGTATCGGGACTGAAAAAGTGGGATCAGGTCACCCCTAATGTTGATAACTGTACAGTATTATTTTCGTGTTTTATATATTAATTTGAATCTACGTGGCTCCATTAACCTTGAGCTTCTTGCAAATACACCTGAATTTCCCCACTGTCGGAAATTGAAGGATATTTTTTTGTTCTAGTATTCTTTTGTTTGTATTTTAACTCCTTATTTTTAGGGTGCTCTTCCATTTTGATTTCCATTTTGCTAAAAATAAATTTTACGACTGAAAGACAAATGAAGGATCCATCTGTACTAGAATAAATTGTGCTTCTAAACGAACGTGGACCCGGGGCATACAAAACCATATTTTTTTACAGTGTAAACAAGGATGTAGTTCAGCAGCAGCTCAATTTCAGTACAATTTCTGTCTTTCTAATAATTTTGCATAAAAAATTCTATAATGATAAACTACATCATCAGCAAAACAGCTTGCACTGCTTTGTTTCATTGCTTCACTGTTTAGTAGCTGGCTGGGTTGTCAGCTGATTCACATTTTCCTGTGTTGACCACAGTAAAACGAAACGTTGCGGGATTCCTAGATTTGCCGCTAGGAACAACATCCTGATGGACCAACAGAACTTCATCACTCGGATGTTCATGTCTTTGAAGCCAATATCTGCTAACTTCACCTTTGCAGATACAGGAGCGTTACTGACCTTTTTAAGTTGGTCTTAAACATAACTGTCGCCGTCGGACGACATGCAACAGTTTGAGGAAAGAAGGAAAGATCAGTTTGTATCGATTTTGACGCCAATGATTATCTTTGAAGAATTCCATTTTCTAGTATCGATTATATCAAAATATTGATCATTTTGATCATGCTAATCCATTGCTATATCGGAATGTACTTATTAGAAAGAAAAGACCACAGCCACCTGCAAATACTTGAGATCCCCTCTAAAAAGGCTTTTAATTGCTTATTTTAATAGTTCAAACACCAAATATACCGTAATATGCATTAATACGCAAAGTGGAAACTGTATTGGCACTACACAGAAGCTAACATCTAGTCGTCCTTATTTCTGCTCTTGGGGGTCACAGCCAATCAGCACCAAGTTAAATAAATGCCACGCTTGGATTGGCTGCCTTGCAAATACCAGTCAATAGCGTGTCAAGGAGGATTGCTCCTAGATATTTGAACTTCCCAAGCTGTATTTTCTTTAGAATATTTTAGATATGCTGTATGAAAAAAACAAAACAGCGAATAGTTGGATGCATTTTTCACAAATAATTTGGAGTCATATTCCACAGAAAATTCTCCAAAATGAATATTTAGTTCCAAAGTACCATGCATGCCAGCTCTGTTTAAAAAAAAAAAATGTTTCAGTAAAACAATAGTTTTTGATGGAATTATTACACCAGTAGGTAATGAAGCTGCACAAAGCACATAAATTCCTTATTGAGTAAATGTTTGTGTTGAAACCTAAATTTTCACCAGATTTTATTGCTGATGATTGGGGGGGGGGAAGCGAATTGTTGTTTAAAGTTTTAACGGTGACGAGCTAAACGCCCGAGCATATATACCCCTGACTCAACCCTCATGAGATCCGAGGGAAGTAATGGATCCTGGGTGGACATTTTGTTGCCTAACTTTGGTTAGTCTGTGCCAGCACCTGGTTATTTAAGGAATGCTTATTCCTCCGTCTCAGCAGATCACGGGTCAGCGCCAGAGACGGCAGCAATGACTAAGGCCAAATATGACTTGCTAAATGTCATGGTGTTCCTCCGTCCTGTGACAGGGTTACTACAAGTGACCGTGTCAACCCTGTGTCACAGCAGACTGCCTGACCTGCTGTGTTGGTTTCCACAAGCACTTATTGCCTAGGTGGATTTGAACTAATTTAGGTAGTTTTTCCTAAGAAAAAGCAGCATTATACAGCTAGTGAAGCAATCTGGAGCTTTGTATGGCTATAATCTTGAACCGATTTATGTTTTATTCATCCTAAGAGATTGCATAAAATAAAATAAAGAACAGAATTGGGCAAGCCTTAATGGAATCCCCTCTAACATAGTGCTGGCGTTTCTCTGCTTTTTTTTTATATATGTAGGAGCGTCCTGTTTAAAAAGAAAACGTTTCAAATACATATGTATTAAGTAGTTATTTCTGCGATAATTTTCAAGCTAGTGGCATTCTTTTGGGTCCATAGAGAGCTGTAAGCCATGCTGGTGTTTTAAACCCACATTTAGTCAGCAAATGATTACAATGATGCCTGCAGTGTGCCTATAAAGACAAACAGTAAGTGTTTATACAGCTTACAATACTACAAGTCTGCTTATATTTTCAAGTTTTCATTAAGATGGACCTAAATGGTTTTAGAAATTATGGACAACCATGTAGAAGCAGGTTGATACTAGCATGGCACAATACCCATTAACCCAGGTAGGCCTGTTTGGGGAAAAAAAGTAAGGTTTATCAATTTTTGTAAAGAATTTCCTGTCGTTAGTAAAAATGTTTTGTTTTTTTATCAACTAAAACCCCTGCAGAAGTGATTATTTATTATTATAAGCATTATGTGGTCTTCATTAGTGCATTTAGTACTCGTGATTGAATTCCTCTTAACTCACACAGCACTGATGGACTCTGCAATCTCTCATGTTTTAAATTATATGTTTTGTCCCAGTAAATCTGCAGCATGGGCTTCTGTTTCTGCACTGAAAAATGGGAGTCATTTGTTTCTTTTTAAAAGAACGTCTGCACGTTTGCTCCCAAAGCATGTGGAAGAGTTTGTAGAAATCATTGATTAGTCTTGAATTTATGCTTGCCGCTGTTGCTGTGTTCTCTTGCAAACAAAAACAGCAGCTCGAGATTGCCTGCAGGAGTGGGGTCTTCTTTTGTTCCAGCTGCTCTGGTACCGTCTCAGTTTTTCTGAGGTCAATCTTTATAGTGCAAGTGGCCCTTGCCAAATAGGAAGAGAAGCAGTCTAGAGTGTAACGGCATCTTTAATCTAAAACGCATATAGAATGAACATTTAGGGCAAAATAACTTTTCAGCACCTGAAAATACCACTGTTGAGGTCGCAGCTGTTTGAGTAGAGTTTGGTTAAAGCAGCAGCATTAAAGCCATCACTATTCATGTTGCTTGCAAGACTCACTACACACCAGCCTAACAGTGGCATGCCATTAGTTCACTTCCTCTCTGTCTTTATTTGCTCACTTTATTAGGAACACCTGTTACTCATCAACACAAATGGCAAATTAAACCGGTCAGATATCAGCTACTTGTGTTTGGGCCTCAAGACTAGGTGAAGTTCAAACAGAACATCAGAATAGAAATTTAGGGAACTTTGAAGGTAGCATGGTTGTTGGTGCTGAATGGCTTGGTATTTTACAAACGGCTCATCTAGAACCATCTCTCTGGTTTACAGAGAATGGCCTGAAAATGAGAAATTATCTAGTAGGTGGCAGGTGTGTGGATATAAATCCCCTGTTGATCTCGGAGGGAAATAAGCAGGCTGTTTTCAAACGATAGAAAGGTAGCTTAAATAAGAACCCATTACAACCAAGGGATGCAGAATACAGTCTCTAAAGGCAGATGTCACTTTAGTAGCAGAGGTTACTTTGGATGGTTTGCTCCGCCTTAGCACCAGGCAAACTGTTACAAAAGTTACAAATGCTGACCATGATCATCCCTGTAAGACCGCAATGTCTACAGCATGGATAAAGCTGCAGCAACTGCATGTGGGGGTGAACTTTCATGCCAATAGCAACCAGATTGCCTAAGGGAGCTCTTCTAACGCCCTGTCGAATCTATGCCATGACAAATGGGGCCGTTCAGAAGGCAAAAGGGGTTCCAAGGTAGCACTAACATAGTGTTCCTAATAAAGTGGCCAAAGAGTGTTTGGGTTGTCAGGTTTTTCTGGTCAGTCATGTGATTTTCTTTTTTTCCACACTGTGGAAAAATGAGTTCAAAACCACAATGTGATTTTGAAATCATCGTCCATTGTCCCCAAAACTTGCATAAAACTGTAAAACAATTATTTAGAAAAATCTTTGTGCTTTTTGTAATTTACCTTGTTTTAACTTATAAATGTCATTTCAGTAGTAGTTAGTGAGGTGTGTGTGTGTAACAGATACAACATAGACTGATCTTATTCTTACAGCGAAGAAAGGGTGCAAACATCTTAAACTAATGCCTCCATTTGAAGCACAAGATCAAACGTACTGATGCGTTCATCAGTAAAAGACACGAAAAGCTTCAAAGGACGTCTCCGTAGTGTTGAGGAGCCAGCTCCTGTAAAAGCACCAATAACTGGGTCCAATAAAGCCAACATCTGTTACTTGGTTTCATACTCGGAGCTATTTTAAAGGGCCAGAGCGGTAAAATATAATCATCAATGATGAATGCTTGCTGAGCATGTAGACACTGTCATTTCACTCTTATAGAGTGTATAGTACAAAAGCCTCTTTTCACTTCGGTAATCTAAGACAAGTTGAACATCTCATCAGTGTTGCTGTGATGTAAATAAATGCCTGGTAATTTCAGCTCATATACCTATTTAGACCTGACCCATTCCTTTACTTGTTTCCAATGAAAACAGAAAAGGTACTTTCATAAATCTAGTTATGTTTGGCTTAAGATAAATTTCATTTAAGTCTGTTTTTGGCACATTTTCCTCTACATTGTTGAAGTTGGTTAGATTTGGGTCTAAAGGGGATGATTGAATGGTTTCATTTATTTCTTAACAATCATTGATAGAAAAACAAAGGTTCATAAAAACAACAACAAAGAACAGGGAAATGTGCTTTCAGAGATTAAGTGTTGATGCTATAGGTAACACATTTCAAACAGGGTTATCAGTTAAGTTTTAGTACAGCAAGCCCTGGCAGCAAAGATGAGCCATGTCGAGCTGATTTTCATTCTGTTGCTGGCTGGCTCTGTGTGGATCACTGGTCAGGACCCAGTCTCTGTCCCTAAGGTGAGCCCTGTGGAACATTCTGGGCTCGGGTCCCAGAGAATAGTGACATGTCAGCAGCCCATTGAAATGAACGGGCTGAGGGTAGCACTATGTTAGCAGTCTTACCAGAGGCGGTGGGGGAGTTGGGTAGCCTGTTGGGTGGGGATTGCTAAAACCTGCTCTGTTTAAAAGTTTTCAGGAATAGTGTGGCTCTTTGTCGGGTTTGGTGCTCTGAACGAGCACATTTCATGAGGAAATGAAACGGTCTCTTTCTGTAAAGCTTGTGAGCTCATGCATTTCTTCCCTTTTTTCCTTTTCTGTTGTTTTAGTCGGAGTGCCTCAGGCAGACGGAGATGGTGCTTCTGTGTCTTGAAAGTGTCTTGTATGGAATACTCAGCTGTCAGTTAGACCTCCACTTAAATCTTAAGAGTTTCAGAAGATGTACCTTTACATAAGTGCTAGTTTGACTCCATGTAGCCAATAACCATGCATAAGGGTCCTTGCCTTGGATTATTTCCTTCTTGAAACATTTATTAAATTCATGATGTGGAAACATTTTCTATAAAAACAATTAGTTTTAAGTTTTACTGCGTTTTTAAAGTGACGTATATTTTGTCAGCTCGAACCTCTAAAATTTTTCTTTAAAATTGTCCTTTTAATGATACTGAACTTAAAATAACATGCTTTATAAGATTTAGTTTTATCTGAAAACATTTAAACATAAAATCTCACACTAATTACTAATATGTTAAAAACCAATGAGATAACTGAAAAGCAGTTGTCCAGCAATTCGTATGTTTTGTCTGGGTTTGACCTTTAACCGTGAAGTTAAGAAATAACTGAATAGGATATTGCATCATCTAGAGGAACTTTGTTATAGTTGAGGGAAAGGGTTTGTAGTTCTCAAACATTGGACACATGTTTAAATCTATTGTTCCAAGTAATAAAGAAAGCATACATTACATCCATTTTGCAAATACCTAAAGAAAAAAAGGTTTCAGAACCCCTATTTTTCATTGACTCATAATGATCTAAGTTCAAAAATATGATTCTGTAGTGTGTGTGTGATAGGACTGGGCAATATGTCGATTATATTGATTTATCACATTTTTCAATTTATGAAGATTGTATTTTTGGAATATTGATAATATTGGGGGAAATTCACCAATGCATCTCTTGGGTTTCCATAATTCAAAGTGATCCAGGCCTTCCATCTTGTTTTACAAGCATTTTTGTATTTGTGTGTATTTATTTGGAGTTTCAATTCATGTCAACTCCAAGAAGGGATGATTGAAATAAAAGCAAGTTTAAAAAATATTTTCTGTTATTTGTATTTTCTCTTGAAGAATTGAAATGGAGAAAATAAATCAATTCATATCAAAAATTGAAATCAGAATTTAAAAAAATCGAAGATTAAATATTTTATCCATATCGCCCAGTCCTAATGTCCATTGGAAAGATTTAAATAAATCTTTAAATTAAAAATAACCTTCTGATAGCATCAAATAGTAGAAAATGTTAAATACTATTATTTTACAGCTTCTCCAATTCATACCTGTGTTTCATACCCACAAGTAGCCAGTGCATTCCCTTCTACTTTCATTCTGTACTTGAGAACAAAGTACTTCATACCCATGTACTCAACTATTGCATTTATATATATTTAATTTATTTGTGTTAATAATTAAGTTAAATTTAGTGATGAGTAATTTGGACTTAAATATTTTATCCCAATTTATTCTGTTCACAAGTGACTATATGGTAGATGATAAAAAGTAGTCTTTTTGCCATTACATTTCTTTATATACAGTCAGAGCAATACAAAGACAACTATTTCTGTAAAAATAATGATCCGTTGTTATACAGACTATATCAGTACACCAGTTTCGTTAAATTGTTTCATTAAACTGTATCATTAAATAGCACAAAATATTTTTTTTAAGTAAATATTCAAATGTATTGATATTAATGCTCTCGATGTTTCAACAATGGAAAAATAGCTCCAACACCAAAAGTAACAATGAAGACCACAAGGTAAGCTTTTTGGGCTTGCGAACATCCTCAGTTTAGACTCTTTCCTCCTCAAGATAAATCATAGTCTTTATCCTGCTAAATATTTTTGCTCTGACTGTAAATAAGAAAAATAATTGTATTGAAGAAACAATCATAAAATGCTTAAATTTCAAGTGATTATGTTCTTGATCCTTTTATATACTGTATTTTTTTTTTTATTGAATGTGGTTATCCCCATACAGACTAGATGACTGGTGTGAAATATGAAAAATAATCACCGTTTAATAAACGCAAACAAAACTCTTAGCAACACTCTGCTGAGACATATTTATTGCCATTGTATATTATAATCTCTCTAGAATATGAGAGCAGATCATCGCAAATGACTTTAAATCATCACAAAGCAGATATAAAGCGCTCCCACTATTGCTACAAATTAACGCTTTTTCGGTTTGAAACATTGCACGTAAAACGACTCATTTTATCACTAAGGTAAAATCGTGTAATTAATGAACAAAAATGCTGAAGTACGAAATGGGGTAGGAGGAAAATGACCTGCTCCCTTGTTCCGTATAAATACAGAAATTAATCCCGTCTCTCAGCCAGGCACCAAGAACAAATAGACGTCCATTGTGTCCTCATTTGCCTAGATCTTATAGCAAACGGTTGCATGTGTCTTTTATGGTGCAAAATGTCTCGTCCCCAGCTCTTAGAAACTTCTTCCCTTTCTGGCTAAAGGAGCATCTGAGAGCCTTCAGAGGAACCCATTTCAAACCTATACAATGTGTGTAGAAAGTAGGCTACATAACTCCTCAGATAGTAAGGTTTTACTACGTAATAAGACTGTTGTGCCTTTTAAAAGGGGGAAAATTTAAGTTCAGATAAGAGATTACTTTTAAATCAGTCATTGTGTATTTAACAAGCCATGCCCAAATCTAAACTCTCCACAGGGAAACAAAGTAAACTCCATGACCCAGTAGATTTAAGAACTACCTCTATCAGCTGTATGACTTGACTACTATCTCCAGGTCGTCTCCTTGTTAGATTTGTTTTAAGTTCTTTAACTTATTTTCAATATTACGTATGCTGAGGTTTTTCTAGATCCTTTATTTTTTCAATTGTTTGATTTTGACTTTGACTAGACCACTGGAAAATGTTGAGTTTTTATCTGATGTGCTACATTGGGCCTGTTGCATGAACCAGCGCTGGCAAAGCTTCAGTTGTCACAGATGGCCTTACTTTGACCACAAATGAATTCGCTCTGTTCATAACTTGCCATATAACTGGAAAGTATGTTGTTGCTGCAGCTGCTGAGGACTCCACGCCCACCACTGTACTTGATGGTTGATGTAACATGTTTTAGTTTTGTGACGATCTGCTTTATGAGCCATTTTATCAATCTACTTATTATATTTGCCAACTAAAAGTTATCACAGAGCTCTTGGAGGTGGTACAGGTGCAGCTTTGAAAATGTAGACCACATTTAGTTTTTTATATATCGGTGCCATTTTTGAATTGCAATTAATTAAAAAATTGGGGGGGGGGGGGGTAGAGGCCGTCTTCCACGGGTGATCCAGACATACATGCTGTCCACGGAGGGAGGGAGGGGGCTGTGTATGTATGTTTGTGTGAGAGAGAGCGCGCGAGAGACAGAGAAACGAGAGCAGGGAAAGGAAATGCAGCTGAACGAATACACTGCGTGTTTTAAATAGCGTGAAAAAGACAAACGAAACGCAATATGAGATGGTTGGTGTTGACTTTTTTTGGGGGGCGTTGAATCTGTGGCGGTCAGAGTTTCATCTGTGGCGCACCGCCACAGATTCGTCTGTGTGGGAAACACTGCAATCGTCCAGATTTGAATGTAAACTATGATCAAAATTGTCAAAAGCAGGCAATTAAAATGTTTCTTTTAGTATCCAGGTGTGTTGATTCAACTCATCTCTGTTCAGTGACTGATGTTTAAGTAGTTGTAACTAATTTTGTGTAATAATTCCCCCTATTAAATCATTTAATTAAAGATATTTTTTTTGCGATGTGGCCTAAATTTAACAAGTTAAATAAAATCTCCTAACTTCTGTTGTTTCTTTCTTGCAGGTCCTGTCCCAACAGCCATTGATCAGATTCAATGGAAACCAAGGGGTAAGCACACAAGCTTTCTTTATCTCAGCAGAGCCATCCGTGCATGTGTAACAAAACAGTGTGTTTTTAAATTCAGTGCTGCTCTGGAAGCATTACAGTTAACATGCAGAATTTATTGATATTCATTTATGCCAAAAGGCCTTTTTTTGGCCTTCACAATATACAGCTTAATTTAAGATCTCCTCATTTTGATGCTGAAACACTGACACACACACACACACCGCTGTAAAATCATGTCCACCCCCCAGCGTCACTCTTCTTAGAAAGGAAACCAACATAAACTGGCATTGTTTTCTTCAAGTATTGCTTTACTGTTGTGTGTCAGTGCCTGCTTTTTAATCCTTTCAGCTGTTTTCTTTCCTTTGGCATGCAGTGCTAGCCATATTTATGGCCATATGTAAACATAAAAATAAATTAAATTATTGCAGTGCCATAACCTCAATCAGAAATGTATTTTAAATATTAAATCTTCATTTTGGGTACATTTATTCAGGAATAACAAGATTCCCTGGCTAGGAAATGTGGGATTTTAACATTGACCAGTGATAGTAATATTTGTACTAGGTTTTTTTTTTACACTTTGCACGGCTCCAATTTGCTAACAGGCTCATCTGAGAATGGGTCTTCCTCCCATGCTTTTTTCTCCTCAGCCCACATGTTTTCTGTAACTTTTAGGTCCGGGGACTGAGATGACCATTTCTGAAGGTTAACTTTGTCGCTGATTAACCATTTCTGTGTTGATTTAAATCACTATCCAGTGATTATCATTATCCTAACTAGTGGTAGGCGATATAGAAGGTATAAGGTGGAAATTATATAAATTTAGCCAAAGGTAAAGATTTTGACTATACCGGCATACCGCGATTGCGCATTTTGATGATGTCGTCAAGGAGGATAAATACTGATCAGTATTCATATTTACACTACATATTGCAAGTTTAAAATGTGTTGCTTTCCATTTAACAAAAAAAAAAACCTTTTGGACTTAAAGCATTTTTAATTAAAATATATAAAATAAAATAATAGGTTTATTTTTGTGCATTATAACATTTCTAAATGAGTAACCAGTAAAGCAGACAATTTTGAACTTTTTTTTTTTTTTACATTTAGCTTTTAATTTATTTAAAATATGTTTATCTTGAGAATTTTTGTGTTTGAAAATTTGAATATTTTGCATGATGCATTTTGCACAACAAATATTCTTTAAATGGCATTCTAATCTTATGTGAAGTTGTTGTTCTGCTGCAATGTAACTGGAAAGTGTCATTTTGACATATATAAAGAAAAGAATATATCGCAATAGATATTGTTACCGCAAATGCTGTAGATTATATTGCAATATAGACTTGAGGCTATATCGCCCATCCCTAATCCTAAACAATATTTAGTTCTCTCACAATCTACCAGATTTTTTTAAAAATTTGTTATGGTATTTCAAATAGGTCATTATGCTATGCACTCTGTCATACGGATAGTTGTGCCACCAGTAATTTTTGTAAAAAAAAAAAAGATTCACTCAAATTAAGAGTAGAATATTTCTACATTTTCAGTGCCAAATGCTGCTACAGTAGTGAAGGATGCTTTACACTTTTCTTACGGGGTTGAAAAACATTGTGACAAGAACTGTTTTGATTTTGACCAATCAATGCTTTTTCACATTTTTTGTGTTCAGAAAACACGGACCATTTATTTTTGCAATTTTATGCCCTTTTCCCTACATCATCTTTTCAGTGTATATGTAGATGTGTTATAAGGACTGAAGAAAGGATCATCTTTGAGGGTTTTTTTGTTGTTGTTTTTTAGGCGGTACACTAGCTTTGCAAAATGTGACTGTTTAACAGCTGTCTCTTGACAGAACCTAGGTGTTCCTTGATTTTTACTTTTCCAAATTTTGGGGATGTTTTTTTTACCATGAAAACACAATCTATTTGAACGGTTATGCAAGGTTTTCACTTTGTGAAAAATGATTGGCACTAAAGCAAAGAAAAAAAAGAAGCTAATTGTAGATACTGAAAAGGGCAAATGTGTTCAAATAATTTAACCCTGCAGCAAAGATTCCGTACAGTCAACATGCATCTGCTTGTTTTGCTGCTTCTGCATTTAAAGGCAGGTCAATAAAAGCACAAAGTAGACTCACTGACAAGTGATAATGTATTTATTAGAAAGGAGATTTTTATGTTTGTGTATTAACATATCTTTCTTCCTGCAGCTCGTTGCTGTTTATGTATTATGTGTTTGGAATACTAACTTTACATATGTGCACATATTTCTTTATTAGTAACTGTATTCACAAAAAGACAAAACAAATGGTTTACGTGTGTGAGCGTGCTCAGTCTGACATACCTTCTCAGTTTATTTGCCGTTCTGTTCTGCAAAGGTTCAGGTTAGTTTGACATTCACTGGGTTAGTACAGTTGGTGATTTCCTATCTTCAAACACTCTACTGGCAATGCACCCGCATCCAGAATATTGTAATTATAGGCTGCTTGTGGCTCTCATTCCAAGAACTGCAGAAACTTCTAACATGTCCATGCACGATTATGTTGCAATCATGAAAAGGTATCATGCTACATTTTACCTCTGACTGATTTTGTCCAACCTACACTATTACTTGCTTGGTTTGACATTAATTTGTTAATACGTTAAGTGTGGTTTAGGGACATTTTTGAAGCTCTGGTAACATTTCGAGATTTAAATAAACCAACAAACTTGTTCATTTGCTGAGGAGAATTAAAATGTGTGAGATCCTTCCCCATGAGGATTTGCTGCTTTTTAACTCTGCCTGAAAATCAGCAGTAGGGCGCAAACATGGCATCATCACATGACGGTAATATACCCGGTAGGCATGGGCCGGTTACCGGTTTCAGGGTATACCGCGGTATGAAAAAGTCAAGGTTTCAAAACCACTAAAATTTTCCGTCGTATAAGCGTTTTTTTTTTTTTTGACGTCTCGCCAGGGAGAAGGTAAAGTTCCCTCTCCCTCATGCTGTGTGAAGCTGCTGCGTAAAGTGCCACTCCCCCCCCCCCCCCCCCCCCCCGTGCGCACACCTGCGTTTGTGTGAGTGACAAACGGCCCACGCTGCTCTACAGGCTGTGTGATGGCTGAAGGAGGCGAGCCTTCAGAACTTTTCCCACCGTCTCTAAGCGGATGTTTGGGAATACTTCGGCTACCATAAAAAGCCAGACGCTCACGGCTTGGAAGAAGAAGGTCGTCCGACGTGCAAAACGTGCTTGAGAACAGTGGCAGCCCGAGGAGGCAATACATCGAATATGATAGCGCATGTTTGGGAGCAGCACCCATCGTTGTATGCTAAATTCAAGGTAAAGTTAATGCTGTCTTGAAATGAACAAGCGTATTAGCGTCTGACATTATTGAAGTGAGCTTGTTACCTTAACTACCATATCTTATCTTTTCTTCATCTCTATCCTTAGTAACTTTTTTTTTAACTGAGGCAGATATGGTAACTAGCATGCTAATGATGAGTTATCTTAGCATGCTAGTTAGATACCATGTCTGCCTCACTAAAAAGTTTTTTCCTTTAAAAAAAAAATACAGACATTCAAAATACACATTTTAGAGCTTTAATCATAATACCGTGAAACCGTGATATTTTTGCCCACGGTTATCATACCGTCAGAATCTCATACCGGCCCATGCCTAATACCCGGTTAGAAAATAAAATATACTTTAGCATACCAGAAAAAACATTGGTCGCCATCTTCATCTCCCTCACTAAAGCCACTGAAGTCATCTTCTCCAGTGTCTTTATGTCCTCTGAAAGCTTTTGTCGTCTTTTTACACTTACTCAGTTCTTCCCGCTGCCTCCCCCTTCTGTCTCACCATCGATTCATTGATGTCAAGGTTACGTGCTATTGCTCTATTTTTCTTCTTTGACGGCCACCTCGATTGCCTTTTAACTTAAAAGCTGCATTTCTTCGTGTTTTCCATGATGAGAGTGTGTGCATGAAAACTACAGGCAATGTCTTTTTTGGTGCATAATCATTCCCCACATATATCTCACTTTTACGCTTCCTGCTATAGTGCCCCCTGGAGGCCATTAGCCAGTAGAAATATCCGTAAATTAGCCGCATCGTTGTGTAGGATGCAGAATTCAAACCATGTGAAAAAAAAGTACCAGCTTATAGTCCGAACATTACAGTAATCAAACCTGTTTTAATTTATATAGTACCAACTTATATCAACGCACCCTTTGAATGCAAAGACTATGTATTAAGTTTGTCATTGGGTAGATTTATCTATAGATCCTGCCACAACCGGCCCCTTTTTAGAACATTCATGATCTTGATATGGGCTGAAACAAAAGAGTTTGAAACACACTGTAAGGTGTTATCAAAAGAATAAAATAAACGCTTAATAGCTATCTGTGTGTAAGTTATTTAATTAGGAATTTTAGTTATTGAATTGCTTAAGTTAACTTTTCTATGACGCTCAAATTTATTGAGAAGCACTGGTACAGAGAAGAGTTCAGATTTTCTACTAAAGGAAAATTCAAAATGCCAACTTGCTGTTAACCAAATCTGCAGGATGGGCTATTTACTATTTTTGAAACCCTTTTTGGAAACTATGCAAGCAATTTGAAAAAGGAAATTACTAGGAAAGAAATTGAATGAGCCATCTGCCTACCAAAAGGCCTGCTTTCACTATTCAGATTAATGGAGGGAGGCCTGCTTTCAGATTTTTGAAGAGGGCATTTATTGGAGGGGAGCTGTTGTTGGCCGTTTGCCATCAGTGCACCCACTATTTTGTAGGTGGGATTCTAGTAGTATACATTTATTGCGGTTGTGAACAGTGTATCCAGCTGTCTGGTACATTTTATTCCACAATTATATTTAGCTTCTGGTCATCTTGTTTTCCTCCTCTGATTCATCTGCTTCATGCTAAAAAAATGCTAACAAATAATCCTCATTTAGCATTTAACTAACATTATTTATATATTTTTTTAAAAATCATGCTTTTCATATTTTCATCAGCATGTCTGCTGAGAAAGGGTTGATCTGTATTGACAGAAAATTCAGCAGAACTTTTAACTACTTTGTTAAACCAGTGTTGCAGAAAGTCCTTCGTTAGTTAGCGTTTAGCAGCATCGTCCTCCTCTAGTGACATATTTGGCACCTACAGTGCTGGCTTTCACATGCTGATACGGTGTTGCAGAGCTAATTTATCTTCTGATCATTCATGCAGACAGAAGATTTTATTGATGCTGCAGGCTTGCCTAGGAATATATTTGTTGCTACTAGTTCAGAATGCTAGTAAGACGTGAGAAAATGGCTAAATTATACAACAGATGGTGTGGCTGTCACAAGATCCCAATTTTCATTCAGTCAGATTCATTCATCTGGTCTCACTCTCTCTCACTCAAAGCTTTCACACATTTATTTTTGATATAAAGGTTAAAAAGGATGGAAGACTTTTATTAATCAAGCCACGGTCTGTTTAGGAACAATTTTACAAATTAAAGATGGAAAGTGGCAGCCACAGATATTCACCATAGGTACAATTCAACTGTGAGAGAGAATGTGGGGGAAAAAATCAAGGAAATCAAAAGAATTTATTTGTATAATGGTGCAGAAAATAATTTTCATCATAGGTACACTTCAACTGTGAGAGACAATGTAAAACACAAATACAGGAAATCACATTGTACGATTCTTAAATAATTTATTTGTATAATGGGGCAGAAAATAATTATCTGGTCAATAATGGAGGATTTTGATCCATGACGACATAGTGTATTACTAACAGTAACTTCTGTTACTGTGGTGACAGCTCTCTTCAGGTGATTGACCAGGTCCTTCCTTGTAGTTGTGGGCTTTTTCCTCACCGTTCTCAAGATCCTGTGTACCCCATGAGGGAGCCCCAAGTCGAAGGAGATTGTTAGTGAATTTCCTAATAATTGCTCCAACAGTTGATCTCTTCTCACCAAGCTGCTTGCCTATTGTAGATTGGCTCATTCCAGTCTTGTTCAGGTCTACAATCTTGTCCCTGGTGTCCTTGGACACCTCTCTGGTCATAGCCATGGTGAAGGTTGGAGTCTGACTGTTTTGAAGGTGTAGACAGGTGTCTTTTATACAGATATCCTGTTCATACAGGTGCCATTAATACAGGTTACTAGTGGAGGATAGAAGAGCTTCTTAGAGTAATAGTAACCGGTCTTTGAGAACCAGAATTCTTGCTGGTTTGTAGGTGCTAAATACTTATTTTCTGCACCATTATACAAATAATCATACAATGCTATTTTGTGGATTTTCTTTTTCTTTTTTTATTTTTTTTACATTCTGTCTTTCTCTGAATTGAAGTGTGATTGACCAGTTTGTCGTCGTAACTGACTTGGGCAAATGCTCACATTCGATGGCATCTGGCACGTTGGGAGGCATTCTGTTCATGGAAGAATCCTGGTTTTCATTGTTCTGGGCAGATGGCAGACACCGTGTGTTGCATTGTGTGGGTGAGTGGTTTGCTGATGTCAACGATGTAGATTTGGTGGCCCATGGTGGCCGTGGTGTTGCGGTATGGGCAGGCGTATGTTATGGACAACGAACACAGGTGCATTTTAATTATGGCATTTTGAATGCATAGAGATACCATGATGAGGTTCTGAGGCCCATGGTTGTGCCGTTCATCCACGGCCATCACCTCATGTTGCAGCATGATAATGCACGGCCCCATGTTGCAAGGACCTGTACACAATTCCTGGAAGCTGAAAACATCCCAGTTCTTGCATGGCCAGCATTCTTACTGGACATGTCACCCATTGAGCGTGTTTGAGATCCTCTGAAACGGTGTATACGACAGTGTTCCAGTTCCTGCCAATATTCAGCATCTTCGCACCAACCATGGAAGAGGAGTGGGCCAACATACTACAGGCCACGATCAACAACCTGATCAACTCTATGCAACAGAGAAGTGTTGCACTGCCTGAGGCAAATTTATTTAATTTATTTATTAACATTTCTTTATTGGGAGGACTTAACCCCTTGAGATGAGACATCTCCTTTTACGAGGAGGTCCTCCAATACAGCAAAGTAAATAAATGAACCAAAACAGCAGAGCAAAGACAGCATAACTACACACAACAACAACATATAACAACACACACACCAGCTCACAATGCACAACTCCACCCCACCCAACACGAACCCCACAAGAGACATGACAGAAAACAAGCACATAGCTATCATTGCACAAGGTCAAGGACTAAGAGGAACACAAGCAAGAACTTTGATAATAATAACAATAATATTATTGTTATACTTATCATCACTACCATCACCACTAATAATAATAACGACAATAATAACAATAAATTAATAAAGATGAGGGCAAAAAAAAAAAAAAAAAGTAAATGTGTGACCAATGTGTGCAAGGTCAAACAAACAAAACTAGAAACAAAGACAAATGTTCCAAAGATGTTCCACAAGAGCCCCTCGGAACGCTGCAAATAAAGATAAAAAACGGACAGGTAAATGAAGATTATTCCAATCATACGGAGCATTAAAACAAAATGCATGTTTCCCTACCTCTTTTAACTCTAGGAACAATGAAAAAGATCTGATCATTGTGTCGCAGGCTGTATAGCGTATTTTAAAGCACTAAGTGTTGCTTAAGATAAGCTGGATAATTAAAGTAAAAACTTTTAAAAATGAACTGTAGCCATTGAAACTGTCTCTTGGCAGAAGGTGCAAACCAGGAACACTGTCTGTACAGCACACAGCGGTGTGTCCTAAAGGGACAGCGTAATGGTGGCCACACCAGATACTAAGTGGGTTTTTTTTCCCCAGTAAGGTGGAACTGCACATTTCAGAGTGACCAGTTTTAGTGCTAACACAGTTATAGACAAACTTGTGAACAATTTTTGAGAGTAATGTTTATTTTGTGTGTATAGAAAATGTTTAAGATCTTTGAGTTTAGCTCATGAAATGACCAATGATGGGAGCAACAACGAAAGGGTTGCGTTTATATTTTTGTTCAATGTATCTGCTGGCTGAAAAGATAAGGTGAAAATTCATACTCTGTGTGTGTGCTATTGTTCACTATACTTTTACTCAATGATTCTTGATCATTTTGGTAATGTTAGACATGTAGTCTTCCTTTTAGCCACTCTTTAGTAATACGTGTTATATCTGGTAATAAGTGTAAGCTGATTATACCAGATTGTGCAAAGCTTCCATAGCAAGTTAATATACTTGATTCCTCCATCTAAAACATGACCATTTATAGCTCAAACTCTGCCTTTCTGTGTTTGTGCAATTCTTCTCCCCTCTCCAATCCATTCAAGCATGACGTGGCCTTTTTAAACTCTACTTCAGTTGATTGGATGCTCTTAGATATGTTTTCTTTGCTTTATTTTTATTTTCTGCACTCTCTTTGGTCTGGGTTTGTCAGTCACAAAACCAGTTCACAGTTCTGAATGCACTGAAAGGCTCACAATCTTTTACATAAAATTGAAGTGATGGTGCTTTTCAGAAGAGCTTTAATTAGTCAGAGTCATCTATTGCTAGATCATATCTTTGCAGGCTGCTGCTAGGAGGGGGTTAAAGTCACTGTTCTTCCTAATTTGGATCTACAGTTTTTCTTTTTGTTTTGTTTTTCATTTAGCAATTTTTGCTCGCATACATGGGAAATCTAATTTAAGTTAAAGTTTTACAGCAGTAGATATAAATATAATCAACAGCAAAACCATGCTTGTGCAACCTTTTTCTCCAGCCACAATTGGCGTCAGTTTATTCAAATAACAATGCCATTGAATCACATTTCACATGAATACAAATAGACTTTGGTGGCCCAGATGCATAACTCACTTACAGTATATATGAGAATCGCTATCTTATTTAGGGTTAAAAAGGGCTCTTCTGCTTGAATTTTCAATACAAATCTGTCTCTCTTACAGACACTTCACTCTTATTTTTTATTAATCCTGAGTGGTTTCAGCTATAATGTTTGTTCAAGTGAAACCTGAGCCATTTGGTGCGGAGGAGCCTCTTCTCGTGGTGTCATCCTCTCCAGTGTGAGTCAGTGAGCCAGCTTAGTCACACCCCTGTGCCCTGGTTTTCAGTCAGTTCCTCTGCCATCCTAATTGTATCTGGACCAACACAGGCAGCTCTGCTTCCATCTTCATTCGTCCTTTGAAATAAGTGTTAAAACATAGAGCAGACAGCACTTTTCCTAATTTTCTTTTATACCCATGAAGGAACACATCTTTCTCAGTGTTGGTGTTCTTTATGCCTGCAGATGTCTGATGTTCCAGGGGGCTTTTTTCTCTACTATAATAAAAAAAAAACAGGTCATTTAAAACGGCATATGTACAAACATAAATTGAGTAAATTAACAGTTTTCACATTTTGATTTTTCCTGTTTTTGGAAAGTTATGTTCAAGCTCTTAAGCCTGATTGCTCCCTGAACTGTAGAATCAAGACATCACCTAAATAAAACCAGTCTTTACCAAGTAGGGTAAAAGACTTCAACTAAGATACTAAGATATTGACAGCTTTGTAAAGCAGTTTCTAAGGTATTGGGACTCTGCTTACCACAGTGAAAGTCTTTATCCACAAATCAGGTCGGACATTGCTGAACCTTTCCAGGAATGAGTGGCCCACCAAAATTACACAAAGAGCAAATAAATCATCTAGGAGACCACAAAACAACTAAGAGCAACATTCAAAACACTTCAGGCCTGACCTGCCTAAGTTAAAGTCAGTGTCTATGATTCAACAATAGAAACTGACACAGCTTTTTAGCAAAAGAGCATCATACTGATGGTCAAAAACAGTGGCGGTATTATAGTGTAATGATCTGAGGCTGCCATGCATCTTCAGGGCGTGGGTGGCTTTCTGTAGTCAATAAAAAGTCGAGTTCTGCTCTCTCGTCAGGAAAATTCTCAAGGAGAATATCCTGCAATCAGCTCATGGCCTTTACATGGGTTATACGGCGGGTCAGTAATCCAGAACCACCTCTTTTAGATTGGCTTTGTTAAAGTCTGAACCTTAAATCCAATTAAGATGGATGGATGAACCTGAAGAGTAGGCCATAGTTCCTTGTTTGATTGTGTTTGTGATTGCCAAGGGTTGTGTAGGTAGTTTTTAGGTTCAGGGGGGTGATTACTTTTTCACATTGGTTTTGATAGTTTTTTTTCTTTCTTTCCTGAATAAATTACATTGATAACTGCTCTTTGTAGTTTCTGATCCTCTTTGTATCAGACTGATGATATTGATACTTCAAGTCATTTAATTGTGACAAAAGCATTAAGATGAAATCTGTATGAGAGGAAATATTCCTTCACCGCACTGTAGCCGTCAAGTCTCAAACCTTACCAGGTTGCAAGGCATAGTATCACCACCACTCTTGGAGCTGCATCTCAAATTTCACAGAAGTGCATTATCCTGCCACTGTAAAAGTGTTCCTGAAGGGTGTGTGTGTGTGGTGTGACTGCTGCAGTGTTTAGGTGGGTGGTACGTGTTATGTCAAGGCCCAAAGGCTCTTAGCAGAACATTTTACCCCAGCGCTATTCTCCTTTTTATTATGCACCCCATGCATTTGGGTGTACAGTGTTACTTTCAATGAGAAGTGTAATTACAATCACAGCAATGTTCACATCTGCATCGATAAACAATAAGGATCCCAAAATTGAGGCCAAGCATGCACTGCCTGGGGCAGCTATATCCAGTCCCAGGAATAGATTGGATGTGATCCTCAGGCAATAAGAAACAAAGTTCAGGGGATCAACCACTACTATGAAAACAGTTTTTATTTTATTTTTTTGTGTACAAATCCAAATATTGGTCTAAAGTCAACATCACAAAAAGCAATAACTTTAAGTGGTCATTAGTGCTTCCATGTCTGTAATTGGCTGCCCCTTTCAATTGCATGTATAGGCCTAATCTAATAAGATTGAGACTAAAAGATGACTTAATTTTAGTGTACACCTATACTGTAAATAAGTAGATAAAAAGCATTTACAGAACAGCTCAGACAACTTAAGAACATGATTTTGTCATCAGAGCACTCTTCTGCCCCCAAACATTATGACTACAGATTCTATTCCACAATATCACAAAGGAATGTTTGTATTGCAGTGATTGTCTGCTCGGGTATTTAAATTCTTTTACATTATGCATGCTAATAAAATATTTAGGCTGAAGTCTTACTATAGTAGATGGCAACATCTGACACAGATTAGTTAGCAAGGAGCTAAAGGTCAGACTGAGAACTGGACGAAGTATTCCAAAAGAGGAGTAAGGAAAGTGTAAACACTTTTACTGCACTTTTTAGCCAAATTGCCATCTAAATGACATATTATTGGGTTATGTTGTCGTGCCCGCTGTTTGTTTGAGTACCCCTCCTGGTGATGCTTCGTATCCTTGTCCTTGTCCAACGCTTTGACCACTTTGAGCCATCACGCTGCCCACTTTAGAGAGACTAATATCCTCCATGAAGCCTTCAGGATGTCCTGATGATATTATACCGGCTCTACTTTTATTGGAGGTTCTTCCTATGGTCGCCCCTTATGTGCTCAATATCCTGAACGCTAGCCTTGTTTCTGGTAAGGTACCATCTTCTTTTAAACATACTGTGCTCCAATCTTTGGTGAAAAAATGTGGTCTAGACCCGAATATCCTCAAGAATTTCTGTCCAATTTCAATACTCCCTTTTGTATCTAAATTGCTGGAAATGGTTGTTTATAATGAATTCTTGCCCTTCCTACGTGAGCTCTGTGTTTTAGATAAATTCCAGTTTGGTTTTAGACAATCTTTTAGTACAGAATCTGCTCATATTCGAGTTTTTAATGATATTTTATTAGCCACCGATTCTAGCTTCTATGCTGTTTTGGTTATGTTGGACCTTTCCGTTGCATTTGACACGGTTGACCATGACATTTTACTGTCCCGCCTTGAAAACTTGGTGTTAAGGGATTAGCGATTGACTGGTTCCGTTCTTATTTTTATAATGGGTCCATCAGGTTGAGGATCGACGATTGTTCCTCTTCCCCTGCTGCTCTCCCTTGGGGTGTACCGCAGGGCTCTGTTCTTGGCCCACTTCGTTTTAGCATTTATATTCGCTCACTGTCTTTTATCTTCAAAAAATATAATATTAATTATCACCTTTATAAAGGCATAAAAGCAGATGACTGTTAGATATACGTTCCTCTGAAGGCACATATCTCAATTCAACATATCTCCACTGGCTCCCTGTGCACTTCCGGATACACTTCAAAATTTTAATGTTCGTCTTTAAGGCATTGAATGGCTTGGGCCCTCTGTATATTTCAGAACTACTCACCCCGTATACACTAAGCAGGTCCTTGCAGTCGGCTGACCAGCATCTACTACAGATCCCGAGACTCCGCTGTAAAACCCGTGGTGAACGAGCTTTCTCGATTTGTGCCCCAAAATTGTGGAATGACCTTCCCTTGGATGTCAGACTTTCTTCCACTATCCAAGTTTAGGTCTTGTTTAAAGACGCACTTTTATCCTACTACTTTTAGTGCCTAGTTTTACTTATGTTTTATTTATTCTTTCTTTTCCATACGTCTGTATGCCTGAGTTTCCTTTGTTTGCTTTTTAATCTCTTTTTAGTTTTATATTGTACAGCACTTTGGTCAGCCTCCTCTGTTGGTGGACTCCTGTCCCGTGCCAGAGAGCTCAAAGATGGCTGACCTCACTCAGCAGCCCTGCTACAGTTTGAGCATATGCATAGCAAAATAATCGTGCATGCGCGGATCTCCCCTCTCTGCTGGAAGGGCATAGGGACAGCACAAAAACTGCCATGCGTCTCATTAACAGAGATTTTATTGGAAAAGTACCGAAAGTTAGAATTGGATAACAACATGGGGATGGGTGGGTGTGAGTAGCCCCGGCGGAGTTCTGCACTCTCTGTGTGCTTTTCTATTATTTCAAAAGCAATCATTTTCCTTAAGAGACCGAGCCAGAAGCACAAGACCAAACAGCCGCTTTGCTGTTGTCTATTCAGCCTTCCTGTTATCTACTGAATGTCTCACTCTTTGATAGCCTGAATGAGCAGGAGACCTGTTCCAAAATGTTGTAGAAAACACCTTATAATCTCCTATGTCTGTGTCCTTTCTCTGACATCATCAAGAAATTGCTTAGTCAATCACTTAATCTGGATTTCATTAAATTGGCTTCCAGTAATAACGTAAAGAACCTCTGTTATTTTTGACCACGACATTCAAGTCACATATTAAACAGGTTTCTAGGATTTTCTTCTTTCACCTCAGGAATATTGTTAAAATTAGAAACATCCTGTCCAGGAGTGATGCTGAGAAACTAGACCATGCATTTGTTACCTCAAAGATGGACTATTGTAATTCTTTACTATCAGGTAGTCCACAAAATGCAATTAAAAGCCTTCAGTTGATCCAAATCTCAGTGTTTTTCTCTCCATAGAAGGTACACCTGGTCTGGTATCCTGCTTAGCTAAAATGGCATGTTGGACGGGGGGGCGTCGACTGGGATTATGGTCTCAGTGGCTGAACATCCCCTGTGTCCTGTTATCAACTTTTTACTTTCTTTAATATAGAAAGTACTCTGATATCAGATCTTCTGTTTTTTTCTGTGTTTCTGCTCTGTCTTCTCAAACCCCCAGACGGTCATTGTAGATGGCCGCTCCTACTGAGCCTGGTTCTGTTGGAGGTTTCTTCCTGTCAAAGGGGAGTTTTTCCTCTCCACTGTCGCTACATGCTTGCTCAGTATGAGGGATTGCTGTCGCATCAACGGGACGCAACCTCAAGTCAATGACTCGATGCAATCTGCTGGGATTCCCTAACTAGGAAACTAATTAAAACTTTAAACTAATTGGAATGTATGTATGATTGTATTGAAATGACTTTTCTTGTAAAGTGCCGGGAGATGACATCTGTTCTGAATCGGCGCTATATAAATAAACTGAATTGAATTTAAGTTTACAATCCTCACTGAATCAAAAAGTACTCAACTGTGAATCCCCTTTACTTAGTAACAGCATCCATTCTGAAAAGTGTTGTTGCTCAAGACATTTATTTTTTATTTTATTTATTTTTTTACGAGGAACTGTCACGTTTGGAGTAAACTAACATCTCATCTCCACTTATTTTCTCTCAATCCTACTATGCTTCTAAATGTGAAACTGCTGACCATAAAATGTTCTATGAGCCGTCGAGCTCTGTCTTTTAGGTGAGCTGCAGTACATGCAGAGCTCTTTGTAACTCATCCTCTGCTCTCACATCTTGAGATCTTCTTCGAACAGAGCTGAGCAGCCCGCGTCTTGACCACATGTCACTTCTAGCACAGATAAAATCCACTGAGTCACATCTTGAGCTTCTTATTCCGGTTAGGCTATTACCAACGAACTGCTGACTGGTCATGTGTTAGAAGTCTAAACGTATCAAATTAGCTGCTGCTTGTGTGGAGTTGAACTGGGTCAGTAGGATGCATTGACACCCCATGAATTCACTTACCATGCCAGCCTCTCGCACAAACCTAGGTCTAAATGGAATAGGAGGTTTTAATGTCAACCTTTCTTCCTCCGCTTCCTCTTCTTAACTGCTTTTCAAAGGCTAACCAGCATGCAATGTCCACATTTTTGCTGCTGTTTTTCAATCTTTCTTTTATTTTGGAAGCATAAACCAGCTTTTTTTTTAAGGAGAGTGATGTGGGATTTAGCAGCTACCTGAAAATGGTTAAAGCCATTTCTTTCCCAATTCAATGAAATGAATGGTGACTGTGAAATTAGAACCTTACATACACAGCAGCTAATAAAGTTTATCTATAGCATGAATACTTGTTAGAAATATAGCAACAGAGAATGATATTCTGATGCTGTGTGATAACCTTGAGCACATTGAGACATGTGGCAAATGATCAAATTGCTTTTATTAAACATAAAAACAATTATTTTTGTTACAGCTAATGCAGTATACATTTTAAACGATTTTTTTAATATATGGTCCCATTTATGTTGATCTCTTTACTCTGATGCATAGGCTAAAGCAAAAAGTAGGTCGCTCTGCTTTTTGTAGAGTAAATGGAAGTTCTAGTTTTACTGTTAGTCATAGTTCCAGAAGCCAGAAAGACATACTTAGTAGTTTAAAAACACTGATATCTTTTTAAAAAGAGCGATGGGTCCTTTATTTTACACACTATGACTGCTCATATTTTTTGTGACTAGAAATATTTCCAAACAACCAAATGTATATCTCTTCTTAGCAAGGGGAAAGTCTAGGATCCTTAGTTCAGCATCTGGCTGGAAGTGTGCAGCAACATGTAGGGAAGGGGTAGCGGCTAAATACGTTTAAAGTTTTAAAATGAATACTTCTTAATACCTTGATACCACTAAACTGAGCCTGTCTGTTGATGTAATGTGGAAGTAGATGTTTTTAATTGACTTTCCTTTATTTTTTTTTAAAGGAGAAATGCCCAAAGCTTATTTATAGCTGATCTTTTCTTGATATTCCATGATTTAGGTCTACAGAATATTCCACAGATTATAAGGTCATGAATACATCCTCCAAAAATGCTTTACTAGATTAAATGGATGGATGGATAGCTGGATAGATAGATTGGTCGTAATTGGACTCTAAATCAGGAAACACATTTTTATCTAAAACTCCATCTTTTTTTTTGTTCTGTCTCTAACAGAAGATTTCAATACCACGGTCAGAAACTTCCAGCGAGCTGCAAACGTTTACTTTCGACCTGTCGAATGTGGGCAGAGATAACCCCCAGGGCAGCTTCGACTGCATCCAGCAGTACATCACCAGGTGAAAGCTAAAGCAGAATCACATCCTTTTTCTCTTTCAGTAATAATTGAGTTCAAGCAGGTTTGATGATGATGAGCAAATATCTGTTAGAGGCACTCAGGTAACCTTGATAAAGAGAAATAAATGTATAAAGTATTAGGGGTTAAACGTGTGTTCGCTTTTTTGTAGTGGAGAAAACTACACAAGCATTGAGTTTAAACATGGGGAATGTGAATAATCAAAAATTAACCCTTGAATTTTAGTACCTAAAAAGACAGGCAGAGAAAAAGAAAGGGGAACAATAAGAATAGTATAATTCTGACTCAGATTTCTGAAACTAATTATTCCGAAAGTATTTTTAACATGTGTGTCAGACAGAGTTAATTTAGGTCTCTCCCTGGATCCTGATCAGGCTTGAATTGCAGCCTGAAACTTAATTTCCCTCTGGGATCAATAAAGTATTTTTGAATTGAATTTTGAATTGAATTGAAATGACTGAGTTCAGCTTTTACAGACTGTGCCGGCACCATCTCATTCTCTGCCAAAGTGGAAGATAATCAAAAAGAGTCAGAAAGTCAGGAAAGAATCAGATGTGCCAATGAGCTGTACAGTGGGAAACCTTGAAAAATAATAGTTGAGCCCACAGAGGTTTCACTCTATTTCTAGGTAGGAATGAACCATGGAAAAAATAGCTACTGCTTGTAATGCATGGAAATATAAATATGGGAATGGTTCGAATTTATTTCAATTGGCTGTCAAATCAGTAATTTATTTACATACTTGTGTTTCAACTTCTATCCTCTTCCTACCTGTGTTTTTCTTAGTGTCTGTTCTTTGTTTTGGTAGTGAAGGGAGTATTCAGCTGGATTGTCTGGGCAGCATCCTGGACAAGATCACAGTGCGAGCCACCGATGACTCCTACCAGAAGGCCAGAGAAAGCATGGCCCAGGTTGAGGAGGAGACTCGCAGTAGGAGCGCTATTGTCATCAAGCCAGGGGGAAGATATGTGGGTGAGGAAGGCTGGATATCGACTTTAACATACTGTTTCATTACGGTTGTGCCGATTCACCATAAATCGATTAATTGCTACGTAAAACTTACCAAATTGATAGCGATTCAAAAGTGTTAAAAAAATAAATTATTTTTCACAATAATTAAATAAGGAAAAAAGTCTGGCATGCTGCACAGACAATTTTAGGGGACGGACAGGCAGAAATTTTATGGCTGCCGCTAGTGTTTCAGCCATGCAGCGGAAAATTTACAAAATACAGCAAATATTTTGTGCTTCAGTTGTGAAAGAAGCGTATTTGTTGTTGTGCATACTGTTAGCAGCAACATCTTCTTCATGTCCACTTTTTCGGTGCTGTCCGGGGCACCCTCCCCAAGCACAGGGCAGCTCATGTTTACCAGACGTCAGCCCAAGTGTAGCTTTAAGTATGAAACACGAAGGAAATTTCCTTCATTCCATTCCGGTTGCGACCAATGTGTGGCAGGGAGCACCGTACTCATAGCTGGCAGATTTGTTTCTGTGTATGACAGGTGGCAAACATCCCATTGGTCAAACTGACGCAATAACTATAAAAACACTGTAGAGACTGGAGTATAGACTTTAAGTGTCTTTGGGAGAATCCTGCTTTTTATTTTCTAAAGTAATTTTTGTAATGGTTGACCATATAGAGCAGAATCACTTTAAATATGTTGAAAACAAGTCTTCTTTAGGTTAAAAGAATATGATTGATGTGTTTAAGGATTGGACCAAGTTTCTGCTTTCATGTTAATATAAATAGGGTCACTCTATATTATATTTAAATTCCCAACACACATTTCCTTTAACTTTCATTGAAAATATGACCTTGATATGATTATGAAACACATTTTGAACATGTGATTATTTGTTTGTGGTTTGACATGATCAAAAGACAGGACATCAATTGGCTTGGATAGTTTAAAGTATTGAAAACTGAATAAATGTAAGAATAGAAAGTAGCCATGGAAAAAAAACCTTAGGTGGTGGGGGGGAAAAAAATATGCAACAAAAATAATCGTTTGATAATCGAATCGTAGCACCTGAATTGAAATCGTGAGGCACCCTAGATGGAACACTCCTATTTGTCAGTGCATACTGTGCTTTTAGCCTTCAGCTTGCTAATACTATTGTCTTATACGTTTGTCTTCGGTTTCTGAGAAGAGCAATCAAACCCTCCATTTCAACACCATAAACTTATCCAGAGTTAAATTGCAGAGTCAGACTGGAAGAATCCCATCCTGCAAACCCATGTTTATCTAATTTTGCTCTGCTAGTGAATTGGTTTACCCTTGATTTGTTATGTTGTTTGGCTCAAGTAGTAGATGACTTACAGCAAGTATTTCTCATTCTCAAGAGAGAATTTATCGAATATGTTTTTTTTCCAAAGTGGCGCTCAGTTAGTATTTGTCCGTCGTAACAAATCCAAAAATTAACCCGAGCTGGTGCCAAACCCAATTCTTCACTGATTCAACAACAAAATATTTTTCATCAAATGGGTTCCAGTGTTAAAGAGAAAGCCCATGGAGATCAGCCATAATCAAAACATTGCAAGCACCATGTTTAAATTTCTAGAACTAGTTAAATTCGGATCTACTTAATTTAACATGAGAATAAAACACCTCGCTTAAACTATTATAAAGTGTTTAGATTAGTGTTAAAATAGCACAAACTTCCTTTCTCTTATCTACATATTGTATATCTAAATGTTCCAGTCATGGAGTTTTAAGTAGGTCAGTGTGTGCACAGAGTAGCTCTCACAGATATTTTTCCCTGAATCCTTAAACACCATTAGGTCTTTTACCATCATTTGGCCTGCAGTAAATGTTTAAGTTCTGTGAGATTGGCTGATTGTGAAGCATTCAAGAGCAAAACTTATTTTAAATGGCTTTTAGAAATTAAGGTAGTAGTTTTAGCGCAACTGTTTGCAGAAAAACTTGAATGATTATTATGATCTGTGCTGTTAAACTGTCTACATGAACAACATTTTTTAATAATAATCAAATATTTAATTGGATGAGACGTTGATACAAACCTAAAGATGTAGCTTGAGGATGGCTTGCAGGTTGTTGAAAATGGAACCTGTTCTCTTGTAGAACCTGTTAGGAATAGCATCACTGGTTATACACCGGACCCAGATTGGTGAAAAGCCCCGTCTGTGTCCCTGAGAACTAATGTTTTTATATTAACCGCTTCATTTAGCTTAATACAAATAAACTTGCATTGCCCTAATTTATTAATGCCAGATCGAGTGGATCGAGTTCATACTCCTGTGAGACGGCAATAAATAGACCGAATAAGCAATGAACTGAATTTATATAGCACTGTCCTAGTCATACTGACCACTCAAAGATCTTTACACTAAAGCCACATTCACACATTGCACTCAATGGAAAGCACACATTCATACACCGATATGCAGATTTGTAGGTAACTTAGGGTTAAGTGCCTTGCCCAAGGGCACATAGAAAAGGGAAGCTGAAGTTGAACCCACAGCCTTCTTATTGCAAGATGGTAACTCCACCCACTGACTAATAAAGGTAATACTCTTGGACCTGATGTGGACACAGCGCACTGCTCCAACTTCTGAAGCTGCTTTTGCTGCCATCATTGCATGGTTGTTTGTCCTGTGTGTCTCTGTGTTGCCCAGCGATGGACTGGCGACCTGTCCAGTCCAGGTTGTACCCCACCTCTCCCCCGATGAAGGCTGGAGATAGGCAATAGCCCCCCAGAAACCCTGCCGAGGGTGGACAGTATAGATAATAGATGGATGGATGGATGTAATAGCTATAATAAAAGATCAGCTGTCCGACGGTTTCATGAGCAGCATTTAAAAAATATATCTTCTAGCCTTTCTGCATGAATAGTAAGTAATTATTTATGTTAGGAGAGAGGATATTACAATGCGTGGATAAGATGGCAGTCACAGTACAATTGGGTTTTAATGGTATTTTTTTTAAATGACGAAACGACTATTGTTAGTATTTTAAGCAGTCTTTTGCATCGTATAGTGGTGCTTACTGCAGGTAGTGTTGGGAAAATGGCAGTCTGTGTGTGTATTCCTCAGAGAATGTAGGTCCTTGCTGGTCCTTAACTTAGATTTCCAAAAGGCAACATCCAAATTCAGCAGGGTTCATAACGGAGGTTAAAAGCCGAAGATTAAATTAATCAACTTTGTAGTTTTGCCTTCCTGTTATCTACTAAAAGTATTGCTCTCTCTCCCAACCTAAATGAACTACAGACATGAGTCAAAAAGTTACATATACATGCCTCCTCTGATTTCATATTAAAAACTTCCTACAAATGAGCTAAGTTTAAGTCTCTGTCCACAGTGAAGAGTGTGTGAAGCATGACCTGGTAGCATTTGGTGTGGTGCGTTCACTGATCAGAAAATTATCTGATTTTTGAGGTCAGTCAGCAGACACCGATCAGGGCGTATCAAGTTAAATATGATCTGATTCCAGTCTCTAGTGTCTTGTACTTCTTGAATAAAACAATCAACTTGCAATAAAAAAAGTGCATTCTGATCAAAGAGGTATACTGTATCTGTAAAATGTGGGGATTTTTTCACCAGTGTCTATAAAATCTTCTTTCATGTGCGGCCAATTTTTTAAGGTAAGAAAGTCCAGATCCGGAAACCGGCACCTGCGCTTTCAGATGTGGCCCCCTCACGGAGGACGTCTCGGCCTGTGCTCATCTCCAGCAGTACACAGAAGAAAGGCACGACTCAGCACCGACCTCTTCGTGAGCGCCTCGTACACCTGCTGGCCCTGAAACCTTACAAAAAACCTGAACTGATTTTGAGGTTGCAGAAGGATGGCCTTTCACAACTAGACAAAGAATCCCTGGATAGCTTCCTGCAACAGGTGAGTCATGCACACGTGGAAACATCTACTACAATCGAGTTTTTGCTTTTTCCACTCATTTACAGCCTGCCATTCCCCCAAAAATATTTAGTGAAGATTCGTGCATTAACTTATTGCTGTATTTCTGTTCTTAGGTTGCCAATCTGAATGGGAAAGAAAATACCTTCACATTGAAGGATTTTATGTATAAGGAAGTCCAGAAGGATTGGCCCGGGTACACTGAGGGAGACCAGCAGCTTCTGAAGAGAATTTTGTTCAGGTATGTCAGCTTGTATTTTATTTGGATTGTATGTTATAGATCAAAACACTAAAACACATATTTATGAAGTAGGAGGAAAAGGTTGCATGCTTTTCCATATTTTTACAATTAAGTATCTAAAGTTTTGTGTGCACTTATTTTCAGCCCCATTTAGTGTGATACCCTCAAATAATATCCAGAGCAAACAATTTCCTACATACAATCCGTCTGAGATGTTGCGTAAAGAATAATGAACAGAAGTTTCCGTCTGTCCAAAATATTGATTTAGGGTGGCTGAATAGAAACCCAAAACAAATTTTTCATGTTTATTTGCGAAAATACAAAAATGGGTAAACTTTCTGTTTTTGAGCAAGGAAATTTTATTTGTATAGCACACTTTCAACAACAGGGGAATTCAAGGTGCATTACATGATTAGGTGATAAAGTAAACCAGTGTAAAGCATACACAGAGCATATGACATGTAAAGTACATAAAGTATGAAACACACACAAAACGCATATGTGAAAACATTACTCAAAGGCAGCTCTAAACAGATGGTTTTTCAGCTGTGAGTTAAAAGAACTCAGTATTTCAGCAGCTTTGCAGTTGTCTGGAAGTTTGTTCCAGATTAAAGCAGCATAGAAACTAAAAGCTGCTTCTCCATGTTTGGTTCTAATTCTAGGGATTCTGAGTAGACTGGAATTAGAGCACCTGAGTGGTCTGATGGGTTGGTAGGCAAAATATAAAAAAGAATTCAAGCCATAAACTACTAAAAGTATTTTGAAGTCTATTCCCTGAGCTACAGGGAGCCAGTGTAAGGACTTTAGAACTGGGGTGATGTGCTCTTCTTTCCTGATTCTAGTGAGAACAAGAGCAGACAAAGAACTAACTTATTTATCAAGTTGTTCGAGATAAACGGACATTGACTGCAGATTTCATTTTAAAGCAACTGCTTTGCAAAATCTGTTACACCGATTGTAGCTTGGTTTTTTGTTTTTTTTTAGGTTAATAGCTAGGATGTGAATCCTGTTACATTTATATAAAAAATAGATAATTCTCTCATGCTTTATTCTGACATTTCACAAATACAAAACATATGTTTAATATTTATTTATCAAAAACAAAAACAGTTTTTTGTCTGAAGTGTATTTAAATGTATTGTTTCAACTGTGTATATGCTGCCTAATGATAGTTATTGAATAAAGTTTAACTTAGACATACAGTACAGTGAGACTATTTATTATGTAATTAGTGAAAAGTCAGTTAATGGATATGAGACATGTTTGAAGTATTTTAGAGACTTGCTTAAGTCGATCTGTGTCAAACTTGCTCTTATTCTCTAAGCTGTCGGTAACCACGTTAAAATACTGAAAGGTCTTTCTGCATCAGCTTATATTTTGGCTAAATGTCATGTGGTTCCTCTACAATTTTTAGATCCCCTGTTAAAGATGTTAGAAAAATTATGTAATTTCTTTTTTTATTCCTGGCTGCATCAAGTTCAGTTTAAACGGAGCCCAATTTTCTAAGTTGGCACACAATTTTATGCAGACTCACAGATTCTCAGCTCCTCCTTTCCCTTGCTGTAGCCTTTCCTGAACAAAGATGGCTGACAATCAAATTGCTGAGCTGATGCTGGAAATTTAAAAGGCTTCCAAGAAGAGCCATTGCGACCCTGTTCCGTCAAAAAGACAAAAGCAGAAAATAGGTATTTTGTCTATGAGGAAGCGAAACAGGAAAAAGCCGAGGATATCAATAAGGCCTCATGAAAGCTGTGTACAGAGGGATAGATGCAAAGTTGAGTCTTACTACAAACTAACTGAAGCATTTTAAAGACCAAATCACCTTTACCAAGCTGACTGAACAAAGAAAATGTGATTCAAAATAACCAGAAACTAGGCAAGGCTCCAGCTTTAATTTTCTGTAGATTTACTGCTAATTTGCCTACCGTTTATTAGTTTTATGCAAATTTAGCTCATTAAAAATATTGTCATACTGTTATTGATTATATTTTCATTACCTTGACTAGAAATAATCATGTGCCTTCCGTCGTTAATTTAGTATCCAATCGTTTGCTTTCTGTTAATATAGGATATTAAAATGTGGTTTACAACTCCAAAGATGATTGACTGAAGTTATGCATTCATTAGTGCAGTATAACACAGAAGCCTGACAAAATATTACAGTCTTTTCTCTTAAAGATTGTTTTAATTCACCTAAATTTGCCATTTTAGTTTACCCTGGCTCTAATAGAATTGAGGAATATAAAATCATCCGTGCTTGGCTTACTATTTTTTGCTTTCGTTTGTTGCATTTCTTTTTTGTTTGTCTATAAAACTTAACAGTGTAGTGAGTACAATAACGCAAATGTACTTTGCAGCAGTCAGCAATTGAAGGCAAGACAGTTTTATTTGCACAGCACACTTTCAACAACAAGGCAATTCAAGGTGCTTTACATAAAAAGAGCAATAAACTATAAAACATACCGAACATATGAGACATTAAAACATTACTCAAAGGCAGCTCTACACAGTTGGGTTTTTAGCCTTGATTTAAAACGGCTCAGTGTTTCAGCTGCTTTGCAGTTGTCTGGAAGTGTGTTCCAGATTAGAGGAGCATAGAAAATGAAAGCTATTTCTCCATGTTTGGTTGTAATTCTAGGGATGTTGAGTAGACTGGAATTAGAGGACCTGAGGGGTCTGAGGGGTTTGTATAATGACAGTAGATCTTCAACATACTTTTGCCGTTAGGCCATTCAATGATTTATAAACTAGTAAAAGTATTTTGAATTCTATTCTCTGAGCTACAAGGAGCCAGTGTAAGGACTTTAGAACTGGGGTGATGTGCTCTACTTTCCTGGTTCTAGTGAGGATGTGAGCAGCAGCGTTCTGGATCAGCTGCAGCTGTCTGATTGACTTTTTAGGCAGACCTGTGAGAACGCTGTTGCAGTAATCAATCCGACTAAAGATAAACGCATGGATGAGTTTTTCGACGTCCTGTTAGTCTCACAGGTCCCATTAGTCCTGTAATCCTAGAAATGTTCTTCAGGTGATAGAAGGCTGAGCTTGTTATTACCTTTATGTGACCCTGGAGGTTCAGGTCTTAGTCCATAACTACACCTAGGTTTCGGGCCTGATCAGTATTTTCTAGCTGTATTGACTGAAGCCGTGTGCTGACTCTTGATCATTCCTCTTAGGTCCAAAAATAGTTACTTCAAGTGTAACTCATCCCCTATCAGAGTTAAAAACTCCACCCACATTTCCTGTTTAAAAAATGCCTCAAAATGAGGCTTTGCCTGGTGGACCAGCGAAGGGGAGGGCTTGGCGTTGTCTGAGTTGTGATTGACATGTTAACAGCCAAGTTGCTGCAGCACCTATGTGCGGCACACAGACGGCCGGAAAGATGGAGTGCAATAGCGACGCAAGCTCCATTGCCTCAGAGGAAGGTATTTTTGAAGTTGAGGATTTCTCCCCACCTCTTTTAACAGAGGAAAGGGAGAAATGTTCTGTGGAGGATGCGAGCGGCCCTGAGCCGTATCGTTTTGAGCTGTTGGCTCGTGAGCTGCCTGGGGCAACAGGTGCAGAGCGTGCAGTGGCATTGCTGCATATAATGGGGCCCATCTCTGAGTGGTACATTGTTGTTAGCCAAAGCTAAAGCTAAATTTAGAGTATCTCGAGTAATATCGTGTGACTCTGCCTCAACAGGTGCACCTGCAGCCACGGTACCTCATTGTCTGCAACAGAAAATGTTGCAAAGAGGTGCCGAAGGTATAAATCAAAGTGCACTAAAAAAATAACTCTAAGCCCTGATTTCATTATCCATTTACTGATATCAGTTCTTCCCTTTATCATAGGTAATGCGCAGATGTCAGCAGGAAAGGCTATGCTAAAGTATCTTCCGTAACTAAATGTTAAGCTAACAAATCGCCAACCTGATAAACGCTGTAAACGAGGTGTGGCCTGGACTGGGGTCGTTTTATACTCCCCAGCGGCAGGAAGGCAGACGTCAGTTAGCACCCGCTGACGTCAGAAACCCAAGCTGGGCCAGTTGCATGCCCGATTCAAATTCAAGTGCAGTGTAACGTTTTAACCTGAAGAGGGCACTCCACTAACGGTTTTTGGTAAAAAACAAAGTCAAAGTCACCTGGTGACATTGTAATGTACAGTTGAGTATAATCTGCAATGTTATGGTTGCTAATTTTATTGGTTGTTATAATCTGGGCTAGTGGGAGCATGTAGAAATTAAATAGGAGGATGGAGCCCTTGGGCATCCCACGTGTGATTTTTGTCTGATCTGATGAAAAATTGCTTATTGACTAGGGTTGTGCCGATGATGGCTGACCGACATCACGATGGAGAGCAACTATTGTGATGCCCCCCCCCCTGTCAGACACACACTAATCCTATAGTCTATTCTATAGTGTAACTAAAATCTTTGCAGGGACTGCTCTGTAAACATTGAGAGTATAGGCTAACTAATGCGTATGTGTTGCACAGTGGGAAATATTTGTATGTTTTTGTATTTATTTTGCATGGTTTGTTTGTGTGGATTTGGTGTGTTTTGTTCGCATTTATTTTCCCTCTGTGAAGCTCCGAGAGAAAAACTGAACTTATCTGGATGAGTCAGGAGGAGGAGCGCAACAATCAGCTGCTTTGTTACAGGTGCGCAAAAACTTGTTAGGCTCCACATGAAAGAAGCTGAGGCAGGACAGCAAAGCCCACTGGCCGGAACACCGTGAGCGATGACTTGCGCACACGTCTCTAGCAAAACTGCGAGCGGCAGACAGGCAGCGCGAGGCAGATGATTGTCTGCCTCGCGCTGCCTCGCCTGTGAGTACCGTTTCACCTCTGTTTTGAGAAGCGAGCAAGGCTCGCCGCACAGGCTGTTACCTGGGAGGAGAACGACCAGGAGTAGTAGGTGGATCCTGACCGCCTTCCCTATGGGTGACTGAGGACAAAATCCGGACATCAAGTTTTATTTATTTTTGGCATCAGCAACTGGTCCACCACGAAAATACATTGTTGTGCTTTACAGCTCGGTTCATCAGTCTCTTTTTTTCCCCTTACGTGCAACCGAGTGCCACCTGTTAAAAAGCCCGGGTGAGTACAGTGGGTCCCATTTCAGTGGCCACTTCATTATTTCTTTCAGTGATTGACGCAGCTGCGTGAAATGTATTTACAAGTTGAAACGTACAACGTATTACAACTTATAATGTATTAGTGTAGTAAAATAACGAAAGTACAGTTTACGAAATTAAGGTTTTTCCTACTTTATAAAAAAAAATTGTAGGCCTATGTAAAGAGATATAGTAAAAACCAAAAAAAAAGTCCCCCCCGATGCGACGATATCCTCATCCATCACGATGTTTTACTGTAAAAATCGTCAACTGCCGATTTGGGGGACATCGCCCAACCCTACTATTGACACAACAAACTTCCTGTTCTTAAGGTAAGACTCAAACCAACTAAGTACTGTACTAGAGACTCCGAACCAACCCTCCAGTCGTTCCAATAATACATCAGGATCAACAGTCCCAAATGCTGCACTGAGGTCCAAAAGTACCAGCACTGTGGTTCTACAACAGTCTGTATATGCGGAAATCATTGAACACTTTGGCGAGGGCAGTCTCGGTGCTGTGGTGCGCTCGGAAACCAGACTGAAAAATATTAAAACTGTTTCTCTTTGTTAGGAAGCTATTTAACTGCTGAAACACAGCTTTTTCAATAATCTTACTGATGAATGGAAGATTAGAGATTGGCCTGTAGTTCTGCATTAACGTGTTTTCCAGGTTCTTTTTTAGTAGTAGTTTGAAAGTTTTACAAAGGTAGCACCTGCGCCTGGACTATCCAATTGTAAATGGATTTCGATTTCTTTAATTCCCAGTGCATGCAGTAGGTTCACAGACCTATTTTGATTTGTAAGAGTGCAAATCTGCGCATTCTCCTTCTGTTTGTTTCTTTTTATCGTACTTTGAGCTCAGTTTGTGAGTTCATCAGCTGACTAACAACCAGAGCCTCCCACCTAATTCTGCCTCCCCCACCTTAGTTCCTCTAGAGTTTGGAGCTCATGCAGCAAGTCACGCAGGAGAAGCAGCAGAGCAACATGACTCGAAACCACATGATGCAACAGTGTTCCAGCACATGCTGATCTGTGTGTGAGGTGGCATCCGTCCAAGGTTCAGCCAAATCGGTCTGCCTCTCGTCTCACTTGTAGTTCCTGCCTTCCTGCCTGTGAGACTGTCCACACTCCTAACCACACACCCTTATTTAACCTGGACAGCGTAGGGACAGAGCTCTACTACTGAGTTTGTAATCAGATGTGGCAGCATTGTATGTGCAAATGCAAATGTCTTTTAATTTTGCAACCAAAAGGTCCTCTGTGTTTGTGCACTCTTAATCCGGAGCAAGTAAACTGTGCAGCTTTAATGCTTACTTTTCAACCGTTAGTGTGCATGCTTTACTTGGATAAAAACAGGATCGATTTATCGTGAAACTTAATGAAATCTCTGCAAAGATGATCCATTTGTCTTTGTTGTACAGTTTTATATCAACACAGCTCCTTGTTTGGCTGCCACCACCTAACAGCTTGTTCTGATACAATATGAGGCCCGTTTCTTACCTGGAGCTGGCGTGTTTCTTCTCGGTTAAATGAAGCCAAAAGGGAACATCTTCCAAAGCAGGTGTGAATGGTGCAGTCATGCAAGCTCTGTGTGGGGGTGGTCAGAAATAAAGCAGTTCAGAAACAAACACAACCAGTGCCTCAACTCCTCTAAACAACCATGCAGCGAGTGTTTTCATAATCTTACTGGCCAAATGGCATCCCTCCTCAAAGTGAGCCGCAGCACCATATTCTCTCGCTCTCACTTTCCTTTCTGTCACTGCAGAGTGGCAGGTCGCTGTCTCACTAGTTTCCAACAAGCTGCCATAGATGTTAAGCTATCAAATAAACACTCAGCTGTGTCAGAGATGAAAGATATGAGAATTATTTGTTAAATACTTCTTTAAAAGAACACAGTAAATGGGGTTAAAATAAGGGAAATGTATGGGTTTAGTTACTAAAAAATTAGCATAATCTGTTTGTGATAAAAAATGCTGTTCTGTCAAGCACCTCCTCCTTCACAGTTGTCATAGCTACCCACTCAGCTTCACTCTGCAACTGTAACTTCTCTCCGAAATCTGCTTCCATGTAATTTACTTGTCATCAAAGAGATGAAAGCTCAAGACTTTTTGTGTTGATTGACTTATGGATTTTTTTAAATGTAAAGTATTAAAATTTGTTTAAAAAAATTCAGTATAAGATATTTCTGATTTAGTATAACTGTTTAGTCGGCCAAATGTCAGTGACAGTAAAAATGATCAATATACAGTCTCTGAAGTGCTTTTCACATGCTATTGCTAGGAATATTTTCAAAGGTCAAATCCAGGTGGTGGCTCAAAATGACTGAAATGATGCTTTACACTTCAGTGTATTTTATTGGAATTCTTCTTGCATTAAACTAACACAAAGTAGGCCTAGTGCATACTTCTGAAGTAAAGTGATGCATGGTTTCCAAATTTTTTATGAAAATATAATCTGAAAAGTGTGGTGGTGTATATCTCTGTCATATATGTTCATATCGAGATGGAAATTTTGGCCCATTCTTTTTTGCAAAAAAGCTCAAACAGTCCGTTTTAAAGTCTTAATGCAAATCATTAATTGCATTTATGTCTGCACTTTGACCAGGCCATTCTTACCCATGAATAGGCTTTGATTTAAAACATTTTTTATAGCTATCATTGTAGCTCTGGCAGTGTGACCAGCTTTCATGACTTTCCTACATAGCATCACCATAGCCATAGAAGATGCCTCTTCTATGGTTTCATATGGCAATGGTGTGTTAATGGTGATTTACATCTTAAGCTTTCTGTTAGACATTTTGCATTTAGTCCAAAAAGTCACATTTGAATCTCTCCTGACTGCAGTATCGTCTTCCACATGTTTGCCGTCTCTCCTACCTGGCTTGTGACAAAATGTAAACAGTCTTCTTATGCAACTTTGTCCTGGCTACTCCTTTTTTTTAAGACCAGATTTATCTCTGCAGTTACTCTAAAGTTACAGTGGCCATCTTGGCTTCTCTGGCAGGGCAGGAGAGAATTAATCAGTTTAGTTTAGACTTGGGACTTTGCATTTGTGCTACCTGTCTGTCTGCCTGCCTGACCGGTTTGCTATATTTCATGATCATTATGATTATTGATAATGTTCTTTAAAAGCGTCTGTTGACTTGACAGAACTGGAGTTTTTATTCTGAGATAAAAATACACACAGGTTGAATTGACTTACTGATTGGGTGTGGATTTCATTTACAGGAGTCATAATAAAGGATCCTAGTACAAGCAGATCTATCTCTTAAGGTTTTTAATTGTAAACAAAATTAAAAACCATGTATAATTTTCCTTCCACTTCGCAATTATGCACTGTTTTGTGTTGGTCTAAAACAGAAAATCCCAATAAAATACAATGAAGTTTGCGTAACCTAAGGTAATGTAAAAAAGCTAAGAGGGGATGAGCACTTTTGGAAGACACAGATGTTTTATTGACTAATTGTTACAAAAGGTTTAGCTTTGACTAATTGTCTTTAAGCTACTTAATTGCATCTCCACCTGTTGTTGCATGAATTCACACAGAAAACAGGCCCAGACCAGTTCTGCACCTATACCAGAGAGTCCTCCCAAAGAGCTGGGATCAGGTTCTCCATCTCAGGTGAGTCCACTCTTCCCTTGTTCACGTAATCGTCACCTTTACACACTGCAAGCACGTGGACTGACACACTTTTACTGTAGGTTTATGTAACTGCATGTTTACTGTAACGGTTAAAGCAAAGGAGGTTGAGCTTAATTTTAAGATATTGGTAGATTTATTGATTCATTAATTCATTTTACCTTTTTATAAGTTTCTTCTAGGTTGGATTTTTAAATTCTTGTGTATTTTTTACTTTGCAACCTAATTTGCTGTTTAACTGCCATTTGACATGCATTTGACACGCTTAGAATTATTTACATTTTAATTAGGCAGACAAACGAGAACCCTGCTCTGTTTTATTAATAGCTCCTTCCCTTCAGGTTGTTTTCACCCCAGACACCTACTGTAGGCCCCATTCTTTCCGGTCTCTCCCTCAGCAAACACAACACAGACACACACACATACATGCACAAAAGACAGCAGTACTGAAGGATTAGTTTGTAACTTATGTATTACAGAAAAGCGACAGAGAGCTTTTTGTAATGCTGTGGTTGATGTGAGTTTAAATCAGGAAGTTCCACAATGCAGTGTTTCATACTCGTTGGACAAGTACTGTAGATTTAAAATGTCTAACATCCTATTGACCTCATTTTTTCCACCCTTTAAGTGCCAATCCTGCATAATTCAATAGGGGAAAAAAAACATTTTACATTTTAACATCTGTTTAAAAAATAACGTTGAATTAACTTGGTTGGATAAATGTGCACACACCTTAAACTACTTCATTAACAATGTCTTGAATTCCATTTAATCATTCATTCTTCTTTGTCACAATGAGGGTTTTGCTGACCCCACAGGTTTCTGTCAGATTTACCCTGTTGAATCTAAAGAAAATTAATTCCAGCTCATAATGCTACCACCATCTTTTTATGATGTTTGTCGTTTTTGTTTTTTGTACCATTCTCCTCACTGATACCTTTTTACAGTGGAATTCCTTTTATTCTTTGTAAGTTCTTTGGAAACTATGACTGTAGTTGATGGTTGTAAATGTTAGATTTAAAACAAAGTAATGGAAAGCTTAAGTTTATTATTTGCGGTTAATCAGCTTCACAGTGATTGACAGCAAATGTTAACTTAAGATTGATTGCTGAAATTAAATCATTCCATTCAGGTCATTTCTGTGTTTACCTTTTTTCAGTTGAGTTATAGAGGACACATGTGACTTCAGAGGTGAAACAAGTTTTAAAATAATTTACAATCCATACTTTTTGTTTATATCACAAAAGTGTGACATTGGAAAAGAGGGTTGTACATTTTTAAGATCCACTGTAAGTCTGACATCCATTGTTTAGTCGGTTCAATTCTTTCACAATATCTCCCATGTTAAGGTGTTGGTGGAAATTATGTAAAATGAGCATCTTGCAGATGAGATACCAATCATTTATTGGTTTTTAATTAGTCTAGTGTTATGCTAAAATAGCCTATTTTAAGTATATTGGTGTAGATTCTCAGTCATTCTAAGTGTAGACAACTGGACTTCTCTTGTTATTTTTGAAGAAGTTTCACCTCTCGTCCAAACGGCTTCTTCAGTTCCGAAACTTGGGTTGGAAGTTTCAGGTTTGTAAATTGTACCCAGGAACAATCACCCTGAAAGGGCGGTAGAGAACACTAACGAGTAGGAATGTGTATTGGCAAGAATCTAGTGATGTGTATCAAAATACAGGGGAGACGATACGATATATTGTGATACTACGAGTAAGACTATATATTGTGATTTTTAAAACTTCATTTAACTGTAGAAGAACTGTGACGGCATTCTAAACCCTCCAACCTGTTTCATACTTTTAACACATCCAGTTTTATTACTAGATCTAGTTTTTATTACTAGATCTAAAACAGCCACCAACTACCAGTCGATACTTTTAATTTTACTACAAAAATTACTGTCATCATTAATCATGCCTTTCAAATTATAAAAAATCTAAATCAATATATTGCTTTTGAATATTGATACAATGTCGTGACATAAAATATGATATATAACCGTTTCGATATTTTCTCACATCGCAATTTTTGTCTCTAATGAGGCCACCAAGGTCATGTGAAACCCTGGCTCTTACCCTCTATCCAATTCCCTCCAAGTGTCGTTGGCACTGACTGACAAATCCCCAACATGTCAACATGTGCGCTGTTTTAGTCTCGAGGTGTAGATATTAGGAAGAGGGACTCTTACACCACCTCACCTATTCATCGTAGGTTTTTCATGTTTCAAACTGAAGGCTTCTTTCGCTCCTCTCATACCATCAGTCTTCCCAGTCCAAAATAAGCACATTATTGTCTTTGAAGGAGTGTCCTTGAGATGTAGATAAACTGTGGAGTGTTTACCTAATGAGTTTGCTCGTCTGTGTTGTATATACCACATCACTTGGCTTGTGTTTGAGTGTTTTGTCCTTTGGGTAAACTAGACTCTGAGGCTGTCACCAGATTATAAATGCAGCAAGATCTTGTGTTTGGAAATATCCATCATTAGTGACAACAATGGCCTCGTTAGTGGTCTTTATTGCCCTATCAGGGTGATTGTTCCTGATTACAACCTATAAGACTGGCTGATACTTCAAACCTAAATTACAGAACTGAAGAAGCTCTTTGAATGGGAAGTGAAATGTCTTCAAGATAACTAGAGAAGTCCAGTTGCTTTCAATTTTAACTCAGGAACTTATTTTAAGTGTTTTGGACTGCCCCTCACAAACCCCTTACGGTTAGCCTGGTAAAAAAAAAAAAAGCCTTTCTGTGAGATATTATTGTTTATATTGCAGTTATATTTACACCTTTCGTTACCACTTTAAGAATATCCTTTGTTTTGTTTGTTTTTTCTGTCAGAAACGGCCAGCTGCTGACTTCATTGACCCTCTTGCCAACAAAAAGCCCAGAATATCGCATCTTGCCAGCAAGGCTGCAACAGTCCAAGTGAATGGCAAGCTTAGCTCTTCGTCCGGCAGAGGAGATTCTGGTGTAGTGCTGTCTGGGGCAGCAGTGTCGACATCTGAAGGCGGCATAACATCTGGCTCGCAGCCACTCCCGCTGCTAGACATCCCCCGTCCTTTTGAGGCTTTATCGGACGTCAGCAATGACTCCAGCAACAACGGGCGGGACTGTGAATCTCAAGAAACCACGCTGTCCGAGAGGCTTGGTCAGCCACCATCACTCTTGTCTGTGTCGACGGTGGCCACCACGCCTAGCATAGGGACATCATCCTCCGGGCACACTGTACTGGAGGGCCCACGGGACAATAGCCCTTCAGCAGTAAACATCAAATCCAAAAAGAAGTCAAAAAAGCATAAAGACAAGGAGAAAAGCAAGGACAAGGGGAAAGGGAGGGAGAAGGAGAAAAAGACCTGTCAGGAGCCTGTGTCTGAGCCCAAAGCAGCCTGTGAGATGAGCCTGAGAAACTTAAAGAACAACAGTATTGCATTTAAAAGCACAGGTAACACCAATACACACACACATTGTGTCACAGCAATAAATTGGGTTATGTCTCAATGAAATACTACTTCATGTGGATGGGCATGTTAGTCATCCCTGCAAGTAGATGATGAATCATGTGACCTGTAAGCTTCTCACTAATTAAAGTGAGACCCCTGCTGTTCAGCTTTATTTTCCAAATATACCCAAAATATTATCTGAACAGTTCTTTATGGAGATATCCTCTTTGGGTTTTTTATAAAGGTTCATCTTAATAAGTTAGAATATCAAATGCTGTTGATCAAATGTTTATTTTGATGATTATGGCTTACAGCTAACTGCCAACAAAAAACTTATTAAAAAGAACAATAAATAAAGGATTTTCTTATTGCAGAAATGTTGTAGCCTACACAGTCAGGAATAAGATGGCTGACTTGACAGTCACTGACACCCTTCACAGGGAGGGTAAGCCTGAAAAACAGACTTAAAGATCCAAGTTCTTCAGAGATTCATAGAAAGTTGAGTGGAAGGAAAAACACAGTAGAAAAAAAGTGCACAAGCAGCTGGAGTAACCACTGGCTGGAGTCTGTGCTTCATAAGCCACTTCTTACAGATACACACAGGACATAGACTACAACCATCACATTCCTTCTGTTAACCTTCTCCTGTAGCAGAGACATCGGAACCATCCTACCCGGTTTAAGTAGAAAATAGGCTGGGTTCAGTGATACATAGTCCTCTTACTTATTATCCAGTATGTGCTTTAGTGATCATAATGTCACTGTGCTTGTTTGGCCAGCAAATGGCCCCATAACTAAACCCCATAGAGAATCTTTACAGTATTGTGAAAAGGAAAACGAGACACTAGACCCCCTCAGCTGTAGAAACTCTTGAATCTACAAGAGTCTCTCTGTTTGAATTGAATTCCTAAAATAAGTTTCCCTTTGGATTATCTTCTAATTTGTGATGAGCCTGTACACAAAATACATCTCACTGGTAGACCAATAAGCTCTCCTTAACCTAAATTAGCCTTTTTATAGTTTGTACCTAGGAGGTTTACTTGGAAACGCTGCAGTTGTCAAATTTTTAAGAAGCTAAATTCTCATTTATGTAACCTTGTTTCAGATCTAAATGGAATGTGCAAAACTACCAGTATTCCTTCATCATCACCTGAAGTGGCAGATTATTTATTGTGAGTATTAAGTCATTTACTAAATGGGTACCAAATATAGAATCTGGGGTTTCCTAGTCTCAGTCATTTAAAAATATATAAACTGCAGACTTCAGTGTGCACCGATCTTTCTCCTACTTACGACGCTAGCAGTAGGCTAGTATGTTTACTCTTTGTAAATGATATGATATGATATATGATATGATTCCTTGATAATACTCCTTTATAGGATTTCTCTGTGGTTCTAATGGATTTTTTGCAAACCAAACAGTTAATCTCCAGATTTAGAAATTTAGCTCTTTGATTGTCATAAACTTTAATGACTAGTGTTTCATCTACTTTCTTTTTCATGACAACTGTTGTCTGAGAATATCTGAGCACAGTAGCTGTGCATGTTACATTACACAGATAAGTACTGCTGCAGCCAATTGAGTATTTACCGCAAAGATCACTGCAAAGGCTGGCTAGTTCAAATTTGTTCTTTGTAGATTATTTTTTTATTTTTTGGGTTGAGGCTTTGCATGTTTGGACAACTATTGGATTTCTTGCTCTTACTTTTCTTTTTACTTTTGAACAGTTATGATGTGTAACCATAACAACAAGGTATTTTTACAACTGGGAGCAGCTGATTAGCATCTCAAAAGCTCAAATAATACCTGAACTATGACCCCAGATCCCAACGGAGTTAAAAAGCAGGCTTCATGGATGAAGAGCAGGGCCAAAAAGCAGAGAGAGAATGAGGAAGTTCAAACCATCTCTTCAATCAATCATAGTGGACAAGGATCACATCCCCAACTCCGTCTCTGCTTGATTTTTTTGACCATACCACCAGACAGAGATTTTTATAGGAACAGCAAAAGCAAATGAGATGGATTAGCAGTGTTTGTAAACAACCTATGATTTCATTCATCATCTCTGCTGCCCAGAAATTAAATATTTTGCATGGATGAGTCATAAGACTGCCATATAGCAATGGTCTTTAGTCAGAAGCCTCTTTAGGTTTAATGTAAGACTGACTGCTACAGGAGATCCTTCCTGCCCACACCATCAGCATTCACAACAGCTCAGGGATAAATAAAGTATGTTTGAACTGAATTAAAGTTAAACATACACATTAACTCTACATTGGACTTTAGAAGGTAACAGTAGATAAGTGTGGAACAATATTTTTGCAGCTTAAATTGCAGCCTTGAACAATGAAATGGAACATTTTTAATACGTTTGTCTTTGCAAATTACAGTGGCATGGCTTGCTGAGTGCAGCAGTCATAAAATCATACAGTCCAACAGCCAATATTAGGAGTTTAATGAAGGACTCCGATACCATTCAGTTAAAATGCATGGACTGAACCATAAGCCAGTACTTGGGACCAGATGGGGACATCTCAAGCGAAATAACACTTATTTTCTCATAGTTTGAAGAGCAGCTCTGTTAGTGACACAGTGAGGCAGAGGAGACAAAACAGTTAGTAAGGCAGGTGTTGAAGTACTGAAAACATGTGATTACCTTCTGTAATTTTGGCAACTTTGGTCCACGCAGATCTCCCCATGCTGCAATTTAGTTAGAAGTCGACCATAAGTCTGTCAAATCAGAGCCTACAGACATGATTCATATATTTTGGGTTTTTATAATTTTACAATTTATAAGTAAGTGATGTTTTGTATTACAGCAGAGTAAAAAAACAACAACTGTATAAAGTGACTTGGTAAAGACCTGCAAGGTGCTGGAAAGACTTTTTGTGTTGGTCTTTGCAGCAGCAATCAGTTTGAACACAAAATAAAAGCTGGATGCATCTCTAACATTTGCATAAAATAAATCCAATACTTTGTTCTATGAGGAAACGATTAACAAACTTAAATTTGTTGGGAAGTATTTCCTTCATATTTTATTGCATTTTCAATCCCAGGAAGTACACAGTGATCACCTCCCCGGAACAGCGCCAAAGGTATAAAAACGATTTCAACGCGGAGTACAGTGAGTACCGGGGTCTGCATGCTCGAATAGAGGGCATCACCCGGCAGTTCACAGTCCTCGACAACGAGCTGAAACAGCTTCAACAAGGCACAGACAAGTACAAGGTACATATGCAAAGAAACGCAATGTTCACAATTAAGGAGCTGACTTTTATTACTCACATAAAAAATGTTACTAAAATAGGTTTTCATCAACTAAAGAAAATTGCCAGAGTCTGCCCCATTCTCTCTCGGGCCAACACGGAGACACTGATGCATGCTTTTATCTCCAGTAGAATTGATTACTGTAATGCCCTGCTTTCTGGTCTTCCCAAAAAGAGTATATCAGATTTACAACTACTACAAAATTCAGCAGCACGTGTCCTGACAAAGACCAGGAGGCGGGAGCACATTACACCGGTCTTAAAATCATTGCATTGGCTCCCCGTATGTTTCAGGATCGACTTTAAGGTTCTTTTAATGGTTTTTAAGTGTCTTAATGGTCTTGGGCCTTCTTATCTCTCTGAACTGCTTTTACCATATAAACCGTCGCGGTCTCTGCGCTCCCCTGGCAGCCGTCTCCTTGTCACCCCAAAAGTCAGGGGACACACTCATGGTGAGGCGTCTTTCCAGTTTTATGGCCCTCACCTCTGGAACAGGCTGCCAGAGAAACTCAGGGCTGCAGAGAACGTTCATGTTTTTAAGAGCAGGCTCAAGACTCACCTTTTTAGCTTAGCTTTTAACTGATTATTATTTATTACTGTTTGTTTAATTGCTCTGCATGTTTTATATGATTACATTTTTATCAGTTTTACTATTTAATCTTAGCACATTAATTTACTGTTTATTTTTATACTTTAATTTATCTTAATGCCCGTTCCAGTGTTTCCTCTGTGGGAGCCCTCTGCCCCGGGAGCGGTGGTTGGCTGTGGCTGCCTGGGTGCTCTCCAGGTGGAGCTTGGGTGGAGGTGGGAGTCTTGGCCTTGCCTCCACTGGGTGCCCTGTGTCGGTGCCTCGGCTGCTGCTGTTGGTCTACCGCTGCCGGGGCAGATGGCTCCTCTGACGTCGTTTCCTTGCATGGTTCATCTACACTCGGCCCAATGTCCTTTTTTACTTTTTCTTTTAACTGTGTGTGTGCATGGGAGTTGGTTTGGGGGGAGGGGGGTATAACTGTGACCATGCTTTTAAATCTGTGGGGGAGGGAAGGGAAAGTGGTTTTATGTGGGGTCATTTTAATCTGTAAAGCACTTTGTGATGCAACTTCTTGTTTGAAAAGAGCTTTATAAATAAAGTTTGATTTGAAGGTTGACTGTAAGACTAAATATTAAAAACAGGGTTTCTCCAAGGTACAAAAACATCATAAAATGTCTCAAGTTTAGTAGTGTTCATTTAAGGCCATAAAAAGTCTCAAATACACTCAGATTTCCCGTGATAGATCTTAAATTTGATTTTCATGTGCTTTAAAATTGTATTCCATTCATTCATTGCTATTTACACCAAACAGAATTGTTTGAACACATCAACACTCTGGTTAGAAGACATGGAAGTTAGAAAACCTAGGTGTAACGGGACTCGAGTCACATGCCAGAGCTGAAAAATCACTAATTTAAGTAGATAATGTTTTATTTAACTGAAGTTATAAACAAAGTTAATTATAAATTAAGTAGGTTATTGCTCATAGGTTTTAAGAAAACTTAAAAGCTCTTAAATATAACTGACAGAAATGTGCAAAAACCTTGTAAAAATTAGTAAATTACTTGTTAAGTTTTTTTTATTTAAAATGCTCTTTATCTTTGTGTATTCCTAACAGTCAATCCACAATCAGATACTTCAAGAGTATCGTAAAATAAAAAAGGTAAGGTTTTCTTGCTGCGATGATTTTCAGCTAAAAAAGAGGGAATCAGAGCAGATGACCAGGTTATGACTTTGTGCTTCTGTCTTCACAGACTAATCCAAACTATAGCCAAGAGAAGAACCGCTGTGAATATCTACACAACAAACTGGCTCATATAAAGAAGCTTATTGCAGAGTACGACCATCAGCAACTTTAAATGTAGTCACTAGAGACTCTTTCCCTGTTATCCCTGGAAACCAGGCAGATAAAAGGAAAACTCTGGATTCCTCTTCCACTAAAAGAAACGTCACGAAGGGACAAATCCCATTTGGTGGGGCTAGGCAGGACACAAGATCTCTTTTCCTTTACCTTTCCCTGTTTTCTCTTCTTTTTTTCCCTTTAAGGATGTGGCCCAGGTCTGTGAGCGTAGATAAGTGGATCCAGAGAGATTTCTTCTCAGCAGCCTTCCCTGCCTTTAGTGCACAAAGAGTCTGAGAGTTCATCGTGGATTATTCCTACTTTCTGGGGAGAGTTTCCAAATAACCTTTCCTGCTTTTGAAACTGGATGAAATTGTACTCAGAGATGAAAACTGCAGATTGTACACCAAAAGCATCTAATTTGTTTTTGAATATTTAAGAAAGTATATAGTGAATAGCTCATGAGTTTCCTCCACATAATTGTATGTTCACAAAGCTAAATCTTTTTAGTTTCCTATTTATTTTTTGCCATTTAACTTTATGTGGGGGGTGAAATTATTTTCACTCTCCATACAAAAAACAAATCCGTGTTTAAATACTGTCTTATTTGGTGTCCTCACATCATGAATGTCTGCCAGTATTTTATCATTCAGAAGCTGCCTTTCCCTTCTAATTGTCACTGTTGGCAATAGTATTCTTTCTCTTTGTAGAGATGCAGAAACTAGTATTTGAATCAAAAAGAAATGCACAGTCAGACACTGGTTTTTGTGTTTGGCTTTTCTAAAATCATGGCGATGTCTTAACAGAGGGGGCAGAAGTTCTCAGTAACCCTTGGAATGTGTTTTTTTTTTTTTTTTTTTTTTGAAGCAGTCTCTTCCCTGTCATGTTGACCTGCAGTGCTCCTTACAGCAGTGTTTCCTATGAGTCCATGTGTTGGCTCCTAATTGGTACTCTTCAAGGCCTTTTGTAGCAACACCAGATTTAAAGTTATTGGGAAGAAGTTATTTTTCAGATCAGATGTCATATCTTTTAAACTTATATGATCATCTTTGGGGTTAAAAGTTTACTGTATCTAAAAAGAGAAAATGACTTTAATTTTTTGTGCTTTTGTCTACTGTTTGACCCTCTTTCTAGTCCGAATAAGATGACTGTTAAGACGAAGCCATCGTTGTTCAGCCTCCTAATCCTTCACGTAGAAGGATCTGAGTATTTTGCCTTTTCAAAACGTGATGTCGTCAATGATTTGTCCCTGAAAACGTCTCGCCTGAACGGCTCCCTGTTTGGAGAAGCCTTCGAGAAGCAGCAGGGCGAGTCAGCTTCAGTCGCTGCATCCATTTCTTATATTGATCTTTTTATGTGAATATTACAAATCAGCACTTTCTCCCGATCTTGCTGTTACTGGGGGGGTTGTCCAAAAGACACTTTTTCTGTCTATCAGAATGCATGCTAAATGAATGTTACAATGAGCAGTCTTTTATCTTTGCTTGGTTGGGGGGGGGGGGTAAAAAAACTGCCCACAGACATAAAAATCTAAGCGAATGCATCGCCCGGCTGAATTGGCGTGTAATTGGTTAGTCGTGGCTCAGACCAGCATGTATACCAAAGTGCTTATCGAGCGAGCTGGCGCAAAACGCTTCACTAAATGTTGGCTGAGAAGGACGTTGCAGTATTCTTTACTTGCTGTTATTTCTTCACTCTGTGTAATTTATCAGTCGGCACAAAGTTTCAGTGTTTTCTCAAGAGGAAGTCAGAAAATGTTAACTTTGATTTTTTTTTTTTTTTTTTTTTCTGGCAACACTACATCAGCTTTATCAAAACTGTTTGTGTGCTGTTGGATCTGGGTTTTGAATTCTATGACATCTGGATCAGAGATGTGAGCGGTCAACACTTTAATCCAGAACCACAGCTGCTTAGCAAGGAACGCCTCTGTCCTCATCAGTGCTGTGTTTAGTTTGTAGCGCATCTGTTATGATTTCAAATCCATTGTGGATGAGTTGATCGAAGTGAGACGTTTTGATCCAGTGGAGAGCGAACTGTCGGTGAAGACATGCCAGCAGAGTGCCACTGTATGAGCTGATTGTGCCAAAATGACCTGTTGTATAGTTCTCTTTCTGATCAAACACATGCTGCTGTGAAAGCAAGGAGGGCTTTGAAGATTAGTCATGAAATGTCAGCGCTGAAATCCAAAGTATGCTTCTTTTTTTTTTCATTTGAAAACCATAAGGGACTGGGACTTAGTGATTTTTGTTTCAATAAAACTCTTTAAAACCCTCATGTGGGAAAATTATAACCAGGTGTTGTGGTATTTATTTTCAGAAGTAGGCTTTTATTTCACAAAATGAAAGATTTCTCATTTTTGACTGGTTTTTAGAAAAGAAAATCAAGAGTGCCTTGCAAAAAGTATTAATTTCCCTTGAACTGTTTCTCATTTTCTCACATCTGTGAGCAGCATTTTTTATGTCTTGCCACAGTTGTAACGCATGAATATGCTTTGATCTAAGCAAAAGGTGTATAAACTTTTTTTCATGTTGGGCCAAAATCGCCAAGTTGAATTGCCAATTTTTTTCTAATTTTCATTGCTAGTTTTTGTGCTTTTTCTTTCTTCTGAAACAAAGTGGAAAAGAACAAATTATCGCTGTTTGCTAAAAGACAGGTGTTCAGTTTCCTAATTATTTTGATCGAATATTTTTCGTTTTGTTCCTAGTTTATTCCCAGCAACAGAAATGAGAACTTAATAAAAATAAAAACCTGCTATATTCAGCTATGGTTAATAATTAGCTGTGTCCCTGTCTGTTTGTGAGTAAAGTAAAAATGCACTGGATGTTTGTTACCTGCTTAAAAACATGGTTGATAAGACAATGCTTTGTGTTGAACCAGATTTTTCCTTTGAAGAAGAAATGCATTTCTCTCTCAAAATGTCACCCCTACAATTTACAGAAAGTATTAATCTGCATGGGCTCAATTTGCTGGAATGACAAACATTACCTTTCTTTAACTGCAGTCAGAAGACCTCAGATTTACTGAGGGATGCACATGGCCCTGGGCCTTACTTTGGACACCCCTGATGTAAGCCATTTCATTGTAGCTTTGTCTGCTAAGGATCTTTGTCCTGGTGGAAGGCAAACATCTGACCCATTCCCAAGCCTGTTGCAGAATTTAACAGGTTTACCTCTGAGACTCCTATCAACTTTATCCAGCTTCCATGTCTTTGCTGAAGAAAAGCGTCCCCGCAGCATTATTCTACCACCATGTTTCATCATGTCGAATGTTTGTTTAGCATGATGTGCTGGTTCGATTTGCTGACTTTTTGGTCCCCTGACCAGAACACCTTCTTCCACATGTTTCCTACATGGCTTGTGACAAACTGATTAATTGCATCTGGAGCTAATGTCTTTCTTTTAAAACTTTTATTTTAACCACACTTATGGATTTATGGCGTGCATGCCTAATAGTTCTCCTGTTCACAGATTCTACAACCTAAGCTGTGAATCTAATATTGCCTGCATCTCCAATCAGTCCTGACCTTGTTTGACCCGTCAGTTTTGCCATGGTTTTCAAGTCTATGTAGGTTTGCATTTAAACCATACTCATGATGATCTTTACTTAAAGTTCTCCACAACTTTGTCCCTGACCTGTCTGGTGTGTTTAGTCTATTTTATGGTATGTTCACTAATATTCTATGAAATATTCATGGAGGAGCTGCATTTATTCTGACAATAAATTACATGTAGGTGGACTTGATTCATTAGATAGGTGAGTTTATTTGCATACAAATACAAGCTACTCATTTCAGATTTTTATTTACGAAGACATTTTTAAAATGATGCTTTCTTTTTGTTTTACTCCACAATCATGCACTACTATGTGTTGGTATATATGAAAAGGGTGTCCATAATTTTGCCACACTCTGTATCTAAACATTCTGTCTGCAAATAAGTTGGTACAACTTTGGTTTTATTTCTTGAGATTTGGGGTTTTAGGTGGCGTTTAATTTTCAAGCTTTCATTTTTTTAAATTCTAAATAAATTCCTAAAGTATTTACCCCACTTGCTTTCAACACTGCTCGACTCATTGTGAGAAGAAAATTGTTACAGCTCATTCCCTGTAGATGGCAGCAGTTTCATATTGTAACCCTTTTCACATAATTCTGTTCATGCAAGTATTGTATTACACCTAAACCAAAAAAAAAAAAAAACATTCCCCGACACTGCTGCATCTTGAGTGGAGTGGTAAGATGTAACAAATTACTGACCACACCCACAGGGAGCTGAATGATTTGAAAGAGTTTTAAAGCCCTTTTGTTTTCCTCAATGGTGGACATGGATGTGTTGTATCTGAGCAGCATCAATTTCACAGTTCATAAATGTGTTTTAAAAAAACCTGACATTGCAGGGGAAGCAGAAGATGCAACACAGCGGACAAGCCTCGCTGTAATCCGACACAGAACTTGGAAATCTTCATAGCAACTTGTGCTCCAATTGCCTGAGCCTTGCTACACTGGCTCCCATCCCAAAGTTGGCCTCCAAGCAGCTCGGGGAGCTAAAGGGGGCCCGGTCAGTGAGTTCATCGTGGCAGGCTGCCATCTCCTTCTCCCCTACATACAGCACCATGTATACTGACATGTTTACACACACAGCAGAGCTCCCTTCCACTTAATGTATTTCCAAGATTTTTAGTTGTCAGATGGGATTTTTTTTTTTTTTGTATGGCTATCTGAGCCAAATAGAAATTAATCTGCTTGTACTGTATAACTGCATTTATCTGTAAATGTAGGGTTTATTTAAAGTAACTTTACAGGAGACTTTGGGTATTTTCCAGGAGATTTAAAGGAGACTGAACGGCTTCATCGATTTCTACCCAGCGAATAATTACTAATTAAAACATAATCTTCTCTCTCCAGAATCATGTCTTTGATCATTTGCAGCTCATGTCAAGCAAGCAGGAATGTTTTTATCTCACATATTTCAAAGCATTAGTAAAAGTCCATGCATATACATGTGACTGCAGTTGGAAGGGTAAGGCTCTGGCACACCATTGTGAAATTTCTCAACTGTTCGACACGGGCCAGGATAAATGGTTCGTTTCAAAAGGTCTAATACAGCATGACAAATTGATTTTTTTCTTCTTTTTTTAAACTTCTATAAAAGAGCCAGTGACAGTGCCTCTCTCAGCTTTGAACACAAAGCAATGCATTGCATCAATGAGACTCCAAACTGGCAGGTTTGGCTGCTGGGAATTCTACTGGGAATTAATCTCTATCTGCTTCAGAGATGTGCAGCCAAGCTTTCTGGGTGTATGGAAGATCTATACATGCCCCCCCCCCCCCCTTTATTTTCTATAGATTGTATTTTCTTTCTTCAGACATTACATTTTGGAAGCTTTCTAAATAATCTTGATAATTTCACCTGTGAGGCTTCCACTGCTATGAGTCCTGTTTTGTCAGCATTGATCATATTTGAATACACTTTCACGTTCATGACCTTGGGCGACACTTGACTGGTAACTTCTGTGCAAAAGTTTCATTCACATCTTATTTGAACTCATACAAAAGTTAAACAATATTAGCTCGATGCTTAGTGTATCTGTTTTAAATTGAGTAAATCACACCTTTCATGGATATTTTGGTATTTATATGATGAACTGAATGAATAATTTGAGTTTACATTCCAGCTGCACATGACTGAAACCACTAAACAATGCTGGCTCTGTTCTAGATTAGCAGCCTGAGTTAGCCAGGTTCTTTGAAAGAGTTTAACTTATTTCTCCCCACTGTGTCTAATCCTTATTTATATTCTCTCCTTCAAATTCTAGGCCCTTTGCTGCTAAAAACATGATTGTACATGAGATTACATGGTTTAGAGAACAGATTATTGTAGTTAAATCCCTTATTCTAGATAATTTAGTTTGGCAGAGAACTTTTAATTAATTCATATGGCATCAAAAAGCTTGTGCAGCGCTGAGTACAGTCAGTATTCAGTCCCACTAGTTTGTTTCACAGATGTATGAGTCATCAATTTCTTGAACGCTGGAGGTGTTCATTATAAATAGCAGCTACGAAGGCTTGTTAATACTTTGATTTTGATCCTACAAAACTGAGGAGAGTTGCACCTAATTTACTCAGTATTGCCTGAGCTGATAATTGCAAACACACATTGCAGAATTTGGCAGTTGCATCAGGCAGAAAGATGGATTGCTATTGACCTCATTTGTATTTCAACTCTTTTTTTTTTTTTTTTTTTTTTATATCACTGATCTATTTGGTAAAATTAGAAACCTTGTAGCAGATATGAGCTCTGATGGAAAACTATTGCAAACTATTGTTTTGCAGAGTTTAACTTTTTGGGTAAATATGTCTGAAGGTTCTTTGCTTTAACCTTTGATCATGCACATTGATCCACTCTCCGCTTGTTTGTATTTACCAAAGGTCATCTATGTACACTCTACCATCACCTATCAGAAGGTTCAAAATCATCATGATCAAACCACTTAAGTTAGCTTTATGAAAAATTAGGTCTTTATCAGGAAAGTCATTTCTAATCAATGAATTCATCACTGAACATAATGTACACACCCTTTTTTGTTATCAGAAAGTGAAACATCTGCATTGAAAGAATCTACTTCTCCAAATTACATTTTTTTTTAAGCGAGGACAGGAAACACAGACTAGGTGGAGGTGTAGCCACAATTTTTCATAACTCAATGAACTTTAAAAGGGTATTTCTGGGCATATTTGACTCTTTTGTATACCTAGCCACCCAGATAAATTATCCTAACAAAGCTTTATTTCTAAGTCTATATAAACCCCCAAAACTTAACTCTAACTTCTTTAATGACTTCAGCGATCTTCTTTCTGTAATATGTATTGATTACGACCAATTAATCATGGTGGGGGATTCCAACATGCATACTGACAACCCCCAGGTAGACTAGCTAAAACATTGACACTCTTCATAACTTCGGCTTGACCCAGCATGTCAAACAACTAACACACAATCGAGGACACACTCTGGAATGTAATTATCAGCAAAGGTTTAAATATATCCGACATCTCGGTAATTGACCATGCATTATCTTACCATTTCTGTATTTTCTCTGAAACTACAATCTCTGCTAAAATATCTACCCACAGTGAGGCAACTGTAAAACAGCGTTTTTCTCAGGGACAGTTCCGTTGAAACCTTTAAAAGTATTTAACTTTCCACCACATCCCCATAATCTTCCATTTCAGTAAACAAGCTGGTAGACAATTTCCTCGCGAAAATCACAGACATCATTGATTCCATTGCTCCAACTAAAGTGAAAGTAGTCTTGGGTAGAAAAAAGTCTCATTGGACAAGCGATCCACTGGTACATAGTGAAAAAAGGGAGTGTCAACGACTGGAGAGAAAATGGCGGAAAACTCCACTCCAGGTTCACTGTGAGATCTACAAAGAGAAACTGAATAGATACCAGCTAACTTTAAAAGATGCTAGGGAATCGTTCTTTTCTGAAATCCTCAACAGAAACATTAATAATGCACGGACTCTATTTGCAACAGTGGAAAGACTAACTAATCCTTTAGTGACAGTAGCCCCTGAACTAAATTCTACCAGGGCCTGCAATGAATTTGCCAGCTTTTTCAATGAAAAGATTCTAACAATTCGATGGTCGGTCTGTACCGCAGTACCGAACCCACTACCAATGTTATACCCAATTAACATCAATGTAGAGAAAATATCAGAATTCCATGAATTAAACCAACTTAACTTGAATAAATCATTAACCAGTTAAGCTCTTCCTCCTGTTGTCTTGATATCCTACCCACAGCTTTTCTAAAGAAGGTTCTTCCTGTTATTGGTTCTGATCTTGTTCAAATAGTGAACTCATCCCTGCTATCAGGTGTCTTCCCTCAGGCTTTAAAAACAGCAGTTATTAAACCACTGCTAAAGAAGAAGAATCTGGACAACATGTTAATGCAGAACTACGGGCTAATTTCTAATATTCCATTCATCAGTAAAATTATTGAAAAAGCTGTGTTTCAGCAGTTAAATAGCTTCATAGCAATGACAAACCGTTTTGATGTTTTTCAGTCTGGTTTCCGTGCTCACCACAGCACTGAGACTGCTCTCGTTAAAGTTTTCAATGACATCCGCATAAATACAGACTGTGGTAGAACCACAGTACTGGTTCTGTTGGACCTCAGTGCAGCATTTGACACTGTTGATCATTACATATTATTGGAACGACTGGAGAGCTGGGTCGGACTCTCTGGTACAGTACTTGGCATCTTCGAGTCTTACCTAAAGAACAGGGACTTCTATGTTTCAATAGGAAACTTTTCATCAGATCTAACAGAAATCACATGTGGGGTGCCCCAGGGCTCCATATTAGGGTCCCTCTTATTTAATATCTACATGCTCCAACTAGCCCAGATCATAACAACCAATAAGATTAACTACCATAACTATGCAGATGATACTTGGCTCTACATTACGATGTCACCAGGTGACTTTGAACCCATCCAAACCCTAAATGCATTGAGCAAATCGATGGATGGTCCATAACTTTTTCCAGCTGAACAGAAACAAAACAGAAGTAATTACTTTTGGACCTAAAGGGAAACTGTCGAGAGTCAGCACACAGCTTCAGTAAATACAGCTAGAAAATACTGATCAGGCCCGAAATTTTGGTGTAATAATGGACTCAGACCTGAACCTCCAGGGTCACATAAAGGCAATCACAAGATCAGCCTTCTATCACCTGAAGAAAATTTCTAGGATTAAAGGACTGAGGTTGTAACAGGACCTCGAAAAACTCATCCACGTGTTTATCTTTAGTCGCATTGATTACCGCAACAGCGTCCTCACAGGTCTGCCTAAAAAGTCAATTAGACAACTGCAGCTGATCCAGATCTCTGATGCTCGTGTCCTTACTAGAGCCAGAAAAGTAGAGCACATCAACCCCGTTCTAAAGTCCTTACACTGGCTCCCTGTAACTCAGATAATAGAATTCAAAATATTTTTACTAGTTTATAAATCATTGAATGGCTTAGCATCAAAGTATGTTGAAGATCTACTGTCACTATACCAACCTCCCAGACAACTCAGGTCCTCCAACTCTCGTCTACTAAACATCCCTAGACTCAGAACCAAACATGGAGAAGCAGCTTTCAGTTTCTATGCTTCTCTAATCTGGAACAAACTTCCAGACAACTGCAAAGCTGCTGAAATACTGAGTTCTTTTAAATCAAGGCTAAAAACTCATCTGTTTAGAACTGCCTTTGAGTATTTTTTTCATATATCATGTGTTGTGTGTGTGTTTTGTGCTTTATTGCTGTTTTTACTTATATGCTTTGTGTTTTACTGCTATTTTTCTTGCATTCCCTAATCATGTAAAGGATCTTGAATTACGTTGTTGTTGAAAGTGTGCTATACAAATAAAATTGCCTTGCCTTGCCTACCAAACTGGTTAAGGTTAAAGTGCAGACTTTGTTAAATTTCTTTATGAATTTTCTTTAATTTTAAAAAGTGTCAAATTAAGACAAGGAGATCTCCTCACACAAAGGCTTTTTTTCTTGTTTTTGTTAAATCTTTTTCCAGTAACTTTCTCATAGCCCAAGTAAACTTCATATATACTGAAAAGTCCTACATAACACTTCTGTACTTGTACAGGCATTTTAAGATATGTCTCACCTATGGGTTCCTACATATTTTTACTCCGGAACTTCCAGGAACCTTTTCACCCTCATCGTTCTGCTTTTCCACCTTCCGGGGCGGCTTCTCCTCATGCAGGAGAGCTGCTGTAATCTAAGAACACAGATTGTTTAATAGTGTTTATGGTTTAAAAGCTACACTTGCCACTCCAAACTGTGTGGAAGTGTGCGGGAGAATGCATTTAACATTAACTGTGCCAATCCCGACTCTGAGACAAAGGAAAAAATTGCTTGTTTCCTGATTATAATCATCTATGTAAAGAGGTCATTTATGACCATTTTTACAGCTGTTCAGCTCTGAAATTGAAATAAAACAATATCACCATAATAATTCACCAATTCTTAATAACTGAAGCATGCAAGATGTGTCTTGAAGGAACAGTAACCAAACATGCAAGCAGCACCAAAAGTATTCTAGCTGTATGGATTAAAATCTCTTAAATTTAACCCTTATTTAACCGGGGAAATCCTTTGAGAACAAGTCTCTGTTGTGAAGGAGCCCTGGCCAAGAAGGCCACCATAAAAGTTCCTCATAAATTACAAAATATAATAAATACAATGAACATACAAGACAATACATTAACAGTACAATGATTCAACCGACGTTGGAGAACAAAACAATATGACATCCACCATTGTTACCATAGACTTATCCTATTTTGGGAAGAAGCGACAGGTGCCAATTGTGCCTGCTTCGCGGTCCCGGTCAAAGGGCTTTTGAGACGAGAGCATTACTCACTCTCCATCTTTCTGTAAAAGTGAAGGTCTGTGCTTTAATTAAATATTTTCAATCAACTCTGTAAAACACTGTGGTATTCAGCACGAGTGACTGGGTTAAAAGTTAACAGAAAATGGAACCTGCAGAGGAGCATAAACTGAAGAGGTCCCTGCAGTGAAAATGCACCTATAGATGAATCTCGCAGCGTAAATTTATTATTTGACAGTTGGAGTTTGTACTTTTGGTTTGCATGCAAGAGTGCTTTCATTATTTGGCACCTGAGAAGACTAAGCTTTAAAAAGATGAAAGAAAGGAAAGTTCTACGTGCAACAATATCTGTGGTCCTTGTTTAATTAATGGCTGCTTACTCACTTTGTCTTTTTCTATTTAGCCTTTAATTAACCATGAAGTGAATGTCTGGTGAAGAAGCCATGCTGTTTCACAGATACCAGCACAGATCAGACATAACTTTATGACCACCAACATTTTTTTTCTACATGCTCAGCATTTACTTTGAATGCACACCGATTCTGCCAAATACACAAACATTTGTAGAACGATACTTTCTCGAAAAGGTCTCCCCCTCATGTAGAAACATGCATTATCCGATAGTGGGAATAATAAAAATAAAAAAAAGTCCTTCATTTTGATTTTTTTAGATTAATAATCACCTTTAAGGCATGTGGGAATACCTGCAGCAACTGAAAGGCATTTGAAGCTCAAACAACGTACCTCAGGGTATTGTCAACTGAGTAGAGCATGGTGCCATCTGCATAAAAGATGTGGTTTACCTATAGACATTATCTTCAGAATGTTATTTGTAAAGTGAAAAATTAAAGCGGGTCAAAGATGGAGCCTTGGGATCTTGAAAAAGCAGTACTTCTATCCATCTGCAGAAGCACAGTGTGTTCTGTCTGAAAAGTAGCTTCTAAACCACTCTAAAGCCCCCGTTGCTCATACCAACATATGACTGAACAGCGATGTGTGATGTAGAAAATCAAAAGGCTTGAACAAATCAACAAACAAGACAGCAAAATGCTGCATACTTGCCATAGGCTTTATGATCAACATCATCTCGCCTGTAAACTTCAACACACACTTTAAAACTAGTGATAGAATTATTTGATATATAATTTTTAAAAATACACTTTAAAAACAAAAATCTGAATGTGAAGTATTTTACAATGTTTTGATCAGAATTCTGCTTTATTGCCAACAGTGTATGAATAGGTGAATGATTCAATGTAGTGTAAGGTCCTCGAACTTGAAAAAAGTGCTATACAAATGTAGGCCATTTAAAGTGTTTCCTTTAATGTTTCCCGTTTTGTTATGCTTTCTGAAATGTCCTAGTTATTAAATCTTCGCTGTCACCACATGCTTACTCAGGAGCAAAGACTGCTGCAAAGTCAATGACTAATGCAACTGGCTAAACGCCCTTAGATAGCTTTTTACCAAGTGACAAATGATCAACTGATTTTGACTTTTGTATTGATATAAGAATATGATCAACTTAGACTGTATGTAACGGAATTGGAATCTATATGATTGTTTTGCATTTATTGAACACAGGTATACAAATAAATTAAATGGATCAAAAATATTGATGGGTGATTTGTTACATGAGAGATTTCCTGTAGTTTTGTTGTATTTTCTGTTTTGGTCTTTTTTGTGTGTGTGTAGCCTACATTCATTCATTTATTTAATGAACCTTTTAGTAGGCTGTTTTGTATTAGGAAATGTGTGCTTTTTGTTTGTTTTTCATTTATGGGACACACATTCACATCTAATATATATTAATATATATATATTCATGCCTATTTAAAATTAAAAAATAAGGCTAAGAAGGATAAGTAAAGAGAGGTTCACTCGATGCTGAAATTTGCTGCTGGTTTTTTGTTTAACGTAGTAATATTTCAATTGTCACATTTATTACTTTAAGCGAATGAAAATTAAGCGTTGTGTAAAACTCCAACTTCAAGTAAATAACCTATTTGGGTATTTTAGTGGAAAATAGTCGTGATGTCACGTCTCTCACGAGGCTCGGAAACAGTTGTACGGCGCTCGTGCTCGTCGCTTTGGCTCAAGCGCTGTCGTCACAGTTCTCTCGTGCCAGTGGCCTCCTGCCATATTATTCATGCCGGGCAAGATGGCGGCGACACGGACGAGCTGTTCCTGCCAGTGAACACATAATAGGCGTTTTATAATTAATATTAAAACGAGCCGGATTCGTGTACACACTTGACTGTATCGCGTGTGTGCTTTTCCCGTAGCGAGTGTCGAAGTCGTTTATATTTTTCGAGTTTTCGCCGTTTTTCTTTTTTGTTTCCTTTACAAAATGTTCCCGTTGTGAGTCGCTCGCTTATCGAGCAGCTGGCTAACAGAGCAGGCAGGAGCTAGTTAGCTCTCTACCAGAGAGGAGAATGGGAGAAAAGCTGGAGCTCAAGCTCAAATCCCCGGTTGGAGCGGAGCCCGCTGGTTATCCTTGGCCGCTACCAGTATACGTGAGTCATAACCCTCCACCGCCCAGTTGGGACATATTTATGTTTAGACTCATGAATGATTTTGTCTTTGTTAGCTATTAGCCCTTGGCTAACCCTGGGTAACAGTAGAAGATCTGGCTCGTCCGGGGAATTGGGTCACATCGGGCTGACAGTTGCAGATAGCTTTTCTGCTGTTTGCCATTACGTTTTATGAAAATTAACTTGTTTTACATTATATGCTGTAGTAGATGTAATTATAATATATATATGTTGAAACGAGATTATTTGAGTGTAGAAACCGGCGGCGTTCAGTTAACCACCGTCAGTTCAAACAAAATATCGTTTAAAATGAAAGAAACAAGGTTTTATCTATGTCCAAGATCATCTCTCTTTCTTTTCAAAAATGGATTTTGACTCGAAACATGAACTGACATAGCTATCCTAACATTAATTTTTGTTTTCCATTTTGTTTCGCTTCTAAAACCAACACTGATCTTGCACACCATGTGTGCAGAAATTGAATTTTAGCCCCTGACTTCTGGTTTTGGTCAGAACAACCCCCTGCCCAGTCAGCAAAACACCAAATGAATGATTGTTGTTTTGATGAGCCTGTACTTGTACATCAGCTCTGATGTTTGTCTACATTTCTTATATCGTTGCTGTTCTTGCATTTTTTTGGTGCCATCTAGTAGCTTCCCGATGACTTTAAGAGCTGCTCATTTGTTTTGCATGTTGGTGTCTTATCTAGCTGCTCTCATGCAGCATTATTTACGGTGTCTGCTTGGCAGGAGCTGATAGCAGTTCACTCCATCAACAGAAGTGGAAATGAAGCTGCCAACAATTGTGGTGTTTTTAGCAGCATAAGTTTACATTTATAGTAACTATGATGAGACAGCCACTGTCTCTTTGTAGTGTGTCTCTCTCTCTCCACCCACAGCGTAGTCTGTCTAGTCAATCTAGTTATTTCAGTTTCAACGGTTGGTTCGTTTTTTTCCCTATCCAAATATGCATCAAATTATTGCTTTTGGGTTACTGAGTCACTCACATAGGATTCCTCCGCTTCAGCCGACTTGCATGGTCTCGTGTCTTATGGACGAACTCAAACCCAAGAATGTCAGGAATTTCATATCTTTCCGATCGGTGTGAAAGCTGTTTGTATGGAGACTGGCTGCCTTGGGTTAAATCAGAAACAGCTGATTTATGTTGAATCCTGGAATATGGAGTTGGTTCATACGGTGATTGCCTCCTGTTTTTAGAGGAAGACCCTTCCTCTCTCCCTCCTCCCTCCTGGTATGTCCATATGGTCAGGTCTGTGCTACATTATTAGCATGCAAATGCTTGTTCCAATATTTGTGCTGTAGTATCTGTCCCAATGAGAAGTACTTGTTAGGTTTTGTCTGATTAAATTTATAGCTGTTGACTAAAGAGCCTCTTCAGTAAAACACGTTTAAGTTATATATCTGGTTCATCCAGTTTAACCCTTGGTTCACTAAATCTCCCCATGTTTGCATTTGTAAATGCTTCCATATGAAGTGCACCACCTCCAAAGTGTTGCAGCTCCTGTTCAATCTGGTTTTGGGTGGAGGCCCTAGGAGGCCTCAAACATCTAAAAGAGACACTAGTGTCTAAGTGCTGTTGAACACACAGTGCATTGTTTGTTGGCTACTTAAAATACCCCCCCCCCCCCCCCCCCCCCCCAAAAAAAAAAGAAAAAACAAATATTTATGCTGATTTCTGACCTACTCTAATTCTATTTACATTTCGAAACCAACTCTTCAAGGTCATTTGAGTTCCTTGTTGTTGTAAGCATGTCGCTGGACACTTTTATCTCTGAAGAGGTGTGATGAGAGCTTATTAAGCTGGTTTATACAAATTTAGAGTACTGTTTGGTGGTTGTTGATGTCAGACTCGGGGTGTAGATCTACTTAGGTCATTTTGGGGTTCGTACAGTCATGAAAAACCTTACGTTTAGGAATTTTACAAAATCTATTTCAAACCTTTAAACGTAGTACAAAAAAAAGAAGAAGAATCAATAAATAGAACTCAGGATCTTGTGCATTTTTAGTCAGGCAGGTGACACGCCTCCCTCAGAGCCCCTTAAATGTCGCTCACGGAGCTAATGCTAAAGCGATTCGGTGCATGCAAGCTAAAATGAAGAGCTCAAAATGTCAGGGAAATGTAATTTTAACAATGCGTGGCTTTTTTTGGACAAATATCGAAGCTGGCAGCAAAAGATGCAGACTCAAGACACGCTAAGTGTAAGCTATGCAATAAGAAGATACACCGGGACGTGGGCTTGTCACTTTGCATGCTGCTCTCTGCTTGCAAACGTAAGAATGATTTAAGTAAAACTGTTATTTTCAACTCAGTGGGGCTGCCGTTGACACAAAGGTGAACTTTAGGTCAAAAAGCATTTACCAGCATGTTTTTAACAAGAGAATAGCATATACTTGAAAACTCAAATGAGTTTTGCATGATGTCTCCTTTAAAAAAAATGTTTTTGTTTAAGTTAAAACTGCAAAATACATGACTATTGCATTTACTTGAAAAAAAAATAAAAAGCTCTTTTTTTCTGAATTAACGAGATAAACTGTGTGTGAGACTATCCGATGGGGCTGTACACCTGAACAAGCGCATATTCTTCAGGTGTAGAACATCCATCGTCAATACCGCTTATCCTTGCGGGGTCGCGGTGCGGCTGGTGCCCGTCTCCAGCAGTCATCGAGCTAAAAGTGGGGTACGCCCTGGATATGTCGCCAGTTTATTGCAGGACAATAGCATGGAATGCCCCCCACAGTTTATCTAATTAATTCAGAAAAACAGAGCTGCATTTTATTTTTCAAGTGAATCCAATACGCTTCCATAGAAAAATACTTGCAAACAGACTCAAAATCAACTATAAGAAATGCGGATAACACTTTAAATTGATGCACAAATGTGTTATTTGTGGTCCTGGAAAATTAGTTAAACGTTATGGAGAAGTTATGGAAAACTTTAACTGGAAAGCTGTACGAAACCTGTCCTTTGTTCTTGTAGGCTGCAGAGATAGAAGGGGAAGAGGCGTGTGGTATAAAGCCCGTATGCCCACTGTGCGTCACTGATTTGACAGGAGATTGAGTGAAGGGTTTGCGTGCGCAGCCGGAGATGTGCATGCATCAGTCAGCACCACAGCTGGGAGGGAGAGGGGAGGGTCCTCTGGTCTTTTTGTCTCTCTCTGGCTTGTCAGGCAGTGTTTATTTTTAGCAGCAGCTCGCTGCTGGTGTTGCTGTGTGCTATCTTCGTTTGAGCAGTTGACCTCCCCCCACTGCTTCTCTCTCTTTTGCACGCAGGCATTTTTATGCCTTTGCATACCTCTCAAAGCTTCTGAACTCGAATGTTTAAATCTATTATGCAAAGCAATTTTTCGGGAAAGCTCTTAGTTCATGCTGCTTTTTAGCCACACCCCTTGCACCTAGCTTGATACTGTAAGTGTAAATGTTACATGCCGTAAGAAGCATATAGTACTGTAGATGTCGTTAGTAACTGTATACATTTTTGTGTGCATGCAGGTTTCATGTTTGGCAGTAGTTTGCGTTTTAGAGGCGGGCAGTATTGAGCTGGAAGCTGGGAACTCCAAGCTGTTAGCTCTTAGCTGTGGCTGCTGTGCCAGGCCCAGCTAGTAATGGCCCACTTTCCATCCTTACTGTGGCCCCCCGGGTCTACCAGTTTGTATTTTTTATGAACGTTGCAGTTTTTTTTCTTGATACCTTTCTTTTATTCGTTTTTGTACTTCCCATCTTTTCTTGTTCTTCGCGGCAATGTTCTGGAACAGGAGACAGAAAGTGGGTCAGTGGGTCAGCACAAGCGACGGGCTCAGTGTGGCTGCACTCTGGATGAAACCTGAGCTCTGTTCCTTCTACATAAAGGCTCAGGCCCTGCTAGTATTTCTAAGTTTAGAATGCTTGGGTGCAACAAAAATGTGTTTCACTTTCAGTCTCTTTTCTATCTTTTTTTTTACTGCTTTCTTTGAAGATCATTTAAAAACTGAGCTGAAAGCTTCTTTGAGTGCTCAGTGCATACACCGGGGAATCCAAGCACTAAACTGAGCTGTGGGTCAACCCTTTTAAGTGAGCAGTACACAAACTGTTTGAAGAAGACAGCAATATTTGATTAAAAATGCACGATTAAGTTTAAGAGAGGCAATATGTGCTATTTAGAAAGTTGGATTGAGCAAAAACCATAGATTAGACATCAGAGAAATGACTTGATAAAAGGCTACAATTGTGGATGAGTGATCTATATAGTTCATGTATTGTAATAAGCGACAATAAAAAAAATCACTATCTAAAACAGTCTTTTGGGCAATGAATCAGTCACTGTAGACAATGTAGAGTCTGACGAGCACAAATATTACTCTAATAAGATCAAGAGCCTCCTTTTGCAGTAAAACATGTGCAGCCGCTGCAGTCTGTCACTTCCTTTCACTCTTCATTACACAAGATATAAACTGTTCCTAAGACTAGAGTCTCAGACCAGGAGTCCAAGTCAAGTCTCAAGTCTTTAGGTCACAAATCTAAGTTGAGTCTGAAGTCTCTTATTTTTGTGACTCAATTTGAAGTCTCAAACTCGAGTCATCATTTCTGTTATGAGTTAAGCTGCCGTACTGTACCACCAAAAGTAGTGCAACTGTGGTGGTAAACAACACATGGCAAAGATTTAAATAAATCATATTTTGAAGTAAAAACAGTTTATTTGTGCTTGGATGAAGCTCATCTATTAGTTTCTTTATAGTAATCATAAACCAAAGTGGTCATCCTTTTAAGCTTCTTATTATCAGCTTTTATAACTGTTTTGAAACAGGCAGCAAATGAGATCGATTGATTTGAAATACAATTCAACTGACTTAGGTTCTGTAAAACCCAATCTCTACCACACTAAATGGAACTGGATTGTGCTGTAAATGGATACATAACAGCACATATAAACAAGTAAAGTTAATCTCTTGACTTCTGTAGTTATGTTTTAGTAGACAAGCTATATTTTGTTGAAAGCGTTAACACAGCATGAGGTGAGACAGCGGATGCGCTACTTACTAGTCGGCCGTGCGATTACCAGGTAAATGGGCCCTTAAAATGGCCAAATCCTGCCTAATTGGCTCCATGATTGCCTCGCCTGGTGATAAACCATGTGCACCCACATCTTCTAAAAAGCCTTTACAATAAAAGCCCTAAACTTGTGTTCTGATCCTCAAATGTCATGTTTTAAAGCTGATTTAAAATAGCTTATATTTAATTTTAATTATCTCTACTACACTGCCCTAAATGGTGTATGAATTGGGTGCTTGTGCTGCTGACGGTCATCCAATGTCATCATAATTGTTCATTAATAAACAGAAGTACTGAAATTTGTTGGAGTTTATCACCGCCTGTAAAAAACAAAACAAAATAAAAACCTAGGAATTAAATAAAGTTGGAAGCTGACACTAAAATGTTTTTTCACCAGCAAGTTTTACAAAAAGTTTTATATCTCACTAAATGGTGCTTTCACTTACAAAAAAAAGTATTTTTGGAGAACCACAAAGATCATTTTCACATTTACCTCAGTTTTAAGTGATTCTGTAAAAATAAATTCCTTGGTTATGCAGATGCTGTCTTTCACTATGTTTTTTAAATTTTTCCCACTGGTTGCGTATACATATACGAATAGTTTATAACAAAAAACCTGCAGGATATTTAAATTTATTTGCTGTATTTTCAAGCTATAAAATAATTTTCTTAATTTTTTTTACTTGTTTGAATGTAACAAGTTAGAAGGCTAACACTAAATAATACGGTGAATTTCCAACACATTTCCCTGTGGTTCAGGTCACCCGTGTACAGAGAAAGTTTTTTTCCGTTTCATAAAGTTGACACTTTGCTTTGATCATGATTGAGCTTTATTTTAAATGACTAGTGAGCTCTCCAAACTGTACACGACACAGTCATGTTATTGTTTGAAAGAAGACATGTGATTTAGAGTAAACACACAGTGAGAGCTGCTACTAGCCGCCAATACACTTGTAATTTCACATGCTGTTTCACTGTTATTGTGAAAAGCAGTACATCACTAATAGCTAAGATTTGTTAGACTAAAAAGCTCTGTGCACACCTTTATGATAGTTTTTCAAGCCACCCATTCCTAGATAGGTTGTATATTTTAAAAATTGGGTGCAGCATGTGACCTCTTGACAGGCCAGCTGTTAAAGTCTGATTAGGAAGGAGCAGCTCACTTTGTTTGTTTTATTTTATGGTCTATACTCTCTGTAGATTTCTAACCTGTCTTGTTTCCATTCGCCCTGAAAGAGAGGTCTTTTCCCTTGGTGGTATTTATAAGTAGCTGTCTGCATGTCTGTAGCTGGAGCAATTCACCCATTCACTAGAAACGGAAAGCGAAGCAGCCAGCAGTTTTGTGGTATTTTTAGTGGTGTAAGGGCACATTTCTAGTAACTATGGTGAGACACTCGGTGTTGACTGAAAGCGCTGAACTTCTCCGAATGCCTGAGTAGGGTCTCTTTGTAGTTTTTTTTCTCTCCACCCACGCTGCAGTCTACCTCGTCAGTCTCGTTCTTTCAGTTTCCTCAGTCGGTCCGTGTATTTGGTTAACAAAATATGCACCAAATGAGTTGTTTCGGGTTACTGAGTCACTCACAGTTGCCGCCTCCACATTAACTGCACGCTCCTATGGATGGAGCCAAGAATGACAGGAATATAATACATTCCTGATGGTTTTATATCGGGACTAGTTGTCATGAGTTGAATTAGAAGCAGCTGATTCATGTGGAGTTCTGAGGCCGTGCGGCGCTCTCCTCCTGTTTTCAAAGGGAAAAGCTTCTTCTGTTCTCTTCCTCCTCACTTGTCCATATGGTCAGGACTGTAAGGAGGAGGAGGATTTTCAACTACTCACGCACCCAGAGAAGCTTCTATTTACGAGCTCGTTCCACCCTCTCCCACAGTAGTTAAGATTAGTTATCTCCCCCCACAGAGCATGAACACGTTGCTGCCTGTGTTTTGATATGCGTGGCGCTTGCTCTGACTGTTGGAGAAAAAGGTCTGAACCAAGCCCACTTAAATGCGCTATCCTTAAGTTATTCCTCTCTTTTTCCCTCCTCACCAGGACCACACAGTATTAAAGAAACATGGCCTTGCAATAATATTGTTGAATATTGAGATAATGCAATTAATCCAGGTCCTTCTCACTAGGGATGTGCCGATTCACCATAAATTGATTAATTACGATGTCAAACATGCAAAATTCGATAACGATTCAAAAGTGTTGAAAAATCGATTTCTTTTTTATTATCATTAAAGGAGAAAAAATAAGAGTCCTGGCTGCCGCACTGACATTTTCAGTGGACGGACCGGCGAAACTGTTTCAGCCATGCAGCGCGAAATTTACAAAATACAGCAAACATTTTGTAAAAATAAGATGATGTGCTGGCAAAGCATTTTATAACAACAGCAAAGAACACAGCAACAAGCCCCGCTTATTCCATCTTGATCTCTGGTTATTTCTGCTGCTCTGTGCGCCTTTTTGCGCTTATCAGTGATGCTACTCGATGCTGAAACCGTGTGATATGTGGATGTCTTGAAACAACAGATTACCCCCTCAGGAAAAGACCTGGTTAAATTGCCCTGAGGTTCCGATAGTGGAAACGCGCCTGTAGTTGTGAAAGAAGCATCTTTGTTGTTGTGTATCATGTTAGCAGCAACATCTTCTTTTACCCGGACGTGTCCACTTTGTCTGTGCTGTCCGGGGCGCCCTCCCCAAGCGCAACGCAGCACAGGGCAGCTCATGTTAACCAGACGTCAGTCCAAGCAGGGATGGGCATTCGATTAAACTGTTTTCATCGATCATCTGGAGAATTAACGATCGATTTTCGATTAGTCATTGATATTTTTATATTAAAATTCAGTGTTCATAGGCTATATTAAAATGCAGTGAGAATAGAAAAATTATGTGTTTCCTCATTGAGATCTTCATTACAAGTGGGACACCTCTGTGGAAGTTAAACCGAATTAATTTATTAATTCTGGAATCTGGTTTAATTCATTTTCCACCAGTCTGTAGGGGAGCAATCCAGGGGTGGCGGAGCCTCCCTCAGGAAGTAATCGGTGAGTAAGTTTCTCTGCTCGTTGAACATCTCGGCTCCTCCATGCTAACACCGACTTGATGCTAGGATGAGACCAAGAGCAGGATGCTCCGCTTCTAACCAGGGTTGGAAGTGCGTTCAAGTACTTATAGACAGCTTCGCGGTGTTTCAATTCAATTCAAATTCAAAAATACTTTATTGATCCCAGAGGGAAATTAAGTGTTGGTATAGCTCATATAATTAATTCTTTAAGGAGTTGTTGTAGATGATGATGGCTGTGGGCAGGAAGGATTTTTGCTGTAGCGGTCTGCAGTGAACCGAGACTTTTTTTTGTTTGTTTTTTTAGTCAAAGTGGTCCCACGCCACACTTTGCTGCGACTTCTTCATGACAATGCTACTTTTGAAATACACAGAACCTGGCAAGAAACTGAGTCGACCTGTGGGTGTTATTTTCAGTCATCGCCCTCATGTGGTAAAGTGTTTAATTACTGCCACATAGCAAAATTAATTGCATCCCTTCAAAACTTACACTACGCAACAGAACATACGTTAATTGATCGATAAAAAAATTGTAATCGATGAAATTCTTAGTGATTAATTAATTGATCGTCGATTAACTAGGCCAAGTGTAGCTTTAAGTATGAAACACAAAGGAAATTTCCTTCATTCCATCCTGGTTGCAACTAATGTGTGGTGGAGAGCACTGTACACATAGCTGGGAGATTTGTTTCTGTGTAAGACAGGTGGCAAACATCCCATTGGTTCAAACTGACGCAAAAACTATGAAAACGCTGTGAAAAGTTAGAGTTCTGTATTAAATTGACAGCGGAAAAAAACAAAGACTGGTGTAAAGCCTTTAAGTGTCTCTGAGAGAAAACCATTTTTTATTTCGTATTATGTTGAATAGAAAAATAATACTTATTTTCTCAGAATATAATTTCATATTGTGTAATTTTTCTCCTGAATTACTTAAAAAGGGAGGTATTATTGTTATAGGTTTAGTTTCTAATAAGATTAATTATTTCTATTTTAAAGTCATTTCTGCAATGGTTGACTTGTAAAAGTTGATTGGAAGTTTATTTAATTCTTTCCAACCACATAGAGCAGGAATACTTTAAATATCTAAGTCAAAAGTCTTCAAGTAAACAGGACATGAGTTTAAGGATTGGACCAAGTGCCAACACACATTTCCTTTAGCCTTCATTGAAAATATGACCCCGATATGATTATGAAGCATATTTTGGACATGTGTTAGTTTGATTTGTGGTTTGACATGAACAAAAGACGGGACATCAATTGGTTTGGTTACTTCAATTAATGGAAACTGAATGGATTTAAGAGTAGAAATTAGCCATGGAAGAAATGAAGAAAAACCCTAAATAGCCCAAATATATGTAACAAAAATAATCATTTTATAATTGAATCGTAATTGTGAGGCACCCAAGATAGCACACCCCTACTTCTGATTGTCCCTTCGTTTTCATGAGTCTTCATAAGCTAAATTCTTCTAAGTTATTCCAAGCTGTAAATGTGGAGACACAACAACGGCGGATTCCTTTATGGGAACTTGTTAGAAACTTTAAAACAGGAATTTGTTTCCTCCCTGTGGTTGTTGAGCGTGAAGAGGCTCTGAGCCACGAGAATCAGGAACAGCCTGTTTGGGTCACAGTCAACAACATTAATATGTGAAGCAGAAATACAATCTACTGTAAATCAATCCTGGGTCATCCAGGCATTTTAATTATGATGTGGAACCAACTCTGTTGCATTTAAATATTGCTAATGTGTGCTCTCTCCTCTGAGTGCAGCATTCTGTGTGTGTGTGTGTGTGTGTGTGTGTGTGTGTGTGTGTGTGTGTGTGTGTGTGTGTGCTGCATAATATCTTGAATCACAGTCGTCATTGCAACATTAGTCTGTGCAATGTTTTTATCCTAAACTACTGCTTGGATGTGATGTTTGGTGGGATATTACGTTTCTATCCTCGTATTCAGATGCTGCGTACTGATGATATATTTGGCCAACTGGATGTATAATTTTAGCGGCTGAGATGCTAAAGCTTAAAGGGTTTGGTGGGGGTATTGTGTAATGGTAAAGAAAGAAAAAAGTCAGAAAGATGTAGATTAATCTTCATAATCGGCTTCTGACGGACTGGAGAGCAAACTTTATTTTTCTGGTCGCTGGAGTGATTCCCTACCTGGAGTCGTTGCCTTTCTAAGTCAGGGACAAAGTTCACAGCAGGTCTGTACGGTTGCTTAAGCTGAAAGGTTTTTTTCTTTTCTTTTCTTTTTGTATTTGTACAAAATATAAACACAAAAACCGAGTTACAAATCATGAAAAGACGTTTGTCATGAACTTGTATATTAGGATTGGGACTTTGAATGTGTTAATTTCAATTAATTTAAAACCGTAATAAAAAACTCTTTAAAAAAAAATAAAAGACTTTAGTCGCATAGTATTCATTTCCCAACAGGTATAAAACCAGCCAATGGCCACCAACTTTCCAACAACCTTTTGAATGATAAATTATTGAATTTTTCTCTTTTTTTCTTTCCTGCTGATGCTTATATGTACATGGGCTTTCCAGCAGGAGAATGTACTGCTTAGTTTTTCTTTTTTATGAGACGTTGTTTAAACAACTTTAAGTTTTGTTTTGTGCTGCCATGCAACATTTACAACTCAGAACCTCGATTTCGGTGAAACAAAATGTTTCCGAGAAATCATATCAGAGTTCACTGACTTTTTAAGTTCTGTCTCTATTTTCTGTTTTGAGTTTCTGTAATGAGAGGATGAATCAGACATAATAGATGTTATGGGTATGTCACTCTAGTTGCAAAATACTATAATCAGCTTCCCATGTTTTGTATAATTAATACCCTTATTTTTGTTTAGACTGCTATTTCCTGATCTTTTAATTATTTTTTTTGCTCATTTCAACATTGGTAATTTGTGATCCAATTAAAGTTAAATCCTCAAGTTGAGTGATGTGTCATGTTCAGGGTTTCATTATGCCTGTGGTTGTCTCTCTTTTCAGGATAAACACCATGATGCTGCTCATGAAATCATCGAGACCATTCGGTAAGTGACCTCACCAGCAGTCCAACCCTCCCACAGAATACTCCCACGTTCTCCTGATCGTGTCAACCCTCACGATCAATTTAGTGATAATCTTTTGTGTGTGGGTTTTTTTCTTCTTCTAGATGGGTGTGTGAGGAAATCCCTGACCTCAAACTTGCAATGGAAAATTACGTTCTCATTGATTATGACACCAAGAGGTTAGTCTGAGGTTGCATCACATTCAAAATGTATGTTGCTGTGAAATAAACTAAACCCTTGAAATACACATTAAATACCAAGCAGTCTAACAACAGAGGAGAGCTGTGATGAGCTCTGTAATCATATGAGGACCATGTCATGGATGTTGTCTGTCTTACAGCTTTGAGAGTATGCAGAGACTGTGTGACAAGTACAACAGGGCCATTGACAGCATCCACCAGCTGGTGAGTCCACACATGGGAACTTTCTCACTGCTCTGTAGGTGGAGTGAAAGTATTAGTCACAAGCAGGTGGGGACTATTACATCTGTGTGTTACCGTTTCTTGCAATCTCTGCCATATGTGCGTATTTCCCGATACATCCCCCTGTTGATATCCAAGTCTTAAAATTTATTGCTTGCAGTCTTTTTTTTGTAACCTATAGTTTTGTTTATGTCATCTAAATCTGCAGTTTTTAAACAATAAAATATTGTTTAAAGTGCTGTATGGCAAATTGAATGTAGTAATTGATCAAACTTTCATTGCAGTGGAAAGGTACCACCCAGCCCATGAAGCTAAACAAGCGTCCATCCAACGGGCTGCTGAGACATATCCTACAGCAGGTGTACAACCACTCAGTGACTGACCCCGAGAAGCTGAACAACTATGAACCCTTCTCCCCTGAGGTTTATGGAGAGACCTCATTTGACCTGGTGGCTCAGATCATTGATGAGATGGAAATGATGGAGGAAGACACATTTGTTGACCTTGGCAGTGGTTGGTTTTCAGCTTTTGATAATATTTCATTACTGATGAGTAGGCAGATTTTAAATCCTCAGAACCTTTGATTTGAATATTGAATTGTGTTGATTACAGGAGTGGGGCAAGTGGTGCTGCAGGTTGCAGCTGCAACAAACTGTAAACACTACTATGGAGTAGAGAAAGCAGACATTCCATCTACCTATGCAGAGGTAACCGTGTTTAGCACTCTGTTTATAGAACTTCTCATTTCAATTGCAACAAAAATGAGAATTACTTACGAAATACAAAATTACTTTACAAAGTTAATTTGTGTTTGCTGATGTTTCAAGTGTCAATTCCTTTAAATTCCAGTGATTATAGCTAATAAAAACTTGAAGTCTACTTTCTCAGACCATCTGAATATTTCAGTAGACCAATAAGAAATAGATTTTTAATACAGAATGAAAAGTATTTAGTTACACGGTACAGTTGGTGTAGCTGGTTGGGGCTCCTTTTGCATGAATTCCTGCCTCAGTGCTGCATTGCATGGAATCATGAAGAGCTCTGAAATTTCTTGGTAGACAGTTGTGCCAACTTTGGGCTGGAAAGAACACAGTTGACGAGCAACAGATGTCCTGGCTACCCATAGCAGCATCACTAACTGTGGAAACGTCACATTGGACCTCAGGCAGCTTGCAGTCTGTGCCTCTCTACTCTTCCTAAGACTTGGAGACTATGAGGTTCAAAGAATTTCTTTTGCTTTCATCTAAAAAGAGGACTTTGGTACTCAGAACAATAGTCCACTCCCTTTTTCCTTAACCCAGTGTTTCTCAAACTTTTTTTTATCATTCCCCACTTTGGACAAAGGAGCATACACAAGCCCCCCGTGCTTTTATCGCCCTAACAGAATGGTGACCACGCCTGATTTTTAAAGTGTTTTATTTATTTAAATAGCCGAGTTAGTCTACAAGTTTTTAAGGGTATAAATTAGTTTGAAAAAGGGGTTGCGCACTGTTATAAAACCGGCTCAGAAATATATGCTGTCAGTAGTTGCTACTTGTAGAACTTTAGCTCACAATTGGAGAAAATAAAAGTTGTAGTTTAATCAAATTTACAAAGCTTTCAAAAGTACAAAATAAAAAATAATAATGATAATAAAATAAATAAAGAGCAAGATACTCATCCCTGTATTTCCTCCGTGGTTGACCGTGTGACTTCTCTGACTCTGAAACGTTCCCTGATCTTTTTAGATATTTGTACATTTTGTAGATGGAATCTCTGATAATGCGGCTACTTCAGCTTGTTTTGTTCTGCTGCGACATATTCCAACGTCTAACTCCAAACCTGATGTTCCAGGTCCCGGTTCTGTTTACAATGATGATCACAATTGCTAATTTATTTGAGTGTGTTTAATTTTGCGAGAGGGGGGAGCTGGTTGATTTAATTTACAGGGCAGTGAAACATTCACAACGACAGAATCTAGGGGGAAAAACTATTAAAATCCCATTGATGTCACGCCCCACCTGCAATACCTCTGCGCCCCACTAGTGGGGCTCGCCCCATAGTTTGAGAAACACTGCCTTAACCCAAGTAAGAAGCAGTCGCCTAACTGAAGAAATGAGACTTGTAGTCCGTGTGGTGGCTGTTGAAACAGACTCGAGCCTCAGTCTACTCTCTGTAAGCTTCCCTCAAACTCTTGAATGTGCTTTACTTCAGTCCCCTTAAGGCTGTTGCTTGTGCAATTTTTTAAAAAATTTTTCCTTCCACTCAATTTTCTATAAATATGCTTGGATACATCACTCTAACCTCTTGTCTTTAACTAGCACTAGTTCTTGCTTAGAATGAAGAGGAGAATGAAGCATTGAATTACAGTCAGAATAACAAAACATTACCGTCTTACATCTTCCCGCAGTTTACTTTGATGTCGCCCATCATGAATTTTAATTAGATTAATGCACGCATAGAGCTGTGCTCACAGCTGATACTATTCACCGAATCTATAAACGGCATTTCCAAATAGGTTCATAAACATTATCTGTCTTCTCACATCAGCAGGTGGTGTTAATAAATCTTGCTATAAACCATGTTTAATTGCTGTTTTCTGCTGCAGATGAGAAATCAGCTATTTGGTGTTGTGAAGCTTTCACAAACACCACTTAATCACCAATTAAAATGGTGATATTAGGGTGACTGTTTGCAGCAGTACTTTGATTAAAAAGTGATTTGGGTTGTTAAATTCTCTCCAACCTCTGATTACCAGTTTTGGGCACTTAAAAACTGCTCATCATACTTCTAATTCTGCTCAAGTTGTTGTAAAAGTTGTCAACTTTTTAAAAGCAAGTTTAAGGTTTATACAATATTAATAAAATAATCTGTTTTTGTCTGTAATTTGCAAATCAGTTTTTTAATAATTAGGAGATTAAAACGTAGCATTTTTTTTCTTTTTTTTCTCTCAGACAATGGATAAAGAGTTTAAAAAGTGGATGAGATGGTATGGAAAGAAACATGGGGAGTACACAGTAAGTTCAGTTCTGTATGTCATTTGATTTTTTTTACTTCAGATTTGGATTTGGGTTTTTTCATGTTCACCTTTCCATATATATATTTAGTCTTTTGGGGGTTTTTTTCAGCTGGAGAGAGGTGATTTTCTATCTGAAGAATGGAAAGAAAGGATAGCCAACACAAGGTAAAGCCACGGGGTTGCTCAGAGATACTGGTCATGTTTACTGACTTTATTAATTCAGAGTTATCGTACAGACTCCTTTTCACTTTACAAGGGAGTCCAGGGCTACGTTCACACTGCAGGTCTTAATGCTGAGTTCCAATTTTTTTATTAAATAAAATTTAAAAAAAAATAACAAATTTATTTGTGACTGTTCACACTATAACTGAAATGGGACGGCAAACACAATCTAGTGTGAGTTATGGAAGTAAAAATGGCGGCTAACCGGATATACTGATAAAGTCCAAAACCTCACTTTCTGTCCATTGACTGGTTCCGTCTCCAGTATCTGCCATGCATGTTGGAGCGTGTGCCTCTTTCGGCTCAGATTATTGACGTCTGTCTTGTGTCGGTGACGTAGCCTACAAGATAGATGTCATGGGTGACATGACTCTGACTAAAGTTGTTTAAAAACTTCAGTTATTCATCAAATTTAGTACCACATATGAAAGTGACCTGGGTTAGGTTTTTAAAAAAACTGACTTGAGCTGTTTAGACTGTCAAAAAAAAAATCATCTATGGGTCGCATAATGGAAAATTAGTCTGATTTGATGCGTTTTTTGCCTGCAGTGTGAGCATAGTGTAACTCATTCCTTTTGAGTGAGGAAAGGCACAATTGGTTACATAAAATTGGGATCCCCCCCAAGATAAGATCACTGAGATATATTTAGATGCTCTTTGTTTTCATATGTAGTTTATGTAATTAAATCTCATGAATAGTGTGTGTTTACATACATGTAGAGTGTTGCATAGAGGCAGGAAACTGGACCCAACATGATTCGTATTTGAAACAGATTGTAGTTTCTTGGTAATAAAATGTAAGCTTATAGTTTCTTCTTCTCCTTTTTGTGATTAATTACAACTCATTAACAGTGTGACAGATAGCCGGATGTAACAGTCTGGGGAAAACAATTGTGTTATGTGTACAAAATGATGCACCATCATTGTTTCCTAAAATCTCTTCTATGAATGATTGTTTTTGCTTTGTTGTTTTTGTTTGTTTGACCAAAAATTCTAAAATATGATCTTCTCTTGTCTATTTTTCCAGTATTATTTTTGTGAATAACTTTGCCTTTGGTCCAGAAGTAGATCACCAGCTGAAGGAGCGCTTTGCTAACATGAAGGAAGGTAAGTACTCATTTAACCCTTTGAGGACAATGATGAGCCAGGGCTTCCAAAATCAACTTTTTTCAACATTTATTTGTGAAAATTTGCGCACCGTTATATGCAAACGAAGATAGCCTGACTCCGCTACATCAACAGCCTCTACATTCGTGATCAAGTCATCAAAAGATCAGACCTGAAACTAAATAAGACGTAGCCACTACCGTAATAGGTCGTTTTCTTTAGTTTTCATACAAGCAATATCAGCGACTTTTGTTAAAAATGCGGGCAAACGAGAAAGAGTATGTGATACTGGCGGTTCAGATCTCCATTCTGGTTCTTGTGGTGAAAAGGATTTTGACAGCAGATAGGAGCGATTTGAAGAAGGGTAAGTTGATTTATTTTTCCAAGAGTGGTTATGAAGTCCCTACCGTGTGTAGCGCTGCTCCGATTGGAGCTGTTGATAAAAAAAAAAATAATAATAATACCTTGCTTGACTTTTGCGTTTATATAAAAGACGTGCAACAGATTTATGTATCAGTAGACACTGAACTGGTCTGTCTATAACTATGCATGAAATGAAGAAATGTAATATTTTTGCATGGATATAATACCTTCATATCCATGTATATCCATATATATATATATATATATACTACATTGATATGTGATTTCATCGTATAAATCATTTTGAATATAGATTTTTTTTTTTTTTGTCAAATGTAGTGTGTTGCTGCAAACTAGTTGAGCTGCTCTCTAATATTTAGTGAAAAGATTGATAAGTCTTCTTACTAAACAATATAACTACGTTTCAATTAGGGCTTATATTTTATTTTAATCTGGTACATTGTTCAAATGTTCCACTTCTTTGCAAATCTGCTGCTCAACTGAAACTGTTTAGAGCACCAAAACAATTCGTCCACTTGAGCGAAAGCGTTTTTTACAAAAGAAATTTGCTCTACCCTTAAAACTAAGTTTGGTTTTTATAAAGCTGAACATGTGCTGAACCAGAAATCGTTGCCCTCGAACCAAAACCGTATATCTTTTTATTTTTAGTCATTTTTGGTTTTCTTGAGCGAATCAACTCTATTGACCACTCTCTCTATCCATCCCTTGAACAATCAATAAATATCAACAAGAGCATGCGAATTTGACGACTGGATTTTCAATTTGATGTTAATCTTTTATTTCCTGAAGAGTTCGATGTTAAGCCTATTGTATGCTTCTCCGTCAGCAGGTTTATACCTACACACACACACACACACACACACACACACACACACGTATTGACAGAGACTATTTCTTTTTATATTTTTCCGTTGGTGTGTCAGTGGGGTCTGCATACCATTGCAGTGACTTCCCTGCTCAACAACAGTTTATTTACTTCAGCTTGTAACCGCACATAAATTCAAGGAGCAATGGCCATATTCGATTAACTGACCTTGCAATATAAAGCATATAGTGACCAAAAGCTGCGCTGACCAATCACAGACGTGCGGATAGTTAAAAAACTGGGCCCTACTCCATGTGTCCTTGCGTGGACTTTGGAGAGACCTTGCATCGACGTATAATGACTTCATGTCTCTGCACTTACGCAGACGGAGAAGTATAAACTAGGCTTTAGGCGACAAAAGGTTTCTGTCCAATTGTGGCAATATGTAACAGCACTTGTTACATATTGTGACAAAAGTGCTTCAAGAAGGCAAAGGAATGAAGATTTGTTTCATAAAAAAGTAAACCATAGGTGTGCTGTTGGCTATGTAAATTAGGACATCAACAACGAATGGCGTTGAATAATTTTTTTAACCAAATGTTTTATTTCATGAAACACATTTTGATTTATATGATGTTAAAATGCTATCTGAAACCCGTTTATTGATCACTAATTTCTATTTTGTGTCTCCGAAGCTTCATACAGGTTATTTATTTAATTAAATTCATGTATTTATTATAGTTACCATTTTTCTTTTCTTTCCAGGAGGTAAAATTGTGTCCTCTAAACCCTTTGCACCTTTAAATTTTCGAATCAACAGTCGAAACTTGAGTGGTAAGATTTCTGTTTTTAACACTTCATTCAGTGTTTTTTTTTCTGTTTGGGTGAAATTTATTGTTTCTGTCATGCAGACATTGGCACAATAATGCGCGTGGTGGAACTCTCTCCATTGAGGGGCTCGGTATCTTGGACTGGAAAGCCCGTTTCCTACTACCTTCATACCATAGACCGCACTATAGTAAGCACCTAATGCCTTTTTTTCCCTCTTTAATTGCGGTACAGCAATTGAGCTATTGACTGAGCAGTACATTATACATTGGAGCCAATAAATGGACGGAACCCAACACATAACCTGTCATAAGAACATCTTGTAATTTATTCAGTTTTGAGAATTAAAACATTGACACATTTTACACATTTTATTGCTGATTAGAAAGCCCTCCATGTGCCATTTCAGCAATTTATTAAAGCATAGTAAGGGTGGAAAAAGTTTCTTTTTTTTTTTTTGGTTTATTAACCCCATTACTACCTTTAAAAAAAAAAAAGACTGATAGAAACACCAATATTACATAGATTTAATACCTGTATAAGTAATGACAACATGTGTATCTAATATCTACATCTGCCCTGTTTTTCAGCTTGAAAACTATTTTGCCAGTCTAAAAAATCCTAAACTCAGGGTAAGTTGCACAAGTATATTGGTTTTGTCTCTGTATTTACATTGTGTGTGTGTGCGCAGTATAAAACTGTAATTTATTTATTTATTTTGTGTTAGGAGGAGCAAGAGGCAGCTAGACGACGTCAACAAAAGGACACAAAAGACAGCAAAAGCAATAACACCACCCCTACAAAACCTAAGGAGCAAAACAAGGTAAAATTTAGGGGGGGTGCTATCTCTGTAGTCATGCTGCTATAGGCTTGACTGCTGGAGGATAGACTGATGACTTTTTCCCACTCTGCTACTTTTTTCTTCTTCTACTGCTTCTACTACGCTGTCATTTCATCTACTAACTTTATGTTTTCTCTCAGTCTTTTTCTCTTTATAGAAGCTACACCTGGTCTGGCATTCTGCTCAGCTGTGAGACCTTGTTGGAGGGGGGGCATTGGCTGGGATGATGCTCCCAACGACTAAACGTTCTCCTTCTCCTGCTATTAACTTTTTGTTTTCTTGAACATAGAAAGTACTCCTACATCAGTTCTTTTGTGTCTCTGCTCTGTCTTCTCGAACCCCCAGACGGTTGTGGCAGGTAGCCGCTTGTACTGAGCCAGGTTCTGCTGGAGGTTCCTTCCTGTTAAAAGGGAGTTTGTCCTCTCTATTGTTGCTACATGCTTGCTCAGTATGAGGGATTGCTGTAAAGTCAACGACAGAATGTAGACGACTGTCTGCTGTCGCTACATGTTCGTCCAGGAGGAGTGGATGCTGCAAGTCAATGACTCGATGCAATCTACTGGGTTTCCTTAGATGGAAAACTTTTAAACTGATTGGAGTAATGAACTGAATTTAATGCGCTGATTAATAAGCAGGGTCAATTAGAATCTATGCATGATTGAATTGAAATTACTTTCCTTTTAAAGTGCCTTGAGATGACATGTTGTCAGTTGGCGCTATATAAATAAACTGAATTGAATGAGATACTGAAATATTCCCTTTAATCCATTCCTGAACCTTATGGAAACCTGAGAAGAGCTGAATCTTATAGTCGTAAATGGCTGGCCAATGCCATATTAATCCCTATAGATTGTGTATTAAGGCATACAGGCAATAGAGTATATCTTAGATGCACAAATTTGTGGGATAGCTCTAAACACTTTTTATGTGTAAATCTTTGTTGGGTATAGCAGAACTAACACAAATCTTTCTCTGTCCAGCAGCAGGACTCCTGTGGTGAGGAGGAGCGTCCTAGCTTGGTGACCGTGGTCAAAGCCCCTCCCAAGCCCAGAAGAACTCGGCTGTTGTCCAAAGGTCGCAGGCTAAACAACAAGAAACGTGGTCGACCCAAGAAAGCCACCCCTGCTGCTGAGAAGAATAAGAAGAATCAGAGTGCATTAGATTTGCTGCATGCAAAGACTCTTTCTGCAGCACCACCTCAGGGTCAGTGAGCTCACACGTGTTTAGCACATAATGCATATTGCCTTAAAAAGATTGATTAAAGCTGTAATAACAATAGAAAATTTGGCTCAATTGCAAATGTTCTTGTGTTTAGATGCATACCGGCCACCTCAGACTCCCTTTTACCAGCTACCTCCCAAGGTCCAGCACTATAATCCTAGTCAGCTGCTGCTGAGCCCAACTCCTCCTGGTCTGCAACAACTACTTGGTAAGCAGTTGAAGACATACATATGATTTATTATGTTTGTCTTATAGCTATAATAATAATAATTATAAATACAGCTAAAGTATTCCTTTCCATCAGCTGTACTTCAATCTGCAGATTTCAGTATGAATGGATGGAAGAATAGGAGAGCTTGAATCTTTTTTCCTTTATCCTCCATGAAAAGTTAGAAATGTCCACCATCTTAAACTTTCGTTTAAATAATTTGCACAATAATTGTATACTGATTTTTTAAATTTGTTTACTTGACTTTTTATACTGGTCACTTCCCATTCTTTTGTGCTTTTTAGATGGTTTCTCTTAATATCTATTATATAAAAGCAACAATTAGTCTTCAAAACAAGAATGAGTAGCTGTCCACCATGAGTGATTTTCCTGAACCAAATTAGATAAATATAAATTTTTTTCTCCCCCGCCATTTTCCAGATAACATGAAAGTCCAGTACCTCCAGTTTATGGCTCACATGAAGACTCCTCAGTATCGCTCCAATCTGCAGCAGCTTTTGGAGCAGGAGAAGGTGATTGGACATGTTTGGAACCATTCTGCATGTTTTCCTCACTGTCAACATTATTCTCCCCCTATTTGTTAGTATTGGTGTGAAGGTCAGTATTTCATTTGACCTCATGCTTTTTTCTGTCTTCCACTGTATGCAGGAGAAACACAGGGATTTGTCAGGACAGGCAGAGCAGCTCCATTTGGTCTGTCAGTCTCATAAGGACAAGATTAAAGGACTTTTCCAAACCAAACTAGATGAGGTATGAACATTTTTGAACTTATGTTGATATGCACAATAATAACCAATTTTTACTTTGTTTCATTTACTTTCCAACAGACATTTATTAGATTGTTTTTATCTGAGACATGTCTTTAGCAAATGCAACTTCTTTTAACTCCTAGGAAATCGCTCTAAAACCTTTTGTTTTTCTCCTGTGTGGGAGAAATTAAACATCTTAACTTATTTTAATTCATAATGAGGAAGAGATTCTGAGTTAATAGAGCATTCACATTTGTAGATGTTTGAACTAGTGGAATGGAAACGTTTGATATCTCGAATATCTAGTAGTACCCCTCTTTGCTCCACCTGTTTTTAGGAGGAAGACTTGTGTCTGAAACTAATGCAAAACTCTTAATTATTTTTTTAATCTGTTTGTGAACAGCTTGGAGTCAAAGCTCTGACTGTGGATGACCTCATTCAGGCTCAGAAGGAGATAACAGCACACAACAATCAGCTGAAAGAACAGACTAAGGAGCTTGAAAGAGAAATGGTTTGTCTGAGGGACCACAGTCTGCTTCTGGTGAGTGCTCAGAGCCTACTACAGTTGTTTTAACTTCCACCCTTTTAAAGTATTAAGTTAGCCATCAATATACCAGAGGAAAAATCTGTTGGGCTTGTTTTTCAGCTGAAGTCGCGATGTGAGGAGCTGAAACTAGATTGGGCCTCTCTGTGTTTGGAGAGTTTGTTGAAGGAGAAGCAGGCACTGCGCAGACAGATTTCTGAGAAAGAGAAGCACTGCTTAGAGTTGCAGGTAAACGCCACATCTTTGTTGCTAAAATCTTAATAGATTTCCCAACATTATTATTAAATTGACAGTGAATCTCAGATGAGCAGGTAATGTGTTCCAGAGCTTTTGTCCTTTTGACTGAGAATTGGATTGCAACATCACTACTTGAAGCTCTGGTAGATGTTAGTTTCCTAACATAAATACAAGGAGTAGCACAAGGCTGTTCAAACATTTTAAGGCACACTTTAAATAACAATTTTTACATGTCCTCTATTTCTTTTCTGTAGAATTTTGATCGCAGGATCGTAAACATGTTCTGAAAGTTTAATATTCTTCTTAATATTCTTTGTTTTAATTTTCAAAATTTTGCACTGCTCTCCAGAAAAAAAATCCTTATGACTTTTTACCTGAACTGTAGTTCCTAAGTGGATGAATGCCTGTTTCCCTTTCTAACGGTTCCCCCTGCTGTCTGTTGATAGATTAGCATCGTGGAGCTGGAAAAAAGTCAAAGGCAGCAGGAGCTGCTTCATCTCACATCCTACAGCCCTCGTGATCGTTCCCCCTATCGGAAGAATCTGGAGTCGCGTAGTGCCACAGATATGGACTCTTCTAAGCGCTGCCTGTCATCTGCCCCAGCATTAAACGGCATCAACCCGGAGCTTTCAGTCAACGGGACAGGCTCGCCGTGTTTTGACCGAGCTAACGGAAAAGTAGAGCATTCTCGCTACCTTCCCATCTCTCCAGATCACGAGGTGGTAGCCAGCACCCCTGAGTTACGACAGAGGCAGCAGAGCTCCTCCCAACCGGACTACACTCGGCTCTCACCTGCCAAGATTGCCTTACGGAGGCACCTTAACCAAGACCCCAGTGCCTCTGCTCACTTAAAAGGATCGTGCTTAATGACGCACAGGTGGGTTTCTCCTAAACGTTTACATGAAGAAAGAAAGATGTCGGACAGCTTCTGAATTTATGTCTTTGTTTTTGTTTTTTTTAGGGAACTGGGAGGTGTTAACTCCGCTCATGGCGCAAAACAAAATTGTTCCTCTCCCAACGCAACTGATGCTCAGTGTAATGTGAAAATCTCTGACCGGGTAAATTGTTAGTTTCTGGTTTTTTATTTGTTGCTTTTCAGTATTTGACTGTTTCACTCTTCGTTGCGTCATGTATCAGAATTATAGAAGATCTTGAAACGGATTAATACTCTACCCGGCTGTAGTAACGTCAGGCACCTTTTTATTATTCAGTGCCATCCCCTCTAGACTGGTGTTTCTCAACCAGCTCCTTAAGGCACACCTACTTGCATGTTTTAGATGTTTCCAAGCTTTAACACAAGCTTTTCAGATGATTGCAGTTCAACGAAAGCCTGTTAATCAGCGATCAATTGAAATCAGGTGTGCTGAATCAGGGAAACCTCTAAACCATGCAGGGCAGTGTGTCTTGAGGACCAGGGTTGGAAAACATTGCTCTAGACTTACTCAGAATAGATCATTTAAGGATTGTTCTCAGTCCTAAGGAGCTTCCATCCTGCAACTTTTACATGCATCCCTTCTTCAACATCTGAATCAAATGATTGAATTCCCTCATTACCAGGTGATCCAGCTCTGGAGAGGCCTGGTAATGAGCCGTTTATTTGAGTCAGGTGTTGGAGAAGAGAAGCATCTAAAAGCTGCAGGGTAGTGGCTGTCGAGGACTGGAGTCTGGCACCCCTGATACTTAACCTTCAAAAAAAACCTTTCAACATTACTTAATTAAACTTTCTGTAAAAGGGTCAGATATCGCTGTATAGACCTATGTTCAACCTGTACTTTTACTGTCCAACCTCAAAACCTAGCTTGGAAACCATTTTGACTGTTGGAGCAGGAAATATTTTTCCTGTAAATGGTGCCATCTCTTGACTAAATAAAGCCTTGACTTCAGTTGAGGGTGGCTAATACACAAGAAAACATCTTGATAGTAATACTTCTCTAGTCTTGAAGCCAGTCTAATTAGTGTCTAGGGAAAAGTGTTCAAATCATTCTGTCAAAAAAAAAAAAGTTATTCTAAAAATGCCATTAGCTTTAGTAAATGAAACTAAATAAATCTTGTCTGTTTTCTAGGGCGGTAAGGAGAGGAGTCCATCTGTCCAGGGTGACAGCATCACAAGCCTTCCCATCAGCATTCCTCTGAGTACCGTCCATCCTAGTAAACTACCAGTCAGCATCCCTCTGGCCAGCGTGGTGCTGCCCAGTCGTGCTGAGAGACATGTACGTTTTTAATGACAACTCCTACATTAGAGTACTTTGACATCACTGCCCTAGTGATAATGAATTATTGTTAATTTGTCAATAATTAAAAGTGTGTGTCATAAAAAAGAAACTTGATCATAAATTGCTGCTGTTTATAATTATCTGAAAATGTTTTATTTGATCTTAATTTTCTACCTTTATAATTTCAGAGAAATACTCCCAGCCCTGTGTCTCAATCAGGTCTGACCAATGGTAAGAATGATTCCCTAATTAATAAAAATTGCACACAAATAGAAATGGACCAATCAGTGTTGATTTCAGGTCCAGTTATTTTTTTTGTACAGCTCTAATCTGCTGATGAATACAAGCTTTCTAAATATTTCTTTCTAGCCTTTCCTGTCGTGACTAGTCAATTTAGTTAAATCAGGAGCAAACCAAATGTCATATTGTATGTGTGTGAAAGCACAGTCACTGTAAACAGTTTTTACTATTTTAAACAATAGATGTAAGGAAGTTAAGATGATAAATATCTTTTGAAAAATTGTGAGTCTTGGCAACTAATTAAGCCATTTTGTTGTTATCCTCCATCTTGTTCATGATGGGACTTAGTGTTTAGGGAGGTAAGGCTGGAAAACGGGGGTTTCAGTAGTTAAAATCCATCAGTGACTACTATATAGTCTAAGGCATACTGTAGGAAGGTGTTGATGATGGGGCAACCTCAGGCCACAAACAGGAATTTAAGTTTATTGCTATATTAAAGTAATTTAATTGTTTTTTTTCTAATTAATGTTTTAGTCTCCAAAAAGCCTTAAATTTAACTTGCTTTAACCTTGTTTTAAAATAGCTTCTTGCAGCTTTTGTGCTTACTCATTTTTAAAGACCTCACTGACACAGAAAATAGTAACATTAAGCATTATTCACTCAGTAATAACCTGTACCGAGAAGTGTTATCTGTGCAACCTGCTAGTGCTTAGAAATAGCTTGAATTTTTACATTTTTGAACAGTGGATCAGGATTGTGGTAGGGTTGAAAATTTCCCAATTCTGGTCCCCAGCAGATTTCTACTCCAATATATTTATATTTATCAACTTGAATCCAATTAGGCTTGTTTTATTTAAAATAATTTTTTTTTAGATATGTTGCTTGTTTGCTCTAATTCTTTTTGTCCTGACCATAAACTGTTGCATCTCTCCAGGATATTCATGTAGCTCAGGGCTGATGAATGGAGGTCCCCACCCTGAGGACCACAATGGTACTTCTTTATCACCTCTTCCACACAGCATCAGTCCTTTGACAGGACCAATGGGTCGAGGCGGTCCCATCCAGAGCCCATCACTGAGCACTGGAGGGGTGCTCCACTATGCCGACGGGCCTCCGAGAATTCTTCCTGAAGATGGAGCAGACCGCCAGGGTGAGGCATCAGACACAGAGCTGCAAGAAAGAGAGATTTTCTTCTCTTCTTCCCCCTCTTCATCTTCGTCTTCCTGTTCATCAGCCAACGGAAACTGCTCGGCTGGAGGATCACGCCTTCATCATCATGCTGGCTCAACCAAACTGGGATACCACAGTAACCATGGAAACAACAACCACCACCACCAGTCTCCAAGCACGCAGCACGCACACACGCCGACACACACCTCATCCTCCCACAGTTTTGGCTCTCAGGAGGGGCGCAGGCGTGGGAGGAGGAAACGCAGCTCAACAGGGGCCACGGTGGGCAGTGGATCCCCGAAGAGACGCTCGTTCCCTGGGGTTGGCTCCAACAGCCACTCATCAGGATCCCCACTCAACATCAATTCCATGGTGAGTCACTAACGCACCCGGAAACATAAAATTGTAATCCTTATATTGTGGTTGCAAACCTACTATAACATACTCTCTAGATTGACCTTTATCTTTAATAGGTTATTCAATTATCTGTATGAGTTGAGCAAAATGTTTTGACTGAAGCTACATTTTCTTGTTTACCGGAACAGGTGAACAACATCAACCAGCCTCTGGAAATCTCCGCCATCTCTTCTCCAGAACAATCAAGCTGCAGCCCCCACGGTGCTGACCTGGACGAGCCCCCCATCTTGAAGAGAGAGCGCCCTCTGGAGGTCAATGGTACTGGCCGATACTCGACCACTCCCAGCTCTGATGATGAGGACTCAGGATATCCTCCTGACAGCTCTAGTTCTCGGTAAAGTAGTGCATCAGAAACAACCGCAACAGAAACAACTTGCTGCAGGATGACTTTCCTGGTCCTTAGTTCAGTTGCAGATTTTTTTCCCCCATCGTTTCTCCAGTTTAGCTTTTACTTAGTAAATATTTATTTTTAGTTTAGTATGTTTTTATTGAACATGGTTTATTTTTAGTTAAAAGTGTTGCACTACAACAGTATGGCCAGTAAATGTATTCCTAATTGGCGCGTTTCCACTATCAGAAATTCAGGGTAATTTAACCAGATCTTTTTCTGATGGGGTAATCTGTCGGCCCTGCTTTGCCTTGCAAAGATCCTCAATTCTTGGCTCAGTGTTTGATAAACAGAGCCTCAAATCATCCTCGATTTGTGCACGACTGCAGTATTTTGTTTTGAGTGCAGTCATTTATGAGAATCCTGCCTCACATAAATATGTCGACGCAAAAGGAAGGAGAATCTTCAAGGCGATGTCACAGAGTTGAGGGTATTCCTGCATCAATGCTGCCCAGAATGACGAAAGAGAGAAGGAGCTAAAGAGTTCCTTCAGTCTACTGTCACTCTTCAGCTCAATAAGCTGCTCCTGCATATCAATAGGTGACCATCTGGCACAGTACTGAAACACTTTCAAGACTTGGCCAAGACTTTTGATTTTAACATATTTAAAGTGTGCATTCTCAATGTGCTTAGACAAAATTAGTTAAATAACAAACTTCAAAAATGCTTTCACAAGAAGAAAATTATTTTATAATCTCTGGAAATAAATTATAATAGAAATAGTTACTCTTCTGAATTAAAAAAAGTTACCAGCAACAATATTTGTTTACTTTTTAAATTGCACTGGACAAAAACGGAAGAAAAATCTGAAATAATCTTCTGAGAAAACAAGTATTAATTTCTTTGCACTGTAATAAAAGTAAACGGCTGCAGACTAAAAAACACAATAAAAAAGTGCTTACTCTGTTTAGTTTGCATCTTCAACCTCCACAGTTAATTTATAGATCAACTCTCACTTTGCTCAGCCTTTTCATAGTTTTTGTGTCCATGTGATCTATTGGTTATTTGCCACTTTTGTCACACACAGAAACACTATGTGAATGGTGCACTCCGCCACCCATTTGTTGCGACTGGACAGTATATCTTTTGTGGTTCGTGCATGAAGCTTGTGCTTTGACTTCTTGTAAACAGCCATCTCGGCTCTCCGCAGCCCAGCGTTGCGCAATTCAGGATAACGCGGTGCGGCGCAACACGGCGCAGATGCGGTGCGGCACACCAGTCAGTTTAAGCATAGCCTTATGAAAAACAATAAAGACCCAGACATTTTCATCAGTCTATAAATCCTCCCGGATGCACCAGATAGCACATGAAAAGTGGACATGTCCGAGGAAAATAGGACAGTTGGTCACCCTAAATTGACAGCCTGTTTGCTGTGCACACAAACGGATCTCGAACCCACGCAAAAGAGCAATAATCCTCTTTAAAGTATGTCGCAAATAGTTTTCTCATTGCTGACAGGCGCTCAGACGCTGATTGAAATAGAGAGGAGAAATCGTGTGACGTGCCTGCATCAGTGATAAAGTCTACAAGGCTGGGGTTCCCTCGACTAATGCGGCCATGCCAGAGGTCTAGTTTTTGAGTTAAGGCGTGCACTTTGTCTGCAATGAGCAAAATATGAGTTTTGCGGCCTTACAAAGACAGTTTAAGGCCATGCAAGCGGTCAAATATAGATCAAATAAGAGAGATGCAAGCCACATATCTCATCCAGATGCTTCACCAAATCTGATTTGATTTCTGTCAAAAAACACTTCACCTCCTCTCGCAGCTCATACAACCGCTGTAACACCCGCCCCCGCTGGAGAGCCAGCGAACTTCAGTGTGACTCGCTGAAACCGCTTATTACCTGCATTTGCGCTCACGATCGACAAACAAATTAAATTTGTTCAAAACTTCTTTTTTTTTAAATCAGTCCAAACACATTTTAATTTCTATTCAGGAGTTATTTATATACAAAACTAGAACTTTGTATGACAGTAGTTTAATAATAAATAAAAAGAATTAGCAAATTTTTCTTTTCAGTTTTTTTCGTCCGCCTACTGGCGCCCCCCCAGGGGCGGGGGCGTGCCCCACCTGTTGAGCATCACTGCTCTAAGGCATCCGCTAAGACATCCACATATCACGACGCTACGCTAATTTGAATTGCAACCAATCAGCGCGACTTAACCACAGCTCCCGCTGAGCGACTCGATTCGATTACATACAACTATTCAGGTACTCCGTTGGTTTCTGAAAACGGCCCTGTCGGCCCGGCGCGATAAAGTAGAGACATGCACATATCGAGAAGGTCTGATCAAATTACCCCGCAGTTCCGATAGTGGAAACGCTCCAAATATTTCTATTGACATTATATTTCCTTCAGATGTCCAAAAAAACTCCAATGATCCACGCATCCAAAGAAATCAAAGCAAATAAGCCAAAATATGAAGTTATCTGTGAAAAATCTGAATGGGCCAGGGATTACGTGTTGAATAATTTACAGAAAAGTCTTGCCTGGTAATGAGCAATTCCAGATTTTGAAGATTTTGATTTGCAACTCTCTGAGGGATGTTTAAATAAACATTTGCAGACGGCATATGTAGATAAATTTGAGCCTTTAAATACTGTATATATCTTTCATCATGTGTGGAGTAGAGAAAATCCAACTTTTTCACCCAATTATTGTATTTGAAATTCATTTGTTTATTTGTATTATGATTTAACCCAGGGCATCATTAAAACTAAACCACCATCACTGATAAGTTTATGGCAATTTTTCATCAGAGTTGTATTTGTTTTCCTTTTATGTTCCGTATGACTCACGTTTGTTTTCTCTTTTTATTATTTCTCTTTAGCATCGAAAGAAAAATAGCCACTATATCACTGGAGAGCAGAGATGGGCTTGGCAGACTGGCTGATGGGGAACGAGGTAAGATGAGAAAACTGCACATCTCGGGAAACGTTTAAATCGTGTACCTTTTTTTATTAGTGAGGAAGTCAACGTCCTTTTTTTCCAACTAGGAAGGAAATCTGGTAGCAGCAGCGGTAACAGCACAGGCAGTGAGGCTTCCTCATCATCCTTTTGTTCAAACAGCAAGTGGAAATCAACTTTTTCACCCATATCAGACCCCAAGCAACCCAACTGTGACCTCAGACAGGGGGGCTCCCCATTCAGTACGGGGTCAAGCCAGAGCACAGACTCAGATTCAGACTACAAACAACAGAATGGGAGGAAAGGGATTGATGAGGATTCCTCCAGCTACATGACCCCCAACCCTTTCCTGAGTCAGGAGACAGGAACGTGGGGTGTAGCCAGCAGTGGCTGTGGTGTCCAGGGAGGAACTGGTTCAGACCAGCGTCAAGTCCTTCAAAAGCAGAAGGGTCCCCGTGACTGGGAGCTGAAGTGCAGCAGCAGCATGGCCAGTGAGAACCTCTTCATTGCTGCTGCCGCCAGCAGCGGAGGGGGCATTCCCTATGGAAAGGTGGGAGGCAGTCCTGTTGCGGTTTCCTCAACCACTGGGTCATCTATGGGGCAGTACCTGGGCTCCCAGTTCCCACTCGGAGGAACCTCAGTCCTTCAGTCCCTGTTTGGGGCGCAGACGGGTGTCTCCTCTGTGAACGGGACCTCCAGGCTTGTGAACGGACACAGCTTCTCCAGTGCAGGGTTGGCAGGCGGAGCAGCAGGAGGTGAGCATTACTGATTATCTGGCAGTTTAACATCAAGTTCAAGAACAGTCAGAATGAGGGGGGTTTATCAAGAATGAGTTTGAGGGGATGAGAAAAGTAAGTGGAAGCCCAGGGTTGCTCTGCTTTTGTCTTAACAACAGACGTTCTGTGCTGCTTTGCTGCTGCTGACATGGACCGGCTGCTTGAATGATGCAATTAGAAACACCCCTGGACAATGTTATGATTGGATCATTGAATGACTTCTGTAACACAACTGTGTAGAAAACTGTAAAACAATTGACCAAAAATCCATGAAAAAAGCTCTTATTTGATCCTTTGTCATTTTCCCGGGGTGTATATACATTTGAGTTTTGTACCAGAGTCATTTCACTAAATTCTGTTGATCCATAAATTGGTTAAAGAAGTCTCTCTGCAGGTAACAGTGGACTGACTCTGTTTGCTTTTTGCGTGCTTGTCTCAGACTTGCTTGGCGCTTGTGCACAACCCGGCTCAGTCCTTGCCTCTCTCTTTGTCCCCCTTTCCTCGCTCTCTCCGCTGCTGTCATCTGCTCTGTCCTCTTCCGCTCTCCACTCTCTCGCCCTCCCCCACTCGCCCGTTTCTGCTGTATGATTTGCAGGTATTTTTCACCATGTGGTTCCCTCAGCGTCCTCCCATCAGTTTGGGGTGACGCTGTCCACCTCTGGAGGCCTCAGCTCTCTGCTCAGTCTCTCCTCCGCCTCCTCCCAAACCCAGCAACACACCACTCCTCCACCTGCCCCCACGCGCCTGACCTCTGTGTTTTCATCTCTCCCCCTCTCGCTGTCCCAGGCCCAGCACAGCCGCACGCAGTCAGTCCTGCACAGCCCCTCTCTTCCCACCCTCTCCCTGCCCCCACCACCACCCCTCCACAGTGTCCCTTCCTCCTCCTTAGCCTCCACACACTCTGATGTCTCAGCATCTTCTAGATCAGACTCCCTCCACCCCTCACGTCTTCCTCAGACATCTCTCCATCAGCAGAGAATACAGTTATCCCTCTCGCTTTCTATCACCACCTCCGCCACCGCATCAACTTCTGTTTGCACCACTGTCGCTGCTTCCCCCTCCCTCCCCTCCTCCTCTCTGTCCACCTCCTCCATGTCTCGTCCATTCGCAGTGCACTACTGTCCTCGGCTTCCCCTGCCCCCACCGATCAGCGGCTCAGGTGGCGGTGGGAGCATGTGGAGGACTCAGGGCATGCATGGTCCCCACACCACCACACAGATCCCCGGCTCCCGCCCTAGATAGTGTTTGGGCCAAGGGGGAGGAGGGGATGAAGAGGGGAAGGGCGGCGGGCAATCAGAGGGTGGATAGAGAAAGATAGGGAGGGAGAGAGCAAGAAAGAGAGAGACAGGATACATTTTTACCCTGTTTTTCTACAAGCTGTTATTCGGAATGAACAAGGTAAGACTAACAAATGTCTTGGGTATAATGTATGTTTTCTATGAGGTTTAAACTGCTAAAGTATTTACAACCCTTGACCTTTTCCACATTTTGTCATTTTACAGCAACAAAAATCTGTATTTTAGTAGTATTTTATGTAATAGACCTAAACAAATTGTTGCATAACTGAAGTGTAAAGATTAATGATGCATGGTTTTCAAACTCTCTAGCACATAAGATCTGAAAAACGTATTGTGCATTTAATTTTCTGCCCCCTGAGTCAATACTTTGTAAAAAAAAAAAAAGGGAAAAAAAGCACCTTTTGCTACAATGATGCCTGCAAGTCTTTTGTGGTATGTCCCTAGTGGCTTTGTGGATCTCCACGCTGCCCGTTCTTCTTTACAAAATGTTTTAAGACCATTTAGATTAGATGGAGAGTTCCTGAACATCTACTATCAACATTCTTTTGGACATTCCAACAGATTAACATGCGCTGATCAAAAGCAGGGGTGCCCAGCCACAATGCTGGAGAGCAACTATCCTGCAACTTTTAGATGCATCCCTTCTCCAACACACTGGATCAAATGACTGAATTCCCTCATCAGCAGCTTCAGGTGTGTTGGAGAAGGGATGCGTTTAATTCAGGAATCGGCAACTTTTTCAAGGAGCTACTTTTGCCACCCCCCACCCGATGCAGCAAAATACCGTTTGTCTAAAGCTGCAAAAATAGCCAGGATTTCTAATTATGTACTAAATTAGTTATTATTTTTTATCTTAAAATGTAATAAAATTGATCTAAAAGGATTTTAAAACGTAAAAATATTTTAGATAGACTTTTACTGTCCATAATAAAGTAAAGAGACGGGTAGCCCAATAAAAAAATGTAAAGCACAGTTACTTTTAAAAGCCTTGCACCATGTACCTTTTATATAATATCTGCATAGATGCATACAATACAAGCTTATGGAAGAACTGCTTAAACCACCCTTTAGTATTGCATTGATAATTAATTTATGAAAGCCACAGTCAAAGAGTCAAAGCCACAGATTGCAGATCCTGAATCTAAAAGTTGCACGATACTAGCTCTTGAGGACTAGATTTATCTAAACCATTCCAGTGCAGCTCAGGCTGTATATTTGGGGACATTGTCCTGCTGCATGGTGAACCCCACCACAGCTTCAAATGGGTTGTCCTCCAGGATTACCATGTATGCAGCTTTATGATCTTCCTTTCAACCTTAACCAGCTTTCCTGTCCCAAAAAGAAGGCCCACACCATGATGCTGTCACCACCATGTTTCACCATGGGGATGGTGTATTCTGAGTAGAGCTGGGTCATGTGGACTAAAAGTAATATCACAATATCTGGATTTATCCCAATACATGATATTTATCACTATTCAAAATCAGTTCATCACTATGATAATGTTAAACTCGAATGCAGCTGGGAACAGTGACTAAGACCCTTCTTCCCACAGCTGGAGAAAAGCAAGACATTTTGCAGCTTGTTTTCAACATAATTCAACAGTAGGTGTGCTCTCTAATCAGCTCAGTTCCAAAACAAAGCTGCAGTTTGGATGCATATGTTGGAAAAAAGTGTTAGACTGGTGAACCAGTCTGCAACAACAAGATATGTCATGATCTAAGACAAATATAAATCCCTCTGACAAATAGTCTGAACACACAAAGGTCAAACAGAGAAACCCACTGAGAAGTTGACGCATCATGATGGCGCACGCCTTTCTTTTCAAAAAACACTAGGGATGCAAGAAAATATTGATACTCCGATATATCACAATATTTTATCTTCAAAAGCAATGTATCTTTTTATAATTTATTTTTTTAGAATTTGAATGGAACCGTTAATCAGTCATCTTTGAAGTAAAATTAAAGCACGGCCGCTAGTTTGTGGCTGTTTTCACCTTCTTTGTACCAGTGGATCAACTAGATCTATTAATAAAACTGGACGTGTTAAAGTATGAAACAGGTTGGAGTGTTTAGAATGCTGACAGTTTCACTACAGTTAAATCTAGTTTTAAAAATCAAAATATATAGTCCTACTCCTAGTATCGCAATATATATGGTATCGTCTCCCCTGTATTGTGATACATATCGTATCACCAGATTTTTACCAATACACATCCCTAGAAAACACAAATTGCCGGCTGCGGCCATAAACAAGGTATCGAAACTGCTTGACCAGGAAATGGTTAAATGATACCTATTTATGGTATATTTGTAGTATTGTGTGTACACTGACACAGACAAGAATACAATAGCACAAAGATTAGATTAAAAGCTAGTAGAAAAAACTGAACAAGTGGGGAAGCAATCGATCACAACAGCTCACAGTGGCGAATTAGAACCGCAGCCTTTTAACTCAGGTTATGTTTTATTACAGAAAGCAATGTGAACGGGAACAACTATAAATATTAAGGCAACATAAATCATGTTACAACTTTCGGTTAACCTTAGTGATTTGGCGAAAAGAATCAGCAGTGCAGAGGGAATATGAGCCATTTTATTTACATGAGCAACATACTTCTGATTGCTACACAGTTGTTCTTTTAGTTTAGGTGTTCAGTCATCTGTCAGTAGGGTTGTAGTTGTTTCGTACTGTCTCCATTATAAAATTATAAATCATGTTCTATAAGAAGTTTAAAGCATGAGAATGTTTTTATAATCTATCCTTGATCTGTCTCTGTGGTCGTTGATCTCCATGTTCCTGTCTGTTCACTACCGTTCATATTGAAGGTAGAGTGCCCTAGTGAACTTTAGCAGGTAGCTGAGTGAAAGTGGATTAATATAAATGCACTCTACACTTTTCACATTATTTGTCAAAACATTTGAAAACAATTTGTCGAGATCCTTTTACTTAAGTTATGCACAACTTTTTGTTGGTTTATCACATAAAATTGCAATTAGCCGCATTGAATTTGTGTTTATAACGTGACACAGGGTGCAAATACTCTCCCAAAGCACTGTATGCTGCTTTGTTGCTGTGGGAAATGTCGGCGCCGAGTGACTGACTGCATCCTTCTCTATCTGACTGTTTCAGGTAACTGATGAGAACTACCTCAACAACAAATAAACTATGCAAATGTCCAGGCGTGGACCAAGGCACACTTCTCATTTACTGGTGCTCCAAACCATCTGCACTACCCAACCGCCTCCAAGACCGGCTTCGTACGGGGAAATCTGGGACACGCGCACACACTCACACTAAGGACTGCTGTGGTCACCTGGAGCAGAATCTGTAGTTAAAAGTCGCGCTTATGTTTGATGTGGGAATATTTCAATTCTGAACGTCGACCCGGAGAGAAATAAGTTATTGTACCAGTTTCATCTTAAAGGTGCTCAGATGTGATTGTGGTAATAAGGAAGGAATAAAATCCTTTAAAGGAAAAGAAATGACAGCGTGAGGCACACATCCTGTCAGTTGTAGGAGATGCCGCACTCCTTCCAAAGCTTCACTTGATATGTGTGTGTGTGTGTGTGTGTGTGTGTCTGTCACAGAGCCAGTTGACTGAACTGGGCTCAGATATGCAGCTTTGCCGCTCTTCATGCATCTTCTCCAATCTATGTTTTCCTTCCTATGAAGTTGAGCACTTGTTGCATTTTCAAAGAGCATGAAGCAAGATGAGGATCATTTGGTTTAACTTCACACTGGATATTAGGATGCAGATGTCCCAGTCTTGGGCGGGTAATTTCACACCCAGTTAGTTTATTTTTTAAGCAAAACAAAAACTAATTTTGGCTTCCTCGACTATTGATTATGAACTAAAGTTCAGTTAGAGTCAAATTAGACATTGAAATGGGATATGGTTGACTGTATTTTCATCTTAATATCAAGCATTTATCTTATCATTTCATGATACTTATCACAATTCAGGCATTTCTTTTGATTTAACTAAATGTAAAATATGGAAAACATCAATAGATGTTGCAAGAATGTTTTGATTTTTAGTTCATTTTTGGAGTAAGAAAAAGGGGTACACATTACCAGCCGAGTATGTTTTAATCTAAAAAGATGAGATGAAATTCACCAACTCAAAGGGTGCTCTATGTAGACGTAGCAGCGGCCCGTCAGAGTTTAGTTGAAGTTAAAAGCAGGTGTACAGAATTGGAGAATATAACTAGTTTCTCTATTTATTGAAATTTCTGTTTCTAAGTCAGTTTGGTTAAGTCACACTACTACTTGGAATAATTTCTGCAGCCAGGTTTTTAAACTGATCTTAAGCTAAATTTTGCCCTATTTATCGGTGAAAACAACCACGCACGCACGCACACACACAGGCAGACATGCAAAGCATCTCACACTGGGAAAAACAACCAACATTTACAGCGACCACAAGAAACTACTGGACTCACTTCACACCTTTGTTTGCTCGTAATGCCTTTTTTTTTTGTGTAAAAAAATGTGTACTGTGAATGTGATTCATTCTCCCAACTGTATAGTTGTGAATAATTTAGAAGATAATTATTTAAGTTGTCTGTCTATCCTTTTTGCCTTGGTGTTTGTTTTTCACTTTGAATTGTGTTGACAAAGTAGAATGCAATAGTGTGTGTGTGCGTGTGTGTGTACTTGACTAACAGTCTGAAAACAATGGTGCTAAGTTTGGACTGTGCCTGATATTTATTGTAAATTGAAATAAGAAAAAAAAAATTTAAATACTTGGTGCTCTACACAGGGACATTTGTTAGGCCGTATTTTTCGGCGTTTTCTTTTCTCATATTTAATATGCTATTGTCTGTTTTTAGCCTGGTGTACAACAGTAGACGCCGCCTAATGATGATAAAGCTCTCTAGTAGCTGCCTCGGAGTAAATGGTAGTTGATGTTTCTCCTGCAGAGGCTTTTCACATTTAGTCAGACTGCTTCTCTCAGAAATGATCTCGTCTCTCAGTGAATAAAACACTTTTTGTATTTCTTTTTGTTGTAAGTCTCCATCAAAGTTTTATAAAGTATGTATCTATTTACATTACATCTATATAAGTAAATAAATATATATGTATATAGCTATATATATATATAAAAAGTAATGAGGAATGTTTGGTGCTCACATTCTGACCCTTATTTTCAGCCTGTTAAACAGGAGGCTTGAAGCCAAGCTGAGCAAATCATTACCACCTCGGGACCTTAACATGGCATCACGGCACCACCTGATTCCTCGTGACGTTAACAAACCCGGACTACATACTCAAACTGTGTGTTCGTATCTAAGCACACACCGGTGCTGTAGCTTGGACGCACTGAATCCAGCACTAGAACTCTTACCACTTTAATCAGGTGTTTTAAAACTTGTTCTTTTTTTAACTTTTTTTCTTTCTTTTTTTCGGGGGGTTTTGGACCCAGATTCTGGAGTGGGAAAAAAAGAAATGGTGCTTCTGTTTCAATGCAACATCAGTTCAGTTTTTACAAACTAAATCTTTACTGGTGCATAAAACGTCATGTCGGCGTCTTACTTCCCGCCTGCCCCCCACACTCGTCCCTTGACCTCTTCCTGACAAGACCGAACTCTGTCAAGTGATCGTGTTGTGTAACCGCTACCAGAAATGCTGATGTAAAGTACGTTGTGTTAATGATTGAGAGGAGCAATGCTTCTTTTTAAACCCGATAGAGGAAATACACTTAAGCTCAGTTATGTGTGGGTGCTCAAACTCCTTCCACTGCATATCTAAGGAAAGATTAGAGTAATATTGAAAGCTTTATAGTCTACCCTCCTGTCCTGTGCACTCCCTGTGTAAACCAATGTTCTCACCTGTGAGTGTTTAAACGAAGAGAAGGAAGTCATTTTCAGATGTAGTTAGATACTAGTCCATTTATTACCAGCACTGAGAGGTATTTTGTAATTATTGTTGATGCTGTTTGGATTTTCTTTCCCTATTCTTGGTGTTTGATACAATTGCAGTTACATGTAATGCTTTTTATGGTGTACGCAAATACCTGTCAGGTTTTATTACGACTATTCAGACAGGACGGCGCGGTGCTCTCCTTCACTTATAATTAAGAGTTGCAGCTTCTGATAGATACTACCCTTCTCCTGTTGTGCTGCAGGGTTTTATGGTTCAGACATGTTCAACTTGAGCTCACTTTGTGGCTTTTCTGATGGTCCACTCCGACTCTTGGCGCTTTCTCTCGGAGGTGATTTGACGCATGTGCCATTAAGAAAAGTCTGCTATTAAAAGGTTAAATATGCTCACTACACCTTTCAATCAGTTTTGTAGTTTCATGCGCTCTAAACGTTTTTTTGGGGTGACGTTTGAAATTAAAGCCTTTTTGCAACACTCCTGGTACGTCTTTGGTAGATCTGTGATTTTATGCACTCAAAGCTGTTTACTTTAAATCCTGCCAAAGGTCTTAACTCAGGAACCTTCCAACAATTTTCTATAAAACAACTTTATTTATAAAAATGGCATGATGGAGTCCCTCTAAAGACACCAAGCTCAGGACTAAAATAACTGTGAGCATATTTTAAAGCAAAAATCTTGACTCCTACTGGCGCATGTGTCCACCCTCCTAAGTGAAGTCAGGCTCTGTGAGTCACTGTGATCTCAGAAAAGCCATGAAATATGCTTTGACATCTTCCTCATCTCACAATTTCCTCTGTCTTGAGATGTGTCACCAAGGAGGAGGTTTAGAGTCCTCTGTCCGGGTCCCTTTAACCGTGTCGGGACTGGCAGTGAGGGACAGATGCAACCTAAGCTGTGTTTGTACGGTGACTTGATTGGTGAAGCCAGGGCAGGTTTTGAGGTGCAATAATGGCAAACCTACTTTCCAAAAAAAAGCCCTGGGGGGTATTCCTGAAACAATTGTTACTGTTTGATGTTGGTGCTTTTATCCTATGATGTTAAGATGAAACAAATGGAATTGGTGTGTGTTTTTTTTTGTTTTGCCTTTTATGTTAATAAAAATGTTTCATATGATATTGACACACTTTGGTGTTCACTGTATTTAATCCTGACTTGAGTGTGGTATTAATAGGTAGAGACACATTCATGTTCGACACAATAAAATAAATTAAATAAGCAGGATTTATGCAGCTTACAGCAAGGGTGTCCAAAGTGCGGCCCGGGGTCCGTTTGCGGCCCTCTTAATGGTTTTATGCGGCCGCCAATCACAGTTGTAGAATGGAGCAAATCTAACCAACTGATGCACTTTTTTTTCTTTTAAGATTTTGATGAAATCTTAAAATTAAAAAAACAGTTTATGTTGCAACAAAAAATATTTCATTTATTTTCTGCATTTATCTTTTGTAGTAAATAGAACCACAATCATCTGGCGACTTTAACTCAAAAGCAGACTCAGGTGCTCCTTCCCACTGATTAGAACTGCAAGAGCTTTAGAGGGAAGAGCGATTCTTGTCATATAAAAATAATTTCTAGCCCAGAAAATGAAAGCCACCCAATATACTATATATGGCTGTCTTATAATACAACCTAGCAAGACCCTTTTAATGTTTTGGATCTGCAATAATTTACAGATCACTTTATTACAAAAAAAAATTTTGCTACAATATTTTGCATGTTTATTATTGAGCAGATAATATAAAAAAGGTATAATACTTTTTATGAAACGTTTTTAGTGCTTTCAAGTGCTTTCAACTTCACAATTTTGGCCCTCATGGCAAAAATGTTGGACATCGCTGCCTTACCGTATGCAGTAATTCGCAGTTTTAGCTTCGAGTGAAGTTTCTGTTTTTATGTGAAGAATTGTTAAAGGAATATTTTATGAGTTAGATTATGTAACCAGAAATGTTTTCTTGTAATTATCTAAACATTGTAGGTTAGTTTCAGAAACTGGTTTATTTTAATAAGATAGAAAGAATAAAGAACAAATCTTAAGACATAACTAAATTAAATGAAGTACTTGGAATGGAAAATTAAAACGCATTTAAGACTTTTAAGGCCTAAAATTAAGATTATAACAAAAGAATTTTAAAGATCCCAAAAAGAAACCTATAGTGCCTTGAAAAAGAACCCATTGAACTCCTTGACTTTACAACCAGGTTTAATGAAGTTTTTTAATTCAATCTAAGGAAATTCTCAGAGAAAACAGTGCATCATTGTGAAATGGAAGAGAAATGATAAATGGCTTTCAAATTCCAAAAAGTATGATGTACTTTTGTATCCAGCCTCCCTTTACTCTGATACCTCTAAATTATTGTGACCAGCTGCATTCAAAGGTCCCCTGATTAGTCAATAGAGTCTGCTTCTGTTTTGTGAAGTTCTTGGTCAAGTTACACAGCAGGCAAGTCGGGGTTAAAGTTTTTGAGAATTTTAGAGGAGGGTTAGTTCATAAACAATAGCATGCCTGTCCACCTAAAGCGTCAGCCAAGAGACCCATGGCAACTCTGGAAGAGCTGGTGGAAAATCAAAAAGGACAACTACTGTATTAGAGGTGCATTGGAGAGTTCTCACCTTTATGGACGTTTAGCAAGAAAAAAACCCTAATGCTGAAAGAAAATCATAAGAAGTCAGATTTGCAGTTTACTACAAGTCATACATGGAACATGAGAAAATGTTTGACCTTATGAGAAATACTTGATGTAGAGGAAAACACCCTGAACCCACCATCTCTGCTGCAAAACATAATGGTGGCAGCATAATGCTGTGGGGATGCTTTTCTTCTGCAGGGACAGTGAAGCTGCTCAGAGTGGATGGTAAGATGGATCCTGGAATAAACTTGTCACATGAGTTAAAGCCCACACCAATAGATAAAATTAAGAATCTTTGACAAATCTTGAAAACCGATGTTCAATAACCCTCTCCACCCCGTCATAAGTTTGATCTATTTTGCAATGAGAGTGGGCGAACCTTTCAGTTTCTAGATGTGCAAAACTGTGATTGAGGTGAAAAGTGCTTGCACAAATTTCACTCACTGGGCCTGAATAAAAAAAACATCAGTTTCCTTCCACTTCACAATCATTCTCCTCTCTATGTTGGTCTGTCACATAAAGTCTCAGTGAAATACAGAGGTTTGCCCTAAAAAAGCTTTCTCTCCTGCCACTTGGTGCTGAAAGAGTTGCAATGTCCATGAATGGGTCGTGGCTTTATCTCCTGGGATACAGAAATGCTTGAACAGCCCTGAGACCTTGACTGTCTGGAAAACAAGGCTGCATCTGTGAGAACCTGAAGGGAAAACATCTTTATAAGGAATCTGTTTCCCCTGTCTGCTACAATTTAAGAGAACCCATAACCGGAACTATTTCATGGGATAACATCCAGTTACATCCAACTTCTTCTTTTTTGTTTTGTTTTTTGCCATTTTTTTGTGTGTGCCTTTTTTGGTTAATTTACAAATTAAAAATTATTTATTTTTATTATTTTACTTTGACTTTTGGAGATCCTTGAAAAGAGAAATATATTTCTTATAAATAAATGTCTTAATTGCTATCATGGTGCTTAAAACTTTTAAGTGAAAACTTTTAAAACACCATTATTAAATCTTTATCCTGTTATAAACTATGGTTTGATAGAGTTGCTAACTTTTTCTTTTAACCTCATTTAAGCTATATTGTGTTGAAAATATGTTTTCTGGAAGACACATTGTAGTATAGTAGACTTCAGTTTTTAACACAAATGTATGTTCTGTAGCTGAGAACACAACTCCTAATGAGCCACCATTAGTCTATGTTCGTTTCAGATTAAATCCTCCCTTTAGGCTTGCTTTCTGTAACTTGTCAAAGTTATGGAGGTTCAACAAGCTGTCCAAACCTGCCTCTATGAGAAGTGAACATTTCAAATCATCAAGGACAAGTCTGCTTTTTTTTTTCTTTTTCTTTATCATCCTAGTGCCCCACTCCTCTGTTAGTGAGAAGGAAAGGGGGGAGGATGTTACTCCCATCCGCCGGAGATTGACCCAAACTAAATAAGCGGCTGAGAGACGTCTGACCACACAGGTGTTCATACCGACTGTGAAACATGCTGCTGTTGGTCCTGTTCTGGAGCAGCTTTGGTCAAGCAGTAACAGGTCCGGCTGTAATGTGAGGTAGTATACAGCAGAATATGTAATTATCAGCTCTTCTGATTTACTCCCTCTATATTTCAGCTTCCACGGTGCATCAGAATGACCCCTGCTTTGTGGATGACTTGGTTGCAGTGCTGCATGATGCCACGGGGGAAGATGGTGAACTTGTAAACAGCAGCCCAACTTTGTTTGGAATTTGCAGGGAGTCTGATAACTCATCCCGATCAGTCCTGTCAGAACTCAGCGTAGGAATACGAAGGAACAACAGAAGCGGCGTGGAGGTATTGGATCCAGCTGCAGGTATCAGTGTTTACAATCTCTGATTTTATTTTCTTTTTAAGCAGTTTTTAGTTTAAAAAAATATTTTTGTCATGCATGATCTTTTTTCTCTATTAGTGCTTGTGTCGGAAGAAGATGATAAAGAAACCATCACAGTAACCATTGATCTTCCTCAATCTCCATTATTCAAGCTGCAACCAGTGCTGGTCTTAGCGTGTGAAAGCCCCCTCACTGATGGAGAGCTGGGTGTCACTTTCTCCAGCCAGTCTCTGCAGCCAAACACACAGGTACAGAAAGAACGCCAGTCGGTTGTAAAAATGTGTGAAATTGTTTTGGATGCTACAAATATTACCCACATCAGTGGAGATCCAAGAGTATTTAGGGCCTCAGGCAGAATTTGATTTAGGGCTCCTCTTCCCAGTTCACCACCAATAAAATGTCTTTTAAATTGCGCACGTTTGATTGTTAGTGTGATGTTAATTTAACACATGGTTCACTAGTAAACCAACAGACATTTTGACTTTGTAACAGAAGATGATTGACTTGACCATCACATTGTGTAGTGAAAAACCAACAAACCCAACATTGAGTAAATTGCAGAAACTGAATGTTTTTGTTATAGCATCCGTTCAGTCATGTAAGTCGTATCCACTGCACAGTGTTTCAATGCAGACTTAGTCAAATTGAGGCCTTTTAAATCGTTTTCCTTAGGATGAAAAAAAAAATCCAAACCATTTCTGGCACAACTTCACCAACTTCCAAAGTGCATGGAGTACTAAGAAACAACTTTATTAGTAGGCCAACACGTTTTGGCTTGTGGCCTACATCCGGGTCATTATAAAACACGAGACAGTTTGTGTTTACAGATAAATAGAAATTACTATATAGAAAAACATGGCTGTCTGGTGTTTTACAATGACCCTGATGAAGGCCACAAGCCAAAACGTGTTGTTCTGCCAATAAAGTTATTTTTTAGTACTTTAGGTGTTGCTGGAGTCTTCATTTCAAGCACAAAATGATGAAAGTTTGGTTCATTATTTTCCAGTAACAACAACAACGTGAGTAAAATGATTCAACTAGCTACCTTAAATTTCGTAATAACTATCAGATTAATATTTTCCTTAGTAGCCTACAGCTAGTATATTTGTTAGTTTAAATAAAAAATGAATACATCTTGTCTAATTTGTTATCCATAAGCCTTGAAAGCTTTTTTTTTATTGGGTCATTTTTTATAGATTTATAACAAGTCCAAAGTTCTTTTGGGTGCACCTGGGGGGGACCCTGAGCTGCAAAAGCTTTGCTTTTTCATACCTTAGGCTGGCTAGCGTTTATGTAATTTGTTCTGAATTTATCGTCCACGTTTTCCTCAAAGTTGCCAGTTTTATTGGGTTGTGACCTCAAGTTTTTCTCTCCCCCTAGTCTGCTTGCATTTCAGGGAGGATGTTGTACATCCTGCTAACAGGAAAATCATCTGAGGGAAATACTGAACAAAAATGGAAGATTTTTGTTCAGACAAAATCCCCCAACATGAGTAAGATATATTGTTTATTTTTGTTATCAATGTCTTGTGTCAAGTCTAACCGCCTCACGTTTCCTGTCGTGCAGAACAAAACCTGAAAGAGCTCCTTATTGGTGGAAAAACAGGAAGCAATGTTCGCCTGACTCCACTTCTGCTTTTCTCGGCAGAAACGGGAACTCATGAGAGGTTGGTTTTAGTTTCATCTTCCTTCTTCAAAGTGATGTGTGGAATCAATTCTCAGAGGCATCTCTGTCCCAAACATGTAAACAGGTCAGGTTCATCAGTGGCCTCTTCCCAGTCATCTTCCCATTCGTTCCTCTGCGAGCTGAGACGCTTCCTTGATTCTGTCCTGCCCCACCACCACACAGAGCCCCCTCTGTTGCGACTCGACTCCCTGCAGTCCCTTCCTCCCCTGGCTCTTGGGCTTTCCACCAGCGAGGCTCTGCTGGCGGGAATCATTAACTCCTCTGCCCCCACTATCTTTTCCTTTGCCAGCTGGAGCTCCAGCTTCCCTGTGAGTCCTGGACAGCTGGCCCTCTCCCCTCCTCTGCTGGAGGAGCTCAGGCAGAGGCTGGAGACGAATGAGCAGCAGTTAAGGGAGTTGATAAGGCAGGAAACGGTGCCTCTCACAGCATCAGAGAAGCTGGAGAGGTTAAGAGAACTCAGTGCTTTTCAGAGGCAGGAACCAGCAGCAGAAGGTGTGTGGAGGAAAGCTTTATTATGTAGATAATATTGTTTAAGACTGATAGAAAAAAAAACTATATCTGCTTTTCTGTTTCAAATAGGAGAGAGCCAATATTGCGCCTTCCTCCTCCTGAAGGCCCTGCAGACGGTGACCCGTGCATACAACATACAGAGAAAACTGAGGGCCACCAGAGCAGGCCCTTCAACCAGGGGACCCATCTGTGGGCTAGGGAGTCTCACCGTTTCTCTCGAAAAGCTCCTCCTGGGTCCCCAGAGCGCCGACCTCAACAACTGCCGTGGCTCGTGTGCTTTCCCGTTAACCAACGGCAACAACCACGCTGTCCTGCTCAACTACCACATTGAGAGGGGCGACGTGAACGAGCGGGGCCCCTGCTGCGTGCCATTGGCCTATGACCCCCTGGAGGTGATCGACTGGAACGATGAGGGCAGCTTTCTCTCCGTTAAGACAGATATGGTTGTCAAGGAGTGCGGATGTCGCTGAAAGCGTTTCAGAATAGCTGAGCTATGTTCTTCAGAGAGAAAATGTGTTGCCTTCTTTAATTTCATGCAGTGTTTATACAGTTGTAGTAAATTCACATTATTTACATAGTTTTTCTATAGATTTTACTTCCACAGTAATGTTACATGATGCACATTGTAATTGTTCTTTCTATCTTAATATGCACAAATAATGAAATTAATGATTCCCAATATTACATTCCTTGCAGTCAAATATTGCAATAAAATCACCATCTGCAAAGCCAGTCTGTACTTTTTTGTCATTTATTCAGAAATTGGATGACTCCAATAAATAAATCTGTAATTTAGCTTCATATTTAGGTTTCACTCTTTAGCTTTCGGTTTCAGGATTGCTTTCTTGCCTATCGGCTTTTTTCTTCTCCGTATTGCTCCGAGTTCTTCGGATCCCCACCAACTTGTGACACTGTCCCATATGGAAAACTGAGTGCAGAAAATAGGAAACAACATGTAGTATAAATTGATCACACCAAAACTACAAGCTATGACAGAATTACAGTTTGAGTATAACTTAACGGTTGTGTCCTTTAACATTTTTGGTTATACATCACCTTATGAATTATACCCTATGAACTTTTTCACATTTTATCAGGTTAATAAATACAAACTAGAACACAGTTATTTAAGTGTCTTTTTTATATGACAAACCCAAACAATATAGTGAATACAACTGCAAGTCTTTTGGGGTATGTCTATATAAGATTTGCACATTTAGAGGTTAGCCTCTAAAAGATATAGGTCTTTTACCAATATTTCTTTGAATTCTTTTGAGCTCAAGCTAAATCAACTTTGAAGTGTCTGAGAACATTACCTTTTATGCATTGCCACAGATTCTCAATAGATTTAGGTTCAGGCCACTGATATGCATAAATATGCTTTAACCTAGACCAGCTGCAAACTGCAAGTGCCTTGTTGGATCTTCCACAATGGCTCTTCATAACTTTGAGTAAATGATAGAAAGAACGGCTAAAGTTTTTGAATATGGATACAATAACAACATGCAGCGTTTGCATTTGCTAAAACCTGCGATTTTTCTTGCCAGTAGGTTGGAAACTATGTACTTTTTTTAACCTCATTTTCCAGACATCAACATCCCATAGACGAAAATATATCCATCTTCTTTTTGCAACAGTCTTTTATTATTATTATTTAAAACCTAAGAAGAGAAATAAAATGTCGGCTCTTTAAAAATGATAAATTCCCTATAGTTGATATTCATGAGAAATGAAAAGCTTTATTTTTTCAAAAGGTCGTGTAACATGTACAGCTCTAAGCAAGGTTTTTTTTTAGCAGCGCTAGGGGTAGAAATGGCTCTTTGAACTGTAGCTCTGGTTGTATGTTTAGGGTTATTGACCTGCTGGAAGGTGAACCTCCACATCAATCTTAATAACTTTTAAATTCCTCTAGGATTTTATTTTTCTTCATCTATCTTCCCATCAGCGCTGACCACATTTAATATCTCTGCTAAAGCATCACCTCGGCATGATGCTGCCACCACTATGTTTCACTATAGGTATAGTAATTTTCAGGATGCAGTGTTACACTTTCATCACACATACCGTCTTGCATTGAGGTCAACCATTCAATCAGGGACTTATCTGAACAAGCCTGTTACAAACCTGTACGGAGATTTTAAAACATACTTTTCATTAAGCCCACATTTCTGTATTAAAACAGTTTTTCGTTGGTTTGATGTAATATTCTAATCTTAAAAATTGTGTTTTCCTTAGCTCTAAGTGGAAAAACAAATCATCATTGACAGAAATAAAGGCTTGAAATAAATCAACTATTCAATCTTACTCAAATCTTTTAAATGTGACTGTATAAAATTGTTGCAGCTCATCTTAACCAGACTCCCTGTCAGAAGATGTGTTACATCTCTGTGTGACATCCAGTTGCACTAAATGTTATTCTCGGGATAAAAGAGTAAAAGGTGCTGTAAACAGGTGCAGCCCATACTTCGTGAAAAAATGTGAAATAAGATGCATCATTTTCCTCACATTTTACATTTAAACACACATTTGTGTTAGTCTACCACAAGAAATACCAACAAAACATATTGAAGTGTGATTATGTAATGTGACAAAGTGTGAAAAAGCTCAAGGGGTGTAAATACTTTAGCAAGGAACTGTAACATGTAAGCTGTGAGTGAATTACTGCTTAGGTTTTAACCATCAGGATGAAAATAATCTACTTACAAGTGTAGGCGTTTCATAAAATATATCAACAGAACCGCTAAACCTAAATATTTTTGTTTAGACAAGAAGAGTTACATAAAAAGGATCAATCTCAACTTGATATTTTATTACTATTAAATTGCAATTTACCACAAGATTATGTGCGCTTTTTGAGAGCTGATTTTCTGAGAGGCTTTACGTTTATGTTAAAGTATTGGAGAAACAGATCCTACCTGGGGTAGAGAACCTTTCTGGAGACAGTCAACTAGGGACCCGATACCCGTCTCTTCCACAAAATAATCCAGAGCATCTAAAACACACAAATATAAACACCTTCAAGTCTGCTGACACAAACCAGTTTAAGATTGGATTAAAGCTTTCACTTGTAGTGTTTAAAATAATACAATAAAAAATTTGATTGTAGCAGAATTACCTCAATAGTGTGCTGTGTTTCACAACAAATACTGAAATAAGCTAAGCACAAGCTTTGTGACAGCCTGAGACTGAATCATGCGTGTACATAAGGTGAATAACATAATGGTGAGCACTCACCATGAACTTCATTTACTCCTGAGCTCACCAGCAGCACAACCAGTGCCACCACTAAACAGCGGTTCATAGTAAATCCTTTCCATGGATTTGGAACATCATTCAAGTTCTCAATGGACAGAATCCGCTCATAAGACACTATGGAAAGATGAAAACGTGTCAAAAAGTTTGCAGTGGGGTCCACACACCCAGATGGTTCATGCTGGACTTTAGTCTTACTTCTGACAGTTTTTCTTGGTTCGTTCCCGTCCTGACTGCTGAATTCTGAGGATTGGGATGAACTTTTTCATCCAAAGTGAAACTGTTTTATAAAAAAGAGTTAGACTGAGATCAGTTTTGCTTTTTGTAAAATATGTTTCTGTAGTTTAGGTCTAAATCAGGGCCTACAGCTAAAGCAGTTCTTAAAATTTGTTGTAGAAGCTCGCAGGTTTGTTATATGTCAGCCAACAAAAAAAAAACCCACCTGAGTTGCTCCTCACAAAGATGTGAGGGTCGGGAAAAGTGGGATTCCTGTTTAGAGTCCAGTACAGTGGCAGTGTCACAAACACCCTGCAACATGCTCCTGAGCTTCTTGATTGACAGCAACAGATGACCGGCACATGAAAAAAAGGGAAAGGACACTAATAGTGCTCACTAATACCAGCAGTTGGAGAAAGGGTGTCAGAGACCGCAGTAGCACACTGTGCCTTGCAGAACTATTCATACCCCTTGAATTTTTACACATTTTCTTATCACAAATGTTAATATTTTTTTCTTGGGGGTTTTATTTAATAGACAAATAACCCATTGCAATTCTCATGTCTCACCACAGATTCTCAGTTGGATTCAGGTGTTTAACTGAGCCATTCTAATATGTAAAAATTCTTTAACTATTCCACTGCAGCTCTAGTTATACTGGGGAAACTTGAAAAATTAGAATATCGTACAAAAGTTCTTTTATTTCAGCAATTCAACTTAAAAGGTGAAACTAATATATGATATGGACTCATTACATGCAAAGTGAGACATTTCAAGCCTTAATTTGTTATATTATTGATGATTATGGCTTATGAAAACCCCAAATTCAAAATCTCAGAAAATTAGAATATTGTGAAAAGGTTCAATATTTTAGGTTTAAAGTGTCACACTCTAATCAGCTAATTAATCCAAGACACCTACAAAAGGTTCATGAGCCTTTAAATCGTCTCTCAATCTGGTTCATTTGGAATCACAATCATTGGGAAGACTGCTGACCTGACAGTTGTGCAGAAAACCATCATTGACACCCTCCTTAAAGAGGGAAAGCCTCAAAAGGTAATTGCAAAAGAAGTTGGATGTTCACTAAGTGTTTTATCAAAGCACATTAATAGAAAGTTATGTGGAAGGAAAAAGTGAGGAAGAAAAAAGGTGCACACGCATCATGGATGACCGCAGCCTGGAGAGGATTTTCAGGAAAAGGCCGTTCAAAAGTGTTGGGGACCTTCACAAGGAGTGGACTGAGGCTGGAGTTAGTGCATCAAGAAGCCACCACACATAGACGGATCCTGGACATGGGCTTGAAATGTCGTATTCCTCTTGTCAAGCCGCTCCTGAACAACAAACGTCAGAATCGTCTTACCTGGGCTAAAGAAAAAAAGAACTCCAGTCCCACAGTTGGTAACACCGTTGCCTTGCAGCAAGAAAGCCTGGGTTCAAATCCCTCTGGGAGTCTTTCTGCATAGAATTAGCATGTTGCAAAAATTCATTAAAAAAGATTTCAAGAAGGCCTGGTATCAGTGAAAAATTCTCTTTGAAACAAGTTAAAAACACTTCATCTGGATCCACTATCTTCTTTCTCTATAATGGTGTTCTTCATGCAGAAAGACTAGATTCCCAGAGTACACAGCTAATGTGTCAACGGATTCTCCCTTGTGAGCTAATGATCTCATCAGCTCTTCTAGAGTAACTACAGTTTTCTTGGCTGCTTCTCTGTCCATCAAGCCTGGACAATTTAGAAAGGTATATCAGTGGTGCTGTGGTGGCCATTGGATGATGTGCTCAGCTTGATTTGGGGTCTTAATTATTTTGTTTAGGTAGTTTAACAAACTTGGACAGGCTCTTACTGGAAGGCTGGAGACCATCCCAGTTGTGCATGCGAGGCAGAACATATCCAGAGGTGGATACAGTACCAAAAATGGTACTGAGAAAAGAGCAGCAATGCTTTAACATATGTTTACTCTAGTAAAAGTAAAGAGTATTTAGTAAAAAGGTTACTGACCGTAACATCTGATTTGTATTTGAAAATGATCAGACAGACAAAAAAAGAAAGTTATGAGCAAATTCGGATAATTTTAAGACTAAAATGAAAAAATAAAAATAAATAAATAGCATAGTTACAAAATTACAAATCTAGGCAGAGGAAACCCTAATCTAAATCAATTTCCATTTGCATTTCCATCCTTTGCAGGGTTGTGGGGGGCTGGTGCCGATCTCCAGCAATCACCTGGCAAGGGGCAGGGTACACCCTGGACAGGTCGCCAGTCCATCGCAGGGCAACACAGAAACACTCACTCTCCAAATCAAATGTTTTCAGTATGAAACTAATACTTGCACTAGATAATGTATTTATTAGAAATAGTTAAATTACTTCAAGTGACAATATAATGTTTTATATATTTTTTTTAATCTCCAAATGGCTTAACAGGCTTAGTGGATAGAAAATAAGATTAAAACAACAAACTTGTGCACAAACAAGAGGTCTCACTTTGACATAAACTACAGCTGTGTGTCTGAGTCTGGTGTAATTTTGGTTAAAATGTGTTTGTTCTTTATTTAGTGGAGTTGAGTAGTGGTACTTCATAATAATATTACTTAAGTAAAAGTAAAAAGTACTGTGCAGTAAAACTACTCCTAAAAGTACATTCTTCCCAAAAAGTATCTGAGTAAATGTAACTAGTTACTACCTACCTCTACACAGACCATATTAGACCAATCAATTATGTTTATTATAGCAACCGTTCTATCCAGCCATGAGGATTAGTAATAGTCTTATTCAGTTTTAAATCCAAAGTGACCTAATGGTTACTGTCAGTAAAGAAGTCTAATAAAAATCTGGTTCAACACTGGAAAACTGTTATTTGCCCTAAAAACGCAGATAGGCTATATTTATACACTGCGAAACAAACAAAAATAAGGAAGAAAATACTTAAGTAATATTAAATAATGTGATGGGTTAATTTAAAGGGTCTGATTGTTTTGTCAGTAAACGTCACGATGAGCGGGACACTCCCCTGACTGATAATCGCAGCTCGCAGCCCAGATTCTGGCATCAGCCGACGAGGAGAGGGACGGAGCGAACAGCCTGTGGCGGACGCTGGCCGGATGGTTAAATCCAACCTACAGACGATTTTGAATAGTCATTGTTTTGTAAGAGAAAAAGAAAGACCCGAGATGCCTGTTATTGAGCAGTCCAGTAATAAACCTGAAAGGTATGTCGGTGTCAGCTGTTATATTTAGAGATATTAAAAAAAGGCTAAATGCTAAGTTTTAAAGCTGCGGCCTAAGCAAGGTGTACCACTGTCTATTTACTGGAACGACTGGTACAAGTCATCTATGTTCACAATTACACGATTTAATATGTTGGATTACACTCTTAAACAGCTGTCATGTATTCTTTTATTTATTACTTATTTGTACAAACATCTAGTCTATATAATTAATTAAAAATGTTAAGCATATACTGTACATTGGTGCCCAGGAATTAGACAGAAGTCACGTAACGTTGTTGACGGTCACGCTCCTATTAGCCAGCTAATGCTAACCAGAAGGCTAATGGGTGAAACGCAACATAAATCTGTTAGCTCGGTTCTAAGTGCCGTATGTTAGCTGTTTGGAGCAACATTAGCTTTGACATTTATTTTCTAAAGTCAAATTAAAGACAGATATCTTCTAAATGACGATGATGTAGTTTAGTCACGTCATGGGTCGGGATACAATCCTTCGTTTGGTGCCTACTTAAGCTAACGTCCATTGGGTTATGTCATCGATGTTTTTCTCGCTGCCATGAAAATAACGCGTCTTTCTTAGTTCAGGGAGTCTTAGTTGACGCGAAAACATCTAACCTTAGTTAAATTTTTGTATTGTCACATGTACCTATGAAAAGGCCTCGACTATTATTTCTTTAATGGATCATGTTTTATACCAACCCACGTCGTGATAAATCGTAGCTTTTCGCCCCATTTGTTTCAATCGCTAACATAGAAAAAGAAGAAAAATCCCATTTAAACCAGGTTTGACTGTCGGTCAGGCCATAATTTTAAGCAACCTGTGTCCCCACCTGAGACAGATTTAGTATTATAGAGTGATCAATGGATCACCTTAATGTGGATCACGCAGATGTCACGTTAAATCAAAAATATGAATGTGACGTACGTCCTAATCTGGAAGCATTAGTTTTTTTTTTGTTGGGGGGGGGGTTTGTACATTTTTCCTGCTCTATCTCCAGGCGTTGTGTTCTTTGGGTCGTGTTCTGACAGGATTTTATTCAGGCGGTCTGTCCACTTCTGACGTCTTTTGAAGGAAATTTCCACTGCACTGCGAAAGGGGGTGGCGTAGAGGACTCCGAGACAAGAAGTGATACACAGTGTACATTTGCTTTTACACGATAGGATTATATTATCATCGTTTTAACCTTGACCAATTTTTTTTTTTGCAGTATTGATGAATTATGTAACATTTCCCTATGCACATTGTGAACAATCTGTAGTGTTAACAAAGTCTACAGATGGAAATCAAACGAGCAAAGATTGTTTATGAAGGAAGACGCCTCATCTAATAATTTTAGGATGATTTTATGATCATGCCCCCTTTATTGCCCTAAAGAATTTATTGCTCCCAGTTTGTTGGCCCCTAGTGAGATGGGGGGGGTTATGTAACTGCTTGTACTTCCATAGCAGTTTTATTTTTTAATTGAAATTAAGTAGGGGGTAGATATACAGGTATGTCTGTCCCAAATGTCATTTTTCTAAATGACATGTTTTACAAATAAGACAACACTAAACAATTAAAACATTTAGTGATAAGATTATAATAACAAAAACACATCACATCTGCTGTTTATTTGAATAACCACATAAATATGTTTTAAATTCCTTAAAAGCTGTTGGTCTGAAGCGGAGATGATCATTGCCTGAGCTGGTCACATCAAACACATATGGCCATTTTACGGGTCTCCTAATAACAGGTGCAAACTATTTTTTTACATACATAAGTGGGTGTTTGATATTCAGACATGAAGCTAGAAAACACTTGTTGCTCATGTAGCTACAATATCGGTCTCTGTGGTCACAACCCTGACCTTAAATGCGCAAACACTGCCATATGAGAGATTTTGGGTAGTCCGAGGTATAATCCGGTGGGCAAGGCAACTGATTTAGTTTAAAACCCATCAGTCCTTCAAATAATTTATTATAATGTAAAATACATTATAACATTGTCAGTCATGAGTGTTTCTTAGCTGGTTTTAACACATCTACCCCAGATAAAGCACAACATTGACATTTTCACGAGAGAGCATCTTTCTGGTGCTGCTAATGGATTCTGTTCCAAATGGAAACTCAGGCTAATCTTCATGAACAGTAGGAAATGAATGCAGTGCCAACAAGCTGAGCTTAGTCTCAGCTTGTTGGCACTGCATTCAAAGAGCTGGATGGTATTTCACCATACGTGTGGCCTGTTTAGAAAAAGGATGGAGGCCAACGGTTAGACTAGCTGGGTCTCGTCCCCTGACGGTGAAATAAGGTGACCAAGTTTGGAACAGTGTTTGTTTCCTGGCTTCAGTTTTGTTTTCTACAGGATAAAGAAATCTATATTTAAAAAAAGAAGCAGTATAGCATAGACTTTTATTTAAATGGCATAATTTATTTTGGATTTACCACAATAATGAGTTTTGACATTAGCAGTTAGCTTCTTTTTTTTAAAGTGACTGAGAAGCTGTAGATAAACATATATATATATATATATATATATATATATATATATATATATATATATATATATATATATATATATATATATATATATATATATATATATATATATATATATATATATATATATATATATATATATATATGCTATCAAGAATCAGAGAACCTGTTCACTTTTTTTCTTTTTCCTTTTTAGCCTTATGACGGCTTTAGTCGAGGGTTTTAAACGGAACATGAAGATCTTAAAACTGGTTGCTATACAAAGCATTAAAACAATTGGCTTAAAATTTTTGATTCGCAGCAATGGTCAAAAAAACGTATGCTGTAGAATATTTATATATTGGTGTTGGATAATTGGACACATCTAGGTGTTAATAGCTGATCAAATGTAACTTAAAAAAAAATTTAAGATAAATGTTTCATAATCAAATGTAAAGTGCAACAAAAACTGTCCAAAAATGTAATGCTGTGTATTTCAAAATGGAAATTTTGTAGTAACCCAGAGGTCACTTTAAACTAAAACAAATATATATTTAGTTTGCAGGTAATCTTTAACTGAAAGTTGACTTGCTTAGCTGGGGACATTTATTTTTAATTAGTCATCAGAAAAGTGATAGTCTAGCATGAACCAACTTCCTGTCTGGCATGTTAATGTGTCCGTTTCAAATTTCATGAGTCAACATGTTTACAAATGTTTGTCTCCTTGCAAAGGACAGTTACTGATTGAACGCTGCCCCCCCCCCGTGTTAGTTGGTGTTTATTAACCCGCTAACACTCCATTGCGCAATCAACGCCGAACCTTGTGTTTATATTGCACGCTTGGTTTGCGTTCGGTAGCAGAGCGCTTGGTGAATACTTGATTGAAAATGGCTCCGTCTTTGTGTGTGTTCTCCTCGTTTTCCAGTATCTCCAGTCCCAGGAGGTGCTCCCGCTGTTGCAGTAACCCGTGTCCGGGGCCTCTGTGGTGCTCCTGATGCCCCTCTCCCACCCCTGAAGATCCCAGGTGGGCGAGGGAATGACCAGCGGGATCGCAATCTTTCAGCTAAGCTATTCTACTCTGTACGTTAAAAAAGCTTTTTACATTTCTTTCCCCTTTTTCTTCAGGCAGTATTTTCTGTTGGTGGCAACTCACGTCTACTTCTCTCCGCAGGATGCTCATTTGTTGGTTCTTGAAGAGCCTCCCACTGCAAACAGCAGAGTGCGTTTCTTGCTCTTTGAGCCCCGCCGCAGCGAAGGCAAACATTGTGTCTGGAGGGCTGCGCTGAAAGGGGGAAACCTTTATGTTGAAATCCCTTCTGGAGCTTTGCCTGAAGGCAGCAAAGACAGGTCAGGAGGGGAAAAATCCCCTTTCTCTGCAGCTTTAAAGGAAATGCTGAGTTAGGCAGATTTTCCTTCAATAAATATAAAGATGACCTTATGACTGTTTTCTGTTTATACTGTATTGTAATAAATAGAGAATGGTTCATAAGCAAAGAAGTAATTCAGCAAAAGGGCTTTGGATACCCATTAATAATACAGTTTATGTTGTTGTTTTTCTCATAAACCTATAGTAAGAGCGTTGTTCTTAGTTCTTGAATAATTTATTTTTTCTGGGATTTTCTACAGTTTTGCACTTTTGCTGGAATTTGCAGAAGAACAGCTGCAGGCTGATCATGTTTTCATCTGCTTTCACAAGAACCGTGACGACAGAGGTGAGATTAATTAATAACAAGACAATTTGTTATACAACAGCAGAACTACTCTGAATTTCTTTAATGTTTCATAATGTAATATACTTAAATACATTTTGTTTACATTTTAAACACTTTCTTTGGTAAATGAACCTTTTTTCTGGTTTTCCTGATTTTCTGTTTAAAACAAACATGGTAAATGTAATATTTCTCATCAGTAAATGTGACTAAAGTCCACTTGTTGTTGTTGACTAAGGCGGTGTTTACACGACAACGTTGCAGTTTTTGTTTGAATACGCGGGTGAAAACGCACTGCGTTTACACGACAGGGCGCGCGATGGAAAACGATGTAGTACATATGCCGGCCTTTAGATGGCATTGGGCCCCGTGTATGCAGTGTACCAAGGTTTCCCCCTCACAACCCAGAAAAGAAAAATTTCATGATAACTAACAATGGTGGTCTTCTTGAAGTTCTCCTCCGCTTTAATAAAGGCATATTGATTATTTGGCGCACGTATTGTATGCGTTTCCGTTGGCGATCGCATAGAAACCTGATGATCTCTAAGTTTTGCTTACAGAGAGACAAAATAACTTCAGAAGCTGCATCTGCAGTAACCGCATACCTGGATCCGCCATTGTTGTTGTTTATCTGTAGAAAGGAGTGCGCAAGTGCAACAAGTCCGTAGGTGGCTGGCAGTGACGTCATCGTTTTCAAAAGTCTCCGGCTTGCGTTTACACGACAACGAATCCCTCAGCGTTTTCAAAACTCTCCACTCTGGAAGCCGTTTCCAAAAAGCTGCGTTTTTGCCCCCCCGTTTTCCCGTTGTCGTGTAAACGAGAGGCCGAATCGGAGAGAAAAACCTCAAAACGTTGTCGTGCAAACAGCCCCTAAGTCCACTAATTCAAAATACTTCAATGGTTCCCAAAACTAGGAGCAAATTAAATGCTTTTTTAAAGTAGGTTAGGTAATGACTGGTCATAAGTACTTGAAAATTGTTTCAATTATTTAAATTCAACTTTTGCTCTACACTAAATGTGCAATAAGTGTATCTAATCTTTTTTTCGGTTTCTAAATTCTTAGATTTATTTGTAAGTGTGCTCAGTGTTGGGATTTGTGTATCCTAGCTCGGTGATAACTTCACATGTTGAGTTTTTAGAGCTAAGCAGTGTTGTGTATTGATGTCATACTAATGAACATCTCTTCCCATGCTGTTTCTCCTCAGCATCCTTGCTGCGTACGTTCAGTTTCCTGGGCTTTGAGATTGTTAGACCGGGTCATCCTCTCGTCCCCTCCCGACCTGACGCTTTCTTCATGGCTTACAGCATCGAGCGAGACTCCTCCGATGACGAATAAAATGACGCTGAGCAGTTACAGATGTTTGTTCTTATTTCAATCAATACCAACACATCAGTTCTGAAAATGAATATATTGTAGTCCTTCGGTGTGGTTGAGGTTTCCTTTGTAAGGCTGTTTATTTTTTATTTTTTGCCTTCACCTGCTGCGTGCTTAGTTTCAGTAAGAGTTGCACTAGAGTTGTTAAATAGAGCAGGAATGCAAAGCAGAAGCCTGCATGATATCTGGGCATTACATCCTCACCACTGTTTAATAATGTTCTTCATTCTACCCCTGAATCCTGACCAGCTTCACAACATATTTAAGATAAATTGAAATCTTACTCATGTAAGTAGATGTTTTCATAGTAATTATCAGTTGATTTTTCCTGTTAATATTTTTTTTTAATGTGTGCATGGTTTTAATTTGTTTTGATCCACCCAGTAGAGATCTGCATGTTGTAACTACTAAATAAAAGTGCTCACCTTATAGCGTGTGGTCTACTTAATCATGGTGGTGAAAGCTTGAAAGAATTGAGGTTTTTAGGTGAGGGAGAGCAGTGTATGAGATCAAATTAAGAGACGGGGGAGTTTATCGTGTTAATACTATGTCTTTGTAATGTGAAATTGGAAGGAAGATGCTTTAGATGTGTAAAAAGCATTTTGGGTCTAAATGTGGCACAATCTGCTCAATAAATATTTGAACCTGGCCTTATATAGACTACAGTGCTGATCAGTTTAGAAACACTCGTAGGCAAGAATTCCCTCTCAAGCTTTGAAAGGTTCCCTTTTTTAATGGTGTCATGATTAAACTCTGATTTTAAATAGAACATGTTTTTGTATAATCCAAACGGTCAAAATTACACAGTTTTGTAGATGTACACTCCACTTTGTAAAAAGCTCTTGAGCACACTGCAGGGAAAAAAAAAGTGTGCACATCAAATCTGGCTGGATATTTAGCTACGGTATTCTTAACAGAAATAGGTAATTTAAAGTAGTTTATTTCCTGCCAGGCTTTTGAGCATGGTCTATAACATATTCAACAGGTTTTTAGTCACTGTTACACTTAAGGCTGATTTATACAGAACTGGGTTTTGGTGTGAAATTGAATAAGGATAGTCAAATATTTCACCCTCTGTATTAAGGTTAATATGCCTACAGCATGATGCTACCATCATCTTGCTTGAGAAGTGGTACATTGTTCTTAGATCTGAAAACCAGGGGCACTGGTGTTCCAGCATCTAATAGTTTACGGTAGGTTTGATCCTTGGTGGTTCCTGGGTTGCTCTTGAAGGTTAAAACCTGTTTCATTTATTCTGAGGGTGATAGTTTAGATGGGATGGCTGAAACTTGGACACAGCTGAGGTTGACTTGCTTAGGGGGTAACACCAACTGTAAAACAGCCTGTTTCAGTTTAAGCATTGTTTTCAAGAAATTGCATGCTCAAAAAATGTTTTGTCTCCCATTATTTTCTTGCATATTGCAGCTCTACTTGGAACATGGTAATTTGTTTTGCCATTTTTCAAGTGGTCGTAAACTTTTGATGGAGGCTATGTGTGGAGGGGTATGCATTGTTTTGACTCTGTCTGGATTGGTCAAAAATGCACATTATTTAAATCTATTCACCATATACATTTTTTATGTGTACTACTAAGTTTTAATACATCAAAAAGATTACCTAAAAATTAGTGTATGTAAACCTCTGACCAGTACTGTAGTTACCCTTCACTTCTGTTTTACTTCAAGGAGGTAAAATAATTGGTTCAAAAGTTTATCAATAAAGTTTTTATTTTAATAAGTTCAGAATTTTATCAGACCAGTTTATGTCAATGTGAAGAGAGGAGTTAAGGGATGGATAACATTTTCTGGAAGTATTTTGTCCTCCATCTGATGCATTCTAAAAGTATCTTGGTGATAAACTCAGCTCAGCATGCGGCAAAGCTGCGTGGCTGCACCGACTACTGTTTCAGAATCGGTAAATGGCAAATATTTCAGACACATGCAGTCCTCCCAGTCCACACCAGACTGATCCTGAATCAGTCCCACCTCTGCCAGCTTCATCACCAGCAAGGCTCGCTTGACAGTCAGCCAGTTCTGCACAGTCGTGACTGAATTGGAGCCTCTGTGGTTGAAGGCGGAGGGCCGGGGGCCCCACAGGAGCACCTGAAGCATGGCTATTATGTCTGTCATCTGGGGGCTGCTTTCACTCTGAAGCAGAGAGGACAAATGAAGAAGCCCCCTTTGGTATACAGACGGATTCGGATCTTTGGAGCATTCCTTTGGGTTCAGGCAGAACTGAATTAGGTCCCCCATTTGGCACTTGATGGAAGTCAGAGGCTGAGGGTCCAAAGAAGCAACAGACTGTGGTGTTACTAGCACACAAGGAGAGCCATATTTCCTCCATAACTCCTGGACCCAACCCCTTTGGCCGTCCCTTTCTAGCACATCTCCCCCCTTACATCTCTCCCTGCTGGGCCAAAGCAGAAGGATCTCCCTGGGTCTGAGCTCAGCTGCACCAGCACTGTTGCTGTACAGATGGTGTGAGCCCATTAGGACCTGCAGCAACAAAACACACACCTGTCTGTCGTAATCTTGACACTGTGTCTTGAGGCTGTGCTGCACCAAGCAGATGTCCTGAACAAAGTCCTCCAGGGTGGCGTGGGGCAGATCACGTTCAACGCTCACACAGTGCCCTCTCTCAATGAGAGACTTGACTGTGAGAGAAGTCACGCTGGGACAACAGGAAGCTTCCTCAGCACTGCCTCCATCTGGTGGATTAGGAGCTCTGCAGTCTGACTCTCCAGAGGTGGAAAGCTCTTGCATTGAGATGCTGTTGCTTTTCTTGTTGATGTTTGGCTGAAAATAAGCGATGACATCTTGCACATTCGCGTGCAGCTGTTCTTTGCTACGAACCAATGGCGCATGCTTCGTCCCTTTGCATACCTGCAAGGAAATAGCAGAAAAATGTGTACACGTTGCATCAAAATGTTTTGCAATGCTGTGATAAAACACACAAAAGAGGTCTCTCTTTGCAGTTGTGGTAACTTTAGAGAGGAAGTGATGTTGGTGCAACAAAGAGTAGTTCATTTGCAAATGTTGATAAAGATCATGTATTGAGTACAACGTGGTTCATATTTCATACCATTCTAGTGTAGTTATGCTATGAAAAAGTGTCAAATCATAAAAGACTGCATATGGCAAAAGATACGAGTTGTATTACCCTCAAACCCAGCACCCTCCCAGGAAACTTTGGGCTCTGCAGGCTGTAGTAAGTCTTCTCTCCGATCTTCATTGGCTTGCTGCCCTCGCACAGCAGGAAATCCTGAGGCTCATATGAGTCGGAATCCCTTTCTTTCCCCTGTAGGAAACTGCGGTCCTCAACGCTCCGAGCCATGCTTCGAAGGAAGAGCAGCTGGCAATGCTGAATCCTCCCAGAGACAATACGCTGGTCCTCAAAGTTACCAAAGATGGAGGCTAGGTGTTCATCTGGGGTATCAAAGGACAGCTGGGAGAGAGATGGTAAGGGAGCGGGGCTTTTGGTTGGTTTCAAGTCCTCAGTGTCCTCATACAAAAAAGTATTAGGAATCGGTGCCATCATATAGAGGGGATTGTCAAAGTTCTGAGGATGTCTCTGCAGAGGAGAGAGTGGAGAGAGGGAACAAGGTGCTGGCGGTTCGATGCCAGGAAGAGAAAGGGTCCGGGTTAGCTTCTTCCTTGGAACAGGGGGTGGTGTGCCATCAGAGAAGAATCTCATCTGGTGTTTGAACGGGTCTGGGGAACACAATGAGAAGGAATCTTAGATCTAAGCAAGAATTGAAGAAGAAACAGACTGGATGAAGAGTTTCAAATGGTTGAAATAGTTGCATGGTCCTTAAATAGAAAAAACATAAGAAATCTTGCATTGAGCACCAGGTTGTAGTCGGTTTATGGTGTAACGGTGTGTTTTCCTCGTTTGGATTATGGCCCCAGCAGTGATCACTGAAATCTTCGGTGGTTTGGATATTCTTCTGTAACTAATGGCGACAGTATGTTTTGCAACAATAAGGTTGGAAAGATCGTAATGGGGCTCACTGGTTTCAGAATGAGATGTTTCTTATGAAACCTTTGGCATAGAGGCATTTTTAAATAAACTATCAACAAGGCCTGAACCAGCTGATATTAATTTACACTAAGTGGCAGGATTTATTTTGAAATACTAATAGATTTCAACTTGTTTGGAGATATTTTAACTGATTTGGGGTCTTCTCATGGTAACAGCTCGAAAACCCTTATTTCCTGTAAGTCATTATACTCTGAAGATCAGTTGAATTTTACTGAAAGTAAAAGTCTCAAAGGGCTACTTCCTCTCATTGGTTCTCACGAACTGAAAGACGAACTGAGGAGAGGAGTGTACCACTCCTCTCGTTTGTTCCCCTCATCAACATCAGCTGATAACTAATGCCCCTTTTGAATTTTAGCACTAAATTTAAATTATATACACAATGAAATTGATCCTTTTGCAAATCTACCATAGCGCTGGTGGATGGGACACTGGGCAGCATGACAGTCGGTGGGTTTGGAGAAGACGTTGTTGTATCCAAAGCTGTGATGCTGGAGCCCAGTGGGGCTGAAAACAGAGTCGGATGTCACACTGGAACGCCTAAAGGAATGCACAGAAGAGTTCATCCATACAGCATGCACATATTCAGAACAATCCTCTGCAGAAATTGCCTGTTTTTGCAGAATATTATATTTTTACTTTACATGTGAAAACATGCACTGCAGAATACTTAACTATACAATGAAGAATGATCTGTGAAAATATTGCAATAATAGTTTTAACATTTTTGCAAAGGGGATCTAATAAATGAGAGTCTGACAAATATGCTTGTCTTACCTGTGTTGCTTGGCAGGCAGTGTTGGAGGCTGATCCTTCTCTCTGCTACCAGAAGCAGACGCCATCAAGAACGTACGTTTCAACACCTTTCCCTTCACCTCAGGAACATCTCCTTCCTCCAACTAAACACAATGTGAAGCACAGAAGGCCAACTCACTGTCTCTTTTATAGACTTCCTGTCTTACTCAATTTCTTCCTCCTACTATCTCATCTGAATGGTTGCGTATTTCAAAGTGACTTGTCTGTAGAGGTGTTGCTCGACTGATGTTTTACTGTGATCAGTTTCCTTCAGAGGTTGAGGTTGGCACCGGAAGAGTTGTGTCTGTACTGAGGGCAAAGCTGCTCTCTAAGCTAACCTCAACTTAAGCAGAATGAGGAAGAGCAGTTACAACAGAGCTCCTGTATGTTGAGCTCATTTCTGTGTGTTACTCTCAGGTGCAGCTCATTTGAGTTCATCCCAGGGAAGTGTGAAATTCTTTTGGATGATTCGGTTTATGCATTCTCAGATCTAAAGGCAAATATTGAAGCACATAAAGAAAATTTAAGTTCCACCCAGTCACTTTAAAATAGGAACAAACTCGTGTAATTCTACAAAACTGGTTTTACAGGTTTTTAGTTGCTTTGCAGCAAACAGGTCCTGGGTTTGAATCCAAGCCAATCCTTTTTGGTGCCTATCTCCAGCTGTCATTGGTTGCAGCTCACCCTGGATAGGCCACCAGTCCATCACAGGGAAATGCAGAGACATCCAAGACAAATAAGTTTTTAATGGCCAGGGTCAACTGGAAAGAGCCCACAGGAAGCAACTAGCAATAGTTCAGGTCATGATTCAAATCAGGACCTTCTTGCTGCAAGGCACCAGTAGTAGTCTATTTTAAATTAATTGCTAAAAAATGTTAATGTTCCTAATATGAGTTGCCTTGGAGAAGTATTAACACTCCTTGAATATTTCCATATTTTGTCAAGTTAAAAATGCAAACTCCAGTTTATTTTTTGGGGATTTCATGTGACTGACTCACAGAAAAGGTCACAAAAATATCAAGTGGAAGGAAAATGACACATGGTTTGTCAACATTTTTTAAGCCTTCAGATGTTGCCAAATTAGTAAATTGAGTTCAGTTCTTTTGAATGTAATCTCATGATACATCGAGCAATTCTCTGATGGGTTGCACTGTCACACATGTGGTAGCATAGTTGCCTTGCAGCAAGAAGGTCCTGGGATGGGGTCTTTCTGCATAGAGTTTGCATGTTCTCCCCGTGCATGTGTGGGTTCTCTCTTGGTACTCCGACTGCCTCCCAGAGTCTCTTTAAAATTTCTCTTTAGGTGTGAGTGTGTCAATGCTTGTTTGTGCTGTGTGTCTCTTTGTTGCCCTGTGATGGACTAGTGACCTCTTCAGGGTGTATTTCCACTTCTCACCCAGTGACCACTGTGATAGGCACCAGCCCCCCTTGGAGTGCTGCAATGATAAGCGGGTATAGACAATGGATGCTCTGTGAACCTACAGTGGTTTGGTAGAGAACAGAGCACAACCAGCATTGTGAAGACTAAAACACAGCAGACAGGTCAAGGAGAAAGTTCTGTAGAAAGTTAAAGCAGGGTAAAGGGTTTCAATGGGGGGACTAATTAGAGCAAGTGCCAAGATGCAAACTGTGACTCTTGAGGACCTTCAGAAATCCACATATGTCAACAGGACAGTTATTAGTTATGGAGTACTCAATTTTGGCCCTTATGGAGAAGAAGCAAGAGGCCAACCAGTATTAAAAGAAAGTTATAAGATTGTACTCTCCCAGGGTCCTGGCACTTTGCAACAAACCATGTAGGAGACAGGAGGTGACCTTGGAGATTAGACCAATATTTACCTTTTTTGGCAACAAGCAAAATGCTGTGTGTGGAAAAACGTTTATATTGCAGATGTGAAACATAGTGGTAGCAGTATTATGCTGTGGTGACTCTTCAGCAGGTACAGGGAAGCTGATCAGAGTTGGGGAGAAAATAGGAGGAGCTAAATACAGGGCAATCCTGGAAGAAAACCTGAGGTTGCAAAAGACTTGAGATTTGTGCAGAGCTTCATATTCCAAGCAAGCAAGACAATGACCCTAAATATGCAAGTTGAGCTGAAAACAAATGCATTTCAAACTTTTCAAATATGAAAAAGTTCAAGTGATATGAATACTTTTTGCAAAGCACTGTCCTTTAACAGGAAAATAAAATGAATAATTCTCAGTAAGTAACACTGATTCATACACAGTGTGAGACTGAAACCTTAATGTAAACAGCTGATTTCACAGGCCTTGTGTAGACAACCTGACTGATGTGATGACACCTGCATCCTCTCAGTGTCACGTAAAACATCTTTACACCTTTTAAACTATGTTCCTGTCTCAAAGCTGAGAACAGGCCATGTTCAAGTAAACAGGCCAATTACATTAAACTCTAGGGCTACAGCTGTACTCCTTTTCCAGTATGACCCACTTAAACATTGTTGCCTCTGTTTTATTCCTCCACTATAAGACATGTTTACAGTTGGTTCATATTTTGGTAACTGAATATCTTAACCAGAAACTAAAGATGGATAAAAATAGTAATTTAATTTTAAAATACAAAATATTAGCAATTTTCTTTCTAGTCAATAACAGATTTAACATAAATCTTTTAGTTTTTTTCTTATTTAAAATAATAGGAACATAAAATATCTGGAGCATAAAAATGCCTTGTTTTTTAGTACTAGCAGGTACCTAATTCTGCAACTTTAAGATGTGACTTCGTGAGGCACTGTTTCTTCTAATCGCATTGACTTGCCTTTAAATTGAAAGAACTGTAATGTCCGGTGCCCAGAAACACGAATGAATCAGGCAATCACAGTGTGGAAAGAGAATAAGTTGGCACACAGGATGCACACTTCCTGAATAATTATAAAATAACAAGAACCCAATATCTTGTTTAAATGGCTCATTTACATCTGCATCTGCAACTTCTAACTCAAAATGCTCACCGTAGATATGACTTACATCTGAAATTAAAACCATTTTAACACAAAATATCAGCACAAGTTGTGCCAAAAAACAGATGTTCCCCCATCCTGATAGTTCTTATTTAAGGGCAAAAGAGGTCCTAAAGAGTAAAAAATGTAGCCTACTAGGTTAAACTGTTTTCTTTAAGGTAAATATATCATATATTTTGATACATTTTCTGATGAGAGCCATCAGAATATGTGATCACCTAAAGCCTACTTCAGCAGAAGCTTCTCATGGAAGCAGTAAATTGTATTTAAACCACAATAAGATGTGACAGCAGGTACTGCAGAGTGAAAACAAGTATAGGCAGAAATGAGAATGAATTAGAGAAACCTGCCCTCCGTCTGACTATCATAGCAAACTAATGTGTTGCCTGGTGGCAGAATAGTGCCAGTATTGTGTGAGAATTTGCAGCATGTGGCCTATTTATTGATGTCTGATTCTTTAATGGGTTTTTTAAAACTGACACAACCCTGTGCCACTGCTCTTTGGGAGCAATTTCAGGTGTGCAGAAGAAACAATGCCTCCTAAAGTCACAATAGATATATGGTGGTTGTACAATTAAAGTGGGGCTAAAAAGTATTTAGCAGCCACAGATTGTGCAGGTTGTCCCACTTAAAAAGAAGATAAGGTCTGTAATTTTCATCATAGGTACATTTCAACTGTGAGAGAGAATGTAGGAAATAAAATTCAGCAAATCACATTGTATGATTTTTTAAGAATTTATTTGTATAATGGTACAAAAAAGTTAAATTTTCAATTCACTTTAAATAGCACTAATTCACAAAAGATGTCATCTCAAGGCACTTTACAAGAAAAGTCATATTAATTCAATCATACATTCATTATAATCAGTTTAAAAGTTGTCAATTTAAGGAATTCCAGCAGATTGTAGTGAGTCATTGACTTGCAATTGGGCCTAGTTGATGCAGACTCCAATCTCAGCAATCCCTCATACTGAGCAAGCATGTAACAATAGTGGAGAGGAAAAACTCCCCTTTAACACAAAGAAACCTCCAGCAGAACCTGGCTCAGTACAGGTTTTCATCTGCCACAATTGTCTGGAGGTTCAAGAAGACAGAGCAGAGACACAAATCAAAAAGAACTGATGGAAAAGTACTTTCTATATCAAAGAAAGTAAAAAGTTGATTACAAGGCACATAGGACATTCAGTTAATGGAAGCAACATCCCAGTCGATGCCCTCCTCCAACAAGGCATTGCACAAGAGCAGGATGCCAGGTGTAGCTTCTATTGAAAGAAAAACACAGAGAAAAACAAAACAAAGTCAACAGTCGAAATAGCAGCAAATAATGCAACTGGAGAGTTGTGGAGGAGGCTGTAGGAGGGCAACAACCCAGCAGCAGGACTGCTATCTCTTCGAACTGGAGGAGCACTGCCAGAGCCCTGCCAAATGACCTCCAGCAGGCCACAATTGTGCATGCGTCTGCTCAAATGGTCAGAAACAGACTCCATGAGGTTGGTATGAGGGCCCGATGTCCACAGGTGGAGATTGTGCTTACAGCCCAAAACCGTGCAGGACGTTTGGCATTTGCCAAGAACATCAAGAATGGCAAAAATATGGCACTGATGCCCTGTGCTCTTCACAGATGAAAGCAGGTTCACACTGAGCACGTATGAAAGTCGTGACAGAATCTGTGGACACCGTGGAGAACATTCTGCTGTCTGCAACATCCTCCAACATGACCGGTTGGCAATGGGTCAGTAATGGTGTGGAGTGGCATTTCTTTGGGGGGCCACACAGCCCTCAATGTGCTTGCCAGAGGTAGCTTGACTACCATTATTCTGGAATTGCGCCGCTCAAGGTCGCAGCATGTTGGAGTAGCTCTGTTACTTTTCTTCTGATTTTTTTCCTTTTAAAAACTTTTATAACTCCATTTCTGGTAGAAACATAATTTTTATGGACAACTGTTCTCTCTTGTTTTAGTTGCTGTGCAGCTGGAAGGATTTTTGCTAATACTTATTTTTCTTTTTGGACATTTGTCATGATGAATAACCATGGCAACAAGGTGGTTTACAACTGGGATCAGCAGATTAATATCACAAAAGCTCAGATAATACCTCAACTACAGCCACAAAACCCTGATGAGGTGAAAAGGAGACACCATGGATCCAGAGCAGGGGCGAAAAGGAGAGAGAAAAGGAGGAATTTCAAACCATCAATCATAATGGGCAATGTGAGATCACTGGCAAACAGGTTGGATGCTGAGGACCCTCTGGAGATTAGTGTGCAAAAAAGGGTTCTTCATAAAATGAACATTATGGACAACTCAGAGCATCCTCTACAGTAGACTGTCATACAACTACTGAGGGTCTTCAGTCAGAGGCTTCTTCAGATCTGCAGAGGAGATCATCCCTACCCACAGCCATCAACATCTACAACAAATCTTTTAAGAAACTTGGATAATGAGTCACAACAACATTTAATTTCCCCTTTGGGATTAATAAACTAATTTTGAATTTGAATTCAATTTGATTTAGGTACTGAGATGAGATCCTCAGACACCTTTTGAGACAATATGCTGGTGCAGTTGGCCCTGGGTTCCTCCTAATGCAAGACAATGCAAGATCTCATGTGGCTGGAGTGTGTCAGCAGTTCCTGCAAGAGGAAGGCATTGATGCTATGGACTGGCCCAATTAATCCACCGGCCTGAATCCAATTGAGCACATCTGGGACATCATGTCTCGCTCCATCCACCATTGCCACGTTGCAACACAGACTGTCCAGGAGTTGGCGGATGCTTTAATCCAGGTCTGGGAGGAGATCCCTCAGGAGACCACCCACCACCTCATCAGGAGCATGCCTAGGCATTGTAGGAAGGTCATACAGGGACGTGGAGGCCACACACACTAGTGAGCCTCATTTTGACTTGTTTTAAGGACATTACATCAAAGTTTTTTAGCAGTATATATATATGTATATATATATACATATATATATATATATATATATATATATATATATATATATATATATATATATATATATATATATATATATATATATATATATATATATATATATATATATATATATATATATATATATATATATATAATGTATAATGCTTCAAATGAAAGAGAGCCACATTAAAGTGTCTGCTCACGTTTTTAAACCCAAAAAAGAAAAAAAAAGACTTTCCCTCCACTTCACTCACTCCAACCTGCTTCATATAGCCAGAACACAGCTTCATAGCCGCTCCTCATCTGTGGTATGCTCTCCCTGATACCTTGAGGGCACCACAACCCACAGACAGATCTAAAAAAAGACAAAACATTTATGTTTAGCAAAGCATTTACCATTTTACCTTTTTATATCTTAATCATTGCTTTTCAAAATCTTGTCTGTAAGTCCTTAAGCTCTGTTTTTTATGAGGGTTAACCACTAACATTTAGTTGAGAATTACATCCCTGTGTTTGAAACCCCCCATCATAATTTTCACTTCCATGTGAGAGCAGAAACAAAGATATGGTTCACAAATCTGAGAATCACTCTCAGTCACCTGTTTTACTCAACAGGCATCGAACTGCATTGTTCTTGCTGACCAGAAGCCTGGGAGAGTATGATCTATTCCTGTTTCCACTACAATCCTGGTCAGGTTACTTCTTTCCTCCGCTATGGATTAAACATCAACAGTTCAGACTCAAAATTCTAATATAATTCTGCTATTATATGTTATGCCTATTATATGTTAACATGATGTTTCCTTCTGTCTGTCTGGGTGTCATACAGCTTTTGTGCATGAAAGTGGTCTGCAAAGTTAAAGGTAAAGTGACTACTTTCCATTTAATTATTTCAGCTGCACCCATTTTTCCTTCTTTGTTTATATCACTATACAAAATAATAAAATCTCAATTGCCTCTGAACTTCTCAGCTGCCTTACAGATGACAAAGAAGTCGAGTAAAGAATCAGGGTTTGAGAACCGGTACCCAAAGGAACACTCTCAGGTCACACCAACATAAATAAACATCCAGAGAATGGCGATCGAGACTGGAGGCTCTTTTAAACACGTCAGGAGTCACCTGAACGATAAACTGGACTGAATTCCCAACATTGATGCAGTTTACAGCGTCTATCAGCTGCAGATTATGGGAGTCTGGTATAACTGATCTGGATGGCCAGTGCTATCCTGGGCAGTGCATGGGATTTAAATAAGAAAAAAATCATGCTAAATTTGATGTTATCAGTCCTGGACACTGCTTCTGTCACCATGCATGACACTACGAATGCAATGGAAGGCTCCTACAATTATAGAGCAAAGAGAAGGGTTACTGTAGCCATTTTCTTCCAGTATCCATTAGACTGTATAACCAGCATGGCTCCCACCAAACCACATAAAACAGGAAGAGATCTGAACGGCACAACATATATATTACCTTAATCATGATGTTCAATTTGTGGTCAATACCTGCTGGATCCCAAAATTGGACAACAGGGCAGAACATTCTTACTTGCATTAAAAACATGCTTGGCCATTTAGCAAATAGAATAGTAATCCTAAGAGTCCAAAACCAGAAAGGTTTAGTCTGATTTAATGTCAGACAGCCTGGAAAAAAGTAATCTGTCTTTATACATGAAAATATCAGGTTTCAACTTAAAGGAACAGGGGGCAGGATTTGTAAATAAAATAAACATCCATGTCCTTTTTTTTAATGCTGTTGGGTGATGAAGCGTTATAAACCAAAAAGAATGAGCCCATCCACATATCGTTCCATTTTCTTAAACTGTCTGTGTGCTGCAAAATGTGCTGCAGTTCGGGACCCAAATTTACCGCGCTGTCCTAAGGATGTGACGTCAATTGACACTGCGTGCGCGTTCTCGACAGCTTTAAAAGAGGAAGAAAAATGGTTGCAGACTTCCATTGATTTAATTGTGAGAATGAATTCTTCTCTTCTGCAACTGGGAAACGACCAAGGACGACTCACAGCCCACTAAAACGTGGCACTAAGAAAAAGAAGTATGTCTCTGTGAAGAGGTATGTTTTTTTGTGAAGCGTTTGTGTGCGCTCCCGTCCGGCTGGCTGCAGTTACTTGCTGCGCCGGCCGCGTCGCTCGTTAGTTTCGTTTCTTCATTCTGCCCCATTCTCCTTTAATATAATAATGCCACAAATAAGTCCGTAAATCCAGACGAGGTTAGGATGGAAAATCCATGTATATGAAAATTACTTACCAAGAGAGAAAAAGGACATACTTTCTGTTTTTGACTTTTTATGAATTTTTTTTCATATCCTTTTTATGAAAAAAAAGAATATTTTAAACATAAATATCAGGCTCCAAAAAATGTGTACTTCTATGCACTCAATACTGGTTGGGTCTCCTTTTGCATGAATACGGCGTGGCATGGAGATAGTCAGTCTGTGGTTCTTCTGAGGTGTAACGGACGCTCAGGTTGCTTCCATAGTGACATGGACAGTGTTATCCATGTTATTACTGGAGCGGCCCACCCAGAGCCCTGACTTGAATCTGATATGGAATCTGTGAACAGAGCAAAAGAATAGGGTAATGGCAAGGAGTCCTTCTTGTCTCAAATAATTAGTGCTCATCACCAAAGATAAATAAATAAATAAATAAATAAATAAATAAATAAATAAATAAATACTGTTGATTATTTAAATGAGTATAAATAATTCTTTGGCAGGTTTTGTTTTTTAAGAAGATTTATATAAAAACATATTTTTTAACATCTTTTCCACTGTTTTCTTATATTTTCAGAGATGCCTGTCTCGTTTCCTATTAGAAACACATTCATTGGTTGAATGAAAACAAGTTTAGATCTAATTTGGCCAGGGGTATTAATAATTTTGAGTTAAACTCCACCATTTCATTGTTGAGAATTTAGTGTGGCTCTAGATTTGTTTTGTTACATATTGAATATCGTTTCTGAATTTTGTCTACCTGATTACTAGAAGGCTTTCAAAATTACACACCCATTATTTTTCTTCCATTCATTCATCTCTGCCTACTCCTGCTTTTGTAAATGCTTTAGAGACTGAATTTCATTAAAACTGAAACCCTTAATTGATTGAAGCATTCAGGAGAAACCTTTTACATCATGCAAATAAACAAACCAGATAGTAGCGTGATTGTAAATTTCAATTCGTCTGCTCCCAATGTTCAAGCACTCAACTTGTGCTTAGGGCTGAGCAGTTTGCATCACAATGCTATTTAGCCTCCACATTTTAGTGTGTGGGTGACAGATGGATGCATCAGGTGACCAACATTAAGACCCTCTTCAGTGAACCTCTTCATATGTTAAAGACGCAGGCCTAGTTTCTCTGAACACATCATAAAAACGTACTGTAGAGACTGTGGACATGAATTTAACAATGATGCAAAATGAAGCAGGTAGCCTGTAGATTGGTTATTTAAAATAAGGACATTAAACTACAGTTCTAATCAAAAGTTTAAAAACAATCCAGCGAGCTTAGGAATACTGTACTGGTTTTCTTTTTTTAATGATGCATATAAACCGTTATTTTACAAGCATGGGGTAATTATGCAACATACATTTTCAATGATTTTACAAAACAAGAATTGGATCCACAAGTTGAAATTCACAGCAAAACTTATCTCATTCAACCTGTGTCAAAATTATACATATGGGCAAAAACAGACACATACATTCCCAAGTTTAGTCAACAAATTCTCCCAAGGTCAGAGGTTTGGGGAGAGCATTCTACGCTTAATGGCAGCCTAATTTATCCATTTCAAAGCCAGCTTTGATGAGTGTTTTTAGATTATTGTCCTTCTGGAACACTCATTAGTGTTAATTTAATGTTGAAAGTATATTGGTAAATATGTTCAGTAAAAACAGAAGCATATTTGGAAGTGTAAACATTATGTCTTCAAACCTGAGAACTTCATACCAACTCTAATGTGTGGAGGTGGAAGTATTATGCTGAGGGCGTGTGTTTCACTGCCAGTGATACTGATGCATTAGACATTAATGAAGGACGCTCAAAAGGGAGGATGATCTCTAAATTAAACAATTTCGCCTCAGCTAAGCATTTAGATTGAAACTTGGACTCAATTAGTATTATAACTGGAAAATGATGAAAGCATGCATAAAAAGTGGTGTCTGAATGAATAAAGCAGGCTAGCATTAAGGATTTGGTAAATATATAAATATCTGACCAGAAACATTTGTAAGACTCAATTATTACTCACACAATATTGTACATTTTGTAGGCATATTTTTACAGCTACAGAAATCAATACCTATTCTATTTAAGTAAATGCAAACTTTCAGCCAGCTTACACAGTTTGGTTGACATAGATGAAAGTCACAAACTTTATTAGTGTGCTACATGAAATGTTTCTTTATAATGTGATAGAAGCGTCGTTTTAGCTTATCTGGGTGCTTCGGTGTAGAAGCAGAAGCTGAGGCACAGAGGGAAGCTTGCGGCTCTCCTCTCGGCGACCCCTCTCCACGCTGTGAGTCAGGCAAGTCTTTGGACAGCTTCTTCATGGCTCCTGATATGTGGATACAGTTGCCTTTGATGACCTCTGTGTTAGATCCTGAAGCACAAACAGAGTTCAAAGCCTTGTTGTCGCTGTTTAGGCGGTGCAGTCCAGCCTGACAGAGCAGTGCATCCTCACTCGCCATCTGAGGACTCTGGCTCAAGGTAACAAAGCCATAAGGGGTGGTGACTTTGGTGAGGTGTGGCAAGGAGAGGGCGGCCTTACTTGTCGGGTCCAGGCAGTGAAGGGTGTTTTTGCTGGAGCGAGGAAACGGTACATCCCGCTGAAGGAGAGATCTCCTCTTGGCTAAAGGGTCTGAAAGACACCGTTCAGCTTTGCGGCCTAACAGCAGCAAACTGGAGCAGGAGGAGGATGAAGATGAAGAGATGTTAGCCCCACAGCTCCTCAGTTCTCCCTCTGACCCTGCTTCATCGTCCTCTGTCTCCTTGTTTAGTGATCTTAAACTGGTCTGTACCGACAGACTTGGTATAGTAAACTGAGGGATGCTATCAGGTGTCAGGACGTTGGTAAAGATGTTCTCACGGCTTGTTTGTGAGTCTGTAGAGCATCCAAAGGACTTTGTGCTGCCGGTGGCCCACAGCAGGGCCTTGATCCCTGCACTGCTGTGCCTCCTGGTTGTGGAGAAATCACCCGAAGCTTTGTTTACACTGCACATAGCACCAAAGCTGAATGTTCTTGTCACTGGTTGCTTATCCATTTTTTAAAGAGTCTTCCTCCGCACACAGGCTAGGGTGTAGTTTGACAAGAGGAGGGTCAACAGGAGGCTTTTATACTCATCTAGTTGCACCTAATTGTTTTTTTTCTTCAAACGCATAAAAGGACGCAGGAACACGACAGAAACCCGAGTCGGAAATGGTTACCATTTAGGGAGCTGCTCATGTATGGAAGCACAATTAAGGACTTGTCTCTCAAAGCTCTTCAGATGCAAAGTAGCAACGAAAGCAGGAAAAGCATCTGCCTGCCCCTCGACGTCTGAAGCAGCACCACTGAATAGTATTCTAATGTTAAACCCCTGTAAAACGTACCTGTCATGATTAAAACATTTCAGCTGGTATTCATGACCAGTAAGGGATTACGAAAAACAGAGTTTTAAAATGTAATTTTGGTTGAGTTGGTGTAACTAGATAACAGATATTTTGACTTATTGTTTCATATAGGTACCAAACAGAATAGTGAGTATTTAAAATATTCAAATTCAATTCAATTCAGAAATACTTTATTCATCCCAGAGGGAAATTAAGTGTTGGTATAGCTCATACAATTAATTATTTAAGGAGTTGTTGTAGATGATGATGGCTGTGGGCAGGAAGGATTTCCTGTAGCAGTCTGTATTGCAGCGAAACGGAAGAAGCCTCCGACTGAAGACGCTCTGTTGTTCTATGACTGTCTCATGAAGATGATGCTCAGGGTTTTCCATAATTTTTTTGATTTTATGAAGAATCCTTCTTTGCATCATCATCTCCAGATGTTCCACAGTCGTCCCCAGAACAGAACCAGCCTTCTTTATCAGGTTGTTTAGCCTTTTTAAATCCCTGGCTCTGATGCTGCTACCCCAACAGATGACGGCTGAAGAGATTACACTCTCCACAACAGACTTGTAGAAGATCTGGAGCATCTTGCTCCAAACCTTGAAGGAAACCTTATTTCCAACTGTAGAGGAATAAATTACTCTACCATATGCAAATTATACTTTAAAGATGCTTTGCTAAAATATAAGTTAAGAGTTTGGGTGGATACAGATATTAAATGTATTTAAATGTTAATTGTGAAATAAACCACATAAAAACCAGTTGCAAAATTCTTGTAAAAGTCCCCTCTCTTAATCTAAATATCTACTTCCTTTTGTTTGTAAACTATGCTAAAAGTTGCATGCTTTTTGCGAGCAGAACAGGACATTAACATACTGGGCCACCACACTACCACCACAATGTCTGTCGACTTTATGTTTTTTTTTAAATCTGAAATGCTATTTTAGTTTCCAATCAGATGTGACAAGTTAGAAACCTTTCAAAAAGTTCCACATTGTGTCTTATTAGTCTACAGAATAGTGTCCCTATGAGTTGTGGATCACCATTATATTTTCTTTTTTTTCTTCTTTTTGGCAAATGTGAGATGGGCCTTGGTGCTCTTTTTAAGTATCTGTATATATAGACCATGGGTGTCCAACTCCAGGCCTCAACGGCCGATCTCCAGCCAGTTTTGGATGTGTCTCTGCTCCAACAGAGCAGATTCAAATGGTCCAACTACCTCCTCAGCATGTCAAAGTTCTGCAGAGGCCTGCTAATGAACCATCATTTGATTTAGGTGTGCTGAACCAGAGAAAAAACTAAAACATGCAGGAGACCAACACTTGAGGAAAGGAATTGGGCACCCCAGACTGTAAAAGAAAAACACCCAAACACTTACTTAATACTGTTTTTCTTTAAATGAGGAAACGGCAAACATGAGGGTTTAGCGTCCTAAAGATCTTGAAAGTGAGGCTTTTATATTCAAACAAAAATCAGTGTACTTCAGAGGTAGTATTTATGTAAGCTATAACTTTTTAAAAACTAAAGTAGGCCAGACTTGCCTCAGTTCGTCCTAGAGTACACTCTCAGAAAATAAAGTACAGAATTGTACCTTTAGGGGTACAATGGCTTGTCACTGGGGCAGTACCCTCGGAAGGTACAGTTTTGTACCCTTGACATAGGGTACTTATTTGTACCCTTCTGGTTTGTACCTTACAAAGGCCAATCTTGTACCTATGGTGGCAATTTTGTACCCCTATTTTAGGGTACAAAAACAGACCTTTAAAAAGCTTACAAAATTGCCCTTTATAGGGTACAGTATAGTACCCTTACTTATTTCATACATTTTTTGTGTGTCTACATTATACAAAAGACAAACATTTTTAATTTATGAGGATTTTTATTTTCTCATTTCAATTTCATTTAACTTTAAACAATGTAAAATTGTCCATTGCAGGCCAACCTTAAAACTGCATACATTAAAAATAACACTGACAGAACAGTGACAGAAGATCTAACATTTTCACATGTTAATTTTGTCTCTTTAAATACTATGTCTAAGTGTGACATACAAACTATTATCCACAGAATAAGTGTCAAATACTTGGAAGTCCATTTCATCGCCTGGTTTTAGTAAAGTCCATTCTCCATCAACCTTAACACTGTATGCATGAAAGTGACTGTCATATGACAGAGGAACCAACATCTTACCACAAAGGAGCCACAAGGTATCGATGTTCAGAATGTACTTGATTTGCCAAAACAGTGGAATTCTCTCTGAATGCAGTAAATCTATGACAAACACATCTTTGACAGCATACTTGACATTGTTCACTCTAACTTCAGACACACGTTGGATATCTTTGTATGTAAAATCTACATTACAGAGGTTGTGATTGACTGTCAGGGCTTTCTGGAGTTCCACAGGTAAATGTAAAAATGGAGTGGTCACACTTTTCCCAGGCACCTTTTCAAATTCACCCAGCAAACTCTGTGAGGACAACTCCCAGCATTGTCTGAACTGGTGTCTGTTGCTCAGAGTTGTAGCTATGTTAACAAAATTTCTGCAGTTCTGGGCAACCATTTTGAAATATTGGTGCTTTCCCTCAAATCTCATGCACCATAATAAACGCAGAGGCCCATACATTTCTATGAGTCTTGCATAATGTATTAAGTAATGACACTTAGGTGTAATAACATCCCCAAATACATCTGTCATTTCTGTCAGAAACTCTTGAACAAGTAAATTTAACAACATAAGATTTTCTCTTCTCACCTCTGGAGCCATAACAATCTCAGTAATCTTTCGACATAACAGAAAAACATGCCAATATTTACAATTAGGTGGCACACGGTGTGCCATTAGAAAAGGCAGCAGCCTGAAGAGTCACCACTTCTGTGAAGCCGATCCAGTAACACCAACATTCTGGAGTCTCTCTGATAACTGTACTGGCTTGTTTGCTTTGTCGTTTTGACCAATGTGTATTTTTTGCAGTTCCTCATTTATCTCTTGTATCGTTATTCGTTTTTCTGAATGAGCTTTGCAAATAACTAGTTTCATAACTAGAGGAATTACACCCTCTAATAAATCATGCATTATATCTGGTGGTAAAGCTGTTGTTACATCAAAATAATGCAATTCGTTGAAAGGTGAAGGACCGTATACTCCATAAATTACTTTATCATCAGGGACTTGTTGGATGCGGGCAAGATGAAACCGATGAACTTCAGATGTTCTTAAAACAAAGCTGTCTTCCGTGAACAAATGTTTCTTATCTTGATGAGTAGCCATGCAATAGCAACAAACTCTACCAGAGTTAAAAGACATGGTAAATCCACCAATCATGTGAGCTGACAAGTTATCACCAGATAAAGTGGTAAGAGCTGCATGTATGGTGTGCTCAGTTCCATCAAAAGTCAATGTAAAACCATCAGTACAAAGTTTTTTAAGATCATCAAGCAAAGGCTTTAAGATGACATCAAAACCACACTGTTTTACATATGAATGACGTACCAATAACGCTAAATGAATGTGTCTCTGCTGAGATCTATATTTTTTTTCCAAATTGCCTACTGTGTAATAAAATGCACACAGCTTGTGTTTTGTTCTTTTGGACCCCAAAGGATTTACTACTTCAAACTCATCCTCATAAAAATGCAGCCGCAGTGCATTTGGGTGGTCTTTAAAAAATTTGTGTTGTTTGAAAATTTGTCCATCACAGTAGTCTGCTAAAAATTCATTGTCTGTCTCGGGCTTAGCCTTAGACAGAATTTGATCCCGAATGTCTGCATCAGAACAGTATTTTTTAAGCACCTTATCAATTGGTACATATGAATAGGAGCCCACTGTGTGTCCTAGAGAAGTCCTTAACTTATAATGGACAGGTTCTATCATATTGAACTTGGATTTACAATGTTCTTTTATCATATATGGAGATCGGATAGCCTTTGATGCCTCATCAAAAAAATCATGTGACTGTAGAACCTTTTTTAGCTCTGGACTTTTCGATATATCAAAACCACTTTTCTGTAAGTGGTAAGCTATGAAAGTATCATAGTTCTCCTTGAAAAAACAAAATAAGAAATTTACATCATCAACAATTTCTTTTTGAACAGAGACTGGAAGGTGATTTTTCTCTCTACATTTCAGAATGAATGAGAAAAGATTTTCTCTGAAATTGAGTAACAGTTCATCCATAGAGGGAGGATTTTCAATGACGGAATCTGTCCCAGGCTCATTAGAATCCTCAGAGGCCACCTCATCTTCATCTTCATCTCCATCTCCATCACAGTCATTGTATTGACATAAAACTCGGTCTCTGTGTCTCCTATACACGTGTCGTCTAAAGGACTCATATTTTGTAAATGTTGACTTGCAGTCATTAAGTCCACATGTAATAGTGAAATTTGCTTCATGGGCATGAATAAGTCCTATGTGCTGAATTAGTTTCATCAAGGTGAATGTTCTCCTTGAGCATTTGGAGCACTGGTATAGAGAAGGCATGGTCGAGTCAATAGAGGAGGTTTACTTGCCTGGTGACAGTTATTGGCAGAGGCTTATCACCATCCACAACTATTTTGGTGATGTACCTCTGGAGAAACATCAGTGTGTTCTTCAGGTGTCGTGGAAATGCTAGATTGAACACGAAGTAAGCACAGAAAGCAGAGATGATTCCCTCGTCAATTGCTGAGGTGTGACACAACTCTACGCCGTCCACTTTCAGAATGTTCGGAGCTCTCCTGGTGAAGGCCATTTTCCAGTCTCGATCCGTCAATTGGATAGTTGGATATGGAGTGGCAGGATCAGTCTATTCAAAACCAAAAGCATAAAAGACAAGCAAATCAGATTGACATGACAGCCTTTCTACTATAAAATGTAATTTTACACCACATGGAATAATAAGCACATTTATTATCTACCTTGCTTAATTTTTATTAAACATTCTGTCTTTCATTACACATTGTATTGCTGAAATAGGTGGTTATGATTAGAATGTGACTGCTCTGATGTGAAGTTCAGGCCCGACAATGTAAGTGTAACATTTTAAATATTACTGTGCATAAAAGCACTTGATAAAAAAATATATAAAAAAACTACTTATCCTACAAGAACATTTAAAAATATATCGTTTTCAAAATGAGTTTATGTTAGTATTGAAGAAGTGATTTACTGGGAAATTGAATAATGGTTGAAGGCTAACAGTTATTTTTGACCATCCAGACCGTATTCAGAACAGCATCATTTTATGTTATCACCTTACTTACCACTTACAGTATGTATGGAGACATTATAGCAGCAAAACAGCTGCATAAGTGGATCTCAATCGGTGTGAGCGTAATCACATTTGTAAATGTGTGACAAAATTCATAAATGAGCAATTAAATTTGTAAATTTGTACAAGAATCTGCAAATATGTATTTAGAATCTCTATGTGTAATGAAATTTTATTTGTAAAAAATAATCTACAAATCTGTATTCATATTTTCAAGTGTACTCTGACCTATAAATGTATACACAGATATGTAAAACTTATAAAACATCTGCAAATACGTACCCAGATCTTTATGTGCCTATGTCTTCAGTTACAACTGAGGCAGGTGTCTCAATTGGCCTTCTTTTCAAAAAATTTTTTGCTACAGATCTGCAAGAGTGTGAGGATTTTTCTTTAACCCGTCACTGTAATTATGGTCCATGGGTTGTATTGTTTTTGAGGCAGACCATACAACACAAGCCTGTGAGTCTAATCAGAGCAAAATATTCTGAATAAAAATGTATTATTTGTATAAATTTTCCGACCTGTGTATGCATTTACAGATCGCAATACACTTGCAAAAGTGAATACAGATTTGTTTATATTTTCTTACACATTTTCAAATTTGATTACAGATTCTAAACACATTTGCACAGATTCACAAATTTTGTTATGCACTTACAAAGCTGATTACACAGTTTGAGATGCGCATTTGCAACCATTTTTATAAATCTGATTATGCACACAAAGATTGAGATACACATTTGCTCTTTCGCTACCATAATGGGTCCATACACGAAATGAAATATTTGAAGTGAATAAAGCATCGCTTTTGAGATTTTTTTTTAATATGCAGGATAGACATACCTCTCCAAGAGTAATAAAGCGATCAATGTTCTCCTTGAAGATGTGTGGTAGAAAGATGAGGGCAGCTCTGAAGTCAATATCTGCAAGACATAAGATATACTTCAAAATAACAGCATTTATTCTATTTCCAACATTTTTTCTGGAAATGTATCATCCAAGTTCTGCAACTTAATGCAAACATGAAGGGAAAAAATGGTTAAAACTGTTATTCATCAAGATAAAAACAAGTTGAGTATCCATCTAATAATGTTAAAGAACACATTTAAAAAGATATTATGCCAACAGTGAATTATATTTGTATTTATTTGATCTGTATTTATTTTTATTATTTAATCAGGACCTGGTAGATCCACCGTGAGAGCCTCTTGTCTTGCTTCCAGGTAGAGGTTAGATAATGGGGATTTCCCTTGAGCCAGACTGAGAACCTTTGACATAATACAGCTGAAGCCTTCATTGAATCGCTGACACACGTTTCCTATTTCTGGATGGATCCGTTCCAACTCATTGTGCAACTACAAGTGAAAAATATAGAGATTTATTCAGAATCCAAGTCAAAGCTACATGTAACTTTTCATGCTTGAAAAAATAAAAATTAACTGTATATACTGAATTACATTATATGGACAAGAATCCCAGCTATCACTTTATGATGAGTTTTCACTTACCACAGCCGGTGTCCTTAGGAAAGGGTACTTCTTGACGGTTTCCTCCACAGTCATGCCATGTTGTATCTCTTTTTGCCGCCATGCAAAGGTTTGCTGCATACGATCTTGCACAATCATGGGGTCTGGATGCATCCTCTGGTACTGGCTATGTAACATCTTCACATGAGCATCAATGGAGGATGGATCCTCACCAAGAACACTTGATGCCTAAATAGAATTCAAACACACATGCGATATGTAATTGAGAAACACTGCCTTAATGCCTGAGCCACAACCTAAGTGGCTCACAAATACAACTGAGCTGAACTGAATGTGGTAAAAGGTTGGATAAAGTTGCTTTCTTTTTCATCAAAGTATGCACCACTGACCTCTGACAGATATCTCAGATTGGTTTTTGCAGTTTCTACAGATTGCGCTGATGTCTTTCGGCAAAACTTCTCCTTACTTAACCTCACTTCATTGTTGTCAACCAGGGGGGCACGCTCAGATTTGAATTTACGCCTCAGAGACATATGCCATGTATGCTAGTTGAGACAGAGACATCAATGATCAGCATCTTGACAGTGACATTCTGATCATGTGTTACCCCGTCTGGATAGGCCACAATGCTACAGAACATTGATTAGCTTGTTTTATTTTTCTAAACAGCTATTTAGTATGCACATATTATTGGACAATTGTGACATCTGATGTTTAAAATACTGTGCAGAATTATTTGCACATACACTTACATAACCATTTCCCTCAAGATCCTTCAGGAAAGGATATCTCACAATCAGTGTCTTTACAGCTTGTACATATTCCGAATTTGTGGGATACCTTGGACAAAAAAAAGACATGCAAATTGAAGGTCACCTGCCATGAAAGACTCCAACACCAGAAAAATTCTGCCACATGTGAAATTATTGTGGAATTTGTGTCACAATGGCATATATATTTTTCAAAGACATGAATCATATATCTTGAGACGTCCAAAAAGTAAATAATTCTTTTCTGAGGAATTATAATAAGTTTAAAATAATATAAACAATAATAACAACCTAAAAATAGTTTAGTTGAGTCTGATTTATTCACTGTTGATGCAATTTAAAAGATTCAAAGGTTGCCTTGGCCTTCTGCATTTGATGGACCTTTCTCTTCTATTTTTCAATAGATGGGTGAGTGATATTTAAACTAGGGATGTAAGAATCAGTTAATTATGTTTTTAATAGGTGGACACCCCTTAACAGGGCACCACAGATAGTATAACAATAGAGACAGTAAGACACTAGACTCAAACTGAGCTGATATGAAACTGTGCATGTAGTTATTACCTGATTTCCAAAATAAATGGACCTGGACACACTATAAATCATGAATGACATCACAGTAAAAAGCGTGATGGAATTCATTGCCTTTTGATGGTTTTGATAGATTTAGGGATGAAGACGTTACTTAATTGACCTGTTAATTAACCTTTAGACTGACATGCATAACCAGCAAAAACTATCCTCAGCATGTAACTGCTCAACAGTTAACTTTTGCCATCACTAATTTAAATTTTGGAAGTCATTCTGTTCCTTTACTAGGTCTAACATTAACTTACACCAACTTACATTGTGTATTGTGCCATCGCTTCATAGAGAACCCTGATTATTATGTGTCTGTCCTTCGGGTATCTCTGACATGGTTCCTTGTTGTCAAGTTTTGTTTGTAGGTGCCTTGGGAATGCTGGGATGTCAAATGTAGTGGGCAGTCTTCCACTAGGTCCACTGCTATAATATAGAAGATTTTTTCTTTCAATTTAATGAGTAAATTAACTTTTTTATTTTGACTACTCACATTTTTATAACTATACTAGATAGAAGGTCTCCTATCAAAAAGTAATGACTAGAACAAAACTTGTGGTAATGGTATTTTTGCATCATACACATGCACTTACCATAATGTGGCTGAGCAAGTAGGTTGCTGCAATTCTTCTGGAGGCACAGGCTCTAAAGTTACTGTTACCACTGGCTCTTTTAACTTGTGCACAAACTGACTAAATTTGGCCTGCTTCTTGAAAGATCCATGAAACAAGCAGGCGATCATATTTTCTGTGAGGCCACAATCAACTGTTTCACCATCCACATCATTATCTGTAGAGAGTAAACAGAGGGAGATTAAATAGCTGCAGACTTTATGAGAACGTAGGTAAGACTAACTCAGCTAACTTAACTAAAAAGATATAAACTTCATGTCAAAATGCAAAATTTAAATTCTAAAACATTTAGCATAGCAATTTCAGAAACCAGACCTCAGATACATATGTACACATACATTGGTGGGCTCACCTGGCCCTGGTTGCTAGGCAACCAAAGCTTGCCCCTCCCAAGCCTGACTGCAATTAACTTTATCAAACTCGGTATAATAAAAATGACTGTCTATAATAGTTTAAATGTCAGCCTTTCTATGCTTCTCTTTCACAGACAAACACATACACACACCTACACACGGACCCGCAGCTTTTAAAATAATCCCCGTCCACAGCCTCATAGACCGCCATGTTAAAAGGGCGGGAACATTTCTGGATGAAAGCGGAGATACCGGTTTCAATCGCTCTAAAAGTCCCATGTCTTAACTTTAGCCACATAAAGTATATATGTCGACGTTCAGGAAGAGCTCAGGATGCGCATGGTGAAGCCGGTTCAAGTATAGGATATACGGTTTGGCCAAAAAGTATTCTTGTTCAGGGTTACTGAATGCTCCGCTCTGATGGTAATCGTTTTGAATTAGCTAGTGTGCTACCATAAAAATCGAAACATTTTGTCAACTGACATTACACTGGTGTTTGAATGTGAATTTACCTCTGAATCTTTGGGCTTCGACTTCAGTCACCTCCACACCTGCCTCACGTATTTTCATTAGGAGGTCCTCCGTTGACAAGCCGAGGAGCGCCATGTCCCGAGTTACGTGCTGCTGGCAGACCAAAGACCAGAATTTTCTGGAAACAGACGGTTTATTTCAAATCTGTAGTACAACAACCAATCATGTATGCGCTACATGTGAAATCCACCAATCAAAAGCAGAGCTGGCTAAGAAAAAGTATAGTAAGAGGCTGACAACAGCAATACTTAGCGTTTACTAGCTGACGACCGACGTCTGTTATGATTGGATATTATTACATGTTTGACCGCTTGTTGAGAACAGAGTTCATTAAAATACGTTTCTTGCTAACAGCGTTGACTCACCCGTGAAACACAAACGTGACAATGTCATGTCATTGTAACTCCAATTTGCGACAAATTGTTAAACAAGCTTATTTTGTCCTGTTTAATTTGTCAGAAAAAAAGTGTTAATGAAAAGCGTAGTAAAACCATACTTACTTGAGAGTAAAGCAGTCAAATTGATGAACACAACTCAGGGGATGGAAACAAGTAGATATATCCACGGCATCAAGTGTCGACAAAATGTGTGTCGAAAAGCTGACAGCCTGCGCGTGGTCTGTCAGGCAGTGAGCCTCAAGTGAAATTAACGTTTAGATTTCCCTGCGCTTTGTCTGCCAGGCTGGAGGTAGCTGATTTTACTCTGTCTGGTTGGCCGTGCGTGAATATCGTGACATACAATGTTGACTGGATTATTAGTAATCTGCAAATCTGCTCCCGAAAAATATTTTATTTCAAGGCTACTCAAAAATGGCGTTGAAGTTAAAATCTTAATTGAATACTTAAGGAAACAGTGAATTCTTAACATTTAAAAAATATAACTGCTGATGAAAAAGAGTTATAATTATTAAACATTAATATTTAGACTGTCTGTTGTACCCGAAGAAGAAGAAAAGGTACATATATGTACCTTTCACCACTTGGGTACATATACGTACTTTTTGGGGCCTCAAAAAGGTACATGTATGTACCTTAAGATCCAATAATTAGCCCTAGGGGGTACATTAGTGTAGATTGTACCTCGGGGGACAAAAAAGGACTCGCACTGTACCCCTATTTCTGAGAGTGTAGAGTCCACACATTTAGTCCACATTGCTGCCCCCTAGTGTGCGATAATTAGCAGGACATGTTGATTGGTTATTGTTGATTACGCCAGGTGCGTTTGTCTCTGTCCATTGGCCACATCGATGTAATTGAGCGATACATTTTAGGTCCCGAATCCTTCAGTGACATACCGCAGCGTCTCTTCCTCACTACCATGTCGTGTGAAACCTCCAGAGAAGCTGTGGAGCAGCCTGAAAGCTCTGAGGTGAGGATGAACTCTGCTGAAATATACGGCGGCCATGTCTGTCAGTTCTGAGCTTCTCACAGTGTCTGTAACCTCATGTAGGGCAAAGTAGTGAGGAGAGGCGGCGTGTTCCGCTCCGTTGTGCGCGGCCTCCTCTGGCCTTTCAGGATCGTGGTAAATGTTTTATTTTCTTTGTCTCACAATCGAGGAGTAAAAGTAAAGCGTGAACTTAACTCAGCTCACTTTTGCAGGTAAGGCCCTTCCGAGGACTCTGGTGGGTACTGGGCCTCGCCCCGCCTCAGGAGAAAACCCTGTCCAGCCCCGTGGCTTCCAGCCCGGCACGACAAAGCCTCACTGGCCGAAAGCGCCTTTACCGGGTCACCCGGCTGCTGCTGCGCATCCTGCCCTGCTGGGCGCAGGCCGCCCTGGGCTACCCGGTGTCTAGCAGCATTGGGTGTTCCTTGTCTCCAGGTAAGTTGTCTTCAGGTAAGCGTTTTCATGTTAAACCACAAGTGTCCAGCTTAAGTTCTCGAGGGTTGGTTTTTATTATATGGCCAGCCGTCCAACTAGGCTACATCCTGAAATAATTTGATTCAGCTGTTGCAGAGAATTAAAACATGCAGGCTACCAGACCTTGAGGACAAACTATTTCTCAAAATGTTGGACTTTTTACCCGTTTCTTAAGTCTGTAACGGGGGTCAGCAACTTTTAAAGTCCTAAGCACCTTATGGTATGGTTAAAAGCTACATGCACCTTCAAAACAGAATGGCTTTTGTCTACTACAGAAAACGTGTTAATTAAGATATATATATATATATATATACTTTTTTTTTTTTTTTTAAATGGCTTACAAATCATTTCATGATTCCTCAAACTACATAGTTTATATTTTTAAATGCCAATGTTGGCATTTATTTCTGACACTTAATTCTACTGCTTAATTTACCATTTTTGGCCAAAACTCAGTCTGGCGCTGCAGATTCTGCATCCCTGGTCTAGAACAAACGGGTGAAAAGTCTACTGTCCTACATCTTAACAGAAGTCAGCATTTCTCCTACTAAACCATGTGGAAAGGGCAGCAAGAGAAAACAGGATGAGCTTGACGATGAAGAGGAGGCTCATCCATCTTGGGTGGAGGTGCTTTCTAAAGAACTTCCAGATGATGAAGGCCCAGAGGAGGATCCTGACTACGAGGTTTGAAGTGTTAACAATTTGTCAGGTCAATTCAGCCCTCGGAAGTTTAAGCCCTTAATTTCCGTTGTGTGTTGAACACCTTAAACATCCTGGACCCCAACTCTTGACTGTAGTTGGGCAATCCTGCATTAGCTGGTTTTCTTGACTAGCCCGAACTTCATGCCTCTAAAGAAGCTGACAACATGCTGAAGTTAGCTATTTATAAATCTTAAGATGCTAGATTTGACACTTGTGAGGCTAAAGTTGACCCTTAAGCATTAGGGATTTCTCTCTCATCAGGTCAGCACAGAAGAGACGGATAGTGAGGAATACGTTTCAAAAAACGATACAGAAAGTGATCTGGAGGTTTCAGGAGGGGGCATCGTTATTGAGGATGTGAACACGGTAAGACCGCTTTCAGCCTTGAGTTGTGGCTATTGCTGAATTTCTGTTTATTTGGTTACTTTGTTTACAGGATGTTGCTGTGTCCATGCCAACTGAAGGGCCTACACCTGCTGTTTAATGTTTCATATATGCTGTGATTTTTGTATGTTTATATATTTAGTAATGCAATAAAACTATTTGCTCTAACATTTTGGCCTTTATCACTAGATGGCAGTATTGCCCGGCTTTCTTAAAGGGTATGGACGTAGAGGTGGCATTACAAATGTCCATTTATTTGTACAACAAAACAATTGTTTAAAAGTGTGTTCTGTTAGTCAGAACTTTATTTCCCTCTGTAAATCTAACTACAAAAATAGCTAACTAGCTTGTCCACAAATCTGAGAAATGTCTTGCAAAAAATAAAGGAAAAGTGGGGAAACAGTTTTCTTAAAAGTGAAATGGAAGAATGTACAGTGAGGAACAAAAATTTGACCTGCAATTTTCTAAGTTTTCCCACTTAGAAATTATGGATGGGTCAAAATTCTCTTTTAGGTGCATTTCTATATATATATATATATATATATATATATATATATATATATATATAGACCTCATATCCTGCTCATAAAAGTCCACCTCTACTAAGCTAAATTAGATCTTGTCTGAGCTTATTAGACTCGTCAAAAGGCACCAGAGAAATTGTAGACCTCAAAGGCTGGAAAGGGCTACGGGGCAATTGCCAAGCAGCTTGGTGAAAATGGATAAGGAAATTGTTAGGAAATGGAAGAAACTAAAGATGACTCGATCTCCCTTGGACTGGGGCTCCATGTAAGATCACTAAAAGGTGAGGAATCAGCCCATAACTACATGGGAGGAGCTGGTCAATGACATGAGGAAAGCTGGGACCACAGTGTCAAAGGTTAGTCTGTAGAACACTATGCCATCATGGTTTAAAATCAGTTTCCCTGCTCATGTAATGACTGGTCCAGGCCTGTCTGAAGTTTGCTGAGGCATGGGAGAAAGTAATGTCAGAGGCCAAAATAAGTTTTTGGTCTAAACTTCACTTGCTGTTTGGAGGAAAGAGTTGCAACCCAAGAACATTATCCCTTCTGTGGGGGTGGAAACATGTCTTGGGTGCTTTTCTGCCAAGGGGACAGGACTACTGCACTGTATTGAGGATGAATGGGACCATGTATTGAGAAACGACCTCCCTCCCTCAGAGCATTGAAGATGGGTCATGGTTGGGTCTTCTGTTAGTGACCCGAAGCTCAAAGCCAGGATAACCAAGGCGTGGCTCTAAGAAGCATATTAAGGTTCTTGAGTGGCCTAGCAGGTCTCTCCAGACCTAAATCTAATAGTCTTTGCGGGAGCTGAAACTCTGTGTTGCTCGATGGCCCCAAAACCTGACTGATCTAGAGATCTGTGTGGAGTGGGCCAAAATCCTTGCTGCAGTGTGTACAAACCTGCTCAAGAACTACAGGAAATGTTTGACCTTTAATTGCAAAGGCTTCTATACCAAATATTAACAGATTTGTCTTTTTTTCCCTCAGGTGTTCATACTTGTTTGCAGCAAAAAAATACAAATGAATTTGAATTTGAAAATGTGATTTCCTGAATTTAAAGCTTACAGTTGAAATGCACCTACAATGTGAATTTCTGACTCCATACATTCTAAGTGTGAGAACTTGCAAAATTGCAGGATGTTCAAATACTTTTGTTCCTCACTGTAGCCATGTGGTCCTTCGTCAAGAAACCAGCTTTTCTACTCCTACAGAGTAAACCCAGCTGTCAGCCTGTTGCCTATGGTGCCTGCCGCAGTTGTGGAGTGGGTCACTAAAAGCCTTTAGATGCTTTAAACTACTTCGCCCAAATATTTCAGTAATCGCCACCCTCTTTTTGGTATAGTTTATAGTTGACTTCGTTTGCATATTGTCATGTTGGCACAAAAGGCAAACAAGGCTGGAGGAAACACTGCTACACACAACCCAGTCTAGTCAATCTGCGTACAAATAACACATTACACTTTCAAATTACGTGCCATGCATAAGCCAAATTGCAATTTTGCGTGCATATGATACGCCTATACCAGCCACTAATTTCTATAGCTAATTGAGGCGCACAACGTCATGACGTCGCCAGCGAAGCTTCGTTTTGCCAGAATCAACGGAAGCGCGAGCCGGTAAGCAGGAGAGTATCTTTTTTTTTAAATAATAAAATAACAGATTTAATATTTGTCATTTTAGTGTTTTTGCAACACTTTTCATGGTGCTATGTGTCAGAATGACATTACGTTTCTTGTCGGTGGAACATTGAGGTCATGTCACTCATGATCGTCCTGTTTTCCCAGGTTAGAGTCAGACTAAAGTTCCACAGGCTCAAAGTAAACAAATTGTACTTAAAGATTGAGTTAGTGCAATTTGACTACTGCAATAAATATTTAAGTGTTTTTACACGTTAAGGTTGGGAATACATGTAGCTGACTAATTTGTGACTACAATTATAATTCAAAGTGAATTTTTTTTTCTGTGCAAGATAATGCTAATAAATGCCAAATGTATCTAGACGAAGTCTGAAGAACAGTGCAGGGTCGATAGGCTTTCTGTTTTCTTTTGATGCCACATCTGTTACAGGAACTATGGGGAGAAACTGAAAAGAAAACTACAGACATCCTCAACAGTTTCATTTAATTTGACTGCACAGCTGTTCCGCAGGGGTTCGTTAATTTGTCTAACCCATGCATTTCTGAATGATACATGGCAAAGAATAAGTGTTAATTTGGTAAACATCAAGATCCAGCTGCTTTCAATTAATTCCTGGAAGTCTTTGAGTCTTTCAACTGTACTTTGTGGCTTCCTGTTTTTTTTTTTGTTTTTATATATCCCCCGCAGAGAGATCTTTCTCACCTCCAGATTCTCGAGTGAAAAAGGGAGGCATACTAAAAGGACATTGGTATGAAATAAATGTGTGTGTTGTAAGGAAGAGCAGCTGCAGTGAGAGCAGGATACAGAGGAGGAACTGAAGGTCTCTGGGGGTTCTCATGGCTGTCTGAACGTTTGAAGGGTAGCCTGCTCTGCAGAGGCAGTGGTGGAGAGCATCAACCTCCATCTTCTGTTTGTAGTCAGCTGGAGACCATTTTTTAAACCTTGAAGCTTTGTTTTTCACTTTGAAAACAGAACATGTGAGGAACAACAATATTTTCAAATGTGCTCCAGCAAAGGGGGAAGAAAAGACTTGCAGAGATTGAGGCAGCGCACATGGATTTGCTGAGCTAATCAATTCAGATGCAGGGTGACATTTACTTCTACAGTTCCTTGCAAAAGCATTTATATCCCAAACTTTGTCGTGTAACAACCACAAACCTCAATGTATTAATGTGAAGCTGAGCACAAAGGGTGCATGGTTAAATTTTTTTTTAATTCAAATAAAAATGTTAAAGAGATTTTACTGGCATAACTGCTCCAAGTGTCCTGCCACCATTTCACAGGTTTTACGGCTTTATGCATTTAACTCTATTTATCCTCACAATAAGTCTGACCATCTAACTCCCCCCCCAACACCTAGTCACAAGATGATGGGGTGGAAAGTTGTTATGCAATTAGGAATTAAGTGTATATTCTCTGTTTAGTGAATGCATCTAGGGTAAAATCACAAGGTTATTGCTCCAACTTAATGTTTATGATAAAGATGTTAGGTCACCAGAGAGACAGACGCCGGGGCAGTAAGAAAACAGTCTGGCCTTTGGATGTGCTGTTTTATGCGTTGCTATCAGACTCGCATGGAGCAGTTGTCCAGAGGTGGGGCGTGAAAGTTGGAGAAGACGTCTACAGAGATAAACAGTGATTGCTGAATACTATTAAAGCAGTTAGAAAGGCTGGATAGGGTGATGCACGAGTAACTCTGTCCCCTCCATGTTTAGGGCAGACATGTCTGTATTAAATACTTAAACGCCTTCTGGGACTCAAGTCTTCTTTATTATGGAAACCCTGAGCTACTTTTTTTTTTACCATAACAATGATGCTACTGCCACCCTGTTTTACGTTGAGGATGGGGTGTTAAGTTTAGTTTTCTTTTGGCTACTGGGTTTTGTATGTTGGGCAAAAAGTTGTTTTTATGTTACAGCCAGGACTTGCAAGATCACCTTGTTCTACATGTTTCCTGTGCCCTCAACATGACTTGTGGCAAACTGCAAACAGGACTTTCTCTGGTCTTCTTTGAGCAAAACCTTGTACCCTTAAAACCAGATTTGTGGAGTGCACGACTAATTGTCATAATTTATTTTCCCCTACCTGAATTGTAGATCTCTTCAGCTCCTGCAGTCACTGTGAACCTCTTGGCTGCTTCTCTGATTACTGTTTTCCTCATTGAACCTGGCAGTAGTTTGCATTTGTGCCAGACTAACTAGTAACTAAGAAAGGACTTATTCCTTCACAAAACAGCTGTTATGAGATTAGGTTAAACACAGGTGGATTGTATTTCTAAATTAGGTGATTTATGTAAGGAATCGGTTGCGCTAGATTTTATTGAGGGGTGTCAGATTAAATTGGCCTTTTAGATTTTCAGTTGTAACAAAGACTGAAAACCATGTTATTTTCCTTCCGCTCCCTAAGTATGACCTGCTTTGTAGTGGTTTATCACTTGAAATCCTTATTAAATGCAGTAAACATAGTGATTGGAACATCAAAGTTAAAGTGGTAGAAATACTTTTGTAAAGCATTGAATGAACTAAACAACACTTTCATATGATGTCACAGGGTTATATTTTGAACTTCTTACCTGATCTATGTGAGTAGCACGGGTGTCGATGGAACGCAGATGGTTATAAAACCTTTGACACAAATGAATGCACACCTAGAGGCACAACGCTGCAGATCCACAGGCAGGACTTTGACACCAGCGGTATTGTCAACTAAAATGGATAGCGGCAGTTACCGGCTGCTCCCCGGCCCACAGTGTGACCTGAAGCCTGCTTTATGAGCTGCCTGACAATGCGACCCTGCAATGTCCGCCACTAACGCAGCCCAAACTCACTCCTATTCCTCTTACTTTCTAGCCATAGCAATCACCACCGTTCCTCGGCAACCCCTAAGCACAGTCATGCAGTGTGATTCAGTTTACCTGCGGCCTAATGACTGGCTGTCCCAGTGGATTTTGAGAGCATCCATCACCTTCAGAGAACTAGAGCAGGAAAGGAGGCATGAAAAGGAAAGCACACAGATTCCGCCCTCTGTTAGTCACACACTTTGATGCATTGGACAGTGATGGCTCTCAGAAAGTTTCAGAAGTGAAGAAAAGTGCAGATTTTGAGTGAATTGTGATAATCTAAGTGCTGATACAGGAAGTTAAAGAATAAATATTACCGGATGAGCAGCTGGCACCTCAGGGCACTGTCCTTAACGATCGTCACGTTTTTGGAGCAAATCAAAATAAAGTTTACTCACTGTTAAAGATAATGGGACATGGTATTGATTTCCATTTCCTTGGTGCTTCTTTAAATCCCATCAAAGTGAGTCAGTGAGGTCAGATGGACCTCCACAACTAGCAAACTGAGCAGCTCTTCTACAGAAGTGTGTGCAAACACCTTCACATATTCTAGATTAGGGGTCTGCAACTCCAGTCCTTGAGTGCCACTTTCCTGCAACTTTTGGATGCATCACTGCTCCACACACCCTAATCAAAAGGCTGAATTACCTCCTTGGCATGTCAGCAAGTTTTGCAATGGCCTGGTCATTAACCATTCTTTTGATTCAGGTGTGTTGGAGCTTGGATACATCCAAAAGTGGCTCAAAAAAGGACAGTGGCTCTCCAGGTCTGGAGTTAGAGACCCCCGTTCTAAATGCAATGCTGAGCTGCAATCCAGAGGAAAACAGACGACCCATGAGCTAGTTGTGACAGCTTTTGAATCTTAACTTCTAAGCTGAAGCTTTGGTGCTGTGATGAGGGAATCCTACTTTGATCTTGGTGACCCTTGACTCTCCTTTGTTCAATATTGTTCGTTCCAGCTGAAGAACTGCCAAAACCTTCTGTGTTTACAGGGCAGCCAACATCTAGTGTTTCATGACAGCAATCAAGAATACTGTATGAATCTTTTTACTTTCAGAATACAGAGCCTTGGAAAAAGCCTTTCTACCTCTTAAAACTTTCTCATATTTTGTCACATTCCTCTTTCTATTCACTGCAAAGACACTGTTATACTATTTAAAACGCAGATGAATGGGGTTTTATTCAGACAAGCATTGCATTAGAGCTTTATTCTTATGGTTTTATTTTTTTTTATGTGTTTTTAATTCTTTTTTTGATACATTTTTCATTATTTAATCATTTTGCTGTGTGCAGGTGGCAGGAGTTCGTCCAGTAACCAGTGGCTTGCCAGTTCGAACCCTCGCTCTGTCCGTCTCGGTTGTTGTGTCCTTGGGCAAGACACTTCACCTGCTGTGGCTGCTGATGGTGGTCAGAGGGCCCGGTGGCGCCTGTGTGTATGGCAACCTCGCTTCTGTCAGCGTGCCCCAGGGCAACTGAGGCTACAATGTTACTTACCACTATCAGCGTGTGTGAGTGAATGACTGAATGTAGTGTAAAGTGCTTTGTGGCCCTCTCACTGAAAAAGCGCTATACAAAGGCAGGTCTTTTACCATTTTTCCCTTTTTATGGTACTTACATTGCCAACACAGACCTCAGTGTATTTAGTAGAGATTTTATCTGAAGGAAAACAAAGAAGCACTTGTGAAGAGCCTGTGAAATGAAATGAAAGGGAAAAATGGGATTTAGAAAACCGAAATAAAAAAGTCTGAAGAATATTTTATTAATTCCTTTTTACTCTGATAGCCCTAAATGAAATCCAGTGTGACCTGTTGCCATCGTTTTGTGAATAGATCCACCAATGATTACAGGTTTTCAGTGACTGTTCGAGAGAGTTAGTGAACAAACATCATCATGAAGAAAAATACAGCAGGGAGGTCAGGAATAAAGTTAAAATGTGTAATACAGGCATAGGTTATAAATCCATATCCCAAGCTTTGAAGATTTTAGAACAGTTCCATTCATCATTGAAAAATGTAAAAAGTATGGCAGAACTGCAACCCTACCTAGATTTGGCCATCCACCTAAACTGATAGGCTGGACAAGAAAATCATTTATCAGTAAAACAACCGTGAAGTCCATGGAGAAGCTGCAGAGATCCATAGCTTAGATGGGAGAATCTGTTGACAGGACAACAATTATTTTTGCACTCCAGAAATTTGGCCTTTATGTAGACCGCTGTAGTAGTTTCTCCTCAGATCAAAGGCCTACTCAAATACATTGGCATTAATACTAGCTGATCTTTAACTTTGTGTTACTGTGAGATAATTTAGTACAAGTGTCAAGGAAGGTGGTAAGTAGACAGAATCGGCAGACATTCCAAGTGTCTTCTTGGATTTTGTTTAATGACATCTCCATTTCTGACATCTTGAGCTCTCTGTTACCAAAATCAGACTGGATTTATACAGAAGTGAAACACAACTAAAACTCATCATTCTGTACTATTAGAAAATAGGTGCAAAGATTAATCTAATTTACAAACCAATCTACAACCCTGCATGAATTTGCAATAGATACACGTCATACAGTACTGGGCTGGCCCCTGCCCTGCACTTTTCTGGATTTAGGATCTGAAAAAAGGGACAAATAATAGTGAGTGTATGCAAAGGAACATTAACAGAAGGAAACCACAAATGAACTGATGATTCAGTAGTGCTTGCTTTTAAACCCTATGCTTGGATGTAAACTATATGTACTAAATGTTACTACACAATCCCTTGGTAGGATGTGAAGCAACATAATGTTTAAACTAAAGCATTATGAATAACTAAAATATGTTTAAGGGAGAAGTGGAAAATAAATACAGCCTGAACCACTTTGTCACAGTTACCTCATGCTTTATTAGTGATCAGAATCCTGCTGTTTATTTGATGGTGGTAAAATACAAGGAGGATGATAGCTCTAATTTCTAGTTTTGCTCGTCGTTCTATTAAAGATTTACTTTTGATTCAGTGAGTTCTCTGGGAGAAAAAAAATCAATTTGCCTCCAGCCCACTTTAGCAGGAAATATGTAACAACCAATGTAATGCTGAAAAAAACCAAAGCAAGAAAAATGTGCTTGTTTTTTGCTTCACTTGGGTGGATAAAAATACATCTGTACATTTTGATGCACTCTGCGTTCTTTCCAGCAGTGTATTCGCCCATCTCACAACTCTTGAAGTAGCTCTTTCACTAAAGGAAGATGAATCAACACAGATGACTCACGTTCACCGTCTACGTCTTCTTCATGAATTCTGAGCAGCTCTATAAGCTCCTTTGCTTAAGAACATCTGCAAAATGTTACAAATGTAAAGTACTTGATGTTTGTATTATTATGGGGTCATTTTTGGCAGGCTTTATTTTACTAAGGTTGCATATCACTTGCATTTCCCTTCATATATGTCATATATTTCTCTACACATAAGAAACTAGGACATGCTGCTAAGTATTTCAGGCAGTTCAAAAGGAGTGTAACAAGTATTCAGTGAGACTAAGAAAGTCAAAGCTCAAAATTGTCGGTGTCAGCTCTCCAGACCTCACTGACTGAGGATAGCTCTTGAATAAATATGCTTTGGCACCTTCCTCTGTTGGTTATCTTCCACTGCAGCAGAAGCTGTGCCCCTGAAAGCTCTCTTTGCTTCTCAGTTGTTACTCCTCAGCAGGTTAAAAGCCCAAATAATCACAGCCCTTACTCCAAATAAAATATCAGTAAAGTTTCAGGCATTCTGTTTTCTCTTTTGAGTGTTGGGGAATGTGCTGCTATTGTTCAGTATAGTTAATAATACTATTCCATGTGTCTGCTAGTAAAACTCCTTGGGAATCTATCTTTACAATCAACGAGGAACACTGTGTCCATTCAACCATAGTTGTGGCTTTTTCTGCTTTCAAGAAACAGACTTGGGGGGTTGGGGTTATTTTCCTCGTGATGATGACACTACACACAGCTGCTCACACGGTGTGTACATTTTTTCCCCCTCACTTAATGCTTAAATTATTAGTAGTTTAAATTACAATTATTAGTATTTATTTGCTGACAGCTAGGTTTGTCAAATAGTTACCTGTCACAACTGATCCATTTGCAACTTTCTTTGTCTTCTTTTTCAGTTCTCTGTGGGTTCTCTAATTTTCCTGTTCCAAGTTGAAAACTTATGTGAAAAAGCATGAAACAAAGAAAATGAGCAAAATGCATCTGAGAACAGAGCTTAAAGTTGAGGAATTATGAGGCTGATAACAACACAGTCAGTGGCTTTACATGCAGTAAGAGAAAACCGAACTATTGCATTAGTCAGACTAAATTTGGACTTTTGAAATGCATGTATAAAATTTAGTCCGGCTTAAGTTGAACTGACCTGGCCTACTCCTAATCGAGCTAACATACCCAGATGTACTGACTTTACTGGTAGTCACTCAGCTGGGAAAAGGGGGAGAAGTGTTTTTGATGCGCTTCCATGAACTAACCAAAACATCTTGTTACAGCGACAATCCCATTCATTTTATCGCTCTTTACAACTTGCACTGATACATTTTACTCAAATGCTGTGCTGGTATCAGACATGTTCACTACAACCAGCTTGGGCACACCCCCTTCCTGAAGTTACAAGACCGTGGAAGTGGGAATACGACACTTACTACAACAACAACAACAACACAAAAACAACAATGAGTGTAACACAATCAAACAGCACTGTAATTACAAAATCTATTGTGCTGCAGAGTTGTTGTTGTGCATTTGTTTGCTATTTGTGTGATTGCTAAAGCCCAACCGGAAGAATGGTGTCGCGAAATGGTGCATGTCGCCACCTACCTTTGAGGAGACAAATGCACTCCATTCAATAATTTGATCTTCTTACTGAAGACATACTCGGATAAAGGCTCCCATTCTGATTGAGGCATTAGGTTGATTTTTGCCGTAGCTCGATTTAAATACACATGTACACGGACTAGTGACTAATTGAGAAATCAGTAGCGATAGCAAGTTCTCTAGGCCAAATGTGAGTTTACATGGGGAAGATATAAATAGCGATTTGATTGGGTAAGAGGTGCGAAACTGGAGAAATGTCTACATGCAAAAACTAGGAGACCATACAACTTCCAGCACTTTGGTGGCAAAGGATTTTGTCTGCAGTTTGACATTATTTCTGCTTTATTTCTGACCAGCATGCATGCAGTCATGTGTCAGCACTCCCATTTCTTGTAACAACTTTGTCCCCAGAATATTTTACCTGAATGAATCATACAGTGGAAGGAATTGGTTGTGTAAACCAAAGGAGCAGTGAATGGAAGAGGCTAAAAGTCTCACTTTTGTATACATAGTCAGTCAGTACGTCTACATGCAAAGCTAAATCGAGCTTTTTGGAGTAATCAGACTAAAGACTTCCCTCCTGCAGTGAGCCGAGTCCCAGTTCACATGTCAATCAGAAAATCGAATTATTAAATGAAGTACATTCCACTCCCTGACGATAGATGGCGATATGCGCCCCTACGAGTTAGCCTAATAGCGGTTAGCTTCCAGCTGCATTCAGGCAGTAAACTGAGGCTGGTGGGAGTGAAGCAGATGGAGTTAAAGCAGGACATTCATAGTAACAACGCATAGTAACAACGCATCTTCATAAGTCCAAAGATGCACTGATTGGCGGCTTACGTTTGTCTTAGATCCCATATGCCTCTTATAACACTATTGTTGTTAGTGCTGAGTAGCATTTCTGGCTCTCCTAACTTCCCAAAGGGGGTGTGCGATTGTGGGCGGGGGGGCTGGTTGCAGAGTAGTCCCATTTGAATCGCATTATCCAGGAAGAGAAGCCGAGCTTCTGAAACTCCAGTTCGGTTCGAATCCAGCCGGACTAAGGTTAATACATGCATTTTAACAGTCTGATTTCAGTCGGACTAAGGCAATAATTCGAATTTATCTTGCTGCATGTAAACGAGTGTTTAACTGTGCTAGAGCAGAGTAACTGTAAAAACATTATTCTGGGGACATTATCTTTGAAATAAGTCGTTTTTTTACTACATGTTTGACTGTAAAAGGCTCGTATACATCCGATATTTGGAAGTGAAGTTAAAATGCTGAATTAAAATAATTTCGTTTGGCTCAGAAGCTGAGGAAAAAAATGCTGAACCTAATTATTGTGGGTAAATATGTGAAGGGAGATTTTGGCAACAGCAGTTATTAATTTATTCATTAACGTGTTCCACAGATGTCAGCTGACATTTTGTACTGGCTGAAAACACATGAAAAGTTAAAGGTTCAACACATTGTCACTTAAAGCTACGTTGTGTATTTTTTTGAGTCAATTCTTAGCAAAAAACCCTTTGTTCTTTAAAAAATATGTGCTCATTCATGTGTAATTACTTCCACCTACTAATGAAAGTATTCTCGTAAGTGTAGAATCTGCAATTCAGAACACATTCGCGCGAGTCGGGCGAATGGCTGAATCCATGTTGAGCCTCCATCTTTGAAATACATTCGCCAACGAGGGACATTCCTGGAAATTCTAGCTCCATCTTTTGCACTTTGGCTACACTCAGTTGCACCATGACGAATGCCAGAGGGAGATTGTCTACTCGTGACGCGGCAGACGTCTGACTATATAACTAAATGCAATGTAGTTTTCTAAAGTAACCTCATCACTGGAAGTAGCACTGGACAAAGTCGTAGTACTGGAAGCCATGTTAACCTTGGCATGAAACGGCCACCGTAGGAGTTAAAACGCGCTCGGAATGGGGGGGTAGGAGGCGGGGCTAGAACGTAATATTCAGTTGGTTGTTTCACTGCTAGATGGGAGAAGTTCTTACACAATGTAGCTTTAAATGGTCTGGCGGCTGACACTCCTAGAGCTAACTGATGTCTAATGAACTGTACTCTGTCCTTGTGCTTCAGCCTTGAATTTCAAATTTTCTATTTTTTATAATTGTGGGAAAACAAGTGTAACCAATGTTGAAACAATTTTGATTATGCAGAGGATCCCATCCTCTTGACCTATTTACCTTCACTAATCTCACACACTTTGGAGAAAGTTAGGTTAGCCTCACTCAATCCATTAATGTGCTGCCAATAAGTGGACACACAGCTGTTCAAAATTGTCCTATTATAAAAGCAATTTTTGACATAGAAATGAACAACTACTATTCATTTAAAGCAATTGGCAATTCCACTTTGCCGTTCAAGAAGACATGTTACCCTCCATGCACGATTTTGCCTATCTTTTATAGAGTGACAAAACTCAAAATATATCTTTTATGTCGGAAACTTGTGTTTTAATATCAGGTATTTGCTTTAGAAACAATGGAGAGGCAATTTAATCTATTTATCATTTATACTTTCAAGATTTGTAGGTTTACTTGATCTAAAGTAGGAGGACATTTTCCCTTTTACATAAATATCTTATAGTTCTAGTGTGCAGTTTAGATCCTTCTCACTGTCAAAAACTAAAGAGAAAACATGTTTCTCTCTGATTCTTTAATAATGAATTGATTGGTGGGCTGTGCCTGGAGGGCAGATTGGGTCATCTGTGTAATAGTTTAGTGCTTGCTCATCCTCTGTGACCAACTTTTAAATGTCACTTGACGGCATTCATATTTTAGCCGTTATTCTAGACTAAGCTGATTACATATGTACATTGACCTTTCCCAGACTAACTTTGCTGATTTTACAGAATTCACAGAAAAACATTAGAAAACGATGTCAACAGCACCCCTGAACACCAGAACACAGCCAAAAATGTAAATGTTGTGAAGCTTAACTGTGATTTAAAGATGGGAAAAAAAAACACAAATAAAAAAGGCGTGTGTGCAAGTCAGTACCGCTTGCTTGTGATCATTGTCAATCTCAGAAAATCCCAGCATTGAAGGCAGTTCATCCTTTTAGTTGAACGATGAAGGTTGTAATGACATGATTGACAGTGTATTATCTTTTTTCCCCAAGATGTTTCGAGTGTGTTGAGGTATGCTCAGCAACATTGCCCAGTTTAATATGTCAGCTGCAATTGGTCAGAATAGTTTTCTAAAGCTATTGCATAAAATCATAAGGAATTATGGTTCCTTTATTTTAAAATAAACATGAACTCTATAATTTAAGTGCCAAGACTGTCAGTTGTGTTCTCTGGTCATGGCAGTCATTGGACAACTTCAATCTCTCCCTTTTGTTCCCAAGTTTCTGGAAACTATGAGATACGTCCCTCTGGATCCGTGTCCAAACAATTGTTTTAAAAAAAGATGCTAGCTGGGGTGCAGCCTAGAATCTGTCATTCAGATCAGACACACAGAAACATTTTCTCTGCAGTTACATGATCTATCCTCAATATGCTCCTAAACTCAGCAAAAAAGAAACATCCCTTTTTCAGGACTGTGTATTTCAACAATAATGTTGTAAAAATCCAAATAACTTTACAGATCTTCATTGTAAAGGGTTTAAACAATGTTTTCCATGCATGTTCAATTAACCATAATCAATTAATTAACATGCACCTGTGGAATGGTCGTTCAGACCTTAACAGCTTACAGAAAGTAGGCATTTAACGTCAAAGTTCTAAAAACGCAGGACACTAAAGAGACTTGTCTACCGACTGTGAAAAACACCCAAAGAAAGATGCCCAGGGTCCCTGCTCATCTGCGTGAACGTGCATTAGGCATGCTGCAGGGAGGCATGAGTACTGCTGATGTGGCTAGGGCAATAAATTGCCATGTCCCCACTGTGAGACAACTAAGACAGCGCTACAGGGAGACAGGAAGGACAGCTGATCATCCTCACAGTGGAAGACCACGTGTAACAACACCTGCACAGGATCGGTACATCCGAATATCACACCTGCGTGACGGGTACAGGATGGCCACAACAACTGCCAGAGTCACACCAGGAACACACAATCCCTCCATCAGTGCTCAGACTGTCTGCAATAGGCTGAGAGAGGCTGGACTGAGGGCTTGTAGGCCTGTTGTAAGGCAGGTCCTTACCAGACATCACCAGCAACAACGCCGCCTATGGGCACAAACCCACCTTCGCTGGACCAGACAGGAGTGGCAAAAAGCGCTCTTCACTGATGAGTCACGGTTTTGTCTCACCAGGGGTGATGGACGTATTCGTGTTTATTGTAGAAGGAATGAGCGTTACACCGAGGCCTGTACCCTGGAGCGGGATCGATGTGGAGGTGGGGGGTCCGTCATGGTCTGGGGCGGTATATCACATCACCATCAGACTGAGCTTGTTGTCATTGCAGGCAATCTCAATGCCTTGCGGTACAAGGAAGACGTCCTCCTCCCTCATGTGGTACCCTTTATGCATGCTCATCCGGACATGATCCTCCAGCAGGACAATGCTACCAGCCATATTGCTCGTTCTGTGCGTGAGTTTCTGCATGACTGCAACGTCAGTGTTCTGCCATGGCCAGGAAGAGCCCGGATCTCAATCCCATTGAGCACGTCTGGGACCTGTTGGATCGCAGGGTGAAGGCTAGGGCCATTCCCCCCAGAAATGTCCAGGAACTTGCAAGTGCCTTGGTGGAAGAGTGGGGTAACATCTCACAGCAAGAACTGACAAATCTGGTCCAGTCCATGAGGAGGAGATGCACTGCAGTACTTCAAGCAGCTGGTGGCCACACCAGATACTGACTGGTACTTTTGATTTTGAGCCTCCCTTCATTCAAGGACACATCATTCTATTTCTGTTAGTCACATGTCTGTGAAACATTTTTAGTTTATGTCTTATGGTGTTGACTCTTTTAGTGTTCATACAAATATTTACACACATTAAGTTTACTGAAAGTAAAAACAGTTGAAAGTCAGAGGACGTTTCTTTTTTTGCTGAGTTTATATTTAAAGGCATATCAAACTGTTAATAACACCTGTACAGCAATGTATGTTGCACATATTCAGCTAAGGGTGCGGTTTTATACATGTTAAGATATTTTTGAATGCAGATATCACTTTAAAAAAATTATTGTAAGCCATCAAATAGGTCTGAAAATCCACACTAAAGTATTCTGATACTGTACTCAGTGGCCACTTTATTAGGTACACTGCTTCTTTGTTAAAAATGGCAATTCAGTTAATAGCATGGCAGCAACATATTGCATGTGTTGAAGGTGACTTGCTGAAGATCTGAGCATCAGAAATGGGGGGGAGATAAATAGATTTTTGTCACCTTGAATGTTGCTTGGTTGTAGGTGTCAGGTGAGTTGGCTTGTATCTATTTAGATTATCATGCACAGCCACCTCTCTAGTTTAGGGAGAAAAACCATCCAGGTGAGCAGCAGGTGTTTGTAGGACACTCCCTTGTTGATGTTAGAGGTCAGATCTGAATGGGAAGGCTGCTTCAAGAAAACAAACCACTTGTTAGTGCCAGGGCAAGCAGAATCCCATCAAACAATGAAGCAGATTGGCTGCAGCAGCAGAAAACCACACCATCTGTCGGGAAAGAACAGCAAACTGAGGATGAAAGTCTAACTCAAGAATAAACCCCCCAAAATCCTGTCCTATATGCCTCTCGCACACATACTTTTTATTTACTCCTGACAGCTTCAAATTTCAAAAATTGTTTGACGCATGCTTATTTATTCTTGTCTATTGAGATTAATGAAGATCAGAACTCTCCTGCGGGTCTGAGGTGGAACGCTAGCTTATACTCCAGAAAAGAAGGTTTGAAAAAGAAAATGTACACCAAAATGCAACAGAAAGTGGGAATGGTAGCTATTGAAAGAAATTAAAAAAGAAATATTGACTATCTATTTTTGTTACCAAAGTGGATATTCCTTTTACCTGAAACTTTTTTGTCTCTCATAAGATTCAGGGACAACTTTAAAATAGAAAATTCCGGATTTAGGTGTTGAAAAAATCTCTACGTCTTCTGTGTATGATCTGCAATGTTCAAATTCAGCTTGACTGTGACATCCTGCTTCATGTGTAATAAATTCAAGGGCAGAGCTGCTTCTTTGATGTTACGTTTGGATTTTAATATTCTTCCCTCATTCTTAAGGCTACACTTTCTACTTGTTTTTACTGTGCAAACAGACCAGGATGTTTCAAGATCTCATCAGCTTGACTGTCTCTCCTGTGCCCCACTTTCTAGTTTTTACTGTAGAAGATCTGTTGCAGCCCCCTGAATAATACGCTTCAACTACAAGGTCTCCAATTAACCCATTTATTTTTACACTGTTTTTGATGCTGTGGAAAAACTCTTCTATTGCAGGAGAGTTTGTAGGGATACTGACTGCAGAAGTAGGACAGATAAATGAAAGGATGGTGGAGCTGTGATGGTGCAAACTTTCTGTTGAGCAAAGCAGAACATCCATCCCAAAGGACTTTTTTTGCAGGAGACAAAAATGTTCATGCTAATGAAAACAAAAATCTTTCTCTTGTAGTTAAAGAAGCTGATATGTGAAGGTGAATACAGTACTGCAAATTCATGGCCTGTCATTCATACTCATTTCTTCCCAAATGTAATCTGAAAACTATTCTGTTCACAATTATTCATTACTATTTATTTTGATGCCTCTAAGTAAAAAGAAAGTGCAGTCATTATCTTTTAGAGTCAACCTGTGAGTAATTTAATCTTGATAAAAATCCAGCTGTTCTGTGAAGGCTTTGGAGGTTTGTTGGAGAACATTATGGAGACCAGGGGCGTAACCAGCATTTTTCAGAGGTCTTTTGAGTGATTTATCATCCTCTCACATTCAATCAGATCTTTCCTTAGTGGCTAAATAACAATTTAAACACTGTTGCAAAATTTGTGCGTTAGTTATTAGCAGTATTATTAGTGGTTCAAAGACAGTTAATAATTATCATTTCTTACTATTAGATATCGTTATTACTGGATTATTCAAATTCATATTTATATGGGATTAGTAAAGCATCTCTCTCACGGCTTCAACTTGTCCAGAACGCGGCAGCAAGGTTCTTGACTAAAGCAGATAGATGTTAGCATATCACCCCGATCCTAAAATCTCCCTATTGGCTTCCCATTCAGTTTAGGATTTATTTTAAGTTTCTGCTTTTTGTTTTTAAATCTCTGAATGGCCTGGCCCCATCATATCTTTCTGACCTACTCTATCCATATCGACGCTCGCGCGCTCTTAGATCCACCGATCAGCTCCTTCTGGTTGTCCCTAAGGCACGTTACAAGGCCAAAGGTGAGAGGGTGTCCTCAGTCTGTGGCCCGAAGCTTTGGAATTCACTTCCCCTCCAGGTTAGGCAGGCATCCTCCATTGCTGTTTTTAAATCCCTCCTAAAAACTTACTTTTCTCAGGCTTTTAATCCATAATATCACTTTTAAGCAGCCGCCTTCTTATTTCTTCAGTGCTTGGCATATTTTAGGAGAATAACTTTCATTTATTTATTTATGGTTTGCTCTCACTGTGTCCTTGTATCAATTTTAACTGCCCTATTTTATTGGTGGCTTTATTTTAGCTAATTATTTTAAACCTGTGTTTACTTTTCCTATTTTTCTATTCACATTTTTATTTTACCTTTCTATGTCTTTGCCACTGGTCAATTGTGATGCTGCCTTGAAAGTGCTCTATGAATAAATTGGTATGGTATTAATAAGATTAATAGTTTCAGGCGCCACCTGCTCAGAAGAAACAAATAATTTAGCTTAAATATCAGTCTTAATTGACTGTTGGTGTCAATCTGGAAAGACTTAACAACTACAGGCTAAAGATTGGTGTTTACGCACTGGTTTGTGTAAACTAGTAAATCACAATAAATACCTCACAATAATGACAGATCACCTCCTCACCATACAAGTATTTTTATTTTTTTTTACAGCTTATTAAACTGATTGACATCAATTGAATTACTCGAACAAACACTATAATCTACTTTGCTAGATCTACTATGTACAAATATATGGTGTGAAGGGAGTTGATTTAGGATTTTAAAAAATAATAAACAAAAGAAGGCTCAGGATGACTGATCCTAGTGGCCTACCCCTTAAAAATACAGACCAAAATATTTTAGAGTCTGAATGAGAGTATTTCTAAAATATCTGTGATATCTGTGAAAAGCCTGTCCTGGTCCTGATACCTGCCTGGTTTCTCCCAGCAATGTGCATCTCCCTTGCTGTTGGCCTCTGGTCTTATGTCTTACTCTTATTTATTTCTTACTTATTTCTCCTCCATGGGACGATAAACGATGTTTGTGTCTCTGCTCTTTCTTTTTTTGGCACTAAAGATTAAAAAAGGAGAAAGCAACATTTTGAAATACAGTTAGGAAAGCAGTGAAATTACTGTGTGAATTAACCTCATATCCCTTTTATGGCATAGATAGTTTTTTATTAGCCATGTATATTCTCTAATCCCCTGTGCAGACCCTACCTGACCGTTCTCTGTCTATTGTGGAAATAAAGATTTCTTTCAAATACGTGAGAGCAATCGTGAGCACATGTTCTGCACAGAAATTAAGAGGATTGGGTTTATTCGTAGCATGAGCTGACAAGTAAGGGATGTAAAACAGGCAACAATAGTATTGTTAATAGCTTAACACGATATATTGGCATGTATGCATGCAACAGCATAACTCAATGTACATCTTATTTGGAAAAAAAATGGAAGTCTTTTGCCGTTGCTGGTTCTGGCTGGTTTGCTGAATAAGCTACTCTGCTCACCAGCACCTGTCAATATCCGACAGATGCCCTTGCATGTGTACGCTTAATGTGCATTTAAAGACAGCTTGGAAAAATACCTTACCCCATATTAATCGATTAAATGTCTGCAACAGGTGAAAAAAAGTGTGGGGGACAGAGGGCATCGATATGGGAAATGCAGGGGACATGTCCCATGGGTTCATGCCATGGATCATTGTTAAATCCAAAGATGGAAAGGATATGGCACAACTGCAAACCTTCCAAGACAAGACCATGCACCTAAACTGACAGGCCGGGCAAGGAGAGCATTATTCAAAGCAGCTAAGAGGCACATAGGAACTTTGGAGGACCTGTTGAGATTCAAGACTCAGGTGGGAGAATCTGTCTATTAGTCATTCATGTCACAAATCTGGCTGTCATGAAAGAATGGCAAAAACAGCCATTACTGGAGCTCTTCACAGTTTGTCTTAAGTCATGTATGAGTCATAGCAAACCAGTGGCAGAAAGTGCATTTGTCACATGAGAATAAGGGTGCTTTCATACCTGCAGCATTTGGTTCGATCAAAACGAACTGAAGTACTGTACAGTTCGTTTGAGCTGGTGTGAATGCGCACCAGTGAGATTTGGACCAGACTAACGAATCAGTCCAAGACCCACATTTTGAGGTGGTTTCGGTCTGCTTCCAAACAGACTCTGGTGCGGTTCACTTCAGGTGTGAATATGAACCGGCCTCAGTTCGGTCCAACTTCCTGATAAAAGCCCTTTTTGCTCTATGTAGGCATCTGTAGCGCGCTGCGCTTTGCACTGTGGGAGGCACCGTTTCTGTGTTGTAACTTGTTAGCATTAGCACCTACAAAGAATCGTGGTCAAACGTGGAGTCGGGGGGAAGTCCAGTGCTTCTTTGAGATTTGGTCGATGAACGATGTAAATATAATATATTATGACCACCACAACAAGAAGACAAGCGCAATCCATCTGTGAATACAGGGCTAAGTCTGTTTATTTCCGGGAGTTTCACCGCATCTGCTGCTGGACCAATACAGAATGACTGACATCATGCATCCGTTTCCTGTTTTTCTTGGACTTTATTTCGGCAGTTCTTGCTACAGCGCCACCACACGCAAGGGGGACATACAACATGTGAAAGGTTTGGTTAATTTGTCCAAAGTGCAATGTGAACACGAACCGCACCAGCTCAAAGTTGCAACAATATTGCAAAATTGGCCCCAAATCGTACCGAGTCCAGGTCCAGATTAACAGGTTTGAAATCACCCAAAAATGTTATTTATAAACCTGTGAAAGCATGTGTGGATAACCAGATTTCCACATCCCCTGGACATGGTATAGTGAAACATGTTGGTGGCAGCATCATGCTGTGGGAATGCTTTTAACCAGAGTTTATGTGAAAATGGGTGGAACTAAATACAGGATAATCCTGGAAGAAAACCATTCAGAGGCTGCCAGGTAGATGAGACTGGTACCCCTTTTAGTAGGAGAGTCATTATACAGCCATAGCGACCAAGGGATGGTTTAGATCAAAACAGATTCATGTGTCAGAAGGGCCTAGTCAAAGTCTAAATCTACTGTCAATTAGGAATCCCTGGTAAAACAAAACCCACTCTCTAAATGTCTAAAGCTGTCAGACACATAACCCTAAAGACTTGTTGTGATAATTACATGAAATGTTGAATGTACAAAATAAAGACTCTGGGACTGAAAACAAATGCAAACACACTTATACGATTTGTATTTGTGAAATGTTTGAAAACTGTTTCATTTTCACAAATATGTGTTTTGTTTTGGTTTATCACATAATATCAGATTAAAGTACAGTCTATTTTGTGGTTCAATAGGTATGAATTATTCTGCATAGCACTGTTTATTGTTATTATCATTATTTATTTTATGAGTTACATGTCATGGATGTTGAGGCCAATCCAGGGTGCAGTTTTTGTGTGATTCAGGGTCTGCTGTTGTTTCGGTTGTCATCATTTATCTGCTTTGTGTTGCCCTGAACCTTTTGAGGTAGAGAAGATGAATAGCTGTGGTTGCAAAGCTCAGTATAAATACTGAGCATCCCATTTCTTGCAAGGGCACTTGGCTGGCACCAGGAGTAGGAAAATTTGTTATCATTTTTGCAAAAATTTAAACCATAGTTGTTTGGGATTTTATCTTTATTTACATTGCTGGCTGCAGCCTGACTAATTGCAGTTTGTCTCCCAACTTCCTGTCAGTTTTCATCTGTCAGTTATAAATAAAAAGACCATGCATTGTTTGGGATGTTTTGTCCTTTTTTCTTAATTTTGTATACAGATGGCGGCCTGTTCATCATACATGTGCTCATGTGCTGTTTATTGATTCAAGTCTCCCTTGTGACCTTCAGGCTCTGGAAGGTGGGGATTATTTATGTGATTTGTGATGGAACGGGAAATTGTATTAACCAACTTATCACCATGATCTCCAGGTTGATGCAGCCCAAAGCATCTGCAGGCTGCCAACATAATAATTCATGACATGACTGCAGTTTGTATTTGCCACATATATCTCTGATAGCTGTCTGGAGACCCCAGCAGTTAATAGGTTTTCATTTCACCTCACCTTGGCTGTCTGGACACTAGTTATGGGCAGCATCGAGTTCATGCCTTCAATCTTTTAAAAGGTTTTTCTGATGCATGATTGATCGAACTGTTACGAAGCATGAAGCGCAACAGCCTGATTGGGCTCTAATGGAGCTCTGATGGAGCTTTATCAAAGGGTGCCAGGACTGCTGCTGCGTTTTTCAATTATATTAAAATATTTTAGCAGTGGACATGGGAACAACAGTGAGGAGTGGCACAGAAAAATAATACTAACACTCTCACAGTGAGCTACCACTTGTTAATGCTGAGTGTGTGCTTGTAAAAGCTGGCTTGCAGAGGGACAGGAACAAATGAAAAGGGGTGTCGGCATGGCCTTTGTTGCATGGACAAGACCTGGCAAATGTGGACGTGCTGCTTCGTTTCAGTCTCCTCACATAATATAAAGAAATCACAAAAAGACAGTGGCCAGAGGCGGTGTGAGCACCACCGATAAACTGCCAGGCCAGAAGCTCTCCTCTGATACCTAGTGGCACTGAGGCAAAAGCCATTTGACAGATTTAAAAATAAGCAGAAGATGAAAACACGGCTGTGACAGCAAGAATGCATGGGAACAATAGAGACGTTTATGTTCCTTGCCTGGAATCTGTCTGAAATGGATTCAATGGGAAAGTGCCAAAAATACAACTAAAATCCAGCTCCTGTTTCACTCATCAAGCTGAGTTTAGTTTGTTCCTGTAGCTTGCCGTCATGCCCCTTTGGAGATTACATACTTTTTGATTTATGGTAGTGGGCTTCCAGTCCATTTCCACTCCCATCACCTGCCATACTACAACCCCCACCCATCAGTGTGAATTCTCCATCTCTCTCCACTGTTTCTGACATTTGTTGGGTTTTTTATGTGAGCTGTGCGCATCGCAGAGCTCAGCTTAACTCAACCGGCCACCCGTCTTAATCGGCTTGCAGGGCCTGAGAACTAACGAGCTTACAGCAAAGCTTGGCAGTGGTCAGCAACAAATATCTGCCTGTCAAAAATATTTTTACCCTGCTTATAATTACTAGTGCATTGATGATTGTGTGTTGTTTAAAGGAGCTCTCCTACTTATTTTCTCACCACAGAGAAGAGAAGAAAGGACAGTCATATATCTTCTTCCTTCACATCAAGGTTATTTTACTTTGTGTTGATCCATAGCATAAAAAAATGCTTTGTAGTTCTAAATGTGATCCAAATGTGAAAAAGTTCAAGGAGTATGACTATATTTGCCATGCACTGTATATATATCAGCTGATGCAGTACAATGTGCAAGGCCTAAAGGGAGAACATGATCTCTCTTTTCTCACAACGGAATCTTTAAAATCCAATTTCTGAAACGTGCACTTACTGATAGCAGCTTTTTTTCCACTTTACCAAAAGCCCCAAGCATGGAAAATGTCTGCTTTGTCCACATCTAATTGGTTTGTGTTATATCTGCCATGCTTCATTCGCTTGGATCATCTGCAGTGATTTAGACCCCCTCATGTCTGAGTGGGTAAAACCGTCTGGAAACCCACAGCAAAAGAGAAACACAACCCCAAAGCTTTTTAATCCACCCACTATCCTCTGCAACACTTCAGTCTGCAAATGGTGTGGGAGGTAATTGTCTGAACTCACTCATTTGATATGGAGAGCACATACACACCTAACACTCATGCTCACTAATCATTTAAAAAAGCTATCATGACTTTAATAAAAGCTTGTAAAAAATATTTTGACTGCCAAAACCTCTCTTTTTTGCTGCAGGTAGATTGACTTTTAAATGTTTAACGTTAAACAGGAAATGGAGAACACATTTGGTGGGACTTAGGCTAAAAATACTAAGCTGGATGTATTTAGGACAATGTTAAGTTGGCTTTCTTATGATGCTCCTTTTCAAATGCTTAATTAAAAGCCCAGAACGTGGCATTCCCGCTATAATGATTACAAGTAAATGTCCAAACCTTGTTTTTGCTTATGGTTAGGACACTCACTGGATGTTCTGTAAGAAGAAAAACAATGTATAAGCTTTAAAAGATTAATTCTCCCCAAAATAATCCCCCAATTTACCAGCTTTCATAAAGCATTTGCAGATGTATTTACAGAGCTATGTAGGTTTTTTTGTTGGGCTTATCTTTTGCCTGCTGCCATAAGGTAGTTTAAGGTCTTTTTGGGGTAAAGGTAAAAAAATGAGCTGCAGCACTGCAGGGCTCAGCAATCCTGCCTTATATGCCTCTCGAACACGTACTTCTTATTTACTCCTGACAGCTTCAAATTGAAACTGTGATCACATTTTCCACACCGTTCCTCAGTCACGCTCGGTTTTAGAGCTGGTCAGCTTCACACTGCAGGTGGAAGTGAGTTTTTCTTCTCTTGTCTTTCTCTGTGCCCTTCCCTCCTGATATCTCTTTTTTTTTCTTTCTGGCTTAGTAGCAGAACCTCAGGGGAGCCATCAATAGCTGACCCTGACATTGTTTTATTTTCCGCTAGTCCTCGAGCCTCCCTCTGTCTCTCGGTGGACTGAGCAGTCCATTAGTTAAGACTGAAGACCCGACAGACAGATGACTTGAGATTGGATTAGCAGAACAGAGGAGATAAGGGGTGGATTAATCATAGCGAGTGTGTTTCTCTCTGTGACAGCTATAGACAGTTCTGTCATTACAGTCTGATGAAATGGGAGCAAAAGCCTATGTCTGCTGAGCAAATATCAGCTGTTTGTCTGAAAAATATCACACTTCTGCTGCTCCGATGCAGCTCAACCAAGCACAGCCTTTAGTAAGTAAGAGTATCACTGGCAAATTTGCATGTAATTCAACTGAAGGGCCAACTCTAGTGTTAACCTAAAGAGTGGGCCACAAATTGAGGACTCAACTGTCCGTCTGAATACAAGCACACTTGCACGAACGCACATAAATACACTTTTTAGTGCACTAACAACTAAATCCCCCACCAAAAAATAGGCTGAAAAAAATCAATGCCTCCTATTTTCTTGTTTACTCACAGCTCAGTTCACAACAGATTGCCTCAGTGCAGTCCAACAGACACACAATCACCACCAACATGTCACCTGTGGTTGTGTCCTTGTTCGTGAATTGAAAACAGAACAGCCACCCCCTCTAAGCCTGGAGCCAGAGAGTGTCTCTGGCAGTCCTGCACTTAGCTGGTGTCTCTGGCTTTGTGCCTAGCCTCGGTTGGCTTTGCTGAGGAGGAGAGCTCATCCAGAACCTGGATGGACTTTACATTGCCTGTTAGCTGCTCTTGTGGCACAGATGTAAGCCAGTGGGTGTGGAAGCAGATACGACCCCAAGATGAGGTCCAAGACTAATTTCCTGCATACACACTCAACAACACCTTCTGTCTCTGAGAAGGTTTTTGTCTGAGCAAGACTCCTACCAGGATTTTAGTTGGTGTGCTCTTCTATGAGCAACAGCAGAATAAGTCTAAGGAGATTATTATTATTGGATATTGACCTGCATTCAGAATCGAAACCAGATATTGACATTTATTGTATAAAAACATACATAACCTTTTTTTTATCCCTGTCTTTAGATCAGACAAAGTGTCCCCGGGTTTAAGTCACTTAGGGTAACCAAAATTAACACTGCTTCTCATATAGATATTGCTATGCTTGAGGGACATCCTTTTCAGGAGGACATACAACATGTTCACTAGCTTAAATAGATTTCCTCACTTTTGGTTGTAATATATTTTAAGGTGTATGATCCGGAAGTAATGTATTTCTTTCTCAACTTTCTCCCAATAGTTTTAGCCCATTCCTCCTGGTGTGGGGACATTGCATATTTGGAAGATCCTTTTTGTTTCCTGCCCGATATCTTGTGGTGTTTGTTCTATATTCCCCATAAAGCTCTTACCTCGGGTTTCCATTTAGTTTAAGAAGAGCACCAGGACCTTCTGCAGCAAAGCACCCAAACCGCATTTACACTAGAGCCCCATTCAACCAAGTCACATTCATGGTTGCAAGTTAATGGGGTTTTTTTGGCCTTTTTTAAATGATCAAAAATATATGATTTCTTATTTTTTATTTGACAAATATTAATCCAAAAAAAGGTATATTAACATTTGGGCCCAACAGAAAAATGATGTCAATGTAAGAATACATGCAAAAGGGAAACCTGAACTGAACTAACTTCCTAGTAAGACACACTGGGGAGGCGATGTGGAAAACAACTAGACAATAATACATACATAAGGGGGGGCGAGAAACTTAACAGCAAACATTTTAACTGGTTAATTCATAACATTAAATGAAGAAAACTATCAAATTACCTTAACCTACAAAAAAACAACTTTGGTGAATCAAAACAAGGTATTTCATGTCATTTAAATAAACTAATAAAAAGTCAAGGAAAGATGTGGCATCCCTCTAGATTTGAAAAATGGATTGCCCCAATCTTTCTCTGACCAATGTAAGATTTGCAAATGGATGGAGACGGGTTGATGTGGAACACCTGTACTGGAAAACTCAAACAAAAAAGACAAAGGTGAGTGAAAAACTTGTAATTTAAGACAAAATAATCCAAAGGTGTGCACTCATCTAGATTACTTGTCCCAAGTAAAACTGCATCAAACCGTGTTTTGAGTGTGTTATTTAAATGAATAAACAACAACAAACAAAAATACTAACACGGGAGGATTTGTTCATCCACCACTCACTGATACCCTTCAGCTAGCAACTTGGGATTGAAAGCCTTGTCCAGGGGCATAGCAACATGTGACAGGAAAAAGCTAGAACTGAACCCTGAACCTTCTTGTTGCAAAACAACTGCTTTACCCACTGATCCACATCAACTGAATTGAGCTAATATCAGCAACAGTTTTGGTTGAGTTTAGTTCAGTGGTAAGGCAACACAGTGGTCATTTCTGACAATACAGGTTGACAAGTTGACAACCTCAGTGATGACCGGTTAAATAATGGCTACAGAGAATTATAGACATGGGATGTATTCAGTACTGAAATTATTTTTTCCCAAGGGCATAGAATTAGCATGGACGGAAGGGACATGTCCCCACCAATATTCAGCGATTATTGAATTGTCCCCACCAATAATTTGATCTCCTCGAGAAAAGAAAAACACCCCGTTAGAAGGCAAAAAAGAGAAATAAAAATACCGATCTGTCAATGTCTCATTCACCTAGAGGTGCAGAAAGAGTTTAATTAAGTTCTCTACTGGAGTCCTACCTCCCATAATATATATGGCCAATGTGATTGGCTGTGCCGTTCCCTGCTTCAGGTGAGACTCTGCAGCTATGTTTGCTTGTTAGCAGCGCCAAAACTGCAAGGAGAACTTTCTGGTCCGCAAGAGGACTCGGGTGCAACGTGGGTGACACATGAGTGTCAAAAGCGAGTAAGGATGGCAGGAAAAAAGAAGAATTTGGACAATAACTATTTTTCAAAGAAACCCGCAAGTCATTTAAAGAGACCTAAATGCAATTTTCTGAAATTTAAACTCGCGACTGACCCCATGTGGCCAAAAACAGAACTGCTCTTCCTTTCTGCTCGCTCTCGCAGCGCGCGCTCATGCGCCGGTCGCTCTCAATCTTCGATCTTTTTCGGGCACTTGTCAGGGGTTTAACTTTCTTAGTCTTATGTGGAGTTACTGTTGTGTCAGAGTTGTCCTTGGTCTCTTCTGTGTATTCGCACAATCCATTTAACTGCTTGCGAATGCTGACTACCGGTAGTGGCAGAGTGATCTGAAACATTTAACATGAACGCGCTTGACGTCACATCCGCAGACAGCGCGGGAAAAGTCAGACCCGACAGAAAATAGAAAAAATTGGATACAGGCTTATAGGTCATAAATGGTCAAATAAAAAGGCTATTGTTACGTTTATTTTGGGGAAAAAGTTGCATATAGCCTCTTTAAAGTCAAGTTCGCTAATGAAATGTGTCCATCATAATAACATTACTGGTAATGCTATGCTTTGGCGCACATCATACAGTCTAAAATTGCATGTAAGTAAGAATTACGTGGTTTGGAAACTAAATGCACAACAAACTGCCCATTATTAGTTATCTTACACCATTCATCTAAGGATGGGGCCGGTCTGTCCGCTACCCCCAGGGAGCAAGGTGCGCATGCACTGTGTGATTTCTGTCATATTTTTTAGCCCATTTTCCAGTCATGCAACAATTTTTGCAATCGGTTCGTCTTCAAAGCTGCATAAAAATTTCCCCTTTAATTTCTGCATGCATATCTAATCTCCCTCACATATGCTTTAAATACAAAATAATTGCAGTAAAAGTATACAGTTTACTGTTGCAGAGTCCTGCACTGGTACAATTTTACCAACCCACATGCATTAAGATAATTTTTTAACCCGACGCTTTACCAGTTATCTCCAGATCAAATCCCGACCCAACCCGCCCGTTGATTTAAAACCGCCATCGGTCTGTGTCCGCCGCAGCTTCGCGCTCCGATCCCTCCGTTACTTTCTATGGTGCTGTCAGCTGAACTCTCAGATAGCGATGCTTTGAATACGTGTCCACGTCTGAGATGATAATCAGTCAGATGCTCTCAGGAATCTTTTTTTTATTGATTCAGTTACCTGAACTCTGTGCTTAAAGTTGAAAATGTCTGCGCGTCTGCAACAACTGGTCAGCGATGTGAATTGTAAACTGCTTGTGTTTTATAATAAAAAATAAAAAAAACGGAAAATAATGTGAGCCCGTATTGCAACAAATTCCCTTTTTATTTCTCTGGAATGTTGCACAGCTGATTCTTATTTTATGCCGAACTGCAGTGAAGTTACAGTTGACGCAGGGTTGCAAGGTAAATGCGTTTGTTTTGTTTGTTGCTCATTCTTCCTCTGGGGCGAACATATTATTAATGGAGCCAACATAATTTTTTGTGCTAAGATGTGGATAAACATGATCTTTCCAGACAAAAGTCTAATGATGGTTTTTAGCGCCATTTGAAGAATAAAATAATACACAACGGGCTTTAAATTTTTTAATTTACCTGTTATTACACCACAGTGTATATAAAACGTCAGAAGGATAAATACCTATGAATGAATTATTATGCATTTTCCCCACCAATCTTCAAACCACACTCATGTTTATGGTTATTGTCCCCAGCAATTTTAAAAACGAACCCACGCCACTGTTGTCTCCAGTTATTTGCATGGAATACTGGAAAGTGGAGTATAAAATTCTTGTTCTATATTAGTTACTTGTTCTGTTCTGTGCTAGAAAATGGATCTGTTGTACTCCCTCAGATTTCCTGCCCTGCTTCCTGTTAAAGCTGTTGTGGTGTTTGAGGCCACAGGATGTGTGAACACACTGCCGAAGTATAAAATTTTAGCCTCAATAGTTAATAACTTTTTACATTTTTGAAAAGACAAGGAAACGTTAATAGAACAAACATAAGCAGAATATCTACGTAGCTAAACATTTTCTTACTGAGGAAAAGTGACGTTATTGACTTGAGCTGTGTCTTAATACCGGGAGAGCTGAGGGAGTCTCTGGAAGCCTTGTGTGTCAGCAGTAGCAAATGGTTCAAACACGCCAGCAGCATACACTCTAGATCTGCATTTAGAGGGAGCTAAGCATCTCAATTTCACAGAGAAAAAAGCAGGAGTAAACAGACCAGGTGTAGAGAAGCTGAACTAATCCTGCATGTAGGAAATACCAAATCTATGTGCAACATCTAATTTGTATTCAGATCTTCTCCTTCCAACGTTGGCCTTTTATATTCAATCTCTAGAGGCGGCCAGATATGGACCACCCCACTCGAGTTCTTTTTACCTTAATGTCAAGCTTGTTGTTTTAATAAAGGCAGCAGCTTGTGTTACCACAGCTAAGATTCTCATAGTTTTACGTATTCTCTTCTACTAAAACAAGCCAATTTTAATTTGATAAGTTTTAATTTTACATTCCCATATGCAAGAGGGCATCCACTATAATCAGTGTGATGAATCCAAGTATCAGTGACACTGTGTGTGTAAAGCTTGAAGTGATTGCCCACTACCAATGTTTCAGAATTTATTTTTCTTTGTTGGAGCTTCTAATTAGTAATCCATTAGTGTTTATTTCCCTGGGAATACAAATATGATGCGACGCAGTGACACATCTTTTTATTCATTGGTGACTAGGTTGGACAAGAATCCATGTTTATCTTGCCTCCATGCACTTTGAGGAGGATGGTAAGGAAAGTAAATAAATCTTGGCATCTTGAGGTTACCATAACGACAAGTATTCAAGGAAACAAACTTTTCTGTCCCACCCTCAGAAACAAAAACATGTGAGGATAGTAAAGCTACAGTATTTTACCTGGAGCTTGTGCTTTAGTTAAATGATACTGAGATTTAGGTTTTTTGGCAATAAACCAAGAAAAACAGAGAAAGGGGTTAAAATTGAATCCTACAACAAGATGTTGGTCCAAAAACAGAAATTGTTCACCAGCGCCAAAACCAACTTTCTTGTCTAATCTTTGTTCCATCCATTCATTATCTAGACCTGCTTGCCCATGTAGGTTAACCAGTCCATCACAGGGCAAGACAGAAACACACAGGACAAGCACACACACACACGCACACAAAGATCCCAGACTGGGATTCAAACCTAGGACCTTTCCCGATGCAAGGTAACAGTGCAGCTACTTCAATAATATTCATGAGCAGAATCCCAAGAAAATGACACAAAGCAGGTGAAACAGCAGGTGTTTCGGGAACAACAAAAAACCTCATCCATAATAAACTGACTTGACTGGAAAACAGAACAACCTGATACGGATCGAGGAAATTACCTGGTTATAACTGCTGGGGAGGTGATCAGTGAAATGTAACCAGCTGATTATCAACAGCAGATAGTCAACATTTGGTATCTGAGATACATAAATAAACATCACTAACTACAAGAGAAAATTAAACATATCAAAGACACAGAGACACCAAAGCGCATAATATAATTAAACAATAGAAAAATCTAAATCAAAGCATAAACCATATACGGAATACCAGAAGTGACAAACAGAAATCTATTTTAACAAATCTGTTTAACTTTGCACTTTACTCAGATTGCTGTGTTCCTGCAGCTGCTTCATGTTGCGTCGTCCTTTCTCTCTTGCCACCGCTCATTTCATTTCTGCCAACCTCAGCTTTATCCAGGCATGGATCTGTAACTGATTTTCAACTGCAGCTTCATTTGCTGCCTCAGCTCATTCGTGGCTTAAAGCTTTTATTTGATGAATGATCTCAGAGGTTGCTTCCTGGCCTTTAGCTGTATGTTATCTTACTTCATTCATGTGCTGTCACATTTGCTATTTGCTATACTAACAAATTATCAACTTAGCGACTGCTGCTGTTGTGTCACTCCAAAGTTTTTCATTAACCTTATTCTCTCCTGTACCTGCACACACAGCTCAGGCCATTTGATATACAATTAAAGATTAATTTAACTTTATGACTGTGTTATAAATAATTGCTGGGATTTAATTAGCTAAACTAGCAGGGGACTTAGTCCCATGTAGTACTGATTTAATTAACAAAGTCAGCCACAGCTATGGTTGGAGTTATATACCAGGAGCAGTAGTCTCTCTCTCTCTCTCTCTCTCTCTCTCTCTCTCTCTCTCTCTCTCTCTCTCTCTCTCTCTCTCTCTCGCACACACACCTGTTATATTTTAGTTGTCTCTAATCAATAATTCAACATTTCATTGAAGATCCCAGCATAGCTTTGGATCTGCCATGCTGGGCCCTCAGTTACTATGTTTCCTCCACAGACTTTTTTTGACTTATGCAGAAGAAAATTTATTGCAATGTTTGTGTGTCTGTGTGTTTAATGAGAGATCTGTCAAATGCTGTCTCTTGGTTCTCCCTGGGTGCTGAAACGTCCCATCAGTCCCTGACGTTTGCAGGAAGCTGCGAGGGTTATTCATGTGACGCAGTGATGTGTGCAGAGATATTCCACATCCCTTTCAGAGGGCACTGACCCTAGACACAAAAAGCCAGGGACCGTGCGTCTAGTAGAAAGCTGGCTTCACATCACAGCAGGACCCACACTGACCCAGAAACACTCAGGGTACAGAGAGTTTTGTTTCACAGTATTTGTATTTATTGCTGTAGCAGAGGTCAGATATCATCTATGGAGATTTTTTTGTTTGTTTGTTTGCTATGCACCCCTAAATGTTTGTCAGAGCCTTAAAAAAGTGATGGAGGACTAATCTCAAAGAGAAGAAATTTGTAATCATCAGTGTGGTATATATTATCAAAGAAAATACACCTCAACAAGCAACTTTGTTAATAAAATTTAGAGAAAAAATATTTTCAGCATGAAATGGTGGCCTTTTTTAATGCTTGGAAGTTTATTTTTGCAACTCACCTCAACATCTGGTCAAATTGTGTCAAAGTTTGACAAGCTTGTCTAGATTTACAATGAGAATCTAATCTAACATGACAAGTAACTAAGCATCACCCGTCTCCTGTTATGAACTTTTTACTTTCTTTAATATAGAAAGAAGTGCTGTCATGAGATTAAAAAACTTTGAGATGAATTAATTATGATCTGTAATTAATTAATCTAATTAATCTCTTTTTTAATCTCACCTAATAATTGCTGAGAAAAGCCCTCACCTTGAGTTATTATCTTTTAAATTCATTACATTATTGTGGTAGAACAAAAGTTTGATACATGTAATTTAAAAAACTGGCTTTATTAAGTAATTTATTGGCTTGTCATACCGGTGGACCTGGGTGACCGGGTAGAGCTGCAGTGAGCTCTGAGATGGGAGAGCGCCCCATTGCTCAGTGAGAAGAGTAACAACGTTACATGCTTCCAATAACCCCATAAAAAGTTGCTAGATCGGCAACTCGTCATTCCTCCTCACCTCGCCCTCCCCACCACGATGGAAGCCAGTCAACTTCTGATAAATTTACAGCCCATAGATGTCCATTTTAGGGTGTAGTTAACCGCGATTAACTCAAGCAAGAAGCCCAGCGCATGAAACAGGTTTTATTTAAAGGGAACTCGCATGCAGAAACTGTAAAATTAAAGATTAAAAATGAGATTAACACGATTTTAAAAACATAGCTCGCTAAATATGGCTGTAATTAATTGATCGCAATTAACACGCTAATTTGACACCCCTAATAGAAAGTACTCCTATATCAGATCTTCTGTTCTTTCTGTGTTTCTGCTCTGTCTTCTCAAACCCCCAGACGGTCGTGGCAGATGGCTGGTCGTACTGAGCCTGGTTCTGCTGGAGGTTTCTTCCTTTTAAAGGGGAGTTTTTCTTCTCCACTGTCGCTACATGATTGCTCAATGTGAATGTGAGGGATTGCTGTGGTTGGAGTCTGCATGAACTGCATAACTGCCAGTTAATGATAGTTAATGAATGTTTGTATGATTGTATTGAAGTGACTTTTCTTGTAAAGAACCTTGAGATGACATCTGTTGTGAATCGGCACCATATAAATAAACGAAATTGTATTGACAATAAGGTATTTTTTTAGGCTTGTGTGTTAAGTTGGTCATAAATCTTTAGAATTAAATCAGAATTATCAATCCAAATTAATCCTCTCAAATAACGCAAATTTACCCATTTTTAAAATATACCTTCCTTGTTAACTATAATTTTTCAGTATAAATATAGAAACCTGCACCAGGGTCCAAATATTACTGATCATTTATATTTAAGCTAAAAATAAGTTGACCCAGAAATGAGCCTTGGGGTACCCCGTATTAATTTTTTGAAAGAAAAACATGTCTTGTCACTTATAATAAAGCATATAATTTAAAAGTCTAATGATTTTTTTAAAAACAAGACCTAGATTTGGAGCTATTTTACCCTGATCAAGTGATGATTTGATCTGTTTAAAAAGGAAGAAATTGTCAATGTCCATACTATAATGAAGAGAAAAACCAAACTTTAACGGGTGCAAGTATTTGATTCTAGAGGTCTCATTCATTGATAGTTCACAACTTGCTCCAAGACCTTAGAAAATGTAGGTAAAATACTTGTTGGCCTACAGCTGCATACTAATGTCGCATAATAATAGTCAGAAACTGTTTTAAGTGCAAACTTTAAAGATACCATCCAGCGCTCAATACTGAGGACCTTATAATCACCCTAACAGAATGTGAAAATACCATTATTTACTCAGCTTCCTCAAAATGAGAAATCAAAACAAAAACAAACCTGCCGTACAGTTCCCGCTTTCTTATAGCTCTTCATCTGGATCATTTATGGACTTTTGTAATGCCTTTGCGTGAAATTCTGACTTTTCATGAACCATTTCAAGAAACACATTTTTTTATTAAAATAAGCAAATTCTGCAGGCTAGGGACATGTGTTTACCAGAACATTCATACTTTCTACTTTATCATTAGTATAGTCCCTGGCTATGACAAGGAAACCAACATGCAGACTAAAGTTAAATCAATCAATCAAACTTTATTTATAAAGTGCTTTTCATACAAACATTGCAACTCAAAGTGCTTTACAGATTAAAATGACCCCACATAAACAACATTCCCATCCCTTCCCCACAGATTTAAAAGCATGATCACAATTATAACCCCCTCCCCCCAACCTTGATGGGCGCACACACTCAAGGGCAACAATAAAAAGGACAATGGGCTGAGTACAGGCCCTGCGATGGACTGGCGACCTGTTCAGGGTGTACCCCGCCTCTTGCCCCGTGACTGTTGGAGATAGGCACCAGCCTATCCTGCATAGGATGGACGGGTACAGAAAATGGATGGAAGGATGGATGGATGGATGGATGGATGGGCTGAGTACAGATGAACCAGGTAAGGTAGGAAACGCTATCAAAGGAGCCATCTGCACCAGCAGTAGCACATCAACAGCAGGAGCCAAGGCACCAACACATGGCCCCTAGAGGAGGCAAGGCTAAGACCCTCACCTTCACCCAAGCGCTACCTGGTGAGCACCCCGGCAACCCCAGCCAACCACTGCTCCCGAGGCAGAGGGCTACCATTGAAGAAACACTGGAAAGATGATTAAAATAACAGGTTAAAATCTGAAAATGAACAGTGGATAAATATAAGATTAAATAGTAAAACATTGATAAAATATAAGCAAGTAAAACATGCAGAGGAATTAAACAGATTATAATAAATAATAATCAGTTAAATTGCTAGGCTAAAAAGGTAAGTCTTGAGCTCTTAAAAACACCACCGTTCACTGTGGCCCTGAGGTCCTCCAGCAGCCTGTTCCAGAGGTGAGGGCTAGAGTACTGGAAAGACGCAACGTTCTGTAGATGATAAAAACCTATTTTAGTAATTTTTTAAACGTGAGCAATACAAGTCAGCTCCAAATCAAAAATCACTCCCAGGTTCTTCACTTGTATAGAAAAATTAAAAGACAGTGATTTTAGTTTTGGTAAATGTTTCTCACTCTAAGCCTCAGGACTCATGACTAAAACTTTATTTTGTCAGTTGAGCAGCAGAAAGATTTCTGTCATCCAGGATTTTATATCTAAAATGTCGTTAAAAAGTGCATCCATTGGCCGTGTGTCATTGGGAGACATGGAGATGTACAACTGTGTGTCATCAGCATAACTGTGAGAGTTAACTCCATGTCTTCTGATGACACTGCCAAGAAGAAGCACATAAAGGTTAAAAAAAGAAAAAAAGTTAGCTGAAGGCATTTATAAAAACAAAATCTCTGACACCACTTGTCTAACTTTTGTTGCCTTCCCGAAAAGCATTTGTTTTTAAATAATAACCAAAAAGCCAATCATGAGGAGTTTATCTGGTCTTTGACATTCACATATCTGAACACCATGCCTTTTATAGGATGTGACTCACAGGCAGGGGTGGACTGGCCATCTGGCATACCGGGCATCATCCCAGTGGGACGTTGACCCAATGTGGGCCGGTCCGCTGTTTTTTTTGTTTTTTTGTTTCTCCTCTCTCTGAATTCCCTCCAATTGGGCCGGCCAATTGGCTACATAGGGATAGCAGTTTGTTGTCAGAATCGACACATATTATTGGTCTATGTTTGTCATCGTCAATCAAACATGGGCTGACAGCCTATGAGAGCCATGACAGTGCTGTCAATCACAACACAAACCAGGGTGGGCGGGACCTCATGACATGGGCTTGAGTGGTGGCACTGGGACGGGGATACAGTCAATGGACGGGATGCTGATGAGCTGAAAACGGAGAAGGGTAAGAAAAGCCCCAGTGGCGCTGAAAAAGTACGGCTCAAAAAGCTGAAATCTCTGGAGGTGTAAGCTGCTAAATGTTTAAGGTTGACAGACCTATGTGGTGGCGGCGTCACCACCTGCTGGGGTGGTGAAATCCATGGTAATTAACGTTAGCGTGGAGTTTTGACCTGAATAACTGAATACTTGTTAAAACATATTAGCCCAGAGTTGAAGTGCTGACTGTTGGTAGTTGCAGTTGATTTAGTTAAATATGCCAAATTGTGATACTTTTGATTATTATTGTTCAGATGATTTAGCTAAGCTAGCTAAAAGCTACTATCGGCAGCGGTCTCTGGTTGCCATAGCAACAGTAAACATTAAGGAAAGCCACTACAGGTGAATAGGGAAAAAAGTTAGCTTCAAGATACCTTCATGAAACTTGACAAACTTAATCCTAGTATTAAAACAAACATCTTTTGTATTAGCAGTTTTTATATAAATTTTGTTTAGATATGCAAATTAGGTGTAATCTGGTTTAAAATGTGCTAATTTGCATATATTTGTAAATGTATCATCTCAAAATTGGTGAGAGACAGATTGAATTTTTCTTTAATTTTCTAATCATATATGTTATCAAAACTTTTTACACAGGGAAATAGGTTTATTTCATTTCATTACTTCATAAATCAAAAACCAGTGTCAGTAGCTCCAAAAAAACTCATTTTCGCCCTGTTTTTTTACACAAAATAGCAAAAAAAATTTAGAACGATGTATTGTCAAATCGCTCTGTAATTTTCTTTCAGCTCATAGCACAGAACAATGGTGGAAAGTTTGGTGTATATAGGTATAACTGATTTCAAGATTATTTGTTTTGAATGTTGGAAAAAATTAATTTTGAGAAAAAGGGAATTAAAGATTTGCATTAGATAATTCAATGCAATGTGAAGTACAAATGACCCTCGAATCCCCCGTTTCGTATTTGTGATTGGTCATTAGTTTAAACAGACGTACCATTTTTGGACATTTTTCTTTTTACTTTTTCTTTTTTGGGGGCTTTTTGTTTAGACTGCTTCGCGTTAACAGGCAACCGGAAACAGTGAGACGGAAAATAGAATGCCAAATCTGCTGTCTCACTCGCACTAAAATGATAAAAATAGTCGATTTTAGACGCGTTTCAGAGTTGTAATTTGTTTTATTCTGAAAGCCAACATTTTAAGGATGTTAAAAATCCACAAATCTAAAAATTGACCAGGTCACGAAAAATCCATGTTTTTGCCTGTAGTGTCTTGCCTTAACATGAACTAATGTGTCAAGCCACATGTGCTTTATTTGTTGACTGCTATCAAGGAATATGACTCATTTGTACTGTAGTATGCATGAGAGGAGATGATGCGAGATTTTTGGACTTTTATGTAGTGTCGGCTGATAATGTAGTGCGCTGGTCTGGACAGAAAATGCCAGGGCTGAATTTTTGTCCCAGTCCACCCCTGCTCACAGGCTATTTTTTAACAATCCGTCAAATGAAACGGAGAGCGCACGTCTGTGATTGGTCACCCCAACATCAACCCCAGATCATTTTTACCAGAATGGTGCTCTATAGTTGATGTAATTGTCAATCCAGCTTTTGGGCACTAGATGCTTTATATTGCATGTTCAGTTGATCTAATATGGTGTTTTGGCGATTTTGAACATCAGGAGGTGTAAAGAACAACAAAACACATCGCTTTGTTTGTTTTTTACTTGCGTTTTTAGAGCATTCAATGAGCTGCACTTCTAGTAAAAAGCTTTCCAGCTCAATCGAAACTGCTCTCTGTCGTCCATTGCTACTTGAGTAGATGTGTGTTTACAAGCTGAAGAGACGTCACTGCAATGGTAGACAGACCCGCCAGAAAAGTTCTGCACCCCCTGCTGTCCTGGAGGGTGAGTTGCTTTGCAACACTGACACACCAACAGAGAAGTATAAAGCCAAGGCAAGACAAGGCAAGGCAATTTTATTTGTATAACACACTTTCAACAACAAGGTAATTCAAGGTGCTTGGAAAATGTCTCTGTCAATGCGTGTGCATGTGGGTGCAAACTTGCTGATAGAGAGGTATAACTTAAGCGTCAGGGAAATGTACTGTGTTGGTCCTGCTAGACCTGTCCTCGGCGGTTGATACGGTTGAGCACAGTATAATGACTGATCAACTTTGGGATGTAGTTGGGATGTCTAGTTCAGTGCTTGAATGGTTCACTTCATACCTGACCACCAGGAGCTTCAGGGTCTCATTAAACCATAGGTTGTCTGAGCCTGCTAATTTACAATGAAGTGTTCCTCAAGGCTCAGTTCTGGGACCACTCCTGTTTCTTCTGTATGTTCTTCCACTTTTTTGGATAATTCAAAGCTACACTAAAATAGCCTATCAGCTGTATGCTGATAAACTGTATTGCTCCTTTACAACAGCTTAAGTTTATAAAATCCATTATTTTATTAACTAACTCTCTCAGGTAAATCAGTGGCTGAATTATAACTGTCTCCTACTTAACTCTGTAAAACCAGAGACACTTGTGTTGCCCCTGAAAGGGCCATCCCTGATATTAAGCATAATCTGGGCAGTTTTAGTTCTGTAGCCAAAACTTCCATTAACTGGGAGTCATTTTTGATGAAGGGTCATTATTTAAGAACTGCTTTTTTCAATTGCGCAAAATCTCTAACCTTAGGAAAATGGTTTCTCTAGATGACTTAGAGACTATTATTCAAGTATTTGTCTTATCTTGGTTGGACTACTGTGGCTGTAAGACTTCTTACTCGCATCAACAGGAGAGCACATATCACGCCTGTTCTTCAGGCTCTCTGTTGCTTTTGGAGTAAATTTAAACAACTTAGTCATGAGATTCAGAGCCCTTCATAGACAGGCTCTTAAATATATTTCTGGCAAGTTTCTGCTCCCAGTCTAGGGTCCTTAGGTCAGAACCTGTTGATGGTTATATGTGGTTAACTGTTTTTACTATTAAACAACAACTCCTTAAAGAGTTAAATAGTATGAGCTACAACAACACTTCTCTCTGGGATCAATAAAGCATTTTTAAATTGATTTTTTTTAAATAATAGGGGGATTATTTGTTTATCAACACTATGATGAGTACAACATATTTGATACAGAACCTTTGCATTACTCCCTGGTTCATGGTCATTTGCAGTTATCTTCCAGCTGCAGTTAGCTATGTTAGCTTTTTGTCAGCCAAGGCTTACCTGATGTGAAGTTATTGCTGCAGATTATTGCATTTTTAATAATCTGCTCGTTCCTTTCGCTTCTTCTGATCGCTTGCAACCAAAGACGTGTTTTGTTTGCCTTCAAAGGGGCGAGCCCATGGAATGCATGTTTGTTGTTTTAATCAAAGCAACCAACAGCACAATACATAATACTGTCTCTTTCTGCAGACTACACGCGCAGCAGAGCCAGGAGTGACCTTAACCGATCATCCCTATGGTCCGCTGGTGAGAAGAGACGTTCACATGGAATCACAGATGCAGTTTGGGTCTGTCATGTTGTTTACGTGACGAGTGAGCACTGAAAGCAGCGTGGGTTGAATTGTGGAATACATAGGGTGAGTCATTCTGTGCATGCATTAATTGCGTTAAAAAAAACATAGTCACGTTAATTCCACAAATTAATCGACCTGAGGTAAACGTGTCAACTTTGACAGCCCTAATTCTAACTGAAATGGATCTTTTTAAATAAATAAATTTATATTAAAATAATGTTCTTTTTGATTATTTGTGCAGCTACAGTATTTTTGAAAGTGTTTTGTAAATCCTTTTTGCACTGGCTAAATTGTTTGCGACAAGCTCACCTTTTATCAGACATTCACTCATTAAACCTCAGCTCTTCTGAAGGTCAAGTTCTCCACAGGGGGCCTTTAAGATGAATCTTTCCTGCCCAGAAATCAGTAAAAGGAGAGGCCTTTTATATAATTACCAACCATTCTCAGATGAAACTGTTAAGCTGCACACCTTTCAGCATTTGGCTGTAGTGATATCTTTTAAAATATATTTTTAGTTTATTTCCTAAGTTGTGTTGTATAATGTGAGAAGAATCAAGATGCTCGAGGCCCATGGCTACTGCAGACTCCAGTTCCTGTTTATGTAAACACTGTTGCAAGAAAAGAAACTGTGTAATCACGCACACATCCACACAGAGCCTTACAGTTGTCTCTGTGTTTACTCAGCCAAATATGGTCTTCCGCCCACCACCTGAAGGAATTTCTTTGTGTTTGTCTTTAGTCTCCAGAGTTCCCTGGAGGTGTTTCCTCTTTTCTTCTGTGATGCTTCCTTTATCATCCTCCTGGGAACTGCTTATCCTTCTCTTTTGGCCTTTCCCATACTTATACACTTCTTTATCCCTCCCTTATTCCCCATTCTCCATTCTTCTCCGTCTTCTCTCCTCAAAACTTCTGTCTTTTCCTCTGAGCTGCCCCTAATTCAGTCCTGTGTGTTCAGTATATCGCTTTGATTTTCTTCCTGCTGCAGCTGAGGCACGGTGAGTCACCTGCTGCTGTCCAAGCCTACGGCTGTGGGACCATTAAGCCCACGCACACACACACAAACACACACACAAACGTGCGCACACACTGACACACACAATGAAGCACCATCATATTATTCATCCTGCTGCAATGCTATAAAGAAAATTTCTAATTCATCCAATCATAATTTGAAATGTGATGAAAAATTTGTGAACACATCACCCACACCAGAATATTGATTTTCCACCAGGAATTTTTTGTCGGCATTAGAGGTTTTGGACTAGCATGGTTCATATTTTACCTGTTCACTGGAGCTCTTGCTGTAAACTTTGTTAAGAGCTCCCCTACTCTTTTAGGGTGCATCAAGGCTCTGCTCTTGGGCACATTCTGTACTAACTCCACATGCTTCCCCTAGGCTTTGTTTTAAGGTAACATCACATCTCTTTTCATGGCTGTGTAGAAGATGCTAAAATTAACCTTCAATTAAAGCATAGCATTACTATTACTTGTTTTGCTGAAATAAAATCCTAGATGGCAATATAGCTCATTAATTTCACAAAAAAACAGATCAATCATTTGGGGTCAAAGCTATTTATATTTCTGTTATCAAAAACATTGTTTCTTTAAACTGAAGCTTTCATCAAAGGAAAAATCAAATTACATATAGTTACATTGAAAGAGTGATTCCTGCTATTATTACTTCCCAAATAGATTTTTGTATGTTTTGAATGTCCTGTCTAGGTAGGCCACCTCTCTATGGGATCAGAACGATATCCGCTTGAAATGAATCTGAATATAAATATTGGCACTGAAAATAAAAATTAGCATTGAAAAATATTATTGTAACTGAAAATTTTAATTTTGAATCGGAAATAAATCTGGTGAAAATTTCTGTATTCAAAATGGGAAAAAAATTTAAAGTAATTTTTTTTCTATGAAACTCATGTATATGCATTGAAACAAATAACTCACTTACAATCAAGTTTTCACACTTTCTTTTTTTTTTTACAATGCCAATCCTTTCTTTCAATGCCACCATTTTTTCAGCTTCATTCAGGTAATACTATTTTGACGCTTGTGTGTGCACGCGCATGAGGGGCGGGGCTTCAGCCCCCCATATGTTTGCATGGTTTGCACACTTTACGTGAACGAAACAGGAGATAGCCAGATCAACATTTCCATTGCTACTAATGTGGTTTGTGGAAGAAAAAAATAAAGACATAAACGGTTTCCTGGAAATTCTAGCTCCGCCTTTCGTGCTTTGGCTACACTCAGTTGTACTGTGAAGAATGCAAGAGGGAGATTGTCTACTCGCAACGCGGCAGACTTCTGACTATATAACTAAATGCAATGTAGTTTTCTAAAGTAACTTCATCACTGGAAGGAACACTGGACAAAGTCGTAGTACTGGAAGCCATGTTAACCTTGGCATGAAACGGCCACCGTAGGAGTTAAAACGCACTCGGAAGGGGGGTGGCTAGAACGTAATATTCAGTTGGTTGTTTCACCGCTAGATGGGAGAAGTTCTTACACAATGTAGCTTTAAATGGTCTAATAAAAATAAAGAGTTGTCAGTGTTGTTAGCTTTGCTTACACGAGTCTTCATTGATTTGTTAACGTTATCGACATGTATTGTTAATAGATATTGTGGATCTGAAATAAACACAGTTATTTAATATGGTATATCTAGTGTGTATAAACATACATTCCTTCATACCACACTGTCTGTAATGACGAGAGCCTCCAACAAAGACAGGCTACACAAGCATAAAACTTTATTTATCACAAGACTTCTAAACCTACTGGTCAGTAGAAGAAACTGAGAAGAAACCGTTTAATGTATGTCTTTTTTATTTCTTCCACACACCACATTAGTAGCAATGGAAATGTTGATCCGAATGTCTCTTGCCTCGGACAGTCGGAGTTTCCCTCCTGCCTCGTTCACGTAATGTGTGCAAACCATGCAAACATATGGGAGGCTGAAGCCCCGCCCCTCATGCGCGTGCACACACAAGCGTCAAAACAGTATCACCTGAATGAAGCTAAAAAGCAGATGCACGCACTGAAAAAATGGTGCCATTGAAAAAATGATTGGCATTGTAAAACGATTGGCATTGTAAAAAATGATTGGCATTGTAAAACGATTGGCATTGTAAAAAAGGATTGGCATTGTAAAAAACGATTGGCATTGTAAAAAACGATTGGCATTGTAAAAAACGATTGGCATTGTAAAAAAAAAAAGTGTGAGAACTTGATTGTGAATTATTTGTTTTAATGCATATACACAAGTTTCATAGAAAAAAAAATGTCACTTTCAAATTTTTTTTCACTTTCAATACAAACATTTTCACTAGATTTATTTCAGATTCAAAATTAATATTTTCAGTTACAATAATACTTTTCATTGCCAATTTTTATTTTCAGTGGCAATATTTATTTTCTGTTTCATTTCAAGCTGATATCGTTCCGATCTCATACCTCTCTAGTTGGTCCAGAAGACTGTAGTTTGTAACGCAGACAAGAAAGCATAATCATGAGTTAAGTCATACATCTCTCCATTGACTGTTTCTTTTAGGATCAAGACTTTAATGCTGAGCTAGAAAGCTCTTATTGATTAATCTCCAAAATATCTGTGATCTCTCTGAATACAAAAAGTTGATTTTGATATCACTTAGGTCAGGGATTGCTTGCTCCCAGATGGTCTAAGCTTTCATAGAGGTGACTGAGCCTTTACAGCCACTACCTCGTAAATTGCGTAACCAACTGCCTGTACATGTTAGACAAGCCGATTGACTTAAAAAAAAAAAAATCTGTTGTAAAGACCTTTTTTTTCTCCAGCAATGTCCGCTCAAGCTTCATTTGCCATTCTGCGGTTAGGGATTGCTGTTGTTTAGAAGTGCTTTAAAAAAAACTTTAGTTGATTTGAATTGATCTATAGCAGCATGTTGTGCTGAGAATAGGACAAGGAGATATCACAAACTGGATGTACTGCACAAGGATTTTTTGTTTACATTTTTCATAAATTGTAAATTATGAAGTGTTTTCCATTTCTGTTCTCAAAAAATTTTTTTTTTTAATTATGTGTTCACAACAGCAGCTTACCAAAACTTATACTGACAGTGATGAGCATACTTTACAGTATCAGCGAAAACGGCTGCAGAAAAGGATTTTGAGAATCACAATATTGACCATTCAGTTGGAAGGTGAATGTCATGTTGAAACATTTTAATCCTAAAAACAATAATTACGATATATCACTTATGTATTTTAATAAGAAAAAGTATAAAAAGTAAAAAATCATGAAATCTGACTACAACTTAAAGAGAAATTAGAAAGGACCTAAAAAGGAATATTCAGACAATAATTAGTTGATTAGGCTAAAGGTCTTACTTTATTAGTGTCTTCCACTGAAATTGACATGCAATGGTTTTGTGCATAAATTGTAGTTCTAATTACTGTACCTCACTTTAAAGGTATGGTTTGGAGAGGAAAAGAAGGAACTCCATGAGAGTCACTGTGGTCCATCAGATTGGCCACCACAGATCTGCCACAGTAAAACTAACTAGCATTCATTACTTTGGTTTGAAATCAGACTTTTGTATCACCTCTCTGGCAACCAAATTTGTATCTGAGCACTTGCAGTTCCCACCCGGCTCTCTTTGACACTGCAGATACCTTGACACACACTTGATGTGATGTCCTTTGGCAGGGGCCTTGATTGGCTGCCGGTTTCTCCTGGCAATGACTTTTAATGTCTTGATGGTTCCTCACTTGGATTTGCACAAATTTTTCAATGGTATGAAAAATGATCTTGCTGGAATAGGCAGGTTTCATCTTTTCAGCGGGTGAATGAATGCATAGATTTAACCCTAGATTAAAATGAAGCTTGCTTTAACTTTGATGATTAGTTGGTGAACACAACCAATTATGGAGCTGGATCTCAAAACAAGGTTGTCAGGCTTGTCATTTGATTCCTAATTGGGCTGGAGCTTCTTTGGACTGGTTCTGTGTGTTTCTGGGTTTGTCCAGACTCCACTGTCTGAGTTAGCAATAGGCAGCACACAGAAGTCCATCATTGGGACGCCTTTAAGTGCTAATCAACCACATCAGGAGAATTAGGAAAGCATTTGACATGTTTCATAGATGGCAACTGGGAAATACGGGTGTAATCAAAGAAAAAAAAACCTATTCTTTACGCTTCAGAGTGTTGTGACAGATAGGTATGTTTTGGCTATGCATAATTATGAATAAATGCTTGGGGCAATTATTAAGATTAATAATTTATGCCAAAATTACCAGGTTTGGGCTACCATTCTGGGATCCAGGAAATTAATAGCCAAATAATTCTGTCTGTGTTTATGCTTACATGCCTGATAAGGCTGAGGTAATTAAACAATAAATGAAGGAATAAGTTACTGGCGTTCTTTGAATAGCAAGTTACTACACATGTATGTAAAATAATAATCAACTTTTTAACATACAAGAGTTTATTACAAAGAATTCAACTTTCCAGTCAAAATTCTCACTAAGCCAGTAACAACTAAACTACTAAGTAAAAAGAATGAATATTAAACTACCTACCAAGAGTAAAACAGTAAAATTGGCAAATATACAAAGACGTAGAAACAATAACCAACAAATTGATCGGGATCACACAATTCAGTATGAATATGTAACCTTAAAGACCAAGGCTTGTATTGAAGAGTTTTGGGAGTGAAGCTAAGATAGTTTAAGTAATTGTAGTATTAGTTTAAGACAATTAGCACCTTATGGTTTGTGTTCAAACAACCAATTCATAATGCAAAGCAAACGTGAAGTCCAAAAACATTTTGTTTCATTAAATAATTTGCTAAAGTAGAAATCAATAACTTTTGGGGAATTAATTCTATTTTACAGATTGGTCACTGTAGTGATCGCTAATTTAGCATTTTGTCATACTAAGAAGGCGATTCAAAAATGACTTGTACGATTAGTTTTCTGTGTTTAAACTATTTTAAAGCTGATCTGTATTTTGACACCCATATCCAGTGCTGTTTAGAGCCACTCTGTTTTAGCTTAGCACCAAAGAACAAAGGAAAACCCTGGTTGGAAGGAGTAACTCATGTTACATGATTTGAAGCTACTTAGTGTAATGAAGAGGTCTTCGTTACAGGTGTTTATCTAGAACTATGTACAGCACTTTAAAAGCACTTCAGCACTTTATTTAGCACTGCATTCTAAGCATAGATCTACACATCAAGAATCAGTTGCACATGAGACGTTTTAACCATTTATTGAATATTTGAGTATTTTAACAATTGGCATGTGGCCTTTGTTCCAGGTCCTGCACAGCTGCTCCTCATTGAGAATTGTGGTGGTTGCCTGTGAGGATGAAGGTTTGTTAATTGGAGCAAATGTCTACTAATAAAGTTAAACTTAGGCAAATGTGGTATGAGAGCTAATTTTCAAAGTGAGTGCGAAGAAGTGGCTGAATGTTTCTAACCTGTCTTTTCTTTGTCCTCTCTAGGGTGTTTGGACAAATGTTTCCCCAGGGTCCAAACACCTTTGAAAGGTTCCGAAAGTGGCCATGAGATTAAAGAGTTTGGGGTGTTTTTGTACATAGGGTTTTTCTGTATAGTGTTTTAGGATGGTGTTTAGGTATTAAGTTAAAATATAACATCTTTATTTAAACAAATCTAGTAAAATATGTTTATTAAGAAGTATTTTGTATAGAAATGGAAGAAGCAATTTGTTAATCTCACCTGTAAGTGTAAAATGGTTTAGTTCATTTAATAGCTGACACTATTTAAGGCTGCAGTCTGTCATTAGAGAACGGATTCTTGTTGGTGTTACACCAACTGGGCTCTGATGTATTCCACTGAGCTGTACTGAACTCCAAGAATGAACTGTTGCTGCTTCAACCATACTCTGCCTCTCCATCTTCTGCTTAGAAAACCCAGCTGCGAGAGGCTAGCCTGTGACAGTCAAAAACCTTTGAAAACACTGGTCATACCCAAACAATTGAAGAATGAATTCTTACAAAATTCAGCTAAAAAAGTGAAATAGACCATCTTAAAAAAACCTTAATTTGTTTATCTTGAGCTAATTTATCTCTGCCCAGACTCAACCTTACTTGAATGTTTCTTAGATCTCCATTGAAGGGTGGCTACGTTGTTTGAAAAGGCCAGCGATAAAGCAGAGAAACCAGCACAAAGTCAGTTAGCAGTAGCTGCTCGGGCCTCACGTAAGAAAACAGTAAAAAAAAAAAAACGAAAAAAAAAACTGTGTTATCACAAAAGGAGAACTTTTGATATGGAACTCGATACCATCATATTTATTTTATGAAGCAAACAGTACGTAGATGCCAGAGGTCGGAACGAGAATAAACAAAAACTTGATTCCCCTTGTGGCCTGTTCTATGTCATGTTTGGAATGTGGATCTACTTCCTGGTTTGTGTAGACACTAGGTAACAAAAGCTCATGACTGTCCCTAATGTCTTGGAGCAATTCCCTTGTGAATTCTGCATGTGTTTTGGGTTTTACATGTGTTTCTGAATTTGCATAGTGTTTTGGGGATTTGCATGTGATTTTGAATTCGCATGTGTTTTGGGGATTTGCATGTGTCTTAGAATTTGCACGTGTTTTGGGATTTGTATGTGTTTTGTCTCTAGGGGCCACCATACCAAAAGTCTTGTTCTAGAAGCTCACTTCCCTTCCCTCGCGGCTCTCCTTTGTGGTTGCCCACGAATAAAGAGGATTTAGTTTAGGGCAGCAGGTAGTTTCTTTGTGATTCACAACTCCTCCTCTTCCTGTTGAAACTGAAATGCATTTTGCCAGTTCTTCTGACTGGAGGTCTGTGTTTTGGTCCAGTAATTGTGGCTGTAGTCCAACAAGAGAAAGAACAATAAACAATATAGAAATCTTACTGGTTGGATTTGCAGCCTGTTTAAGGTTTACTCACATACAATCCTTATGACAGAAAAAAACTGACAAGAATGCATTTAAAGTTAAATCTAAAGGCCATAGTAGATCAATAAGTAATTCTAGGTATTTTAACCTTAGTTATTACCCCAGCAAAAAAAGAAAATTACTTTAAACGGCACTATACTGTATGTCCTGAAATGCGCCTAAATAAACAGCTTCTTCATAAAAGCTTCAGGCACATGAACATAGCAAAGTGTTGAAGATCTCAGGAGCATTATCTGTGGCGTAAAATATTATTTCAGCTAATCTAATATTATCAAGGCTGTCTGCAAAAGATTGTATATATAAGCCAGCACTCAGATTTCGGAGGGCCCATAATGCTAAACCCCTGCCCTTGTGCCTTCAGGCTGTCTAAAGCAGGCAGTCAAGATAGGCAACAACTCATACTAATGCAACCTTTTCTAGACTGAACATTAGATCTATGGCTTTTCAGCTTTATGTCGACAACTGGTGTTTTGCTGACTGCTGGCCCAATCCGGTAGAAACCAGTGGCCAGATGAGCTCAGCACGACACTTTCTGTAACATACTCCTGGAAGGTGTGCATTCAAAGTGAAACACTTGTTCTCTCCCATTTCCTTTTTGATACAGCCACTCTTTACTGGAGCTGTTCTTTTGAGAATCCCCAGCATTTGATCTTTTCTTTGTTTGATATTGTGTGGAGACTGATCTAATTTTGGTTTATGAAGACTTGGTTATTTAGTTGCTGCCTGTTTTAATTCACCCTTTCAATGTTTAAAGTTTATTTCTAGCTCCATTCCTCCTGCTTTTTCCTCTCATCCTCTGAATGTTTGTGTTCACATGTGTCTTGTTGTCTCTGTATCCCAGCCTTCCCTCTTGTCAGCTGCCAGTTTCTGGGATCGTACTTGTTTGTTTCTGCAGTCAAGTTTATCCAGGTTGTTAACCACTTGTTTGTGTGAATGGGATATTCCTAGCCGGTATTTCTGCCTGTCTAGACTTTTTTTATATTTGGACCAGGAAGTGGATAGAAACAAACCTCAACAGCTGGAGTTTTGGAGAAGCACAAGAAAAGTGAGAAATGGGTAAATTGTCAGGCAAAAAAAAGCCTGCTGAAGGTAATTAAAGCTGTTAAAAGTTTGCAAATTAGCTCATGAGAACTAGCCGAAAATTTATTTTAGCACAGATTATTCCACCATCAGGTAACATTTTTGTTTAATATACAATTAAGTAAATGCTAACTCAATTTTTTTGCTAATGGGTGTTAGTGAGAATTTTTAAAAACTGATTTCATTTCATTTCAGCATCCAACTTTCCTAAATTTGCACCTGCCAGCAATCCCAGTAAATCTGATTAAACTGCAATAAAATCTAGACATCCTCAAAGAATTTTCTAGACATTTGCCCTTTTTTTCTTTAGTTATAGTTTTACTTATAGTTCACAGAGAGGTCACAATGGATTAAAAGGATCTCTTGTGTTCAAAGGTATCAGTAAGGAAAAGGATATGTTGCACATTGAAGACATTCATCTGTATTTAGAAAAAACATAGGATAACAGGGAAATGATCAAAAATTAGGAATTTCTGTTAAGTGCTGGTTGTGTTTTGCTTGTGGAAACAGTCTTCTGTATTTTCTATAGTAAGGTTGCAAAAGAGAAGACTTAAAATCACCACACTTATTGGTGGCACTATCATGCTGAGTACTTTTCATTGATGGAAGGTGGGGTCTTTGTGGCCATGAAATGAGTTCAAGCAAACATTCAGAGCTATTAAAGGAATGGTTCCACCAGAAGAAAATTATAGTTTTGAAATGCCCTTGCCACAGTCCAGACTAAATCTAACAGAAAATCTGCGGGGTCGCCAAAAGTAGGCTGTGGACAAGAGATCTGATGGATCTGAAAAAACATTTGCAAGATATGCTGACGGACTCCTAGCTAAAAGTCTGAATACTAAAACTGAAACAAAATATGCTCTTCTATGCTGTTTCTTGTTGTAATTTTGGTCTGGTTTGCTGGTCTGCTGAGGGTTGTGAGGGGTGGGGGTGATGCTAAGTGTTGTTGTTGTGTATTAATATAAATAAAAAAAATTCAGTAAAAAAATATTTCTCTCTTTTAATCATGGGATGTTATGACACAGTCCTTGACTGTTGTTATGGAAAGAAAACATCTTCTTCCTTCCATAAGGATGAGGCTGAAGTTTGGATCGGCATTTCTTATGTTTTAATACAGCCAGTCTTGTACATGACCCCGTTTGGGCAAACCCTCGAACCAGATGATTTCTGTCTTCTCTATAAGCAGCTTTTTCCTTCAATCTCTCAATGTTATGTCTTCATTGCAAGGTTAACTAAAACACTCCGCAGTTAGATCAGACTAGGTGAAAGGCCACTTCACTGACTAATGATCTCTTATTATGCCATATTCCCTACAGTAGATGCCTTTACTAATTTGTAATTAATAAATTTATTGACGTAACCTTGAAATATTGCTGTAACACTATTCAGCAGGATGCAAATGATGGGAAAAAAGGAAACAAACCTTTACTGACTCAACCATTATTAAAGACTGCACGGATGCTGTGACTGAAACTTTTCTGGAGAACACACTAGAACAAGACATGAAACTATAACACAAATACCCCTGCTGGCTTAAGTATTAGCCTGTAGATGTACTAAAACAGCTAGATGAAGCGGTTCATAAGGCAACAATTGTAGATGAGGCAGCTAATGTGTATCTGACAATGCAACGCTGTTAGATTATAGTTGATTGCACACAAGCAAGCAGAGTGACTGTTAATGTTCTTATTTAGTTCAAAGTATAATATGAGACAGAGAAAGGGTATTCTGTTTTAACTTTCCAAAATAAAGCTGTTTATAAGAAAAAAGGATTAAAATGGCATTAGAAAAGAGGAAAATAGAATTTATTATTTATCAGTTTGATGTGAAATCCATAAATAAACAATAAAGATCTGCTCGCTTGTGGACTTTACCATAAGCATAACCTTAAATGTTACATTTAAATATAGTTAACGACCCCCAGTTTAAATCAATGCATTGTTTGAATAATGCATCAATGTCCGGATGAAATCCAGTCTATAACAAAAATTGCAGTTCCCAGATGCTCTCCATCCAATATTACTGAGCTTCAGCAACTTTGGAAAGAAACAAAATTAGCAAAAATTCTGTCTGCAGATGTAAGAGATATAACCAAAGAAACTTGCAGTTGTAACTGCAGCTAAAAGTGATTCAACAAAGTTTTGACTCATGGGCAAAATATACAGTGGCTTGCAGAAGTATTTAGCCCCCTTGAACTTTTCCACATTTTGTCACATTACAGCCACAAGCATGAATCAATTTTATTGGAATTCCACGTGAAAGACCAATACAAAGTGGTGTACACGTGAGAAGTGGAACGAAAATCATACATGATTCCAAACATTTTTTACTAATAAATAAGTTAAAAGTGGGGTGTGCGTAATTATTCAGCCCCCTTTGGTCTGAGTGCAGTCAGTTCCCCATAGACATTGCCTGATGAGTGCTAATGACTAAAGAGAGTCGTGCACTGCACAAAGTTGGCCTTAATGGATGAGTGGCAAGAAGAAAGCCATTGTTAAAAGAAAACCATAAGAAGTCCCGTTTGCAGTTTGCCACAAGCCATGTGGGGGACACAGCAAACATGTGGAAGAAGGTGCTCTGGTCAGATGAGACCAAAATGGAACTTTTGGGCCAAAATGCAAAACGCTATGTGTGGCGGAAAACTAACACTGCACATCACTCTGAACACACCATCCCCACTGTCAAATATGGTGGTGGCAGCATCATGCTCTGGGGGTGCTTCTCTTCAGCAGGGACAGGGAAGTTGGTCAGAGTTGATGGGAAGATGGATGGAGCCAAATACAGGGCAATCTTGGAAGAAAACCTCTTTGAGTCTTCAAAAGACTTGAGACTGGGACGGAGGTTCACCTTCCAGCAGGACAACGACCCTAAACATAAAGCCAGGGTAACAATGGAATGGTTTAAAACAAAACGTATCCATGTGTTAGAATGGCCCAGTCAAAGTCCAGATCCAAATCCAATCGAGAATCTGTAGCAAGATCTGAAAACTGCTGTTCACAAACACTGTCCATCTAATCTGACTGAGCTGGAGCTGTTTTGCAAAGAAGAATGGGCAAGAATTTCAGTCTCTAGATGTGCAAAGCTGGTAGAGACATACCCTAAAAGACTGGCAGCTGTAAGTGCAGCAACAGGTGGTTCTACAAAGTATTGACTCAGGGGGCTGAATAATTACGCACACCCCACTTTTCAGTTATTTATTTGTAAAAAATGTTCGGAATCATGTATGATTTTTGTTCCACTTCTCACGTGTACACCACTTTGTATTGGTCTTTCACGTGGAATTCCAATAAAATTGATTCATGTTGGGCTGTAATGTGACAAAATGTGGAAAAGTTCAAGGGGGCCGAATACTTTTGCAAGCCACTGTAAATTCACACAACAAATTTCAAATTAAAACAAAAGAAACATGTATAAATATATAAATATGTTTATGCAAAATATGTTGGTTTACTACAATTAAATCCCAACTGAATACACTGAAGTTTGTCACTATAATGTGACAAAGATTTGAAAAAGGGATATAACTATTTCAGTAAGTCTCTGTACTTCAAAACTCAATTTAAGGACTGCAATCCCTGCATAACAATGTACCACTGTTATACTTGTTTCTGTGGGAGTAACACAGTTTGGATCCCAGGACCATAACTGAGGGTAAGCAGACCTTTCATTTTGACAAATGAGTGTAAAGTCTGTGGTCTTTTATTCATTTTCAGCTGGCAGGTATACTGGCTTCATGTTTTATGTATAACGTATTTACGTCAGTGCGGCAGAAAGTATGAAAAATATTCTGACAGAAAAGCTCCTGGAACTCAGAGGAGATCTGGCCTGACCACAGCTATGAGGTTTATAGATGATGCAGTGATTATTAGTGTACTGTGATGATGAAAACAGATCCACAACATCCCATCAAAGCCTCTAAACCTGCTGTGGAAATGAATCTCATGAAGGTCAACATACGCCCACTGCAGAACAGCAGTTAGGTCTTAAAAGTGCAGCCACCAGCAGGAATAATGACACTCCTTTATTATTCAGTTTACAGTAAAGACGGCAACACTGTAGCATGCAGAGAGACTGCAGTATGGATGAATCCGGCTCAGGAGAACCCCGTTGTGTCTGTCGAGGACCATGGCTCAGACTGCAGATGGGATGAAACATGGCACAGCTTTCCATTTTTAACATGAAATGACACTGCTGCGCTGCCTCAATTCCATGCTCTTTTAAAAGCTCACGGTGTGAAATTTGTGTGGGTGACTGGGGCAATAATGCAAATCTACCTGATATGCTTATCATCTGGGTCCATTAAAGAGTAAATATTTTAGTTAGGAATGAATGGAGATGGAATGTGCTTGATTAAAATCCTAAAAATAATTTTTTTTTCTTTATTCAGAATTGCCTCTTTTATACAAAGATCATACTTTTTCTTCTGATATTTGCAATGCAGAAAATCAAAAGTTCAGAAACCCAGGTTGCAGAATGTTGCATAAAGTTGCACAATGTTGCAGAGTTCTACGTAAAGCTTCATGTCATCATGTTTTGGCTTCAGCCCTCCTGGGATTTAACAAAACTTATCCTGCACTATCCATGAAATGGAATACAGTTCCAACCTTAATGCTGTATTGTATTTGCAGCCACCTGGCACACCATCCCCCTCTCTTTCCATTCTCACTGTGGTACAAGGGCGCAGCAGATGTTGTTCGGTTGCTATAATAGGCTGGTGGTTGGCTGTCGAGATGGAAGTTTCATCTGGACCTCAGATAGTGAAGCAAGGGATTTTTATAAGCCAGCCAAGAGAATGGAATAACATTTCAGCACCAGTCAATATACCTATATAATTTATGCTCTGTACTTAAACCCCGATGATGGGTGATGTAAAACAGAATATTGCATCTGGGCACTGGCATTAACCTTAGAAATATATACATACTGCTTGATCTTTTTCACATTTTGTCACATTACATCCACAAACTTCAATGTACTTTTGTGGATTTTCTTTGATAGATCAACACAAAATGCATTATTGTGAAGAAAAATATGTTTTTTCTTTACATAAATAAATGTGACATCCATATGTATTATGCCCCTTAGATTAGGGCAACAAGTTGCCTTCAGCTGTCATCTAGTTAGTTAATAACATCCCCTTATCAGCAGAGGGAATCAACGTTGTTCAATCCATCGTCTGAAATGGAAAGACTATAGCAAAATGATGAACCTAACAAGACATGGTTATCCACCTAAACTAGACTGGTCTGGTAAGTATCACACTGGTCAGAGAAGCAGCCAAGATGCAGATTATAACTTTGGAGAAGCTGCAGAGATCCACTCATGAGGTGGAAGAATCTGTTGATTGGACAAGAAGCCATGAATTAAACTTTGTACAACATCCTGAACATTTCATTCTGACTGTGAAACATGGTGGTGGAAGTGTGATGCTGTGGGGATGTTTTTCTTTAGCAGGGACATGTACGATGATGACAGTTGATGGGAAGATGAAGTAAAATAAAGCAATTGAGAATAGAAGCTGCAAAAAAGAGGTATCTGAAGCAGGATAGTGACCCTAAACATACAGCCATAGCCCAACATGCAGCATCATGCTGTGGGAAGCTTTTCTCAAGCAGAAAAAAGCCCTGTCAATGTCCAAACCTTTATCTAATTGAGAATCTGCTGGAAGATTTGAAATTAGCTTTTCACAGATGGTGTCCATTCAGTCTGACTGAGCTTGAGCTGTTTTACAAAGATGAATGGACAAAATGTTAGTGTCTTGATGCTGGAAGAGATAACCCACAAAAGACTTGTAAATGACTTGTAAATGACTTGACTTGTAAAGAGCTGTAAATGCAGCAAAAAATGCAGGCTACACCCTAGACAGGTCGCAAAGACATTCAATCCCAGTAAAATATATTGATATTTGTTGTTGCATTGTGAAAAAATTGACAACTTTTCAAGGGGTATGAAAGGTTTTCCAACCCAATGTAAAAGTACTGGTGCAGGTTATTAGGGTTGCTTGCCTGCAGCCAGGTCAAATCTAAAGTTGTTAAGTTCAGAAACACTTGTTTGTTGTAGGCAGTGAGAGGAAGCTGAAGTGTCCAGAAAATTACCGGCACAACAACCCAACGCAGACACAGAGAGAGAGCACTGTAACTCCACACAGAAAGGTCTACATACATGAGGCTTAAATTTTCTCCGTCTTGCCCTACTTTAAAAGCTGGACCAGAATTTTAGATGTAGCTTTTCACCAATTACATTTTTGAAAGAGGTGCTTGAAATCAAACATTAAAGTTAATGATACACATCTGACCTGTTGTCTTTCAGTCTCACTAATGCATGATGACTGATCTCTGGTTTACATTTCAGGATGAATGCAGGTTATCCCCATCATCGTCATCGAAAACACGTGCATCCACAAACTTGAATTTTCCCTCAGACTGTTACAATGGGTATGAATAACTTCAGACATAATCCTTTACATAAAATGTTAGTAAAACACGGAAATGTGTTGTTGTTTTTTTGCAAAAGGTGTGTGCCATAATATACTATTCTATTTATAATCATGTTTACATCCTTCCCAATCAGAAAAAAAACATGCTGGTCAAGATAAAAGATTTCTCAAAATCCAAATTAGCCAAGGACAAAAATAATTTGAGGTTTAACTGAGCATGTATTTGTTTTATATTACATTTTGAGCTAGCTTATGTTTTGTACACTAAAATGAAATAAAAGTAGGAACAGATGAGGCTTTGTTACAGTCTGTTAAATTTCCAAAAGACTCGGAGTAGCACAACGAATAAAACCCTAATATCTTTAAAGGGTCACAAAGGGAGATTCCTTCTGATGAGGCTTAATGTGTTGGCTGCCCCTCAAGTGTTCAAACAAAACGAAACTGTCTCCTGTGATGTATTAATTTCCCTCTATCAGCTCTATCCACTGATTAGCTCTTAATAACAATGTAGTTAGCAGCCAGCTCTGGGCACTGAATCATTTAGAAGATGGAGATATGTGGATAAGTCTAAGGAGTGGAAGAATAACATTGGATTTTATTTAGGGGTATCAGAGTTTGCAAGCCATGTATTAAGATTTTTATCCATGAAATAAATTAAATAACAGGTATAATTGTATAATTCTTTTTCTACTTCACAATCATGCGCTTCTTAAATTTTATGTTGATCTATCATAAAATCCCAATAAAACATTTTGAGGTTTGTAGTTGTCATACAACATGGTAGCACCTTTAAAGACATAAACATCCCAGTGTCGCACAATCAAGATTGAAACAAGATGTGCTAAACAAAAGTAGCTACAAAAGGAAAGCTCATTAAAAGGAAACTGCTCTCAGTGCCCAAGGAAGAGCGCTCCAGTGTCTTGGGGTCCCTGAAATAACGGTTCTTCCTCCTTTTGTTTTCAAACTTAGTATGGAGAACTGTCTACATGTCCTGATCACAGGACCTCAGGGACCTGCTGAGGACATATGAATGCAAGAGTGCTCTGATATAACTCCAAGTTGGGCCATGAAAAGCTTTCCAAGTCAGAACAAGAAACTTGAAAGGATCTCTAAAACACATCAGGAGCAAATTTAGTTGCGTTAGCAGGAGAGTCACATGTGACAATTTGGATAAGTTTTAGACAGGTGTAAAGGGCGTTACAATGCTCGAAACGTGAAATAAAACAAAAGCATGAATTATAATTTCCTGTTCAGGATGTAAATCCTGAAATGTAAATCATTTCAATGCTGCAGTTATTGTTTGTACACACTTTCTACTACACTTTTCCTTTCACTCAACTTTTCGTTAATATACTTGGACCCAGCACTCTGTGAACTGCCAGCTTCTTTTCACGATGGAGGTTGTCAGTGACTGCTGCACAAATCAGCTGTCCTCCCCACGATTGCTCAGGCCACAGCATACCCATAACGTAACATTTCTGTATCATCAATCCAGTTTTATTAATCTTACATGACATTATAATCTTCAGTTAATTTTTTTGTTGTCTGTAAGCTATTATCAACAAAACTAACAAAAATAAAAGTTTGAAATAGTATCACTTGATCTAAGTTAAACTTTTTAAATAAATGAGATAGGATCATCCTGTCGATGAACATAGACAGCCTTTGTACAGTCACATCTTAAAATTGGGTTCTATTTATTTCCTTGTTTTTCCTAAGATGTTATTTCACCATCTTTGGGGAAAATCTGTACTGTATTTTCTATATTCATCCTCAAGGTTTTGTTTGTTTTGATTCATTTGTTTTCAGCTGTTTCTATTCACTTGGTTCCCTTCGTCCCACTTGTAGGCATATCTATGCAGATCTTGCTTTTGTCTTCCAGAATAGAGCTCTGAACACATCCACCCACTGAAAAACTGAAGATGGCTGAATTTGTAATTATGCCACACATTTTGCATTTACCCCACTGGAAGTGAATGCAGCATAAAGCATCCAGAGAATGAGATCCAGAGAGAGAGGGGGAGAGAGGCAACAGCACAGATGAGCCCCAATGAACAACAGCCGGCTCCTCTTTCAAACACAACGAACCATGCTCTGTATCCCTCACAAACACATATGACAGCAGCACACTCACACACACACACACACACACACACACACACACACACACACACACACACACACACACACACACACACACACACACACACACACACACACACACACACACACACACAGGCAACCCAAGAACCCGAGCAGCATCAGCGCGTGCTGCCCGCCGCTGCCAGTGGCAGCCCTCACTCCTTCTCCACACTGTGAAGCCTTGAGAGGAGTTCCTGCTGCACTCAGAGGCAACAGAGGAGATCCGTGGATCTCTGTTTGAGACGGCAGACAATCATCGGAGCAGGGAAGAACAGAGAGAGAAAGCGGGGTAAGGCGAGTGAATACGCTCCAGTCCAGCCACTGCTCCTGCTACTGCTGGAGAAAGAGGAGGAGGAAGAGGAGGAGGACGAGGAGGTGGGAGGGAAGGGGAGGAGGAGAAAGCTGTGTGCTTGCAGAGACTGGAGCAGTACCGTTATCCTGCACAGGCATCCTGAACGGCTACAAGTGATCAGAGCATCTTTAGTCTTGTAGATGTACAAGCAGCACGGTGCAGCTTCCAGTCCTGGGTGAGTCAACTTCCCATCTTTTTCCGGCACACACCACACTCATCTGTGTGTACTCTATGTGCTGTCTGCAACTGTCTGCATCCATCTTCACACTAAGAGACTGTACACCACACGTGGTGTGTGCATTCAGTTTTTTTTCTCTGCTTTGCTGCTGATGAGCAGCAGATGCAACTTGTGATTATTGGGACACTATTTTATCACTCCAGCTCCTTCTGGTGCACCCCAACCTGCCCTTAACTTAGACGGACATCAGCTCCCATTATCTCACACTCTCTGTTCTTCTCTACTGTCACCACTGAGGCAGTGTGTTTGTGCATCCGTGCGCAACTCATCTCCATCGGTATGTGTGCCTGTGCGAGTCCTTTGTTGATTAGCTTTCAATTAGGCTTTAATGATGTAAACGGTGGGCAGGAAGGGTAAGGCAGCCAGTGATCGATCCTGCAGTCATATCAGTGTGACCAGATGACATATCTTATCCTCTGTGTTCGATGAGCCCATCTCCAGCTCTGCTCTTGCATCTTATATTGGTGTATGTGGTTAGTTCTTAGTGCAGCAACTACAAATCAGATGATTATTCCAAGAAATGCAGTTGTCCTTTAATCTGACGACTTTGGAGTTCATCTCTCCCCCAGCAGTTCATTCATAAGTTACAGAGGAGTAAGAGAGGAGATAAGAGCATCAGACAGCTCAAACCTGTGGGTCAAATCCATATGTCAGCAACTGTGCCTTTGTTTTTCCATAATTCCATAATTCTGGAACTGTTTTGATGTATTGATAAGTGCAATGACCCCTTCCAAGGTTTCCACACTGCAATGTCACTGGATGTTTTCTCCATTAACTGGCCAGCATTCAATAAATAATGACTTGAGGATCTAACACATTTTTCAAGAACTGACAAAACTGTCACAGCTCACCGCACCCAACATGCCCTCTGCATTCTTGTGCGGCATGACAGAAGGGTTGGGTTTGCTTGATTATCCAGGAATTTAGTCTTTTATCCTGTACACAGGTTTTGCAGGGAAGTTCAGCGATCTCTCTGAATTTATGAAGAAAATCTAGATCTCATTCTAGGGCGTATGTGCTGGATTTTCTTGTAAGTGGCGGATTAGATGGCAACTGTTCATTCACTGGTTCACTTTGTCTTGTTGGACAACTGTTGGTGACATAAAATGACATTTCAATAGACTTGTGTTTATTTTTCAGGACAAAAATACAGAACACCAAAAAAACATTATACTCATGTTTCTTGACATTCAAGAAGTCACTTAGGACTTCCAAACCTCCTCAAATTCCCATGCTCATCCTATAGTAATATAGGTTGGTCTTTCATACACAGCACACAATGCTTTATCTCTTTTCCACTCGCACTCCAACAACATCCTTCAATAGCTTTTTAAAAAAAAAAGTTTTTTGTGGCCATAGTGGCCTTTATTGAAAGTGGACAGGCTTATAGAAAGGGGAGAGACATTTGGCAAACGTCCTCAGGCTGGAATCGAACGCGGGACAACCGCATCGAGGACTAAGGCCACGCGACGCCCCCTTCAATAGCTTTTGTAATTAAGTAAATGAGGTTTTCATCAGTCATTTACTCTGCAGTGATCTCATTCATATTCATTGTTTTGAGGCTTTAAGACTTTTCCTCATCAGTTTGTTTTATCTTCCCTTTAATATCCAGTTTTTATCTTTAATCTGTCTTTAAAGGGATATTCCACCCCTAAGTGAAATTTAGTCTGTTACCATATCCCAGAGTTAGATACATGAGAAAAAGCCTTTTGTAACCAGTCCAGTCATTCTCCTAATGTGGCAGCAGTCCATTTGCTTTAGCTTATCATAAACAATGTAAGTGAATGGTAACAGCTAGCATTTCGTATGCAAAAGTGAATAAAACTACTCAATAATGATCCTAATTATACCTGGTGAACTCAATAATTATATCAACTGCAAAGGAAAATAAGTAATACGAAGGAATTGCAGGAGGCAATTTAGACTTGAGACTACATCACGACAAAGCACCGCTGTAAGCCACCGCTGCAAGGACATGATGCAGCACCAGCAAAAGCCACCTAAAAGTGATTTACGCTACACAGCTCGCTGTTTAGTCAATAGGGTAAAATGTTGTAAATGTTATGCAGTAAACATGGAGGTGACAATATCAGCCAGTATCTGTACAAAAAATGGATGGGACTGCCGTTTTCTTCAGACACAGTACCATCTTTCTGATAGAATATTGCATTTTTTTCTTTGTAGTCTTCTGGTGTGAAATGCTCCTCGCAAACCAGTTATTTATTTATTTTTTCCACAGGTGTTGTTGGAGGAATTCCCAGGGCAGCAAGCCATTGTCTTCTTCGTTCCACATTAGATGGAATTCTGTGAAACATTGTGCTGCTGTATGTCTTTGTATGCCTCTTTCTTGTATTAGACTTAGAATGTACATGAACCACGGCAGTAAAAACTCATGCATCACGCATTTGTGATTACAGAAGTAGGTGTCTTTTGCGGGCGCTGCCACGTCCTTGCGCCTTGCAGCGGCGGCTTACAGCACTGCTTTGTAGTAATGTAGTCCCTAGTCTAAATCGGCTCTGTAATTCCTTCATGTTACTTATTATTTTCATTTGCAATCTATATGTTTATTGAGGTCACCAGGAATAATTAGGATCATTATTGAGTTTTTTTAAAATCACTTTTGCATACAAAATGTTAACTGTTACTGTTCACTTACATTGTTTATAATAAGCTAAAGCAAACAGACTCCTGCTAGATTATGAGATTGACTGGGCTGATTACAAAATGCTTTTTCTCATTTATCTAACTCTGTGGAATATTCAAATTCAAATTCAAAATTACTTTATTAATCCCAAAGGGAAATTAAATGTTGTTGTAACTCATTATGCAAGTTCCTTCAACGATTTGTTGTAGATGCTGATGGCTGTGGGTAGGGATGATCTCTTGTAGTGCTCTGCAGATCTGAAGAAGCCTCTGACTGAAGACGCTCTGTAGTTGTATGACAGTCTGATGTAGATGATGCTCTGGATCTATGGCGTCTTCTTTTCAACTCATCAGGGTTTCGTGGCTGTAGTTGAGGTATTATTTGAGCTTTTGTGATGTTAATCAGCTGCTGCCAGTTGTAAACCACCTTGTTGCCAAGGTTATGCATCATAACAAATGTCAAAAAAGAAAAATTATCAGCAAAAATCCTTCCAGCTGCACAGCATTCAAAACCAGAGAGAACAGTTGTCCACATATGGCAACAGACTAAATTTCACTTAAGAGTGGAATATCCCTTTAAGGACAGAGTTGTTATCACACAACGGAAAATAGAAAACAAATGCAGAGAACTTAAAAACTCATACTTGATAGTAATGCCTGTCACATCATGCGATAAAGATTCCAGACTGTGTGATTTGTTGCTGTAGAGGAGTCGTGCCAGACAAGTCAGACAGAAAATCCTATCCAAAAATGTTTGGACATCCAGTTACAAGTGTTAATACTTCTATTAATATCAGAGTATGACTCTGAAAAGAAGGCAAGGAGGATGATGAAAAGAGGAAGGCAGTAAAAGCACTCATGGCTGGACTGCAGTGGTCCTATTCCACTAGGCATGTCCTAGTTACTGGTATCAAAGTGTAACTTTTAAAAGTTATGGTTTCACAACCAGCAACATATTCCGTTCTATGGCTAGTCCCTTTTATGAGATGTCTGAGAAAGTGCTGAGGTTATTTACAGATGTATCATGGGTAGAGTAGCTTAGTACTGTGCAGATCCTCCCTCACCTTTTTGTTGCACACTGCTGGCCAGCTGGCAGAAGGAGGATTAGTATGTTTTCTCATATTTATAGAAAAGATTAATTTGGCAATTTACAAATACAGACTCTTTCCAAAAAATTAAAATAACATGGAAATGTTTATTTATTTCCATAATTCCATTCAAAATGCTAACCTTCCCTAGATTATAGACTCAGGGCCCACAAGTTAAACGATTTCAAGCATTTAGTTGTTTTTTTGTACATAATCTGGACTTCCAGCTCATAAAACCCATGAAGACAGGATTTAAAAAAATTGGAAAACTGTGAAGACATCATCATTTACTTTTCAGTTTTGGCAGAAAAAAGAAGAATACATGGTAAGGAATCCATCTTTTCCTTAACCACTGCCTCGATGCACCGTGACATTGAGGCAATCAGCCTGTGCCATTTCCTGGGAGTTATGGAATCCCAGAGTTCCTTGATGCCTGCTGTCAGCCCTTTTTTGTTTTGGGGCCTGGTGCCCCTCATTTTCCTCTTGATAACACCCCATAGATTCTCAATGGGGTTTAGCTCCAGCGAGTTGGCTGGCCAGTCAAGCACTGTGATGGCATGGGCATCAAACCAGGTTTTGGTGCTTATGGCGGTATGGACAGGGGCCAGGTCCTGCTGAAAGATGAAATCTGCATCTCCATACAGATCATCAGCAGAAGGAATCATGAAGTCCTCTAAACCATTCTGGTAGACGGATGCTGTGACGTTGAATTTAGGAAAGCAGAGTTTACCAACGCCTCCACCGGACATTGCACCCAAATCATGACTGACTGTGGGTATTTCACACTGGACTTCAAGCGGCTTGGTTTCTGTTCCTCACCCGTCTTCCTCCAAACCCTTGGACCTCGATTCCCGAATGAAAGGCACACTTTACTTTCATCGGAGAAGAGGACCTTGGACCACTGGCCAGCAGTCCAGACCTTCTTCTCCTTGGCCCAGTTGAGACGAGTCTGAATGTGGTGGTTTTTGAGGCTTCGGCTCCCGCCTCATTCCACTCTTTCTGGATCTCTGCAGGATTCATGAATCTTTTCTCTTTGATAATCTGCTGAAGCCCACGGTCAGCTCTTCTGCTGGTGCATCTTCTCCTGCCACATTTTTCCCTTCCACTAGACTTTCCACTGATATGTTTGGACACAGCACTCTGTGGACAGCCAGCATCCTTAGCTTTGAACCTTTGTGGCTTACCCATCCTATGGAGGGTTTTAATGATGGTCTTCTGGCCAGTTGTCAAGTCTGCAGTCTTACCCATATTGAACCTAACAGAGACAATTGAACCAAAGTGAAGCAATTTAATGACACCTGGGAAAACCTGTGTGGGTGCTTTGAGTTTAGTAGATGAGTAGTGTGTGACACTCAAACATTCATGCCCTGTAAAGTTTGGGCTAATTTCTTCACAATATTTTAAATTTTTGAAATCCTGTTTTTGTGGGGTTTATGAGCTGAAAGCCCAAATAATGTACAATTAAACAACTAAATACTTGAAAAGTTTTGGGCCCTGAATCTATAATCTATGCAGGTTTACCATTTTTTGAATGGAATTACTGAAATAAATGAACTTTCCCATGATATTCTATTTCTTTAGAAAGGGTCTGCATGTCTAGCTGTTAAAAACACAGAGGTGTGAAAAGTAAAGGAACCTCACACCAAAACCAGAGCTGAGTAGCTAAGAGCTGGTTAGTGATCTTTAAGTGAAAACTATTAGATCATTTTATACATTCGAATAGAAATTAGAACTGTGTGTCAATTGCATGGGGTATTGTTTTTAGGCTATTTTTAAAATTCTTTCACCACAAAACATATGGCATCAAACGACGTATATAATAGTAAAGAAATCTCTTCCTGGATTAATGTTTTAATGTTCCCATTTACTGCTTGTACTATGAGGCACCACAAGTATTGATATTTGGGACTGTTTTTAGTTGGCATATTATTGTCCGCTTGCTTGTGTGTGGTGATGCTAAAATCATAATGTATGCAGATTATATACTCATAAATACACATAATGTTGAATGGTGTAAAATAGTTTGTAGCCAAATTATCACAAACGCTGGACAAAACCGGTCTTTTGAATAATGTGTCATGGCTTATATTGGACATTGAGAAAATGGTTACACTGTGTTTTACAAGAATCCAAATAATTTTTCCAAATGCTTATGTTAAAATAATGTTAAATATGTATTTGTAATTCTGAATTAAACTCCTGGGTTCAAAAAGCAAATCAAGAAAATGACTGGCACACAAAAAAATATATACAACTCCTTTGAGACACATCGGCAATTCACTTACTCTTGTATACAATAATATTGTCTTAAATTTAATATTGCATGACCTGCTGGTCAAGTCACACAACTATAAAAGCATTCCCTTTCTCATAAAACCTTACTTAATCTACGAACACAATATAATCATTCCTATATTTCTTACTATATTTCATACAGCTTTGATCATATTTTTTTTTTACATTTTCAGCAATATAAGTAATCGAATTTAATGAGAGCCCCATGGGAAGAATTTTATTACATTTTGTGCCTCATTTATACCCCTTATAACCTAGGCCTATTTTGAAGCCTATTTCTCGAAAAATGCTTTCCCATTAAAAATGTGTATATTTCAGCAACCAAAAGGAGTATTTGAACCATTTAGGTGTCATTGTAAAGGCAGCATTGTGTGGAATTGATAGATGTGTCATTATGCATGTTATCTGTTACTGGTTAGGAGAAACTGAAGATGGATCACAGCAGAATTTTTTTTGCTCTGCTTAAAATAAAAACATGTTTTATATTGAAAAACTCTATGGATATTGCTTGAATGGCTGTGGTTACTCAATAAAATGTAAATACAACATGTGGATATTATCTCTGCAAAATTTGATACTGATCATGTGAAGCAGGACAAAACTAGAGAGGTTTTAGTCATGCGAGGTGTCCAATTCGGCACCGTTCGGCACAAATAGTACCATTTCTATTTTTGTCATGTAAAAGTTATATTTGTCTTTTTTATATTACATAGTGTTCAGTAGACCTAAAATAAACACTTTTGGGCATTTTTGAAAACAAATCTGATTATAATGCAATAATGTATATATGTATATTTTTGTATTGGTCAGTTTGCATGAGCGACACCTCGTTGGACTCTTAGAAGCCAATAGAATAACGCCAAAACTTGCCAAACAAAATTGACAACACAGTCAGCCAACAAGGGAGCCGAGAACAGAGTTTCGGGGGAATATCAGGCTTCTCTGTGAGTACACTATTATACTCCCCACTAGAAACAAATAAATCGTAATAGAAACGCCCGGAAAGTTTTGAATGGCGCATAAGAGATGGAAGTATCAGAAAATAGTTAATTATTTGCCAAATAAATCCTCTTTACACTGCAAAACAGCAAAGGTAAGGTAAATTTTACTACTGTGATTCTGAAAAGCGATTTCTTGTTGTGTTATACTTTGGCTTATATCTCCGCGGTGCTTTGGTGTAGCGTCATGGCAGATGCATCTTTGGAATCAGCAGGTTCTCTGCTTTTATTTGAGGGGTTGATTGTGTTTTTAGCACAAAGAATTGCCGCGGTAGAGCCAGAAATGTGGCGGCTGGGTTGACAAAACTTTGATGTTACGAGTTTGTTCGCAAATTTTATTTACATGGCATCTGGGTTGTGTTTGTGGTCTGTAAAAATAGTTTAGATAGCCTTGTAGCCCTTGGTGTGCTGTTTAATTTGGTGTGCATTATTACAATTTTTTCTGTCGTGATGTGTTGTCTCAAGCCTGTTCGAAAAATTCATTCATAATAGGTTTGCATGTGTTTTCTTATGTGCTTTTGTCTAACTGGCTTGTTAAACTTTTGGCTTTGTCATTGGTTTTGCACAGTTCACACATTCATCAAGATCCTTCCCCAAATATCACTAACATGGGATCTCCCATGCAGTTTCAAATCTGCAAACTAAAACAATAGAAGATATTATTATTATTATTATTATTTTTATTATTATTATTGTTATTATACTCTCATATAAATAAAATGTATTCGGGAGGAACTGAACTGACCGCTGGAAGACCAAGAAAACATTACTGTAGAACTGTGTCAGACTGTTGGAAATTGAGTTACATCTTGGATTAGTTCTGTTGCAAAAACTTTCAGTATGACTTGGCAGACTCTGGAGTTGTGATCCACTGATTTGCTGTGAATAAATATCTGCTAAAATATGCCATTTACAGTAGAGTCTAGAGGAAAAAATAACACTTTTGTGCTTTCTAAGATAGAGTAGGAGAAGGAATTTAAATTAGATACAAAAGATTAGAATAAAATACATTTTTGCACCAAATTATGGGACATTGTGTAATCTTTATCTCTATGCTGTTTAGAAATCAAAACATCTGTTTTTCAGATTGTCTGTATTTCTGTGTACGGTTTTGCATGTTTCTGGATGTGTCTTCTCTTATTGCATGTCACATCTCAAGGATTCCAATACTTACTTGTCAACAGCAGTTATGGTGCAAAATCAAAAAGGAAAAGAAGGACTGAAGCAAAAGCAATTATGCAAAAGCCTTTAATGGTACCCGAGGTGCCACTTAGCCTCCTTCTTTGACAGATTTATGCGTCAGTAATGAAATGTGCACCGACAGGTCTATGTGTCCCTTCAGAGTGCATTGTTGAATCGCGCCTGTTAGTCTTGTCCATTATGACGCCCACACTTACCTTCCCATTTCGAGCCTTTCTGATGTGCATAAAGCTGTCATCTGTGCTCAATTGTGACATTACTGCAGCTTAACACTGCCAATACCCAGACAACCTCATTGTTTTCAATTCCACAGTATTTATGAGGGCAGTAAAGCAAAGACGCATCCTCTGTCAGCGAGACGGGAGCACTGCCGCTCTCCAGGGAAGGATGGTGCAAAGGGAGGACGAGGAATGAGGGATACAGCAGTGGAGTAGTGCAGGAGGCGTCGGATACTTGCAGGCACGCTGGCATGTCATCTATCCCTGTTAAGAAGTCCAACTGGAACAATGGTGGCCCCATGTGTGTGCTGGCTGTCCTCCTACTCATTGACTGGTGTAATGCTATTATAGATGGGGCTGCAACCTAAATGCAGAGCTTAGAGAGCATCTGGACCTTACAAGTTTTTTTTTGTTTTTTTTCCAAAGATGATTTCTTTATTTATGATTTCTCCATCTGCTCCACTTCAAATTCTAATAAAATTGAACTAATGATATTGTTGGACCTTTCTACATTTTCTCAAAAACAACCACAAACTTCAAATCATTTTTGCCGGGATTTTATGTTGAAGACAAAAACAAACTAGCACATAATTGTGAAGCGGAAGGAACATAATACATGGTTTTAAACATTTTCTACAAATAAACATCTGGATAGTGTGTCATGTGTTCTGCATGCAGCTGCTAAGTCAATATTTAATTCAACCCCCCCTTTTGTCGCAGGTACTGTACATCTGGAAGTTTTCCTTGGTATGATTCTATTGGCTTTGCACATAAAAAGACTGAAGTTTTTATTCTATTTCGAAAAAATCGCTAAAGCTCAGTTAGGTTGGATAGAAGACATCTGTTGATATTATTTTTCAAGTTTTGCCACAGATTCTCAGTTGGCAATTTTAACACACAACTATGCTTTGGTCTGAACTCTTTCTTTGCAGTTTTTGCTGTGTTTAAGGTCGTCCCGCTGAAAGATGACCATGCACCCAATGCAAGCTTTTTAGTAGCATCTAAGTTTTTTTAACTGTTAGTTTGACCTATATTTAGTCCAGTCTTTGACCAGCTTTCGTTTAATTACTGAGAAAAAGTATCCCCACAGCAAGATGCTGCCACCACCATGTTTCATCTTGGGGACTGCGTATTCAGGATTACTGCATAATATCTTCAATGTTCCTGGGTGGCCATCCCTACCTTAAGACTGGCTTTTAATTAGTGACCATAGTAAGTAATGCTTTAAGCACATCTCTAAGTGACATTTTGTCAAATAGGACTCATGTGAGTTTGGGCCTAATTGAGGTAAAATGTAAGAATTTGCATTCGAGTTTAAACTGTATCTCCAGTGAAAAATAAGATGAAGCAGGCAGGCAGTGTAGCAATAAAATGCTGTATTCTGCAATTTCTCAGCACACTGCACTGCTACTTATTTATGTCACTTTAATTGAGCTATAAGAAACTAGCTTTTGTTGTAACTTCTGAAACAAACATCAAGCAGCATGGAACAGATGCATGTTATGAAACTGTCAACAGATGCCTGTGACCTAAATTGTTATAAGTTTACAGCACTACACCAAAGCCTTCAATCTTTTCTTTATATTTTGCTTTCAAAAAGTCAGACTTATTTGTAATTTGCTTAAATTATCTTGACCTACATTTCTTCTCCAGGCTATTTAATAAGGTATTTAGGAGCTTTTCCTTTTGATGCTATCATGGTCAGCGACATGGACAGGACAGAAATTGATTAAATACTTTTAAAAAGCCCAGGCGTATGAAAGAGCTTCCAAATGATCTGAAGACCACTTCAACAGATTACAAAGAAACCTGATTCCCTAGATACAAATGATAAAAATAATCATGTTGCTGTATTTTTTTTAACTGTACATTGTCTCGTCTTACGCACAACCTATTTATACTCGGCCAGCATCACTCTGTAGAAACACTTTTCTAAGCTCACCGCTTCCCTTACCTGTTCAGTAAATAAAAAGGAATCTAAAGCTTACAAACTCTATCAGTATCTCTCAACCCTTTAATACGTCAATACGCAAAACAGGCTCATTTTACCATGATGGGTCCTGTGTGACTGCTGCATTGGCTAAGGAGCAGCAGAGCTCAGACACAGGTGAATTCCAGAGAGGAAGTGCTCGAGTGAGCTTTATTTATTTTTTATTTTTTTTGCTCTTGGATGTTGCATATTTCATGTTTTTCAGGTCTCTGGATGAAAGGATGTGTGATGAGATAGTCGTGGTGTTACATAAGTTGAAAAAGGGAAGCAGAGCAACCTAAGTGTAGGTGCATGCACACTCAAGAGGAGTTCAGAGATCAGCCTTTGCAGTTTGTTGGCTCACAGCTTCCTAGGATATGATAGCACAATAACCTGTAAATCTTTAACTTTGTGCTGGCTTGTATTACAGATGAAGCTGTGTTAGACAGCACAGTTTTGTAAATGTAAGGGTGCTAAAAGGTTGTAAATTTACTCTTCTGTTGATGCTTGAAACTGTGAGTGTAATAGAGTGCCATGTGCCACAAAGATTGAGTTGCATTAAGCCTGGTATCTGGGACCTTACATACTTGGCAAGCTCGCCGCCTCATTTATTTTTATGTATACTTACTGTTGCTGGCAGCTTAAAGTACTGAAACTAAACAGCCATAAAACAATACTCTTCAATACAGATGAACCATCATGGCTGAGATTCCTGGAGAAAATGGAGCTTGGGGCTTCTGCCAAGGCTTGGTTTAGGATGGTAGCATTTCAGGCTACTGCTTAAAGAATAATCCTGTGATTTTTCTACTCATAGAAAGTGTATATCAAGACAATAAATAAGTTAAACAATGGTTCAGTAAGTGAACTTGGTTGTTTTAAGCTTTACACATGAACATTTTTTTTACATAACTGTAAGCCTTGTGTGGCTTCTCCAAATTTAAAAGCACTGAGACCGTGCAGCTTTCTTTGACCTCTTTAAACAGGATATGCCAGTGTTGATGTTAAAACCAAAATAACAAATGTTTTTCACTGTATCTAAACCAAACTTTCACAATCAGTTACGTTTCTTGTAAATTGTAATTTAACAGAGTGAAAGCAATGCTTATAACGAACAATTTTCTTAGTTTCGGGTTTCATTAAGTATGACTGATACATTTAACGTACAACTATTTATGTTTTTACTCACATTTGTTCCTCGGCCGGATATTTAGGTGGACTGTACATCTGCAACAAGTGCCCAAAGCAGTATGTGAGAACATTGCATATATTTCCAGATAATTCAGCAAAAAAAAAACATATAAAAGCAGTTCATGCAGAGATTTCACTTTAAAGTAGCAACAATACATCCTGCCAGGATCCGGTGAACTGCCATATCACTTTGCCACAGATGCTAAGAATGATTGGCAATCATGCAAGCTGGGTCCACTCAAACCAATTAGCTCCATTGTACGGCTCCACATGCAACATAATCCCCAGTACACTGCCTTGTAGCGAATGCGGGACCCAAAAATAAACTTACCGGTAAAGATACAGGCTGTCCACTTGATGGCTTCCAAAGGAGTTTATTAGCGAAGCCCATTTTTCCCCCCTGCCAGTTGGTGAAACAGTCTTCTCTGAAGTGTTGACTGCAAACCGATGTGCGGTTTTTGATCTTGCTGTGACCAAGAAACTTTCTCCATTATTCTCTCACTGCAGATGGTTTTGGTAAGGTATGAAAGCTAATAATATCATTCTTCTTAGCATTGCAACCCGCTACAGCACACAGGTGTTGATCCGCCATCGTCTTCTGTACTCCTCAGAACCTGAGCGGACGGGGCAGAGCGGAGCAGGAGCTTGGAGCCATCCCAGTGCGGTTGCTACGTCACAAATGCAGTCTGTTTCAGACGGCCTTTTAGCATCTGCTACTGATTCACAGCGATTTGAAAGCAGAAATGCAATTTTGAGCTTAATTTTTTTAAGATATGTCCTCTGGCATCAGTGTTAACAACACGAAAAACACGATTTTCATTGGAGTTGGTCTCTAATGAAGCCAACAAATTAACCTGAAACAAAGCTTACAATGACAATTATTCTGTCCATCTACTGCCGGTCTTACAAATCATCCTCTTATTCTGTTGTTATCCATTCATTATTAGAAATTTTTAATTTTACAGTTAATGAAAAGGAAGTGTGCCTATGGACATTTAGTTTAAGATCACATTTAGGCATCAAACAGGCATCAGATAACATTGTTACTACTGAAAGAACAATGAATTAGTTACTTGAGCTAAAATATAACAGAAAAAAATTAACCAGGGAAGTATGAAGCTTTTTTTCAGCTACATACATGAACATATCTTTTCCAGATCATTGTAAGCCTTGTTTGGCTTCTCCAAATAAAAAAAACCCAAATACTTTGTCAACTTTAATTCCAAAACTTTTAGCAAATATATGCGAATATATCTTTTTTCTTTGTCTCCAATATCGTGACATTTTGTTATTCATCATTGTAAGTCCCTCAGTGGAACAACTATGGAAAATAGCTTAATCACACTTTGTGCTTTGTAAAAACCAAGTGACAGATTCAAAAGACAATATCTGTTCATTCTTACAGGCGTTTCAGTCCATTCATCTGTTATGAAGCACATTGTGCAGTAGCTGAGCCACAAAGTCGTGGTATACTTTACCGTGTTAAGTCAGCTGTGTCCCTGCACACTGACTCGGGTTACACGCTCCTTTCATACAGTGCACCCTGCACAACAGATAGCTTTGTAATCAGCTCTCTTCAATTATGCAACTATGAGCAAGATAAGATTAACACATGTGACAGTGTGTTACAGGGGTCTTTATGCGGTAAGACTGCTTCTAAGGATGGAAAGCAAAGCATACTGTCACAATTGTCCCTATAAAAAAAACGTAAACCCTATATATGTAGTTTAGGAAAACATTTTTCTTCGCTGTCTCCTCAAACCTGAACTACCTGATGATCTTTGTGTTGGGGTCAGACGCAATTAACACCATCAAAAGGTATTGAGCACACAATTAATTAATCACTCTTCAAACAGTTTCTGTCGATGACAACAGCTAATAGTGTGTTCGACTCTTCTGAACTCTGAGTCACTCAGCCGGCCTTTTAGTCCTGAACTGATGAGGGATTTAGATGAAGTCCTGCTTTTGAATCTACAACTCTTTTGATTTTCTAAAGCTCCTGCTTCCCTTTCCCTCCTCAGTTGTTCTAGGTAATATTATTGGATGTCGTCTTGCTTTTTTTCTCTATGATTTTGTGGTTGTGTGTCTGATAGTATTGAAATTATGTTGCTTCTTTTTCTGGTCTGTTTTTTAGTTTGTTTCAGTGATCCCGACTTGTTAATCCCGTTAGCTGCATTATGTCAGTAAATAGCCACCCTCTTTAAATACACCATACTTTCTTTTGCTCTCTGTCAGGTCTTTCTTGTTCTCCTCTTTGTAACTCAAGGCTTCCCCAGCATTATTTTGGCTTTCTGTCCCACTTGAAGTTGTTATTTTTAATAAAGTGCCATACATCCTCTGCTTGTCTCTGGATTTAAGATTAAAGCCAATTCCTCTTTGACCACTGGCATTGGTTCACAACCTTCAGTGCTCCTTTCAGTCTGCACTGTAGACACACGTTGTCACACTTAAACTCGAAAAACTAAAGGAGACTTTTATCTCCTTCTCAGTCACTGAACATGAATCAGATAATCAGTTGATCTCATTACTTCCTTGGTGTGGAGATCAGTGGAACAGGGAGATGAGCTTGAACTACTCTGTCACACTGATCTTTCCTTTTATCTTAGCTTCAATTGACTTGGTTGTTTTGCTCTTGTTTAGGTATTATTTCTGAAGTAGATATTTAAACTAATGAAAAAGTAAATCCTCTTTTGCAATTTCTTTGGAGAAAACTGAAATACCAATTTTTGTGTTCATATATAGTCAAAAAATTCTTAAATCCCAAACTTTTATATAATGTATACTATACTATTTATACTAATAAATTATATACTGTTTTTAATCATCTCCACACTAATCTGACTGTAGTCCACATAGTGTGGTTTCTAGCCTTGTCTAATTCGAAGTTGGTCCTACGGCTTAAAAGCATTAAAATTTTCCCCTCTGTGTATCTTAGTTAATAGAATGATATATTTGTGTGCACAAGGGAGTAGGTTTGATTTTGAGATTGGTGGGGACACAAAAGTGCTCCAAGGTTGTGAATCTATCGGGCTTCTCTCTTGAGCACTAACTGTCACGGCATCATGGTGGGATTTGCTATTTTGATGCCGCTGAAAACTGGCAAGTGCATTCTTCCATTTATTGAATCCCTTTGATGAAAAGGTAGGGTTTGCCTTTTTGGACAGGTCACTTTTCTTTATGGTGTATGTTTTAACACAGTGAAAACACAGAACACACTTGATGGAGGTGCTATAGTGCAGCCATGGATACTGCTTGTACCAACTCGCTTGGAAATGGATGGTCCTGTTTGATAGCTGTTGAGCTGGAATGTTATTTGGGTCAGGTTGGTTGGGCCTGTCCAGAATATCCACCTGATTACTGCCACTCTCCCTGCTACTCTCTCTAGGTGGATCAGATTCCTTAGGAATGAACCTCAATATAAATTTGACAACTGTATAGGAACTACTGTAAACACATACACTAATAATACATCAATGACATCCGTTTGAATACTGACATTGGAAAAATGTCAGTGTTAGTTTTACTGGATCTCAGTGCTGCATTTGATATAGTTGACCACATTATTTTACTCAAATGACTGGAGAACTGGGTGGGTCTCTCTGGCACTGTACTAAACTGGTTCAAAACGTACTTAGAGAACAGGAAGTACTTTGTGTCAATAAGTAACTTTACATCTGAGCAGACGGGAATTACATGTGGGGTTCCCCAGGGTTCCATCTTGGGACCTCTTCTGTTTAACATCTATATGCTCCCACTGGCACAGGTAATAAATAACAACAATATAAGTTACCATAGCTACGCAGAAGACAGACAAATATATATTAGAATGTCATCCGGAAGACTAAGGGCCTGTACAGGCTCTTGGCAAATGCATTGAGGAAATTAATGACTGGATGTGCCACAATTTTCTGCAGTTGAACAAAAACAAAACGGAGGTAATTGTCTTTGGAGCTAAGAGAAAAGACTGAAGGTCACCACAGGGCTTCAGTCCATACACCTAAAAACCATCAACCATGTCAGAAATCTGGGTGTAGTGATGGACTCAGACCTAAACTTTGAAAGACACATTAAGGCAATCACAAAATCTGCCTACTATCACCTTAAGAATATCTCAAGGATAAAAGATCTGATGTCTCAGCAGGACCTGGAAAAACTAGTCCATGCATTCATCTTTAGTCGGCTTGATTATTGTAACAGCGTCCTTACAGGTCTACCTAAAAAATCAATTAGGAAACTGCAGCTCATCCAGAACTCTGCTGCTCGAGTTCTCACTAAGACCAAAAAAGTGGACCACATCAGTCCAGCTCTGAGGTCTTTACACTGGCTGCCTGTCTGTCAGAGGATAGACTTCAAAGTTCTGCTGCTGGTCTATAAAGCTCAGAATGGTTTAGGACCAAAATACATCAGTGATCTCCTGACCCAGTATGAACCTACTCGACCCCTCAGGTCATCTGGATCCGGTCTTTTATCAGTTCCCAGAGTCAGAACCAGACATGGAGAAGCTGCTATCAGCTTCTATTCTCCACATGTCTGGAACAAACTCCCAGAAAGCCTCAGATCAGCTGAAACACTCAGTTTATTTAAATCCAGGTTAAAGACCCACCTGTTCTCAGCTGCTTTTGATTAGATTTTTATTCTAAGTTTTAAATCTGCACGGCTTGTTTTAAGATTTTTTCATTTTTTTTTTTTTTTTTAATCATGGTTTTTATTCCTGTACTTTTGCTTTTTCTGCACCCAGCTGTAATGCTTTTGATGTTTTATGTAAAGCACTTTGAATTGTCTTGTAACATGAATTGTGCTATACAAATAAACTTGCCTTGCCTCTTAGATATAAGGCTCTGGATTTAAAGCCACATGGGTGAATCATTGTTATTCAGATCATTGTCATACTAACATTTTTTAACCGCTATGTTATATTATGTGTGTGAAGGCTTGTTTTATTCTGTTTAAACTGTTTTTGTCATGTAAAGCACCTTGTGTTGCTGTTTGCATGAAAAGCGCTTTATAAATACATTTGATTTGATCTGTCACAGTGCTGAATCTCATGACTAACACATCCAGCATTATTTAACCTCACCTGTGAATTTCCAGCCTCTTTTTCAGCTTCTCCTCTACCTCCTCCAGCCTCTATCATTTCATCTACTCCAGGCTCTCTTCCTCTACCTCCTCCAGCCTCTCTGCTGTCTGTCGCCTAACAAAAATATGTTGATGGATGACGAACAGATTAGGAATAGAATGATCAGAGTTTGATAGTAAAGTTATTGCCTGAGCAAAAAAAGGCCTTTACTTTCACACTATTATTATGTGTAATTTATTCCCCCAAAAATATGGATACATAAAATCCCATGATCATCTAGAATATGAAGTTTTATTGTATTTACACCATAAATTTGTATTTATGTTTTTAAACAGTTGCGCTTTTCTACAAGAATACATGAAAATAAGAATAAATGAGAATAAGAATAGAAAATAACTTTTAAAAAGTGTATTTCTTTGGCATATTCTATTTTAATATTTTAATTTAATTCTAATTTGAAGTAACTTACACTTTGACTCCTAAAGAAGTCTCTTATAACCAGTTTTCTTTTCTTTGACATCCTTCAAATCCTACATCACACACACACCCACACGCACACCCACACATACGCACACAAACAAACAGACACAAAATGTAAATGACACCAGTAAAATACATCTAGCCGATGTGACACGGGCAGAACAAATGCCAAACGTGTTGACAACTTACACTCGCAGATGCCTCTCCTCCGGCCCAACTAGCAGTTGTAGCTTGAGACGTTAACAGTTCGACAAGCTTTACCGCTCTGGGATTTGAGCAGATGGAATGACAGCGGGAACAGCCAATCACATGTAACTTAGCGAGAACCCGGCAGCCAATCAGGAAGCGATATATGGGTTAGAGGCGGGGTTTCTAGCAGAGACCGGTGACATTTAACCCTTTGTGTGCCATAATCATTGACTAAACACTACGGATAGCGGTTGTACTGATAGTGACGACACAGCAGCGGCTGAATATTGGTAGGGACGTGTAGCCCTTCCATCTACCCCATGTCCAGCATTAACTGCACGAGACTTTTTGGGCCAAACGACATGTGACGAAAATAATTCTAGACAGACTTATAGAGCTTGAGTGGCATGACTGACGTTGTCCTCAGAATAAAGTTTTAACACCTACAGTACTATGGTGTAGTTAAACCCTTATGGGGTGAACAAAGACGGGCTTTGTTCAGAAGAATGAGACTTGCACAATCAGTGCTTGGCTCTCTAATATAAAGTATAAATATAAGACTAACAATGCTGGTCAGAACTGGAGCAGAAATTGCAATGTTTACCTGAATGCTTGCAAAGGTTTAGAGATTTGAAGTACAGTTTTTGTCACATGGAGTCATGGTGAAATACAGACAGATTGTGTTTACCACAGAATGCTTTTAAATCCCAATCCCAATTCGCCCAAAAGGGGGAGCCTGTCGTTAAGGCTGGGAGTTCTGGCGGGCGCTTCATCTCAACCTCCCAGATTACTGTTTCCAGCTACTCTTGTGGTAGGAGATCGCCACCTGTCCATTAATGCTTTGATTCTGGATCTGAGCAAAGTTTGATCAGTCTCCAGTTGGTTCAAAAACTTTCTGTCCCTGTAGAACCTCTTCATCAAACTTTTTGCGTTTCAGCATTAGATGGCCACAAGTTAACTACTATTTCTCAGAAAACTAAAAATCTCACCCTCATAACTTCTGGGAATCATCATGAGGAAATTAGTCTGTTTGTCTTTCCCATCACTGATTCTGATATTGTTCTTGGATATCTTTGGCTTAAAAAACATAATCCTGTCATTAACTGGTCCAATAGACATATTGAATCCTGGAGTACTGCTTGTCATGCGGATTGTCTACGTTCTGCTGTTCCTCACTATGAGGCAACTGAGAGTTCAGAACCGCTACCTGATCTTACTTCAGTTCCTTCTGAGTATCACGACCTCTATCCCGTCTTCAGCAAGAAAAAGCCCTTTCTCTTCCACCTCATCGTCCGTACGATTGTGCCATTGAGCTCATGCCTGGTTCTCCTCTGCCTGCTGGTAGACTCTTCAGCTTGGCCAAAAAAGAAAGAGAGGCTATGGAGAAGTATATCAATGAGTCACTTAAAGCAGGTTTGATCTGCCCGTCCACCTCTCCCATGGGTGCAGGCTTCTTTTTCGTTGAAAAGAAGGACAAGACCCTCCGTCCATGCATTGATCACAGGGCCCTGAATGACATCACCGTAAAAAATAAATATTCCTTACCTCTTATTTCTTCCACTTTTGAACCAGTCCGAGAAGCCAACGTTTTCACTTAAAGTAGATCTCCGCAATGCTTACCATTTGATCAGAATCCGAGAAGGAGATGAGTGGAAGACCGCCTTCAAAACCCACATAGGCCATTTCGAGTACCAGGTCATGCCGTTTGGTCTATCCAATGCTCCAGCAGTTTTTCAGGCCCTCATTAATGATGTCCTCCGCGATTTCCTTAATGTTTTTGTTTTTGTATATCTCGACGACATTCTTATTTTTTCCAGAGATATTCAAGAACACAGAGTCCACGTCCGGCAGGTCCTTACCAGGTTATTGGAGAACAGTCTATACGTCAAGGCCGAAAAATGTGAGTTTCACAAATCATCTGTTGTCTTTTTGGGCTACATTTTTGAGGCAGGACGTATGAAGGCGGATCCAGTCAAAATCCGAGCAGTGGAGGAGTGGCCCACCCCTGAGACCAGAAAGCAGCTCCAACGGTTCCTTGGCTTTGCCAATTTTTACAGGCGCTTTATCAGAGGTTTTAGCGTCGTTGCAGCTCCTCTCACTGCTTTGACGTCCACTAAACATGTTTTTTCCTGGAACCAAGAGGCGGACCGTGCGTTTAAGGAACTCAAACAGCGCTTCACCCAAACTCCTGTCCTGATTCAACCGGACCCAGAGACTCAATTCATCCTTGAGGTCGACGCTTCTAACACCGGCGTTGGCGCAGTCCTCTCCCAACTTTCCACGGCCGATGGTAAGCTCCACCCATGTGCCTTCTTTTCGAAAAGATTTTCTCCCACAGAGAACCGATACGATGTGGGGGACCGGGAACTCTTGGCCATCAAACTCGCCTTGGAGGAGTGGAGGCACTGGGTGGAGGCAACTGAACTACCGATTCTGATCCTAACGGACCACGAGAATTTGGCATACCTCAGAAATGCCAAACGTCTTAACCCCAGACAGTTTCGTTGGTCCCTGTTCTTCTCTAGGTTCAATTTTGACATCACTTACAGACCCGGATCAAAAAACATTAAACCAGACGCTCTGTCCAGACAGTTTTCCCTTGATTCAGACCCCGAGACTCCTGAGCCCGTCCTGCCACCGTCATGCAGAATTGGGAGCCTTTCGTGGGACTTGGAGTGACAGATTGACGCCGCTTCCCAGCTGGAGCCTGACCCCGGGGGTGGTCCAACCGGTAGACGGTTTGTTCCTTCCTCCGTCCAATCCAAAGCCATCCTCTGTGCACATTCCTCTAAGTTCACCTGCCATCCGGGGGTCAGCAGAACGGTGGCTTGCCTACGGCAGTATTTCTGGTGGCCGGGCCTCAACAAAGATGTCAAGGAGTTTGTTTCTGCTTGCCATGTCAGTAACCCCTGCAACCCCTGTCCATTCCGGCCCGCCCTTGGTCGCACATCGCCCTGGACTTCGTTACTGGTCTCCCGCTTTCCAAGGGTAAAACTTTCATTCTCGCGATCATTGATCGATTTTCTAAAGCCTGCCACCTAGTGGCCTTATCGAAACTTCCCTCTTCAATCCAGACAGCCAAAATACTTTTTAACCAGGTCTTCCGACTGCATGGTATCCCTTCAGAAATCACCTCGGATAGAGGTCCTCAATTCTCCACTCAGGTTTGGATGGAGTTTTGTCACTCACTTGGGGCCGAACCATGTTTGTCTTTAGGTTTTCTCCCCGAAACTAATCGCCAGTGCGAGAGACTCAACCAGGAGGTCAAAGATGCCCTCAGGTGCTTGTGTTCCCAATCCACAGTCATGGAGTGCTTACTTACCCTGGATTGAGTACGCTCATAACACTCACATTTCTGCTGCCACTGGTCGGTCTCCATTTGAAGCCTCAGTCGGTTTTCAACCATCATTGCTGCCCAACTCTGTCCCTGATTCTGTACTTCCTTCGGTTCAAACATACATCAACTCCTATAAGAGAATCTGGTCTCAAACCCGGGCAGCGCTTCAACGGACCTCCCTTCAAAACAAGAAGTACGCTGACCGCCACCGTTCCTCCGCACCATCCTACAGCCCTGGTCAGATGGTGTGGTTGTCCGTTAGTAATATCAATCTGAAAGCCACTTCCAGAAAACTCGCCCCACGTTTCTTGGGTCCCTTCCCTGTCTTTGCGGTCCTGAACCCTTTGGCGGTTCGCCTGAAGCTCCCGTCTTCCCTTCGTGTCCATTCAGTGTTCCACGTCTCCCAGGTCAGACCTGTTTCCGTGAGTCCCTTGTATCCCTCGCCTCCTACCCCTCCACCAGCCCGCATGATCGATGGGGGTCCAGTCTACACCGTGTCACGCATCCTGGAGACCCGCCGTCGGGGGCGGAGTTATCAGTTTCTGGTGGACTGGGAGGGTTACGGCCCAGAAGAATGTTCCTGGGTCCCCCGTTCGTTCATCATTGACCAGTCTCTCATCAGAGACTTTGAAAGAAGATCCGGTCGGCCGCCTGGAGGCATCCGTTGAGGGGGAGGTAATGTGGGGATCCGGCAGGATCCAGCAGAGGGAGCCATTTCCTCTTCCTTCCACAGGTGCTGAGAATTGGGCTGACACACCTGGAGCTGGTTACCTCATCAGCGCTGGCAGCATTTAGCAGGAGCGGTTCCACCAGATCAGCGTCAGATGATTCCGTTCCTAGCAGTGGTAACTGACCTCAACTCTTACCTCCTGCGTGAGTTATCCTGGCTGGACTTACCTGTATTATCCTCTGTGTTCTCCAGTCGTCCTCCCGAGCTGCTTCCGCTGTTCTGGATTCCTTCGTTGAGTCCCCTGTGTCACTCTGAAGTCTCAGTCTCATACTCCAGCACCAACGTTCGTCTCCCTGAGGCTTGTGGCCGCTCGTCCTCCATCACACTGCTGTCACTGCTCCAGGTTGTTCCGCTCCAACGCTCAGCACTACCAACACCTGCAACAAAGGAAGACTCACCTGGCATTCCTACGGCTCTCAATAATCTCCGGCCTCCGATTCCTTACCTCCCTCTCCAGTCCGGATCTTCAGTTCCTCCAGTGAGTCATTCGTTCATCTACAATCTTCCACATCATTCTTAAAAAACCCTCACCTTATATCCTTACCTTCCAGTGGCGTCCTCCGTGTTCCATCAACTCAGTCCGCTCTCCTCAGAACCCGACCTGCAGAACTTTAATAAAACTTCTTAAATCTTTCTCTGAGTCCCGAGTGTAACTGTGTATGCTTAAGAGTCAGTTCTGTGATAACCATGACAGTAGCTGTATGTGTCCATGTGTAATCATGGCAGATGGGAGTGATGGATTGCTCATAACAGTCTCCTTCCTCTTTTCCTCTTCGACTCTTTCCTTTTTATTCATCACGTGTTGCCGTCTTTCTCTATGGGAGCATTTGGATCTGGTTTGCCTGTCAGAACTGTTTGATCAGAAGTACTCTTCGCTTTGAACTGACTCACAGCTGTGGTGATTCCTCCTCCCCCTCCTCTGTTGTTTGGACCAATGCTATGTAGAGGCTGCTCACAGAATAGCATGGAGCACTCAGTGTGCCATGCTCACTCCATTTATACTTGTGGAGGAGGATTGCTTGCTACTTCCGAGAAGTATGGGGTTACATTTGTCAGAATAGATCACCTTTAGATCTGTGTGGCTATAATTATCGCCCCGTGTCAGTCTGCATACACACATGTGTACACAATCATTTAATCCTCCTCCTGCTACATATTCTTAGTTTGACAGGTGCACCTTCTTGTCTGTGCTGTTTGCCGCACTTTGAAGTGAAGAGGACGAGCCGCTTCTGGACATCAGGGGAAGGTTATGAATTTATAACAAGAGCCAGAAGAGTCTTAGAGAGACAGCATTGCATGAAGCTGCTTGTCACTACTGTGGGATGATTTTTTTCATCCTTTATTTTTTTTCAGACATCTTAGAAAAAAGAAAAAAAACATTGATCACACACTCTTGGATCAATCCGCCTGTGTGACAGCACACTGTCAGCTCACCTCATCTTTTATGACAACCCTGCCTGCTTTTCTTTCTCTCTGTCCCATATACTTTTAAATAAACACGCTGAGCAGCTCTCTATCAAACAATTTTCTCATCACCCTTTTGTTTGCATTTGGGTTTTTGCTCTCACAGTGAAGCGTCTCATCAGAACCACTTTAAGAAGATTTCTCAGCTCTCTGAGCGAGGAAGGGCAATGTGCACATGTCAGAGTAAACACTGTGAAAAGAGCCTGTAAATAATTTGTATGTCAGACTCTGTTTGTGGTTCAGCATGCATGGGTGAGGTCTCTTTTTTATTATTTTTGGTGTGGTGCAGTCTTTTTCTATCCCGCATGCTGTTTCATCCCACTAAATCCAATGCTGAGCTTCTATGTGATGTCAGGACATATTTATGTTTAATACACAGACATGGCCCAGTTACTTGGTTGCTGAAACCAAAGACTTAAAGGCCCCTTAACAAGCCAGGAAAAAAGAACACAGTGCTGTAATCCACCTCGGGGTGTATTTTTGTGATGCCGTGGCTTGGTGATCCCCCTTTAGGAGCACTGATTGCTCATCTTCTATGCTTGCTCTGTGGACGTTTCTTCCTTTAGGCGGAGGTCTCTTTTTTCTTTTTTTTCTTCTTTTTTCCTATTTTCCACCCTCAGGATTTGAGATGACTGTCAACAGCCAGGGAAGCATGGACTCCCTTCCTCTTTGGTGACTGTTTGTCCCCCTTTTTGGTGTCCTCCCTTAAGAGGCCTTTGAGGAGAGCAGCTGAGTCTCTCTCCTCCCTCCTCTCGTGCTCAGTCTGCTCCTGCTCCTCCTCCTTCTACCTTCCTTCTATTTTTTTTTATCACAGAACTATATTAACTGCCTTTGACAACTCTGGTCACTTCCCACCTTTACAGGGCTCTGCAAAAAACATTCTTAACACTTTAAGCTTTCTTTTTAACTTTGGCTCTTTGCCAATTGCCATGTTATTTATTTGGTAAATTAATGTAAAGTAGAACATATCCACTATGATCTTCACAAATGAGGCCTTCATGGAAGAGTGCTATATATGCTATATATAAGAAAGCTATATATGGTGGAAAACTATTGCATTTCACCCTGAAAAAACCATCTCCAGGACAAAACATGGTGGTGGTAGTACCATGCTGTGGGGATGCATTTCTTCTGCGGGGACATGGAAGCTTCTTAGAGTAGATTGGAAGCTACAAAATGAAGGGCATTCCTAAAGAAAAACTGGTTAGATGCTGCAAAACATTTGGGAATAGTGCAGAGATTTATCTTCCAGCAGGACAACAACCTTATACAGACAGAGATAAAATGGAACAATAGAAAGGTTCATATCACGGCAGATCTATGTGCTAGAATTGTATTTTTTACCCAAGAAAAGAGAGCTGAGGAAGAAATGGTTGGGATTTCTCTTTGGAAAACCAGCGAAGTAAGTTAAATTTATTTGTTCGAAGGCAGCATAAGAGTCGCGTGTCTGTTAGCCAATCCAAGGCGAGACCTTTGCATATCATGAATATTATTGAGTAAGACTGGTAATGCTCTTGTTTCCCCCCTACTCTGACAAATTTCAACCTCCTGAAACAGGAGTGCGAGAGCTTTTTATCCAAAGAAAACGTCTCACGAGGCATTCAGTCAAACTAGAAACCACAACAAATGTATTGAAAAAAAAATCGAGTGAATGAGATCTTTAAAAATGCTGTTCCCAGATGCTTTCCTTTCCAGTCTTTAGATTTGCAACTCTGGTTGTAGCAAACCCCAACAGACTTTCAGCTGTAACAATGGCAAAAAAGATTAAATATAATCTAAGATAATGTAATTTTTCCACTTATATTTTGGTATGTGACAAACTCCCAATAAAATACAGATATATTTGGTTGCAAAATGTCAAACTACAAAAAGGCAAGGCAATTTTATTTGTATAGCACACTTTCAACAACAAGGTCAATCAAGTTGCTTCGGTCATTAAAAGGGTATGAATACTTTTGCAAGGCACTTTATTTTTCCCACATGGCCCGGCCACAAAGTTTTTACATTTCTCAGCAAATACACCTGATTAAAATCTTATTCACTGTTTACATGCATGTGCTCTTTTAGGTACTCACATGTCAGGGTTGTTGCAGCTGCAGTAGCGCTCTCGATGATGGAAACACTCTTTACGCCTGATAGATAAAAGTGTTGCTGTCAACTATCTCAACCCATCTCAGATAACTCTCATGGTTACAGACCATGTTCCTCTGAAGCACCTAACTTTTAACAAATCCTTTTCTAAACCTCTGCTTTTTTCACTGGCTCTGTCAGGGTGAATAATCCCTTGCCAACTTCCCAAAACCATTTCACATCTCTTCTTTGTCTTCATCTATCTTTTAATTGCTGTTTATAATATATAATATATATACCTTGCATTCTTGTGCTGCATAAAGGCTCTCCTGTTCTTGTCCTTTCTTATTTTGCCTCATTTCGTTGACTTCTCTGTATTTCCTTAAGATGGTCAGCACTTTTTGCCTCTCTTTCCTGCGCCTCTTCTTGTCTTCAAACGCTTGATTTCTTGCCTTCTTTTAACATGAGGCTTGTTGTTGTTGCATTAATGAATCCCTCGGAAGACGTGGCACAGATTTTTTTTCTCCTTTTTTTTGCTTCAGCTCAAAGCCATAAACAGTAGCTGCTTTCCAGACAAAACATTCTGTTACTATTCAAGCAGCACAAATAGGGAATGAAGGGGAGAATGAGGAAGTTTGGGAATAAGCAAGTGAAAGATTTTCTTCACAGATTTTGTGAAATCATTATTGTGAATGTGTTGTTTGAAGATTAAACAACAGTTAGTTGCAGTGAGACTCTTTTTGGGACTCAGTGCTGTTGGAGAGGTAGCTTCACTGCAGCGCTGTTGCATGGGATCCTATAATTGCCTCAGAAATCTTCCTGTAATTAACACTGTGGGCTAATTACAGCAGACTCCTAAACCCCACTGCTCTCTCATTATCAGTCTCAGCATGTATTTGACTAAATTAGACTTTGGTGAGTTATTAACAAATAAATATATTTTAAGCTGATTTAATTCAATATCATTATTGCATTCGAGTGGTTCTGACTTTCTTTACAAAGAGCTGCTGTCAATGGATCCGCGGTGCTGTCTTGGCTGAAGAGAGATTAAAGCCAAGCAGAGAAGAGACTGAAAGTGGACTGGGCAGTGGAGCATTGCCCGAAGGCATGTTCCCAGAGGCACATGCAGGATTAGAGGGTGGGACACTGAAGTAGGCCAGTCAAACAGGCTGAGCTGAAGTATGGACAACAGACTGGAACGTTGACATAGCTGGATTGCCCAATACATTTCATCACCATGTCACTAGGCAGTAATCCTAGCCCAGCCACTATCCCAACTGGATTTGTGTCAGACAGGGATAATTACTAGTCAGGGACACTTGTGGATATTGCTTTTTTCAACTCGACGCACAAGAATCTGATGTCAGATGTGGCCTATTTTTCCTTTTAATCTGACATTTTGTTTGTGCAGCCTTGCTTTCCTTCTTTTCACACCTCCCTGCGTCAGAAATAATGTTGAAACATAGAAACCTTAGACTGATATAAAATTATGTGGAATTAAATGTTTTGTGCTCAGAAAGCATGCTGGTCAGAAACCACCTGAAACCACTATATGTGACTTATTTTTGATGCAGATAAGCATAGGTGAAGCCCCTTACCCTGCAGTTAAGGCAGAGTCTTTCCATCCTCATTTCAGCTGCTTCTTGCAGGATCTTGTGTTTTCAGTCATGATCCGAATCTTATGACAATAACTGATGGTCTGAACATAGACTGATCAATATGGCAGACTGGAGCATCATTTCCTCATTATAGCAGATGAGAACCCAATCCATTTATCCATGTCACGTTCCATTCTACCAGCACTTGTGAACAAGACACTCAGATACCTAAACTTCTCTTCTTTGGGCAAAGACTGACCTGCAACCTGAAGGGATCAATCCACTCTTTTCCGATCAAAAACCACAGCCTCAGACTTAAAGGAGTCATAACCTAGTATTACCTTGGATACCCACACTCTATTATAGTCTTTCAGGCCCTTCTAAAAAAGAAAAGTTAAAAAAAAGTGAACAAAATAAACACAGAGCTCCTCTGACCCTTATTTCTGAAGGCATTATTGTCTCGCGAGATCTGCTGCGATACTTTGGCTGTCGTGGATGGTCATTGTAATAATGCAAATGAGGGGCGCGTTGATTGGTGGCAGGAAGGAGGGGGGTTGAAACCGCAGGTAATGCTTCAGCATATCTAACCCATATCTACTACTCCCGCTAGCATACAATAGCCACATTAGCAGTTAGCTGCTGTTTGTTACACACAGTAGAGCAATAAAAACACAGCCTTACCATTTCAATTGCAGGCAAGCCTCTGATTGTTGGAATGGCCCTTTTTCCAAACGGAGCTTCGATGCCAACTTTGCCTGATATTGTCCCAAATTCGTAAAGTATTTTGGCGTACAAAAATAGAAAAAATATTTCCATGTTGAATCTGGCAGTCAACAACAGAGCATCTCACGCGAGCACTACGTTTCGAGTTCGTACTTCGAATCAGTGATGTGTCGGTCGTGAACGAACCGGCTCTAACCCCTCCGCGTTAAGCAGCACGTTACAGGAGCAGCACGTTTCACTTTCATATTCTGCTGCTTGGCCCTTTCCACCGGGTGCGTATGAGGCGCATAGCAGCAGGGAAGCAGCTGTCACCGAGAGAGCACGAAATCATGCGAGATTAGCAAAATCACGCGTGGTTTCGTCAGTAAACACAACAACCATAGACATATATAAACGTCTATGACAATAATAACCAGGAAAAGACAACAACATGACTCCAAAAGGTTGGTGTTTTATGTTTTGTCCGTTTTATATTCGCCAATAAGTTTGTGTTATGTCAGGGAATATCCAAAATCGCCCCCTCCCGCAAGGTACTGACTTCTCACCGGCAGCACAGGTAGTGACATTTTTTTAAGTAAAGCAACCGCAAAGCAGCACGTTTCTTTTATTTTGAAAATTTCCGGTGCCGAGCCGTATATTTCCTGTCTCCACTATCCAAAATGTAGAAATGTACGTGTTTCAGAGGCGTGCTGCTTAGAAAATAGGACTGCCGCGTATATTTAGAAAAGTGCTGCGACATGTCGCTCCTCTGACGCAGCAGACTCGTGCTGCTTTCGCCTCCGGTGGAAAGGGTTCTATTGACTACAGTGGTGGCTATCAGCTGCGTATGACGTGCTGCTCCTGTAACGTGCTGCTTACGCGTCCGGTGGAAAGGAGAGCTAACTCTTTGAAGTGAACGATGGGAGCCGGCTCGTCATTGGGAGCCGTTTTTTTTTTTTTTTATTCCCCCCCTCTTGTTTTGGTACATTTGATACACATCGCTTTGCATTAATTTTGGTAAGAAATACACTTTAAGAAACAGAAAATCTGAGGAGCCACTTGGGAGCCGAAAGAGCAGGCTCTTTATGGTGAGCCAAGCCAAAAGAACTGGCTCTCCAAAAAGAGCTGGAATTCCCATCACTAGAGTTCAGTAATGGTGGCGGTCGACTGAATATGAGGGGGAGAGGGGAGAGGGGCGAGGGCCGAGGGTGAGAGCGGGCTTCCTGCAGCATAGGTCTGCGATGTCTATATATGGTATATGCTGCGCCGACTTGACGTCAAGTCGGCCAGAAATTCAAAATCACGTATTTGAGTGCACGCGGGCTAGTTGACGAACCCAAGGGTAAACAAACGCTTCACTTTTAAATATCGGCTTCCCGGCCAGTGTATAATTGTTAGGCAATCATAACATAAATTTTTTCTCGTGGAAAAGTGAAAATTACAGGTCATGACTCCTTTAAGCCCTTTTGGGTCCTGCTGCCTTTCAGTGATCTACTGGTCTTTATGCCTCATGATTAACTGAAAGGTCCCAACACCAAATTGATGACTGAAATCATTCCATCAGTTTTACTCCCCTGATCTACTTCCAAGGTAGTCACAAGCCTGTAACCATTCAGATGTGAAGAGTGAATGCTGAAGGTCATGACCTGAATATGCTAATATTCCCCATCTTCTGCAAAAAGGTTCCCAAACCAGACAGCCTCATATCCAACACTACACTGTAAAATCCTGTCCATTAAATAAGTTATTCTATACATAAAATAAAAAAAACAATATACTGTAAAACTATTGTTCCTTTACTCAAGTGTAATGTAGAATGAGAATTTAAACAACTGGTTTATGTTACCTTCATTGTAGGAATGTAAAAAAAACAAGGGAGGAGCAAAACACAAGTTAGTTTTTTTTCTGAGAATAATTTATAATCGATTACATAAAATCCTGGGGAAACAAAACTGTAGAAGGAACTTTTTGTTTTGTATATTCTGACAGAGAAGACTGAAAATAGAAAATAAACTCATTAGGACCTCTCAAACTTACTAACTTTACCCAAGCTTGTTTGTTCAAGATGGGACTGTTTTCTGTTCCTGCCAGTTTCACTATTTGATTATTCCAAAGATTCCTCACAATGTTTTCTTGAAAATCTGGTTCTAATTTTAACTCTAAAAACAGGATTTATTTTAAATGCTAGTTGCTGAGATGATTGGTGATGAGTCATTCCTCCCGGGATCTAGTGAGACTTTCAAAAAGAAGTGAGACTGCATAAAAGAACAACATATCTTCACTGATTCCTTCTCTCTTAGTGAAAAGGATGCAGTTCAGAGTCAGTCAAGGGAGCAGAAAATCATGAGTGAGGAAGAAGTCAAAAATGCCTTCCAGCCTTTGGTTGCAGGGGGAAAAGCAGGGAAAACAGCCTGCTTCATATTTCAGATTTCTGCTCATGAAGGCCCATAATGCCTTATTTCACATTAGTTATTTTAGCCTGATGACACAATGCAATTGGCCTTTCCAAAGATAGGCTCCAAGGATCTGACAAAGCACATGTTACAGTGAGTGCTTACAGAACTCTGGAGGTATTATACTGCATCTGCATGTTTACTGCATAGTATGCCCTTTAAGACATTTTTCTTTAACGGTTTGTTCTTCCCATACAAAGAAGTAGATTTTATAAAACATTTGCCTGAGCAAGTACATTCAACAATTTAGGACAAAATGTCAATACTGCTTAGTGAATTTAAAATGGATATCTGGTCAGTGTACCTTAGTGTTGCCAACTCCTTGTTAAGGACAATTATATATTATGCATGTAATTGTAATGAATGCAAAAGTAGAGAGGAATAACATCATGTGAGTGACAAAAGTGTCTAGTTTCAACCTTAAGGTCCAACAAGTCACAGTTAAGCAACAGTGTTTTCCTTTTGCTTGGCCCAAACACAAGCACGAACAGCTACTGTAAGCTAACAAAATAAGTCTATCTGTTGTTTATGTATGTGTAAAAGATATGAATTAGAAATTATGAAAAGAAACAGAGAAAAAAGCCATTTCACTTATTCTCAGAAGATTATTCCTGATTTATAGATTTAAATTAGCTTCTCCAAGACTTGATTAAGCTTTTGCATTTCATGCCTGATGTCATATGATGTAAATGATTTCAGCCTGTTATGCATTTAATTTAAATGGCAGGCTCACCAGTTAATGTCCCAGATATGCTAGTGGATAGTAACTCCTAAAGAAGAGAATTCGTATTTAAAAATATGATGTTTTTGTAATTAGTTGCTGGGTGTGTGACAGATTACCCGTTTTATCTAAATATCTTAATCCCTAATTGAAAACCAATTCTTTACTATTGTAAATAAGTGTTAAAAGATGTAAAACATCCCTTCCAGCTTTACTTTCGTAATTCTTATCAAACAATGTGTAAAATCATAATAAGAAAGAGAATACTGTGATATTAACAAACTTTGAGTGTTTGTTTCTAATTTCCAGTAACATATTGGCATCTGGCATAAGGTCCTCCAATTATTTTGTCCACCTACATATCCTTAAAGGTCCCAATTATCAGTGAACAGACAAATGCATGTAATCCACCAATGTATTGGGATATCCACACAGTGTCTAGAGAAACTGTAACAGTTGTCATGGTAAGGAAGTGTTGCCTTTCAGCACCATTAATATATGTTTTTCATTTCAAGTAACACATGAAGCAGTAGAAAAATAACACTCTGGCAATGCGTTTCTACACATTTAACACTGCAGCCAGGGCCAGAGTGGGACTCATTTTCAGCCCTGGCGTTTCATGCCTCAGACTGGCCCCTATCATATCACAATCTATTATTATCAAAATCCTGTAATTATGACCATAAATGTTAAAGCTACAACAGCACACTTTCTTGTAAAACCTTGTAATTCACAATATTTTTCTAAAAAAATTCCAGTCCAATTCATTGCAAATAAGGGTTAATTACTTCAGAAGGTAGATTTATTTCAGCACGTGTTCATATCTACATTATTATTTACAACACATCCATTAACAATATCAGAATCTATATTTTGAGCTGCTGCCTCTGTAATCAGTCCCTGAGTTGTCTCTTTGCTCTCCTTTTCACACTTCCTCCAGTTTCTCTAAACTCACCTGCTGCACTTGCACAAAAATACTATTTTGTAAAGCTTTGGTGCATTTGATATGGAAAACACATTTGACTTAACCAATGTGGGGGTACCCCCATAAACCAATTGAGATATTTTCAATGGAAAAACATGCAGACTTATTAAAGGGGCTAAATGCAACTTTTCCCCCAAAATAAACGTAACAATAGCCTTTTTATTTGACCATTTATGACTCAAACATCTGCTGCAGCAAGCAGCAAGCAGTTCAATGGATTGTGCGAATACACAGAAGAGACCAAGGACAACTTTGACACCAACAGTAACTCCACATAAGACTAAAAAAGTTAAACCTCTGACAAGTGCCCATAAAAGATCGAAGATTGAGAACGACCGGCATACGACCGCTCGCTGCGAGAGCGAGCAGAAAGGAAGAGCAGTTCCTTTTTTCGCCACAGGTGTCAGTCGCGAGTTTAAATTTCAGAAAATTGCATATAGCCCCTTTAAATACCCCTTTGTGTATTTATTGTCTTACTTTTAAAGAAAAGAAAAAACAGGTCACACTGTCATTTGGGCATAGAAAGTGGTTATATTGGAACTAATGCCTGCTTGTTCTCGCACCTGTTCCTTCCATATTGACAAGAGAAATCCCCTCATCACTACTGACTCCTGGCTCTGTTTCTGAAAATAAGTCACATTTAAAAATGGTCAAAATTCTCAGCAAAAATTCTCTCAATTTTACAAAGCCTTTAATTAATTCATGTCAGTTTTATTATTATTGTGGTGAATCAGTTAGCATTGCAGGGCACTTTTCATATGGAGCAGGTCTTCACCATGCTCTTCATTATATTAATACTAAAAATATTCACTCACCAACTACTCCTACCCACTCTAGACTTGTGGGCTCATATTGCTTGATGCTGGATTTTCCTTCTACCGCTGTGAAGTTACAAGACAACGTTTCCCAGATATGTGGCATCACATTATAATATTATTAAAATGATATGATTTGCTAGTTGCCACAACGTCACACAATTAATTGACTTAATAATTAAATGACTCGAACGGTGGCTTGCAGGCAAAGTTCAACATGTCTTACCCGTTTCATCGTCCTCGTTTGTTTTAGTGAAAAAGTTGCCCATTTTTGCACATATAGCAGTGTCAATTTGAGCGTTCCTCTTTTTCTAACCACGCTAACCTTGCTCTTTCAACTTTCAAACACCACTGACTGAGTGTACTGACATGTTCAAGGTGACACACGTTCAAGGTGTGCTGCAAAAACAAAAACGAGCTGCCAGTGGAGGCAGAAGCGGCCCAGTATGCTAAGCCGTTTCGGTAAAAACTCCATATGCTTAATATCAACAGTTGTGTTTGCCAACTAGTTAAATGTTTTACCCTACTAGTTAGAACTTTTGCCAAACTAGTTCAAGGCAAGACAAGGCAATTTTATTTGTATAGCACACTTTCAACAACAAGGTGATTCAAGGTGCTTTACATGATTAAGGGGTAAAATAAAAACAGTTCAGAAATACTCTCACTAGTATCTCATTTTTGCCTAGTTGCACCTTTGGCACTCTAGTACGACTGGGCTTACCACAGTACACCAGCCCTTTTGGCTCAAATATCAGACTGGCTCACCGAGGATTGTCCCGGTCCTCCCAATTAGCCACTATAGGCCTTACTGGAGCATAGACAGTTTGACCAAGATAAAAGCCAAGCTGTCACCGATTTCTAAGACACATTCAGCTGCTACTCTCACACATCATGTATACCACACATATACATCATCCCTACTGAACTGATGTACGGTATCTGTGACTCAAATATGGTAGAAATTATCAAATATAATTACTTTATTTAATCTTGTACTCGATAGACTCTAATTTGTATCATAATTACCCCACCGTTTGGGGACACTCATAATCAGTGGATCCTCTGATTTAAAATCAATATCATCGCAAAAGTAACAGACCTGGTATAGGTGTAGGTAAATACTTTAAGTTTCACACCCTCAATCTCAGTAGTTATACACTACACAGAATGGGATCAAAAGCAACAGACATAATTCCTAGAGCTGAATATGCCAGCACACATGACAAGATAGGGAACTAAGGTAGTATGTCAGCTTATCAGAGAAAGGGGGGCGTATGTTGTTACAAAAACAAACCTACCAGAACAAGACGTTTACACTATAGTTTCATTAAATGGATTTAATACAGGACATTAAAGGTATTTTTATTTTTGTAGAGTTTTAACACTAATACCAATGTGACTTTGCAAGCCTTTTCATATAATACTGGATGTGGTTTATCGCTTGGGATTTGTTTTGCCACGTCTCTCCTGTTTACTGTTTCCTCCCTTGCTCTAGGTCAGTGTGATGTCCCAGCTTTAGTGTCCAGTCTTTTGCATGACCGGCCAAGATCCCAGAGAACCACAGTCACCTCCTCCATATACAGTAGGTGGTGTCAGTAGACAAGCTGTGCGTGCCTCTGCATTAGGGTATTTCACTGAGTGTTCAAGGTGACACTAAACAGTTTGTCCTTTAGATTCCTGATGTATAACTTTTTGTTCCTCTTTCATTTTACTTTAAGGAGTCACTTTTTTGTCTATTTTTGTCAAGCAACCTTAAATAACGTAGGTCTGTGAGCTGTCTGTATGTCTCTGTCAATCATCTTGAATTGCTGTTGCTGTCATCTAACAATGTCAGCTTCAAGCTGCTGAGGGGCTTCTGCAGAAAAGAAAAATGTCGAAAGCGTGAGTTGGCTTTTCTGCTCCAGTTACGCTGAGGAACCGGGTTTAATATTGGGTATGGTGAATACATCAATTTATTTTGCAGTTTGTTTCAAATGTAGCTCTGAAAACATGGCATTTTATTGGAATGCCCTGAATATAGTTTGTCAAGCTGAATTTGCCGTTCTGAAAGTGACAAAGTGGATTTAACTCATGTTTCTACTGCAGCAAGGGATCAAATGAGCCGTAAGAATATGAAAGAGGTCTCTCAAGGTTGGAAAAAAGAAAATAAAAAGAGATTTGTAACACATCTTTGAATATCCTCTGAGCCTGGCAAATCTTCTTTTGTATCAATGCTCATAAAACAGCAAAAATACTGGTTTAGTGTCTTCTGAGGAGACTTTGTTTAGTGGCAAAGGTGACATATTTTTTTAAATAATAATAAAGCATAGGACTATAAAACTGGCCAAAATCAAATCCTGAGTGTTATATTTGAAAATATGAGGTTTTAAAACAGCCACCAGGCCAACTCAGCAAAAAAAGAGTATTTTACTTAGCAGAACCAAGTTGTTACTGGCATACTACTACCTTATTGATCTGAACTTATTTATGAAAACACCAAAGCCTGTAAAAGAAACTAACCAATGGAAGAAGCACTAGAGTCATACATCCAGTGTTTTCCAGGAAGGTCTAGTGGCTGTAAGAGAACAATATAATTTTAGGTCCTAATGAAAAAGGGCTGATTGATAGCAACACAGAGCAGCAACGTTTTTTAATCTCATTCTAAATGTAAACTGGCATTGATCTCATTTCATTCCCTTCGGATCCTTTGTGGGTTTTTAGTAGATGCCTAAACAGCACTTAACTACACTTCGTATTTTTTAGATGCCACACTCTGAGGATCCATCCATCCATCCATCCATCCATCCATCCATCCCTTATCCGCTTGATCCTATTGAAGATTGAAGGGAGCTGATTGCTATCTCCAGTGGTCACTGATCAGTAGAAGATTTCGCATAAAAAAAGGTTATGCAGTTGGGCATGTTTAGTAGTAATTAATAAAATCTATTTTCTTTAGTTGAAAGCTTTAGCATTTTTGCAGTAAGGTCTAAAGAAAGACAGCAACCTCAAATACATTTGTAATACACCATTTTGGTTGATACAGAATCTTAAGCTAATTTTAGATAATTTTTCCATATTGACCAATCAAATTGAAACTAACATATAATGTATGACTTACCTTTCTGTCAAATTAACCTGTAGAAGTGATTCTTGCTTGTTTTTCCTTTGCTCAGAAACTGTGTTTTCTCTTTTTAAGAAGCTTGTTTGCCGATGTTAAGAAATTATTGCACCGACCTCAGTGCAGATGTGCAAGTTGTACCCAGAGAAATAAGTATGCAAAATGGGATCCCGAGATATTGGGGAGAAAGCAATAGAAATAAAAGATCTGATGAAGATCCAGATGTATTTTAGGATCTTTATATGCTTGGAAGGATAGATTTCCAGGTATGAGAAATTCTTCTATACAATGAAGCTATCTATCTGGTTACATAAAGTATTACCTAAATTGGGTAATGTTTGTTGGCACAGTCCTCTTCTTAAATTTGTTTTTAAAGTTTGCTCCATCCTCACCAAGTCCAGTTCTTCCTGGCTTTCTGTAAACTGCCTTTAACCAAAGAAGCTAAAACATTCTTAAAGTTTCAACATTCCAACCTAAGCAACTTTCACACTTCCCTTTATGTAACAATCCAGACTGGTTAGACATATTTCCATACCCACAGAACCCCCAGCCAGTGGTCCTCAATTATGTACCACTTCAAGATTAAAGGAAAATAAAAAAATAAAAGTTTCTAACACATATTGCACTTTAAAAGTTATCTGAATAGGCTTTTGGCAGTTCAATCTAGACTGACCATAGATGAGCCAGCTAATCCCCTTTCTTGGTGTCCAGTTGTACAATCTGAAACAATGTGAACTCATCTGGCTTAGAGCTACCATCTCCATAGAAGTCTGTCCCAACTTATAATAAGCTCCATTCTCACCTCAGAACCTCAAGTGGCGTTTCAACTGATTTTACCTGATTTCCTTCATCCCTTTTAAAAAATGTCTCTTCTTACTTTATTAAACACAGAATGTTCTCCCCCACCTGACTGTTGAGTGATGAATTATGAATAGATTTGAATTTACAGGCTCTGCAGGCCTGGCCTCAAGATTACTTTCAATTTGCACAGTGCCTCACTTTCTCCCTCGCCAACGCGCACTGCTAGTCAGAGCTCTTTCTCAAGGGACCTTTATGACAGTATTAGATTACCACCTGAAACTCTAACCCTGACAGTCATGTAAAAAGTTTAGAAAATGAGGCCTCCATGCATACTCCTTCTGCAACAATAATTTAATCCCCTGCTATACATAGCAAATTTCTTACTTTGCATCTTGAATGAAAGTGCACCTGCAATGTATATATGATACATGTCTTTTAGACTCATGCTAACTGCCTGTGATTGGACCACTTAATGAGCTTGCAGCAGGCAGTGAAAGAGAAGTAGAAAAGACAGGGTCCTTAATAAGAAGGACATGGAAAGCCTGCGGTTTTCGAGAAGGATTAGGTCAGGGTCCAGTAAATTTTTGCTTCCACATGTTCTCTAAATATGAAGGAAAATGGAGAACAAATTATGTTTTCTCTAAATACAAAAAAAGAGATTGGACATTTTACAATGTTGTGGAGATCTGTATCTTCTCTTCAACAACTCAAGCTTTTGTTGTAAACAGAATGATTCAGTTCAAATGCATGCAGATTGCTGCTAGTGTGTGTGGATATGGACACCTGTCTGTGTGTTTGTCACTTTTATGATTAAGCTGGAACCCATACAGTAAATTATTTATATTTGCATGCCTTAGTTTGAAACAATCTGAATTAAAAGGAACGGTAATGATGCTTTGTCTTGTTTGTCCCTTATATGCCCCCTTCCTGTGTTTCCTACATGGGGATGGAAGGCAGTGTTAGAGTGACAAAAAAGCCAAGCCTATCGGTATGGAAAAGAGCCAGGATTTGAAGTGATGGCTGGTGACAATGAAGACAAGCAACTCAGAGAGAAAATACATGACCTCAGAGATGCAGATCACACTCACCTCCAGCTGTGGATCATTTCATGTTTTTTATCCACTTACAGGTTGCATTTGTATTTTTACTGTAGGCCTACATATAAACAATTTTAGCTGTGAATTGAGAGGAGAAATTACTAAAAATTAGGACCACTGTTAAATTTGGCTTCTAACAGCTTCCCATTTCAGCTAAAATAATTTTTGTCTTAAACATGGAGTTTAAAACTGTTTCCAGATAAGAAAGTTTACCCTATACTAGGTCAATGGGCTAATTAAGGAAAGTTTACTTAATTTAATTGGCTAAATGAGCCTCTTTTGTGTAATTTGTTCTTGAAGCAATAGATTGTCTCTTCACAAATTACAACCAGATTGCTTTATCTGAGCTACTGATAAAGTGGAAAACCAGAAATTGAGTTCGAGTTCTTTTGGTCCCAGTTTTCTATTGGATCATTCTGACCATGCTGCGTACTAAGCCATAAAATTAAAGGAGCAATTACTTCAAGTTAAGGATCACTGTAAGTTGTTCTACAAATTTGCAACAATGTTTCATGGTGTGTTTCATTTATACTCAGAAGTCAGATTTTCTGAGTTCCCAGACAGAAATACTACAAGAACAACTTGAGAAGATAAAACTCAGACTGGAGTTCAGGAGTTCCCAAAAAGCTCCACATGTTTTATCCAAGATTCCTCCAGATAGGGTTGCACGGTGCTGGGAAAGCATGAGGCATGCTGTAATGTTGGTGAATAGTCAGTAGTCTCACCAGCTACCAAAAGAAACCACGAAAAACCATTGTTTTCATCCCAACAACACGCTTTATCAGAAAAGTTACATCTGGCTACATCTGGTGTTTTTGGCAAATAAATAACTTAGATATAGTCAAATATATTGCTGACGGTGAGAGTTTGGTTGCATGGCAATCATTCAGTTACTGTATGTAGTATTTATAGCAGTCCAAACAGCTCATTGAGATGTTGATGGCGCGATAACAATAAATATGGAACATAGTTTCCAGTTCTAGTTGTCAGGCAGATAAATGTTGTAAATGTTCTGGGATTAAAATATAGATTAGCACTTCTAATGGTTTGCATCTCAAAAAAGTGGGATGCTAATACTGTATAGCAGCTATTTTTGAGGATGTTCCTGTAGTGTCACATAAGCCCCCCCGTAAAACCCCACAAGTTTTTCAACTTGCAATTACAGTACATTCTGTGGGTTACAATGTTATTCCCATCAGAACAAAGCATTATCCATAGAGGCCGTTTACAGAGGAGAAATTTTAAATTATGTGTTTAGAATGATTTATCACACTTCACTTACTACTTTATGGTATAATTGCTCAAATGAGCCATTATTTGTACATTTCTCTGTAAGCAATAAAGCCAGATAATGAATTGTTGGTGCACAAATTACAACCAGCCTGCTTCGTCTGAGCTCACTGATAAAGTGGGAAACCAGAAATTGAGTTATTACTTATATTGGTCCCAGCTTTCTATTAGACCAGCATAATAGGAATGGAAGAGAGTGTTGTACAGTGAAATGTTGAGCAGGTGCCATGCATACTGAGCAATCAAAGCAGAGGAGATGGCTGTCTGCCATTCGTTTTGAAGACAGAGCCATAGAGCAATGGATGTTTCTATCCATTACATTTTGTATTTGATCAGCAGTCTCAGGGACATGGAGCTCCTTCAAGCTGGTTTGTCTTATTTCACTTTTTTTTTTTCCCTGTATGAGAAAAACAAAGTCAGGGTTTATAATAAATTGTTTCTTTTTAATCAAAAAGCTCCGGCTGATTTGAACAAGGACTGATTAACCTTTTTTCTTACGTTTCACTAAGCGTGAACAGTTGCCTGCTCTCCCAGTGGCCCCAATTATGTCCTCAGTTTCCTTGTAGGATGTCACTTTCCATCCGTGTTAAAGTTGTCCATGTAGCCTAAAAATGGGACTTGAGGAGTAAAACTGCTGCGTTACTGACAAATGCAGGACATGGGGGGGCTTAAAGGGAGCGGTCGGCCATTTACTGGGACAGCTGCCAGTAGAGGGCAGCGGGTCCTCACAGTAAGCTGGCTGAAAACACCAACAGTTGTTGTGGGTTCTTTTGAGACGTCCTATTTGTTCAAGAGCTTCAACCAATTACTTCATTTTTTTTCTACTTTTATTACCAAAAGGACGTTTGCTTCCAATTAAAGGAACGACACTAGCTGTTTTTGTGGCATTGAAAAGCAGCATAAAAAAATGAAGGAACAATTTGACATGTTAGGAAATGTATTTATTTTTCTGGCTTGCTGGGTCAGAAATGTCTAATGACCAATAGCCAGAGGGCCAATTATCCCATCGTTGCACAAAGACTGTAAATGTTCTTCTGTAGCTTTTCAACAACCAGCATTTCTTCAGTTAATTGCCTGCCATGTTCTGTCTTGATTGGTCATGTGGCTTTGTGTGGAGAAGCAATCATTTCCCCCTCTCAAAGCTAATGCTGTCTACTAACTCTTGATGTTTACCATTTATACAAGCCTCATCAATATGGAAAAATTAACATTTTAGCAATAATTTCAATGTAAGGAATGAATCTGGGAGTGTCCTCAAAGAATTAAATTGAAAAATTGTGACATCAGGAAATAACTGGTCCCAACAATGATTCCTATCTGGAGTTTTAGTCATCATTAGTGTATTCAGTGTGAGCTTTCAACTCACATGAAACCATGAAGTAAACAAGCAGAGGGTAAATAAGTCTGCCACCTGTATAATAGGTCGAAGCTAATAGAGCACAGTAATGAATCACTGTTACAGAACATTGCCAATGAAAGTGTGTGAGTTTGTGTGTTGGAGCACTAACACTGTTGATTGTTCAATAAGCCTCAAAAGAGTGTGCGGACGTGTTTGTAGGAGGACGCCTCACCCTCCATTATGGTGATGGCCTGTGGCCCCTCAGAGTGTGGCATCAGACTCGATGTTCTTTGGAGCCACAGATCTCTTTGTATTAACTCAAACTGACTGCGCTCGGAGGGCTCAGATTGCGTGGGAGTGTTTTTCTACGAAGCTTGTTTTTTCTGTTTGGTTTTTTTACCTTTAGATGTGAACATGTCTCAATGCTAATACATAAAAACAAAAATCACATCAGACTTTGTCACCACATTGAGCTTAAAAAATGAAAAAGGGCCCACCTGCTTGCCTGAATTTCAAAAACAGAAGCCCCATAAATACAGGAGGGATAATAAACTGAACAAACAAAATGAGTAATTTGTATAAACTACAGCTGTTTAATACAACATTTATAGTCAGACGTTTTTAGATTACATTGTAAATGTAAATATATCTGCATTCCATTGTAAAAAAAATTTAATTCAGAACATCAAAACATTTTGTGCAAGTCTGGTCTTTACCGTGTCTTTTAATTAGGTAAATGCAGCCTTTGGTGAAGATATACTACCAATTGTTAAATGTCTAACAAAATCAAAACAGCAGAACTGCATTTAGCAACAAATCCTTAAAGTAGTGCTTTTCTTTAAGACTATCAGTCTCACCTTTGAACTTTGCCACATTTCTACAAACAACGTTGCTTTAAATTTGTGCTTGTGTGTTAATGTTTACTTTAATTCTGCCTGTCAGTAATATTTTTGGGCTGTTGGATAGACTTTTACTGCTTGATCTATGTTTTGTTTTTTTTGTCAACATACAAAAGCTCAAAATGATTAGAGGGACTCTGAAGTAACAGAAAGAAAAGAGTCAGGAAAATATAGCTTAATTAATTTTGCCACCGGAATATTCAGCCATTAAGTTTTTACCCTGCAATGGTCTGGCGACCTGTCCAGGGTGGACCCTGCTTCTCGCCCTGTGACTGCATTTTTAACTTTTGGGACTCTTTTTCAGATTAATGTGCAACAACAGTTTTCTCTTTGCCTAACAGCTGAATTCTACAGATCATCTTATGAATTCATAAAAGTAACTGTTCTTTACAATTATCATTCAAAGCAATCACATGCTCCTAACACAATATTTCCTTTGGAAAAACAAAAACTTGTTTTCCTGAGTTGTTAAAATTAATATAGACTTTGAGTATTTTTCTTTCTGTTAATTTGATGTTGCACTGGCCTCATTTTAAATCCTAGTATAGATTGGACTATTTTTTTTTTACTGTGTCCAAGGATCCAAAACCTTACAAGCAAAGCAAGCTGTAATTATTTCGTTTTTCAACTCCACAGTATGTTTGTATGTGAAACATTTCTATTGTATTTATCTATGAAGCAGTCATTTTCTGTCTTCCTGTGCATTTGTTTTTGCTGATGTTTTTGAAAGGTTGTCCAATTATGGTTTGTCTAAGTAATTTCTCCTTTTATGTCTGGACAGTTTTCGTCGTATGCTGTGATGGTTAACTCTTTCAAAAAGAGTAGAGTTTTCCAAAGTCGGACCAATGCCAAAAATAAGGCTCCAAATCTCCTACTAGTTGATATTTTATATAGGTCAGGATCAAAATGGAGAGTATGGGGAATGCATTTCAACCTTTTTTCTCTCAAATGAAATGTGACATCCCTGACATATAATATAAATTAGAATAAAGTGTTAACTACTACCAAAAAAACAACAACTCAAGAATAAATTTTGTTAAACCTGTGCAAAAGCTCCCCATGTAACTTTCAAATTTATTCCATAGGAGCCATAGAATGTGCCTCAAAACCCACATCTTATATTGAAAAAAACCCCAACTCTTAATGTCCAATTAAAATTTTATCATTGGATTTAAGTTTGAACTACACCTCTACAAGTTGTTCGTAACTGACATAAACTCCAGCTTCCAAATATTAAGGTGACCGCAAACCTTGACGAGTCATACTAAATTAAAGAGTTTAGGATTTTGCAGTACAGTATGATGTTGTAGGTGGTTCTGGAGTGCATTGTTTTTGTTTCTCTATGTCTGTATTTTGGGTTGTTTTCTGGGCAATTACTGCTTAAGGTGAGGTCAAACCCAGTGTGCTAGCGGGTCATAACCATGTAGCCAAACGTCAATTATTTAGCTTCTGTTCATTGAAGCCTTTCTCCTGTGAGCCCTGAAACAGTTTTCTCTCATTAAAGATTCACAGCACATGGCGAGGCACATTCTTAATCACCTCTAGGTGCCCTTTGGTTTCACTGTTTATGCTTTCCAAAGAACAAAAGTGCAATTTAGGAACCTCCCCATATTTAATAATTGTAATAAACATCCACACCAAACTGCTGTTTTATATCAATCAGTATGAGGTTGTTCTAAAAGTCTCAAATATATCTGTTGGAAATCTAATAATTGACATTATGTGCAAACAGTCCAATCAATCATACAGCTTATCCTAAAATTTACTGGGTTTTCATTTGATGGATCAGTGCAAAAAGGGCAAAACTGTGACATGAATGGAAAATGATTCTTGTTTTAAAAAAAATGTTTAACAAATATTACATTGAAACATGTGATATGCATTTGTATTCAATTTCCCTGAGTCAATACTATGAAGAACCACCTTTTGCTACAAATAAAGCTGTAAGCCTTTTGGTGTATGTCTCTATCAGTTTTGTACATTTAGAGATGGAAATTTGTTCTCTTTCTTCTTTGCGGAAAAGTTGAACCCCAGATTCATAATTGTACTTAGGTCAGGAATGACTGGGCCATGCCAAATGAAAATGTTCATGTTACAAACCTCCCATTGTAGAACCAGTGGTATGTTTAGGGAAATCCTGCTGAAAGATCAACCTCTGCACCAGTCCCAAGTGTTTTGCATCCTGTTAACATGTTTTCTTTCAGATTGCCCTTTATTTAGCGCCATCCATCTTCTAATCTACTTTAAGCAGCCTCTCCATTCCTGCAAAAAACATGCATCTCCATTCCATTATGCTGCCACTACCATGCTTCACAGTAGGGAAGTGTTCGTCTTGAAGAATGTAAACCAAATTGTCAAATGTTCTCATCTGGACACAGCACACTCTTCAGTGTGTTTTCTGTGTCCTAAATAGGACTTCTTATGGCTTTCTTTCAACAAAAACATTTTTCCTGCTGTTCCATAATGGTCAGATTAGTGGAATGCACAGCTAATCTCTACTGCTTCTCCATAGTTACCATGGGCCTTTTGGACTCTTCTCTGTCTAATGTTTTCCTTACCCAGCCTGGCAGTTTAGGTGGATGGCTTATGTCATTGTAGATGTTTCTAATATGAATTAAACAGTGCTGCATGAGATGTTCAAAGCATAGGATATTGATTTATAACCTAACCCTGCTTTGCTCACTGTTTTCTAAACAAGGCCTTTACAGAACAGCTACATTTATGGAGGTTAAATTACATACAATATGATACTATTAGCTGATTAGCCATTATGTAAGGATAAAGGGGTCTGAACAGATATGTACACTATGCCACACTTTTTATTTGTGAAAATATTTAAATACTTGTTTCAACGGATTAATATACGCTGCATTCTGTTGGTCTGTCACACAAAATCCCAGCAAAAATAAATTGAAGTTTGTGGTTGTGACATGAGGGAAAGTTCAAGGAGGTTGATTACGTTTGCAATGCACTGCGCATACACATTCACTGATTTAAGTACTAATTCCTCTTTGCCACCAAGCAACACATTTATTCACATCTGCATAAAACATAGATGGCTATCACCCTCAGCTTCTTCTTCCTCACTCAGTGACTGGCTGTCCTTGCCTGTGGTGGGTGGCATGACCCTGCCAGAAACAACGATCCATCACTACACTGCAAGGTGGAAGGGAAATTAAAGGGAACAAGCAACCCAGTCTCTTTTAGCACTGGGCTCTTTCTCTCATACAATGTGATTTTGAGTGTTCGTAATGTTCCCTGTGTATGTGTGTGTTTGAGCTGCCTGGAGCTTCGAGGTTTCCCTGTGGACACTGACAATGGCTTCCCTCAGTGTAAATGACTAATGCTTTTTTCACCGAGGGACGCATGAGTGGAGTGTACACACACACACACACACACACACACACACACACGCACACATACACACACACGCATACACACACACACATACGCACCCACACAGAAGCTCTAGCACAAACAGAATCGGGTTTATGTAAAGTGTAATGAGTGGGCAGGGTAGAAATGAGTGAGTGCAGCCATTTGAGGAGCCTCTTTGGATGTTGTACTTTAGCCTGTATGATTTTTCTGGCAACACCTACACACTCTACAACACACTTGCTGCTCATTTGTCAGTTGTAACAACACCTGCAACATGTTTGTCTCTCTGGTAGACTCATTTCATGTTCTGTTTAAGATGGATGGATGGATGGATGGGTTTATTTTGAAGTAATTTCACAATAGTCTGTTTCCAGAAATAGTCCTTAGGACAAGCTTGTAGTTATCCAGTGCTATTATTTGTCCCTAATATATTTATTTTTCTTTGAAATAACAGTTTTTTTACATTTACCATTACACCACGTTACTCAAATGTTGTGTTTATGGAGATTTAATTTAATATCAGCATTTTTTTTAATGATTTTTTTTCTTTTACATCATTGATAGGGGGATTTAACATCCTCTGTCTTATTCCATTCAACAACCCGTATGCCATTATCAAGCATGAGGTGGGCTAGCAAAATGCTATTTTAAGTTCATATGTTACAATGTTTTTAAATGATGCCCTTGAGCTAATTTTGGTGTTTAGTCAGTGAAACACATGAGGCAGGGGTTTGTGTAAGAGTAAAGTAGCAGAACATGTCACAGAGCTTCCTGCTGTTACAGCCCACTCCCCGGTCAAAATCGGGCTCTTTTTGTTAAATCTAACCTGCATTAAAGCTTTTTTAGCCTCCTGCTCCATCTCCTTCCCTCGCTGAGTATCTGCAGTGTTTGGATGTTAATTGGGCTGCAGTCAAAGAGCACAACAGTTGCAGATCACCTACTTAACCATCTGTGCTTAGGAGATTGAATAAGGACCCACGTTTGCTTTAGCTGCAGAGAGTGAGCATTGCAGTCAAAATCAGGGTTGTTTACCACTTTACATGTTCAAACAGGTAATTAATTTTTTAAGATGCCTTGAATTATGTAGAATAAACATTGTAAATTAATTCAAACTGGAAACAGCAGCTGAAGTAAATAAACCACATCCAGGTCTTGTTTTCTTTTAAATGTGTTCATACTTTTGCCATGCATGACAGTGGAAATTATCCCATGATGCCTGCTTCTTTCTTTGACTTAAATACCTCAAAAGCAGTTTTAAATGACCTCACCAAGACCTGGGTTTTTGCACTTATTTTATATTTTTGGAAATTCTTATTCCTTATTGGTTAAAGTAGTGCATTTCTGGTTTTATTGCTTCAATATTTTATTTATTCTTATTTATATTTTTACCTGATTTTATTCTGTATTGTGATACCGGTATTTATCAATGTGGTATAATGGCCTTAAGTAAAAATACCATGGATTCATGATATTTTCACTTAATTTGAAATAAAAATTGATAACAAAATCCAGTTAATTTATTCAGAATAGAAAAGTGATAAATATGCATACTGCTGAAAAAATGTGATATATGGTATGGTATATCTCATGTGATAAGTAGTCTTAAGCAAAAATATAAAATAAACACAGGCTGAATCTAGTAGTTACGAGTGACAGACCTCTTGCACAAAATACTGTGTCCTTTTCCAGTTTTAATCTTCACAGAGTAACACAAGTAAGTCAAGCTAATATTAGCTGGTTATTTAGTCAGGCTATTTGCCCAAATAGTCAGCCTGCAGTCAGTAGCCAAAACACATCACTTGTAAAGGGGGGGTAAACGATGACGATTCTCGGGGCCCATGACTGTGAGGGGGCCCAGAGAAGCCCCAAATAAAATTGTGATGCTAAAAAAAATATTTGATAGTAAAAATTATTAACTTTAAATTATTCTATTTGCTGTTTCCTGGTGTCTAAAAATGTATTTGTTTAGGAAACAGAAAAGTCCATGGGCCCCTCTCCCTCTCTCGATTATCATAAAATGGTTCAGTCCGCCCAAATTGTATCCAGGCAACACAAACCGCTTCACTTCACTTACAGCGCCGTAGCGGTGACGGAAGAGGGAATCAAAAAACGCAAAGAGAAAAAAATAAGAGAAGTGAAAGAGGCAAAGGGTTGACAGTATGTTACCCAATATTTCACAAGAAAAGGTGGGTTTGTAAGTAGGCCTAAATTGTTAGTGGACCACGCAGGTAGCGAACTTGTAATATTAGGCTTAGGTGGTCAAGATAGCTTAGCTAAAATTTCTCCCCACGTTGGCTCAAGAACCCCCGAATTTTTCATTTTCTCTGTTTTAGGTAACTAATCAATGCAGTCAAACATGTAAGGGATAATGCCTGACGAGGTGTCCATTAACAGAAATTAATTGACGACACGGAGGCGTTCCCGCATCGCGGAGGACGGTTGCTTCCGCGAAGTCCATTAATTTCTGTTAATGGACACCTCGTCTAGCATTATCCCGCTTATACCATGGTCACTTACGAAAGAAAGAAGTATTTAATCAATTAATAATACTTTAATGTGTTTTAGAGTTAAAATCGTGAGGGTTTTTATTTTTATAAGTCGTTTTTATAAGTCAAGCGCACTATTTAATATCTCCCATATACAGGCGTTGCCAAGCAACGTGGCCACAGCGACCGACCATGTGTCGCTTCTCCTTTTTCTTTTCTTTTCATATTCTCTTCTCTCTTTTTCTTCTACTGCATCCCAGTCTTCAAAGTTGGTAAACTCAAAAAATAACTTAAAAGAAATGATAAAATCACTCATGTTTTGTCTGTCTTGCTGTTGCGACGAGTCAACTGTGAAATAACGTTGTCTCCGTTGCCATGGTTACCATCTAGCGTTTGAGCCAGCGCAATAATTGATCAGAATCGAGTATTCACCCAGACCATGGTATAAGCTATTATATAGACTATCAGTTGGCCTTGCCTATATCAAAATGATGTCTCAATCGTTTTGAACAGTCAAATGCAATGCACTTAAAAGTGCATGATAAGCGAACCTCAATTTTCTCCCCATGTTAGGTCAAAAAAAACGCTGGAAAAAAAAATAATACACAGTTTTAGTTAAATGTTCAATGCAGTCAAACGCATTTTGTCAAAATTGTGCCTCATTCCGAACAGAGTCAAGTGAACCAGCAGCAGCAACTGGTCCGGCTGTCTTCCAACCCCTAATGGCACGTTCACACCGGTCAGCGCGTCCAGGCGTCAAATCACTCAAATGGACGAAAGTCGACGCTTTAAAATTAAAACCCAGCTGCTTGTACACTTTGTAGTCTGCGTCGGGGCATCAGCGCATCACGTCATTACGTCAGCGTGCGGGCGTGGATTTGTCTGTTGCTAGTTGTTAACAACATGGCGGATCATGTCGAGTGGCTTCGGTTTATTTAATTAATGAAGCCACACAAGCCAGACAACGTCGTCTAAACACATAAGATAGTTAAAAGAAAAATATTTAACTGCTTACCTGGCACTCAAATATCCTCCGATATCTTCTTCAAAATAAGATCCGATCTCTTCCTGTCTTTGTAAAAAGACGAAGACGGGTCATACAATTCACGAACATTACACACAGCGACGGTTAGTTGATCCTCCTTCTTGAATGAAAAACTTGCCGATCCACCCATGGAAGGAGTAACTACGTCAGTACAAAGAGTCGCTCTGATCGGTTGACGCCCCGCGTTTGCTGCCCGAAAGTTCAGTTTTCCCAACTTCACGCAGCAGCTGCTCCAACGATCCATCAGCGTATCCGGGCAGCAGCCGCGTGGATGCGATGATGCCAGCTGCGCCGATGCGCACGACTTGCTGCGGGGCAGCTTGGGGCCCACTAGATGCGTAGATACCATAGACTTGCATGTAATCTAGCTGCCTTGCTGCCTGGACGCACTGACTGGTGTGAACGTGCCATAACTTCAGCATCCCCTAAATCAGCCCCTGCACTCCCACATGAAGAAGAAGGTGAGCGGCTATTAGTATTGGTTTAATGGCAACACATTAATGTCTGAGAGAATTGCTGATATTGTGAACGAGTTTTATGCGGTTCTGAAAGTTGGGCAGATTAATGAGGACAAGATCTCTTCGGTGTGCCAACCACTGATCACTAAGTATTCCAGTGATCATCTAACTCATGATTTTGAAAATCAAGTAAGACACCTAAACAGTGTATATGCTTCCAACTTCGCCCCTAACCTGTCACCTCTTGAACTCCTAAATTCTATTTGTAAGCTGCAGCTGCAAAGCATCTTTGGAGAAGTGTGCATTGCTTTGCGTTTATTTAGCACACTGCCAGTGACTGTTGCTGGTGGGGAGAGGGCATTCAGCAAATTAAAACTGATTAAAAAAAACTACTTGAGGTCTACAATGTCTCAAGAAAGGCTTTGCGAGAGCGAGTTGGCTAGAGAGCTCGACTTCAAAGATTTGATTAATGATTTGGCAGCTGAAAAGGTCCGACGTTGGGCTTTTGTTTAGAAATGAAAAGAGCAAGGATGAGATTAGAAATAATGTGGAAAAAGTAACTCAGACTCAGCTATGTTATACCTTGGCCATTCTTTGATATAGTATGTTATGCGAGTTCTGCTAAAATTATTAGAAGTTTTACATTACCATTTTGTTTTATGGTGGTGTTTTCTTGCTGGGATTTTTTTTTTCACCACAGATTGTAATTCCTGTTTTTCAAATTGAAGAGTTTTATTTTAAAATTTCAGTATCAGTGTTGAAGCAAATAAATATAAATACATTTCATTGTATTAAGAGTGCTCAGTGTTTCCGTTACATTTCAACTGTCATGTTAAAAATATTAGGTTAGATTACATTAACTTTATTATCATTGCCAGTGTACAGTACAAATATGTACAGTACATACATACAAATACAAATATCTGTGAATACACCATATGACACATGTACAGCTATGCACAGTATATAGATTATACAGTACTGAAGTAGTGCAGTATTACAGAGGACAAATTACGGGTGTGGACATGGGATGGAGTTCAAGTATCTGATCGACTTAAATATATGAGAATGATAGTCAAAATACCATAAAACCGCATAATTGTATGTAAATTAATATGAAAAAAGTCTCAGTTGTGTTGGGGGCCCTGCCAAGATTCTTTTCATGGGGCCCAAAATCCTTAGCAGCGCCCCTGCTTGTAACTTACAGATTTTACAAAACAGAGTTACATTTACAACAGTGATGGGTGGTGTTTCATCCATCCATCCATCCATCCATCCATCCATCCATCCATCCATCCATCCATCGTCATTGGGCGAGAGCTGGGGTAGGCCCTGGACAGATCACCAGCCCATCATATATACAACCTCGAGTCACACAGGAAAAAAATAATGCATTCACACACTCAAACCACACTCCAATTTAGTTAGACTGGAGTACCTGGAGAGAATTCAGGCAACCACAAAGAGAACATACAAAATCTATAAATCCCTGGTCGGAGCTTCTTGCCACAAGGCAACTGTGCTAACAGCCTTTGAAATTTAAGCTGTATTGACCTGAAAACAGGTCTAGGGCCATGCTAATGGGTTTCTAAAGCTGCGACAGGAAGTTAGTTATGCTGGAATAAGATATATTTTAAAATATATTTACATCCTGTAATAAAAACAAACAAAGTTCACATTTTGGTCATTTTAGACACATCTGTAGAAACATCCAGTACAATAAGGTGATCACCAAAATAAAAGAGTTTATTATTCAAATATTAGGTATCAGATCTGTTCTCATAAACAAAGAAACCGGCTCATAATTCTAAATAAAATAAGACCTCAGAAATCAGACATGAAACAACAATGAGCCCATCTGTTTGTGTCATCGGCCCTAATCTGTCGTGCATTCATTTGTTGTGTGGCAGATCATGAAAGTAAAAGGCATCCGCATCTTTATTACAAAAGCTTCTTTCATAAAAAATTAACATCACATTCGCAGTTGTTTTTGTTTGCTCCATACTAAAAACTCTCCGCTGCTGATGCGATGCGATCAAACAGATGTGTACTAAATATTGTAATGTGACTTTTAGGAGGCGGTGGTTTATTCATGCTCATTAACATTTAGAAAAAGGCTAATATGCATTTTAGATATTCACTAGAATTTTAATACCCCCTTGCTATGTTCGTGCTTTTAAATGTCAGGTTTAAATGAAGTCTTTTCATACTTTATCTTGGCAAATAAATATTTGAACCAGGGTACAGTGTGGCTCAGTTAGAAAGAGCAAACATGCCTTTTTTAAGTTTTTCAATGCTTCAGGCAGAATTAGGTTTGTACAGCTTGACAAGAATCTGACAAGTGTAATCTGCAGTCTCAAGTACTGCAAGAGGGCAGGACTGAAGGAGGACTTTATCTTTGATTTTCACTTGCAGTCTGTCTTTTACTTTGAATGCACTGAAGTCTGACTGTCTGTAACACCTTGTGCTCAAGCAGAGACCTCCAACACCATGTGCCACAAACAGCCTCTAGCCAGCAGTTTTCCATATTTAAAACATTTACAAATCATAGATCACCCTTACTCTTTCACACTTATCTTTGCATTTGCAATGTTGAAAAAATGCATGAGCTAACCTTAAAGCAGTAGAGTTATAAAGAACATTTACTCTGAGGCAAAGCTGTTATCAAAACACAGTACACAGTTTATGTAGTTGTTTGATCAAAATTGCATTTTCATTTATTTGTATTTAACATTTGAGAAAAAAACAACATTCATTAACATAAACATTTTATCTAATTAAATACGCAAGGCAAGGCAATTTTATTTGTATGGTCACTTTCAACAACAGGGTAATTCAAGGTGCTTTACATGATTTGGTGATTAAAAAACAAAACAAAAAAACTTAGAATATAACATTGGAAAGTAAAAGTAGCAAATTAGCATTAAACACACATTACACATGATACACAATAAAGCAAGAGAACGATAAATAAAGCAAGAAACCATGAACACATTTCATACATATGACATCAAGCATTTACTCAAAGGCAATTCTAAACAGATGGGTTTTTAGTCTCGATTTAAAGCAGTTCAGAGTTTCAGCAGCTCTGCACTCGTCAGGAAGTCTGTTCCAGATAAGGGGAGCATAGAAACTGAAAACTGCTTCTCCATGTTTAGTTCTGAGTCTAGGGATGTTTAGTAGGCTAGAGTTGGAGGACCTTAGTAGTCTTGCTGGTTAGTACAGTGAGAACAGGTCTTCAACATACTTTGGTGCTAAGCCATGTGATCATTTATAAACTAGTAGAAGTATTTTGAATTATTTTCTCTGAGCTACAGGGAGCCAGTGTAAGGACTTTAGAACTGGGGTGATGTGCTCTACTTTCCTGGTTGTAGTGAGTATGCGAGCAGCAGCCTTCTGGATCAGCTGGAGCTCTCTGATTAACTTTTTAGGCAGACGCTGGTTGGGACGCTGTTGCCCTAATCAATCTGACTAAATATAAACACATGGATGAGTTTTTCCAGGTCCTGTTGCAACATCTGTCCTTTAATCCTATAAATGTTCTTCAGATGATAGAAGGCTGACCTTGTTATTGCCTTTATGTGACCCTGGAGGTTCAGATCTGAGTCCATTACTACACCTGGATTTCAGACCTGATCAGTAGTTCCTAGCTGTATTAACTGAAGCTGTGTGCTGACTCTTGATCGTTCCTCTTTGGATCCAAAAATAATTACTTCAGTTTTGTTTCTATTCAGCTGGAGAAAGATATGGCACATCCATCCATTTATTTGGTCAATGCATTGATTTAGGGTTTGAATGGATTCAGAGTCACCTGGTGACATTGTAATGTAAAGCGGAGTATCATCGGTGTAGTTATGGTAGCTAATCGTATTGGTTGCTATGATTTTGCCTAGTGGGAGCATGTAGATATTAAATAAGAGGGGGCCCAGGATGGGGCCCTGGGGCACCCCACATGTGATTTCTGTTCGTTCTGATGAAAATTTTCTTATTGAAACAAAGAAGTCCCTGTTCTTTAGGTAAGACTCAAACCAGCCAAGTATTGTACCAGAGAGTCCGACCCAGCTCTCCAGTCGTTCCAATAGTACATCATGATCAACAGTGTCAAATGCTGCACTGAGGTCCAGCAGAACCAGTATTCTGGTTCTACCACATTCTGTATTTATGCGGATGTCATTGAATAATTTGACGAGGGCAGTCTCGGTGCTGTGGTATGCATGGAAACCTGACTGAAAAACATACAAACGGTTTGTCATTGTTAGGTAGCTATTTAATTGGTGAAACACAGCTTTTTCAATAATCTTACTGATGAATAGAAGATGCAGAACTACAGGCTACATATGTTAACATATAAAATTTCAACAATTAAATACAAAACACCCCACACATTTACTGGGATTCAATTTATGCTTCAATAAAGCTCTTAAAAATCTACCAAATGTTTACTAATATTTTTTACAATAACAAGTTAACACACAGGTTTTCTATGAAGGCAAAGAAAACAATATTTTTTGTCAAAAAACCACTCATAAGATATAAAGATTAGTATTTATTTGGGACAGTGCATACATGTAAAAAATAACACAAATCTAAACACACCAGATTATAGCCTAGGGCTAATTTCCATCTTAAATTCAAACTGAATGTAATCAGCATTAAATAGTTTACAATGGTGTTGTAATTGTCTTCTAATGAACTCACTCACCAATGAGACATCCATGATGGTTTTTATTTTCTTTTTCAACAATTAATATTTTCCTTCTAAATTTTCTGGTTTTTCTGCTCAGCCCTTTTCTTGAAGACGACCTAACTAATTCAAAAAAGAAAAATTCTTCATTTAAACACATTTTACTTTGCAGTGGGTCTTTGCACTGGGAACTGTTTGCAAAGGTACTAAGCAAATACTAGCAACACCCTCTCTTTTTTGATAAATACAGATCCTTCTCAAAAAATTAGCATATAAAGTTAATTGTTTTCCATAATGTAATGATAAAAAATAAACTTTCATATATTTTAGATTCATTGCACACCAACTGAAATATTTCAGGTCTTTTATTGTTTTAAAACTGATGATTTTGGCATACAGCTCATGAAAACCCAAAATTCCTATCTCAAAAAATAAGCATATTTCATCCGACCAATAAAAGAAACGTGTTTTTAATACAAAAAAAGTCAACCTTCAAATAATTATGTTCAGTTATGCACTCAATACTTGGTCAGGAATCCTTTTGCAGAAATGACTGCTTCAATGCGGCGTGGCATGGAGGCAATCAGCCTGTGGCACTGCTGAGGTGTTATGGAGGCCCAAGGTGCTTTGATAGATAATACCATGGTCAGTAAACCATTTACCAGTGGTTTTGGCACTGTGAGCAGGTGCCAGGTCGTGCTGAAAAATGAAATCTTCATCTCCATAAAGCTTTTCAGCAGATTGAAGCATGAAGTGCTCCAAAATCTCCTGATAGCTAGCTGCATTGACCCTGCCCTTGATAAAACACAGTGAAACAACACCAGCAGCTGACATGGCACCCCAGACCATCACTGACTGTGAGTACTTGACACTGGACTTCAGGCATTTTGGCATTTCCTTCTCCCCGGTCTTCCTCCAGACTCTAGCACCTTGATTTCCGAATGACATGCAAAATTTGCTTTCATCCGAAAAAGTACTTTGGACCACTGAGCCACAGTCCAGTGCTGCTTCTCTGTAGCCCAGGTCAGGCGCTTCTGCCGCTGTTTCTGGTTCAAAAGTGGCTTGTAGCCCATTTCCTGCACACGCCTGTGCACGGTGGCTCTGGATGTTTCTACTCCAGACTCAGTCCACTGCTTCCGCAGGTCCCCCAAGGTCTGGAATCGGTCCTTCTCCACAATCTTCCTCAGGGTCCGGTCACCTCTTCTCGTTGTGCAGCGTTTTCTGCCACACTTTTTCCTTACCACAGACTTCCCACTGAGGTGCCTTGATACAGCACTCTGGGAACAGCCTATTCGTTCAGAAATGTCTTTCTGTGTCTTACCCTCTTGCTTGAGGGTGTCAATGATGGCCTTCTGGGCAGCAGTCAGGTCGGCAGTCTTACCCATGATTGCGGTTTTGAGTAATGAACCAGGCTTGGAGTTTTTAAAAGCCTCAGGAATCTTTTGCAGGTGTTTAGAGTTAATTAGTTGATTCAGATGATTAGGTTAATAGCTCGTTTAGAGAAACTTTTCATGATATGCTAATTTTTTGAGAAAGGAATTTGGGGTTTTCATGAGCTGTATGCCAAAATCATCCGTTTTAAAACAATAAAAGACTTAAAATATTTCAGTTGGTGTGCAATGAATCTAAAATATATGAAAGTTTAATTTTTATCATTACATTATGGAAAATAATGAACTTTATCACAATATGCTAATTTTTTTAGAAGGACCTGTAAGTACACAGCACGTTTTCTTTGTTCATCCAGTGAATAATGTGTGGACAAACCTGCTGTTGTTGTTGTTCAATCAAAAAGTGTTACAAGGTGGATTCAAACCCACAAACTAAGACATACAGAGGATGCATTTTTAACAACCAGACCACCACTTGAGTCAGATGTAAAGAAGCAAACGGTAACTCGTTTTAACGTTATATCAAATTAAACATTACTGAAAGTTATAAAAGTAGATCTCGCTGTAATACAAGGACATTTTGGAATTCCAGATGGATAAAAGAACTATAAGTAACCTTTATTTGCTGGTTTAGACAAAGGGTCCTAAAGTCCGCTCACTGACAGCTAAAAGCAAGTGACGTGCAACTCTGAAGCCCCACCCCTCATGCGCGTGCACAGGCGCCAGAACTGTGACAGAGGAATGAAGCTGAAAAGCAGCAGCATTGAAAAAATACATTGTAGAAAAGATGTAGGTGTGGAAACTTGATTGTAACAGAGTTGTTTGTTTTAATGTATATATTTATACTTTCAATAAAAAATTTTTTACTTTCAATTTTGTTTCTCTTGTAATATAAAAGTTTTCACTTCATTTATTTCAGAGTCAATGTTAAGATTTTCAGTTACAATTATATCTTTCAATGCCAATTTTTTTCAGTGCCAATATTTCTTTTCAGTTTAATTTTAAGCTGACATCGTATTGCTGCCATAGCTATGCTGTGTTCAGATTTTAGACTGAGGCTGGGTTTGGATTCACTGACACCATGGTCTGGATCTGGATCAGAGACCAGACTTTCAGAATTGCTCTTTAGATAAAAAAAATACCAGACATAACAAAGATAACAATATTTGAGAGCCTTTTAGATACTGCTCACCTGCTGTAAAAAAAGAAAATTTTTGAGGACATTTGCCATCCACTCGCTCCCCTTTGTGCAGTGCACTACGTTTTGATGGTGTACAAGAAATGGACAAAAAAGTGGTTAATAAGTATTTCAAGACATTCAAAACCCCGTAGAGGAAGACCACTTTAAAAACTGTAAAAAATAAAAAAGTAAATAAATAAAAAGGCATGTTTATTTGGAAGCAAACTATTAGAAACTGGGCTAGTTACAACTTTTTTATCGTTCAATATTTCAAGTATTGTTCAGAAAAAATAGTAGCAATGAATGAAGTTAAAGTAAGTCAGAAAAAAATCCATATTTGCAATCAGTTTATCACCCTTATATGTAACTTTAGCGCTGATCACTTCAATCTGTAAAGTTGTTCTGATAGCATGGATAAGACTGTTGCCTGGCAATGGAAAACATGTAAAAGCTGACTTTCCACCAACCTGATTTCACTGGATGTGCATCTTGAACGCACAGATAATACCGTCATGTTTGCTTTTTTTTCTCTGACAGTGACTGACAGTTACCATCTGTCTATTGTGACAGTTTTGGCATCATGTAACAAGAAAAAGGACATAAATGTTGCCAAGAAGCCTACCAGGCATGATGCATTGATGGGCTGGAAATTACATGCAGGAGTGAGAAATAAAGAAAAGGTCTAAAATACCTCCATTACTAGGCAACATATGAGTTAGGAGCAAATGAGCATCATCTGTGCAAGGGATGAGTGATGATCCCGACATTCAGGAGAGGTCAGCAGACAGACGCAGAAACCCTGCCAAGGGATGCTGGATAGCTGCATCACAGCTTGTTATGAAAAACAGGAGATTAAGAAGTGTGTTTGAAGCTTGACAAGGGCAGATTGGAAGGAAATGGAACATGTGGAATTGTGACAACATTAAAACACCTATTTTCCTTTGTCCAATCTTTCCGGAGCAGAAACCTACTTGCTAGTCGTGAATTTTTTGGTAATCACTCATCTTGTTGGATGGATTTTTCCACACGAATGTCATGCCAAGTCACAATTTCTAGTTTGGTTAGGTGTAGGTTATATTTAATCAACTTCACCACAAATAAGAATTAAACAGCTATTTTAATTATTCTACTTTCCAAAAGTATATTTTGTTTTAATTTGGAGCTCCTTGAAATGTCCTTGGAGGTTATGTTTTCTTTTTTTATAAATACTCAATATCTTACATCAGTGCAACCGTGATGCGAGCTGAATCCCTTTCCTCTGACCGCATATCCCTCAGTCATTACCTTGGAGTTGCAAACAGTAGCAGGTAAAATATTGAGCTGTGCATTGGGAATTAATGCTGAGAAGGTAATACATTTACAACTGTCACAAGTGACACTTTTTATGCAAACAAATGCAGCATTGGTCGTGTCTTATAGGAAAATCAAAGTAGTCATCAAGCATGGAACACATTTTTCTGCTTGCTAAAGAAGCCCGGTCATAATATCAAATGTAATCAGATAATGTCAATGTATATTTTATGGGATGTCTTAAAATATCTTACCAGTGAAAGTACAAATGTTTTTGATTGTAAAGGGCCTTGCAAAAGCTTTCATATCCCCATAGGTTTTTCCAAATTTTTCCCTTCACAGCAATTAAATTAATTTGGTTTACATAAAACAGTGAAAGGTGTGCATTAAATCCATTTTGCTCTGATGCCCTGAAATAAAATCCAGTGCAATCAGTTGTCTCCAAAAGCCGCATAATTAGTACATAGGGTCCACCAATGTTTAATTTAACCTTAGTATAAATCCAGCTGTTCAGTGTATCCCCCAGATATTTGTCAGATAACATTTTTCAACAAATAGCATCATGAAGACCAAACAACTCAACAGATAGATCAGATAGAAATTTATTGAGAAATTTAAAGCACTGTAACAGTATGAAACAATTTCCTGAGCTTTTAACTTTTTCACCAGTTACTGTTCATTCCATCATCTGAAAACAGAGAGAATATGTCACCAAGACATGACCATCCACTAAAATTAATAGACTGGACAAAGGGAGCATTAATCAGAGAAGCATCCAAGAGGCCCATGGGAACTCTGGAGGAGCTGCAGAGATTCACTGCTCAGATAGGAGAATCGTTCAACCTGACAGTTATTGGTTGTGCACAAAACAAATATAACTGAAGAGTGACAAAGAGAAGCTATAGTTCACAGATGTCAAATTCCAGTCCTTGGTGGTGTCTTGCAACTTTTGTATATGCCTCTGCTTAGTCACAACTGAATAAAATAATTAGCTTGCTAACAGGACTCTGAATAATTTGACTGAATGCTGAAAATCTTTCCCCACCTACTTAAAGACTGCCACGATTGTCCCCGTCCCCAAGTGCTCCACAGTGACAAGCCTGAATGACTATCCGCCTATAGCTTTAACCCCGGTAGTCATGAAGTGCTTCGAGAGGTTGGTCATGACCGACATCAAAGACGCCATCGATATCACTGTGGACCCCCACCAGTATGCCTACAGGAAAAATCGCTGCACTGACGACGCCATTTCATCGGTGGTCCACACAGCCCTGACCCATCTGGAGAGCAGAAACTCCTATGTCCGTCTGCTCTTTCTGGATTTCTCCTCAGCCTTCAACACCATCATCCCACAGACGCTGGTGCAGAAGCTCTCCTCCCTCGAACTGAGTCCCACGCTGGCGAACTGGGTCATGGACCTCCTGTCCAATAGACCTCAGACTGTTAAGATCCACAACACCATCTCCTCCTCCATCCCCCTCAGGACAGGCTCACCACAGGGCTGCGTGTTGAGTCCCCTCCTGTTCACTCTGCTGACTAATGACTGCTTAGCGAGACACCCCAGCTGTCATATAGTTAAGTTTGCGGATGACACAGCAGTAGTGGGACGCATCACTAACAACGATGAGTCCAAATACAGAGGGGCGGTGGAAAACCTGGTGCAGTGGTGCAGAGAAAACAACCTCTGTATCAATGTGAAGAAGACCAAGGAGATGGTGGTGGATTTCAGAAGGGACAAGCGTCCTTTCCTTCCCCTGTATATCGGAGGAGCAGCTGTGGAAGTGGTCTCCAGCTTCAGGTACCTGGGTGTGCACATATCCAATGACCTCAACTGGAATGCCAACACTTCACGTCTGGTCAAGAAGGCCCACCAGCGTCTCTACTTCCTGAGGAAGCTGCGGAGAGCTGGACTTGGAAGCTCCGTCCTGAGGAGTTTCTATCACTGTGCAGTGGAGAAGGTCGTCTGCACCTGCATCACCGTGTGGCACGGCAGCTGTACTGCTGCTGAGAGGAAGGCTCTGCAGCGGGTGGTGAAAGCTGCACAAAGGACTGTAGGGAGCACGCTTCCCACCACCTTGGATCTCTACACGTCCCGATCCAGGGGACGGGCCCTCCGCATCCTGAAGGACTCCACCCATCCCGCTCATAGCCTGTTTCAGCCCCTTCCCTCAGGCAGGCGGCTGAGGAGCATACAGAGCAAGACCACCAGGCTCAATAACAGCTTCTTCCCTGCAGCTGTTAGACTGCTGAACTCCAGCTGTGTCCTGTAGAGCACATTTATTTATATTTATTTATTACATTTATTTACATAATTTTTTTTCACTAATTTAATTTAAATGGCTTATAATTCCGGACCTGAGTCCTAATTTCATACCATCACATGTAATGTGAGACGGTATGACAATAAAAGTTCCTTGAATCCTTGAAATGGTGCCATTTAATTCAGGTGTGTTGAATTGGGAAGAAATCTAAACGATGTAGAACATCAGGGCCCAAGGAGAAGAGTTTGACACCCCTGCTATAGTTGAAAGAAAGCCATAATATAGGACTTTTTAAGGTTTGCCACAAGGTATGTGCGGGGCACAGAAAACATGTGGAAGAATGTCTTCTGGTAATATGAGACCAAAGATATTTCTGCGTCTTAGCTAATGTGCAATAGCTCACATAAATGAACACAGCATCCCTAGAGTTAAACATGATGGTGTTTGGTGACAGTATCATGGTATGGGAATGCTTTTCTTCAGAATGAACAGAGAAGCAAGTCAGAACTGATGTCCGAGTCCGTGTGGAACAATCGGGGTTTGATTCCCAGTCCCAGGCCATTTACTGTGTGACTTCCCCTTTCTCTCTGCCCTCAGACTTGTCTAGCAGCTAAATAAAAAAGGGCACTAGTAGCACAAAAACCTTTATAAAAGAAGATTTTTTAACAACTCTAAACATTAACCAAGAGCTTGATGAAAGGCTTTTGATCAAAACATATCCACATGTTAGACTAGAGCAATCAAAGCAGAGACCTGAATCCAGTTATGAAATGGAGGCAACAGGCCATACATCCATTCTGACAGAACTTGAACTGTTTTGAGAAGAGGAATGAACCAAAATGTAAGCATTTAGATGTGCAAAGTAAATCCACCACACACACACACAAATTAGAACCATCATGTTATATTTCACTTGCACTACACATTGATTCAGCATTGATGTTTTGCACTAAATTCTGATAAGATAAATTGAAGTTTGTGGTTATAATATGGTGCAATGTGTTATAACCGCAGAAGTATAAAGATGTTTGTAAATCACCATGCTGCCAATAGTAGATCATTTCACTGAACTATGCTGTTAAAACATGCCATAAAAAGGAGGGGGTGTCTTCTTTCTATGAAAAGCACTTTACAAATAAAGTTTGATTTGATTCTTTCACCCTGCACTTTACAGCAAGGTTGACAAAAAAACGACAGAAAGTCGAGGATGTACAAAACAAAACAAGATAAAACTATAAGATGCCAGTTTATACTGCAGGATTTGGTTGTCATCCAAGTATCATCCTCAGGGAACTCATAAACTCTTTCTTTAGGTTAGAGTAGCTATTTTAGATTACACTGTTCTACATGGTCAGCAGCTTATTGTGTATCTCTAAGCCTCTACAACCAAATTTGTGTTTGCCGAACTAGACCATATGACAGAGGATAAATGAGGGAAAGCTGATGGCTGCAAGTTATATAAAGAGGAAGTTTGTCTTTTCATTTTCTGCTTTCCTACACATCTATTTGTTAAGAATTAATTCCTATAGCATTTTTCTTGGTCTTTTAGTGAATATACATAGTGGAGAATGGATACGGTTGTAACATGAGGACCCCCAATCAGAGGTGGCAGATTCATACAGACATTTCAATCAGCAAGATAGTTAGAGACAAGAAAGAACCAGATATTAATCTACAATATTCTTGTAATGGCAAACATCTCATTTTGAAGCATTTTTTGCTTCTGTCGTCTATTTGTTAGAACTCCTCAACATGTGTTACAACTCAACCCAGTAGTGGGATAGGTTGTAACACACTCTATGAATTTGACATTAGAACATAAAGTCTTGGATACAGTTGTAGAGGCTGAAGGTTAATAAATATTACATGCATACCCACTACCCCCCCCACCCCTTCCTCCACACTTATTAACTTTCAAAGACTTTTTATTGGGTAATTATAGCAATAAATAATCCAATCTTATTGAATGTGTAGTTATTTGGCAAACACTGATTGCAATAATTAATTAGATTTGATTTGTCTTTAGAACTGTTTTTGCTTTATTTTAATTAGCTATTTTATAGTCCAGTGTGTGTCCGTTAGTGATCAGTGTCTACAGTACCTTACTACAACCTTAATTAGTGAATGAAACAGCATTTGTGGGCCGATGTTAAAAAGCTGCACCAAGTTGCTGTTTGACGTGTGTGTCTGGGTGTGTGTGTGTGTAGGTGTGTGTGCAATGTAAAATTTTTCGTTGTGAATTTACAGTAAATTACTGGATAAGTTTTGCATGACTTTCACAGTAAGGATTACAGTAAACTACTGTGAAATATACTCACAGCAATTTACTGTAATTTTATTTCTGTGATATTACAAGGCATTGTTGTAAAAGCACAACTGTATACTGTAACTTTACAGCTTCATTGACAAAGCAATTGCTGTGATATTACAGTAAATTACTGGGGAATTACAGCCTTTTGCTGTATATCATTACAACAAGGCCCTGTACTTTTACAGTGTGTACTGTGAAAGTGATGTACAAGTTGACAATAATTTACTGTGAATTTACAATGTATACTGTGGAAGTCATTCTAAAATTGTCCAGTAATTTACTGTAAAAGTAATACAGATGAAGCTTCCATTTACTGTGAATTTACAATCATTGTACAACAAAAAACTCTGAGGTAAAGTCAACGTTAGCCCAATGGAATATTTATTAACGAATGAATATTTTCCAATGTAAAGCAGATGCCAAGAACTTAAGGAATTCAATAAATTCAACTTTTCTAGTCATAAAAGCCATCTTAAAATGCAGGAAATGCAGAGAAAATGTGCAAACTTGCAATTCAACAACCTGTCTCACAATTTAACCATTCAACTAGCTCTGTCACAATAACAGTAATGGACAGGGTGGGAATGAGTCCTTCATGTCAAGATAAGAGTGGAAGGGAGACAGCGATGAAGGGATGTCGAAAAGGGGTCAGGCGCTCCTCTCAGTCTAAAACATTATAATGAGTCCACACGCAACAGCATTGTGTAAAAATCTAAATCTTGTAGTGCAAAGTTGTTTTAAATTTTTTTTGAAAAAAGAACTAGGCTACTCAAAACTGAGCCTAACAACTACTGCTGCAAAAAAAATGATGCATATATACATATATACATATATGATGCCCACTCAAAGTCAATAAGTTTCCTCAAAAGGGTGCTCACATGAGGGTTCATTGTTGCCCGCTTCTTGGTCTTTGAGTCTCTTTCAGGATGGATGCCCAGGAAGCACCTGTTAATAAATAAAGATAGTTTCAGTTTTAAATAGACTTACAGTATGAATTGCAGGCAGCATTTATCAAGATGTTCACCTGTGCTTTTTCCCACACCAAACCCTAATAGATTTATAATCCAAACTTGTTAGATCAGGTTTGCCTGAGGCAAAGTGGTTGATTTTCTATTATAAGAGACCATATCAATGTCCGCCGCCACTGAAATGCGTCTCAAGACAATCATTGAGTTGGAAGTCTGTACTATAATGTGAATTACAAGATTAAATGTGATCTTTATAAAATACCTTTAAATGAACTCCAGCGTTGACGATCCAGCAGCAGGATACTCAAGGTTGAAGACATAGTAGCTGCTGAAGAAAGCAGCTACTCCGTGTAAAAAGAAAGAGTGTGGGCCCATCACAACATGTCCCTCGATGGATATAAGCCATCCAGAGGGCTTCATCATGTTACCTGAAATGAACAGATACAACATTATGAATGAGCACTTTGTGATCTGCTTCAGATACAAAGGGCTATACAAATGTAATTCTTATTATAAATATGTATTGTAGTCATGTAGATTTCTAAAATGAAAACAAAATAATGAGTAAGAAATGTCGATACTAGATCAAAGTAACATTACCTTGAATGATCAAGCAGGTGGTGTTGGGGAGTTCTGCAGTATTGACATCTGCAGCAGTGGCACAGGGCTGTAGTAACACACAATAGCATGGATTTAGGATAAGGTAGTAAATCATACAAAGCAAATGTTGATAATGTAATCACTCATTTTGCATTTTAAATATTTGAATTAAAAAAAATCTTACATCAATCTCTTTATTGACTTACCCCCAAAAGCAGTCTCTATATGGTCCTAAAACAGTCAAATTCCTTCTATTTAATATGTAATCCTCGTAAAATACGTCTTTGGGTTCGTAGACCAACTTATTTCCCACATACAGCAAAGCTTCGAGGAGTTTTTACCCGCTAAATTACTCCGTGCTTTTATTTGGAAAGTGTAGCGGAAGTTTTATTTTTGTAACTCCTCGCCTGTATTCCTGTTTAAGCGGGTTTCTCCGTGGCTTCACCTCGATGAGAGTAGCTAAGATCTCCGCTGGGAAAATAGTTTTAATGGGCCGTTTGAATCACTAAGTTATTGAAGTTAAACAGCTAACGGTTAGCCCAGCTAATCTATGAAAACCTCGACTAATTACAAAAATGTGCTCACATAAATAGTGTTTGTCCCATCATTTGTTTTACAAACTTTAAAAACACTAGATTTGTCTAAACGGTGATAGTGACATGAAACATTATAGCGAAACTCACGTCATTACTATCATTACTACTATTAGCAAATAAGAGAACTTTCAACAATTTCCAGCACTTGCTAACAAAATAAACTCAGCAAAAAAAGAAATGTCCTCTGACTTTCAACTGTTTTTACTTTCAGTAAACTTAATGTGTGTAAATATTTGTCTGAACACTAAAAGAGTCAACACCATAAGACATAAACTAAAAATGTTTCACAGACATGTGACTAACAGAAATAGAATAATGTGTCCTTGAATGAAGGGAGGCTCAAAATCAAAAGTACCAGTCAGTATCTGGTGTGGCCACCAGCTGCTTGAAGTACTGTAGTGCATCTCCTCCTCATGGACTGGACCAAATTTGCCAGTTCTTGCTGTGAGATGTTACCCCACTCTTCCACCAAGGCACTTGCAACAGCGAAGGTGGGTTTGTGCCCATAGGCGGCGTTGTTGCTGGTGATGTCTGGTAAGGACCTGCCTTACAACAGGCCTACAAGCCCTCAGTCCAGCCTCTCTCAGCCTATTGCGGACAGTCTGAGCACTGATGGAGGGATTGTATGTTCCTGGTGTGACTCGGGCAGTTGTTGTGGCCATCCTGTACATGTCACGCATGTAATATTCGGATGTACCGATCCTGTGCAGGTGTTGTTACACGTAGTCTTCCACTGCGAGGATGATCAGCTGTCCTTCCTGTCTCCCTGTAGCGCTGTCTTAGGCGTCCCACAGTGCGGACATGGCAATATATTGCCCTAGCCACATCACCAGTCCTCATGCCTCCCTGCAGCATGCCTAATGCACGTTCACGCAGATGAGCAGGGACCCTGGGCATCTTTCTTTGGATGTTTTTCACAGTCGGTAGACAAGTCTGTTTAGTGTCCTGCGTTTTTAGAACTGTGACCTTAAAAGCCTACTTTCTGTAAGCTGTTAAGGTCTTAACGACCATTCCACAGGTGCATGTTAATTAATTGATTATGGTTAATTGAACATGCATGGAAAACATTATTTAAACCCTTTACAATGAAGATCTGTAAAGTTATTTGGATTTTTACATTGTTGAAATACACAGTCCTGAAAAAGGGACGTTTCTTTTTTTGCTGAGTTTATGAACTGTGTCATGCGATAACTAAATATTATTATCATATTAAAACAACATGGATGTAAGTGCTGCAAGAATGAATGCTGCTCACCTTCTCCATTCAGCCCAGAATAGAAGAGGGAAATGGCGCCATCAGTTCAAAACAGTAGTCGGTTATGTCATGTGACTTCCCAGGGCATATTTTAATACAGTATTTTACTATAATAATACTGTTAATGCTGTGAAAGTCTTGCTGTTTTTTTACTGTGTTGCTGTGATATTACAGACCTTGTTGTGATATAACAGCAGGTTTTAGATTGCAGTATTTTACTCTAACAGTAAAATGCTGTAAAATCCAAGGATACTGTAGTTTTTACAGGTATTCATTGTGATATTACAGGAAAACTTAATTACAACAATTTACTGTAAAATTATACAGTTAATTATTGTGAAATGCTGGTAATTTCTAACAGTGTGTGTGTGTATGTGTATGTGTGTTTTCTTTCTTTCTGTGTGTCTGTGTGTGTGAGTTGCAACTATGTTCTAAAAATTCTAACTTTTTCATATGCTACATCAGGAATCGTCTTTTTACCCACTGTGCACTGCTCCTTTTAGGCTGTTTCGATCAAACAGTTTTACTCACATTTTCAGATTTTAGTTTTAATGATCCTATAAAATAGGGTAAAAAATAAGTTAGGAGAAAATATTAATCTTTGGTTATGGTGAGTTGTAAATTACAACATAATTAAAGATGCAATTTTATCATTTGCAAGACGTTACACATGTTGCATCAAGATTTTAAAGTCCTTTTTAAGATGCATTCATAGTCTTGAAAAACATTAATAAACATTAAGCCAAAGACAGAAATTTACAAAGAGAATAAAAAGTTTAGATGCTAAAAGTGGTGTTATTGCACCATCACTGGCCACTTTATTAGTCGCACCTTGCTGGTACCAGGTTGGACCCTGTCAGAACTCTCCTAATCCTTCATGTATGTGGCATAGATTCAACAAGATGTCAGAATCTCCTTGGATAGTTTGTTCCATACTCACATGATGGCATCTCACAGTTGCTAAAGACATGTCTGCAGCAATTTCATGATGCAAATTCCCCATTTCTCCACATCTCAAAGGTGTTCCATTGAATTTGGATCTGGTAATAGTGGATACTATTGGAGTGTAGTGAACTCAGTCATGTTCAAGAAACCAGATTGTGATTATTTCAGCTTTGTGACATGGTGCATTAACTCCACAGGGAGTCGCCATCGCTGGTCAACTATTTTTGGAGCCTCTCTTTGCATTCTCCTCCGGAAAGAACAACTATGGTTAAAATAACTTCTTATCTACTGGAATTTGACTCCCTGGTCTTGGTAGACCAAACAAAAACTCCCTTGGATGTGTGTGCAAAAGGACGCTCCATCCCACCCCACTCCCCCATCCCTCACATGAGCCTGTGAGCTCCCTGACTCAGCCCCAAGGTCGTATATTACATCACAGGCGACAGACTCCGGGATTGAACTGAGAGGAGTTTCATTGTCTCACATTAATGCACACATACATGCACGCACGCTCACGCCACAGCTACAGACATGCACGCGCTCCTGGATTTCAACATGCTCGCGGTACCCTAAGACTCCTGCCCACTCTTCGGACAGCGAAATGATGGGCGCGTGCTTTGGATGGCCGCGACCGGTTTCTCTGTACGGAGGGTTCCCGAACTTCCCCCCCGTCCCATTTGTGTTCTCATATGTTATGACCGATACATGTGCTTCTATGTTTTTGCAGTGGTTTTTTCAGCACCTCGGCTCGGCTCCCTGTAGGGGGCTGGGCTGAGTTGCCTTTTTTCCCCTGTTCACCCCCCCCCCTACCTATTGCGAATCATTTCTATCTGCTAAAAGGGGCGCTGGTAAAGCCGGCTACTACCGCGGTCTTCCAAATCCTGTATTGTGTTAATGTTTGAAATTGTTTGTATGATCTTGGATTGGTTGTACCGAAACTTAATTTCCCCACGGGGATTATTAAAGTATCTCTTATCTTATCTTATCTTAACTTATCTGCTCATGGGTATACTGTGATCATAAAAGGATGGACTTGATTAGCATGATTCTCAATTGATAGGAGTCATGAAAGTTTCGCCCCACACTATTACACCACCAGCAGCAGCCTGAGTCTTAAAAAAAGCATATTGCATCCATGTTTTCGTGTTGTTTATGGCAAATGTATGGCAACCATCTGAAAGTTGTAGCTGAAATTGAGATTCACTGGATCAGGCAGCAGTTTTCCAGCCTGTTATTGTTCAACTTTAGAGAGCCTGTGTGAACTGTAGGCTCAGTTTCTTATTCTTATCTGACAAGGGTCACACCTGGGAAAGTTTTCTTCTACTGTAGCCCAAATACTTCAAGATTTGGGATATGTGAGGCATTTTCATCCTCACAACTCCCACATACTGAATGTTTTCTCTTTTTCTGACCATGCCTCCAAGCCCTGACCTGCAGAGCTCCTTCAGTGACAGACTGCTGCATCCTAGGTGCATGAAAGAGCGTTTTCGCAGGTCCTCCGTCCCTGCAACTGTTGGACTCTACAACCAAAACCCAATAATGTTTACACCCATACTGTAACTTGCACTGTTTACCTCACTTAATTAGCATTCCTGCTGCTCTTATTTGCACATCTGTTTTTCTCAGTTTATATTCTGTTAACTTCTTGTATATAATATGTTTACTTTTTTACTTTTTAATGCACAACTACACATGCGCATTCTGTACATACTTTTTGTTTTTAAATTATCCTACTCAGTTGCATTCAAATAACTGCACACTCCCTTGGTTTTTGTAACTGTTTCCATAATATATTCTTAATTCTGTTTTTATACGTTTTTATACCTTTCTTGTGTGATGCTAAATGCTTCTATCATCTGTCACTTTGCTGCTGTTACAGCCAAATGTCCCATTTTTGAGACAACTTTCTATTCTATTCCATTCTGTAGATCACCCATTTATGAAACATTCAAACAGGCTCATCTGACAGCAACAACCATGCCATGTTTGAGGCCACCTAAATCAACTTTCTTTCCTATTCTGATGGTTAGTTTGAACTTGGGCAATTTTTCTTCACCTTAGAACCCCAAATCCTTAGAGGTTGCTGCCATGTGATTGACTGATTTGCCATTTGTGTCAACAGGAAATTGAACAGGTGTACCGAATAACATGGCTGGTTAATTTGTTTAAAGGCTGGGTAATTAAAAGTGGACTGCTTAAGGCTTTTTGATGAACCCACCAGAAAACAGTTTTACAAGGTCTAAGAATAATCTTTACAACAAAGCCTTTAATAACCAAGGGTTAGAAATCTTTCAAATGGGAATTTCTAAACTATGGTAAGTGGTAAAAAAAAAGGAACTCAAAAAATTATTTTGTGATGTATTACTTGGTATTTTAATTTTCTCTGAATTAAGAACAGATGTGTCTGTGAGGCTTATGTGAGGCAAACTGTTAGATTCACGATGCAGTTTGCCCATTATAATGTGCATCCGAGAGTTACTCTCCATGCTGTTAGTTGGCATTTCACGCTGGGTTTATAGGGAGATTACTACTTTGCAGTTGACATCCATCAGCAGACGGAGGCATTGGGTGGGAGAATTGCACACATTTGTGTGTATAATAGGAAACCCAATGTTGGGCCAAGCTAAGCAAGCTCCTCTTATGATAAGCCCTATGTGCTCAGAGACTCATGCAAATGATGGGATGGATCGAATTATTGTGTGTTGTGACTTTGTCCATAAACAGCACATGACAAGGTCATTCACCATAGGAGACTTTTTTTTCTCTATTCCTTTCAACTTCTCAGTCCTATAGTTTTATTGTTCAGTCCTGCGTTTTTTATCAAGCATTTTCTTCAGTATAGAATGAAATCCATTGCTTTGCCTTGCAGGGCTATTTACTGTTTGAAAGCCATCTGTTATTATAGTTTTTCATATATTTTACAAAATCTCACACAAGGCTTTATAAATACAAGAGTCTCAAACTCCCTGTTTCAATATACAATCCAGGAGCCAGAGGGAGAAATAGAAAGATAAAATGGCTATTGTTTTACCAACAGATGTAAAACTTACTCATAGCAGGGTGGAAACTCAGTCTACTAAGATTTTTGTCTAGCTTAAAACCCTAACAGCTTTCAGTAAGACACAGTTAAACATTGTAAAGCAAACTGATTCACCTACAGACCCAATACTGTGAGGATATTTGTGCTCTGACTTTAATTTTACATCTGTTTCAGTTGTATTTCAGTTTAAAATTATATATTGCCTCGCTGTACTTGATTGATTGCTTAACAGGCATTAGATTTTATGAATTTATCTCACCGTCTTTATTTTTGTCTCTCTTCATCTTTCCCTCTTCCTTACCTTCACATGTTTTCTTTTCCATCTTTTCCCTCTCTCATTTCCATCAGGTGCCAGACCCAGTGATTGAAACCGGACAGGAGACAAAGGAAGAGGGAGAAAGGAGGGCCATGGGGGTTTGCCTGGGTCAGGATGTTTGTTGGCTCTTGCCTTTCCTCTTCTTGCTGCTCATGATCACAGTGTCATCCACCCAAACTCAAGGATGTCCCCAGCGCTGTGATTGCATTCCCAAGCTGAAGACTGTGTCCTGTTTTGGTAAACGTTTGTCCTCACTGCCAGAGGGAATCCCTCCTGACACCAAAGTCTTGGACCTTAGTGGGAATAAACTTCGCTGGGTAGAACAGGGTGATCTCCTTGCATACCCACGCCTGGAGAAACTAGAACTTAGTGATAACATGATCAGCGTCCTGGAGCCAAATGCATTTTCAACTCTTCAGAACTTGCAGTCACTTTCACTGAGGGGTAATCAGTTAAAACTGGTTCCCATGGGGGCTTTCTCATATCTCTCTAACCTCACTTCCTTAGATTTAAGTAGAAATAAGATTGTAATTCTTTTGGACTTCACTTTCCAAGACCTAAAAAGTCTGAAGAATCTCGAGGTTGGTGACAATGATCTGGTTTACATATCTAACAAGGCTTTTTTGGGTTTAGTAGGACTCAAGGAGCTGACAATTGAGAGATGCAACCTAACATCAGTATCCAGCCAATCATTATCTTATCTGCACAACCTTGTGACTTTGCGACTCCGGTATCTTAGCATCTCCTCCTTAGATGACCAGAACTTTCGAAAACTTGGAAGCCTTAGGGGTTTGGAAATTGATCACTGGCCCTTTTTGGAATACATCTCCCCTCATAGCCTACAAGGTCTTAATTTGTCTTGGCTGTCCATTACTCACACCAACATAACCTCTGTGCCCACCTCTGCCCTTCGTAGTCTGGCTCACCTCACCAGCCTCAACCTCTCCTACAACCCAATCTCTGTGTTAGAGTCATGGGGTCTGCGAGATCTCATCAGGCTGAAGGAGCTAAATCTAGTCAACACTAACCTGGCAGTAGTACAACCTTATGCACTGGGTGGTCTGAGGCAAATCCGCCTTCTTAATCTTTCGACCAACAGCTTAGTGACTCTGGAAGAGGGAGCCTTTCAGTCAGTCAACACTCTGGAGACACTGCGCTTAGATAGAAATCCTCTTGCCTGCGACTGCCGCCTGCTCTGGATCCTTCAGCGTAGGAAGACCCTGAATTTTGATGGTGCCTCCCCTGTGTGTATGACGCCTGTTGAAGTCCAAGGTCGGGCTCTCAGTGCTTTCTCTGACTCAGCTCTCTTTGACCACTTTACCTGCCAGAAACCTAAAATACGCAACAGGAAACTGCAGCAGATATCTGCCCGTGAGGGGCAAGTAGTTTCATTTATCTGCAGAGCAGAAGGTGAGCCAACACCGGTAATATTCTGGATTTCTCCTCAGCGTCGGCGCATTACCACAAAGAGTAGCGGGCGACTGACTGTGTTACCGGAGGGCACTCTTGAAATACGTTACGCCCAGGTAACAGACAGTGGAACCTACATCTGCATAGCTAGCAATGCCGGTGGAAATGACACCTACTTTGCTACGCTCACAGTAAGTGGGCTGCCGCTGGATGCAGCACTCATGGCCAACCGCACCTATTATGCCGGGGACCTTAATGACACAAATCTGAATGACACCAGGGTGTTCTTGAAGTTCACCCTTGACCTCAAGACCATTCTCATATCTACAGCGATGGGCTGTATCATGTTTCTGGGAGTGGTCTTGTTTTGCTTCATACTGCTATTTGTGTGGAGTCGGGGGAGAGGACAGCACAAGAACAACTTCTCGGTTGAGTATTCTTTCAGAAAAGTGGACGGACCAGCAGCTAGTGGAGGACAGGGGGGAGCACGGAAGTTCAATATGAAAATGATTTGATTCTGCAGAACTCCTGTTTTTTTCACTATTTCAGTTACAAACTAAGACATAAATAAATGAACTTTTGTGCATTCAAATCAATAATCCATGGGACATTTTATTAAGGGAAAGTTTTGTTTTTAAAGACTGGTGTATGCATGCAAGATGTCAAACTTCAGTATGATGCTTTGATACATTTCTACTGTTCTTGGTTTTGTGCATATAAATTCAATTACAGAGAACTAAGTCTCAAAACTTAGTCTTTAAACAGACTGTTAAAAGACCAAGCAACAAAAGCCCTCAACATCCCACTAGTATTTAACCTTTTTAAAGGAGTCATGACCTGTAATTTTCACTTTTCCATGAGAAAAAAGGTATGTTATGATTGCCTAAGGATTATACACTGCCCGGGAAGCCGATATTTAAAAGTGAAGCGTTTGTTACCCCTGGGTTCGTCAACCAGCCCACGTGCACGCACACTCAAATACGTGGTTTAATTTCTGGCCGACTTGACGTCAAGTCGGCGCAGGATATACCATATATAGACATCGCAGACCTACCTATGCTGCAGGAAGCCCGCCCCGCTCCTCTCCCCTCTCCCCCTCGCTCCTCTCCCCCTCATATTCAGTCGAGCGCCGCCATTACTGAATTCTAGTGATGGGAATTCCAGCTCTTTTTGGAGAGCCAGTTCTTTTGGCTTGGCTCACCATAAAGAGCCGGCTCTTTCGGCTCCTCGGATTTTCTGTTGCTTAAAGTGTATTTATTACCAAAATTAATGCAAAATGATGTGTACTAAATGTACCAAAACAAGCGGGGGGAATTAAATTTTTTTTTTTAACGGCTCCCAATGACGAGCCGGCTCCCATCGTTCACTTCAAAGAGTTAGCTCTTAGAACCGGTTCGTTCGTGACCGACACATCACCGATTCAAAGTACGAACTCCACCGTGAAAGATGCAGAAAGTTTCTTCACGCAATGATGCATGAAGAAGACATATTCGTGTCAGCCTTTTATTTTAATCAGCTAAATCAGCTACAACCATTTCTACCAGAAACCTAGTGCACATGTGAGTTGCTCTGTTGTTGACTGCCAGAATCAACATGGAAATATTTTTTCTATTTTTTTTACGCTGGAATCCTTTACGAATTTGGGACAATATCAGGCGAAGTTGGCATCGAAGCTCCGTTTGGAAAAAGAGGCCATTCCAACAATCAGAGACTTGCCTGCAATTGAAACGGTAAGGCTGTGTTTTTATTGCTCTGCTGTGTGTAACAAACAGCAGCTAACTGCTAATGTGGCTATTGTATGCTAGCGGGAATAGTAGATATGGGTTAGATATGCTGAAGCGTTACCTGAGGTGTCAACCCCCCTCCATCCTGCCACCAATCAACGCGCCCCTCATTTGCATTAATACAATGCCCGTCCACGACAGCCAAAGTATCGCATCAGATCTCGCGAGATAATAATGCCTTCAGAAATAAGGAGCTCTGTGTTTATTTTTTTCACTTTTTTTCAACTTTTTTTTTTTCGATGGGCCTGAAAGACTATAATAGAGTGTGGGTATCCAAGGTAATACTAAGTTATGACTCCTTTAAAAGTCATGCCAACGCATTCTTCTTTCCTGAAAGGAACCGTGTCATCCTCACCTTTGAAGAACTTCACCTCTCTGGTCTATTTGAGATGTCTCAAGCACTGCAAGCTGATGAAAACATAATTACAAGGTGGTGCTCAGTAATTGCCAAGGATCTGCCAATATATATATATATATATATAAAGATAATTCCAGCTATTTGATGCATATTTAGAGTTATATACAGTTAAAAAGCCTCCGCTTATGCAGGCTTTTTTACAAATGGATTTCTAAATATAAAAAAATAGACCAACTTAGTACCAGTCTCTGGATCACTGCCAATTTGAACACAAAGCACTATGTACCGTGCCGGCCACATTTATTGGTACCCTGGGTAATGGATTGTAAAATGCCTAAAAAGAAATTCATCTTTTTCTTGCAGCAGCAAATCCAACCTTTGTTTGAATTTTTTGAAAGAAATAATTGCCTTTAAAATAATGGTGGCACAATACAATGGTACTTCTAAGATCCCTAAAAAACAAATGAAACTAAAGCCTTTTTTTAATTATATACGTCACTATTTTAGACAGAGTGTGTATGACCTTCTTATTAGGCATTGGAAGAACGACTCTGAGGGATATAGAGAGACTGGACAAAGAGTAATAGTAAAAGATTCCTCTTTCTGTGCGTAATGTTTTGAAATGTTATGGAAGACTACTGCTGTACTATTGGGAAAAAAGGAGTACGCGAAGTACAAAAAGGAGGAGTAGCAGTTATTGTGCTGCTGATGACTTTATTAACAAGAATATCTAAAAATGTTTTTTTTATTTTTTTTTATTTAGTGTCCTCAAATTACAGGTTGGATTGTTCCTATACGTTCATTGTGCTGCACAGACATTATTTTCAAGATGATCTTATTCTTTACCAGGGTTGCCAAGGAACGTGTCAGCCCTTATATATACAGTGCAGAAGGGAAACGGTACTTCTACCTGAAACAGTAGAAACAGTAGTAGCTGTTCAAAGCACACACAAGAGTCAACATACAGTATTAAGCTAAGATGGGACCCAAGTGAACTGTGTGCTGACAAATCATGAGGACACATTTTCTAGTCACATTTTTCATTATTGTTTTAGTACATCTGTTCAAGAGTCTTAACCTCTTGGTCCAAAATAGAATAACTTTAAAAGTGAATGCATGTACAGACTTTGCTGCTTACTTTGAATAATTTGTACTTATAAAACAAACAGCCGTTGGTGTGCATTGATCACCAAAATTGTATAGACAGAATATGATAAGATGTAATATATATTTTGTAATTACTGATTTTGAAATCAATGTGACTGTTTATAGTACTGTTGAGTGATTAATCTGACTTTACTGCTCTACTGTTAATAAACTGCTAAAGTATCCTTCTGTAATCAGTGAATTTCGGTGCAGCTGTAAACACAACTTCAACTGTATAATGTTCATCATGTAAATGTGGCTGCTCGCTGTTGTTAACTAATCATAAAAGATATCCACTGTGCAGCAGGTTTCAGTTCAGTTGCCTATTTTTGGCTTCATAAGTGTCGAGGTTGGATGTTTTCTCTGAGCAGAGGGTGAAGGACCTCCGTAGAGATGTGCAGAGATGTGTTAGAGACCTTGAACAGCGGTCATTAGAAGACTGAGGCAGATATAAGAAAAACTAGATATTTTTAGACGGCAGCAACACAGTGGGACATTATACACTTGCATGCTGACATTTGCATGTCCAAAGTGTAAGATATTCGAGAGATGAAAGTGTAGAGTTTACTACATTAAATAAAGAGCTAAACATTTAAATAAGGACCTAAGGTTCCTGATGATAACACTGCAACACTGCACTACAGTGCTCTGCTGCCCTCTGTTGACAAAAAACAGTTATGAGTTTTCCCTCAACAACCTGTGGACTAATTTACTCAATTTCTTCTAGAAGAAAAAATATGAAATTGGAAGATGGCTGACCTGAATCTAGGGCTGCAGAAAATAAAAGTTTAATGTTCCATGGCACAACAAGCCCTGCTTTTAAATTAATTTTGAAGTTTAAAACTGGATAATAATAATAATAATAATAATAATAGTGTTCAATTTACTTTTGGATATGTAAAAAAATATATAATTCCAGTTTCCGTAGATTACTTGTCATTTATTAATTTCATCCAGAGCCTCTGGAAGCTGTGCAACAAGCTTTATTGAGGTTTTATAAAGATACAGCACAATTTTTGAAGCATAGATTATTGTACTCTTGCCATGTACACTATATGTCCCATCCTGTGTAACACTCCTACAGCCACAATTTAGTCTTTTTTATTTCTGAATGTGAGGTGCATAAAAGTCAAAGTTTATAATTAAACTGTGACACTTTCATCTAAAGGTTCTAGGAATCTTGTTGGAGTTCATGTCATTATAACTTTTTACAAATAAAAACTCTGGCAGACTACCAGTCAGCTGAAAAAGGATCATCACTGGGCCTTTTTTACAGGATGCTGACCCACACCCAAAGAGAGCTGCTAAAACTATGGATCTAAAGAGATTGTGGAAAGAGGAATGATCAATGATCCCACTCTCTGTATGCGCCAACCGGATGAAATGTTAAAGGAGAAAACTGAGTGCTGTCCTATTATGTTGACAGCAGGTCTGGTAATAGTCCTTTTGTTAACTAAAACTGCTATTTTTAACATGGTATTAAATTCCCTCAATGAACAAATGTGCTCAAATTAAAGGTTGGATCATCAACAAAATGCAAAAACACATTTTTACACTGCACTGTATTAACAGTGTGAAAGAGAAATGTTACCTTTATCATCTTCTTCAAAATTGTTTTAGGCAAACCCAGGAATCAACATGTTTAGCTACAATGTGAGCCAAATGAACACTAGACAAATCATGCAAATACATTATCAACTTTGATTTGTCATGATGTGTTTTCTACATTTGCACAGGAGTCTTGCAGATTGATCTAAACAATTAAAAGTGAATGTTCAGACTGCTTCTTACTTTGAATAATTTGTATTTGTAAATTAAACAGCAGCTAGTCTGCATTGATCGCTGAAAGTATATTGATAGAATATAAAGTGTATGGATGTACATATTTTGTAGTTACACAAAGTACAAAATATATAAAAGCTTAGGAGCAGCTATAAACATTTACATTATTGAATTGTTTGTTTACAACTGGCTCTGTCGATGCAAACTGTGATTTAAGCACATACGCAAGCTAAACTAAACAGAAAAATAAACAGAAAAATTACATAAGAAATGTAGCAGCTTCTTAACATATTTGTTGTAAAACTAAAGTGATGACAAAACTCTGAAAGGCCAACGCAGGAGTTGCAGTTTGATTCCTTACCTCAGCTTGTATTTCAGTACAACAGAACAAGCAACAAAGAGAACTTGCAGGATCTTTGAGTTCACAAGTCCGGTGAGTTATTTACACTTATGTGCCTCAGTGGGATATAAACTTGGGGCTTTTATGAAATGATGTGAGCTGGTTAGATATTAACCAGATTAAATCATTTTTCTTAAAACAAGAACTACAAGCACATGTTTAAAGTTAATGTTGATATTTTTTCTCTTGTCGATGCAGGTTGAAAACTACATACTATAGTGCATACTATATATGCACACACCCCACTAATATTTGGTCAACTATCCCTAAAAAACTACGTTTTCACTGCATTATTTTTGTAGTCTTCAGCAAGGTTCTGACATAACTTCAGCATACTTGGCCACTCCTGGCATAATTGGAGAATGAATTACAATTGCTGATTTTGTGGCACAAATCAGGGATAAGGTCACAAGCTTGATAATCATTCATTTTGTCCATTCCAAAATTCAGTTTGATTTGTGTTTGATATCATTGTCCTGTATAAACACCCAAATCTATCCACTTTTCAGCTATCCAGCTGTTGACTGAGATCAAGTTAAAGTCTTTATTATTTATTCCCTTTACCTTATGTAACTACTAAGTACTGCAGAGATATAAATAGACCTACAACCAAAAGCTACCACTACCATGCTTGACTGTTGGTTTAAGGGAGGGAGCCTGGGAGCTTGGTTTGGAGAAGCCTTTTATTGGATCGCACAAAGGATGGAAGTGGAACAATAAATCTACCAAGAAATATTTGTATTGGTTGTATAACAGCATAATGTTATGTTACCAAATGTATTAATAACATGTTTAACATAATATTTATAATATGTTTTTATTTTGTCATGACCAGGGGTGGGTTAAATTTACTCAGTTAGCCTACATTTACGAGTAGTTTTACTGCAGCAAACGTTTAACTTTTACTTAAGTAAAAGTAATTATTAAAGTAATTATTATGAAGTATCACTACTCTTACTTGAGTAAAACTTCTGGATCCATACCGATTGTGAATAATTTCACTGAATCAAAACAACTATGTTCTAACTAAAAATGTACCTGACAAGGACACAAACTTAGAGTTTGTTAAAGTGAGACCTCTTGTTTGAACACAAGCTTTGTTGTTCTGATGTTATTTTCTAGCTGCTGAACTTTGGAGATGAACTGAATTGGAGAAAACATCTTAACCTGGGTCTGTGGACCATATTTTGTTTTTGTAAAGCAATCTCTGGATCAAATAAATTTATATTTTATTTCCCTGGCATGTTGCCAGGGAAATAAAATATAAATTATTCATTATACTCAGCATGTTAGATAAAGTTCAGCTGAAAATTAGTTACTTTCAAAAAGTAATTGCCTTGCATGTAAATATTTTAATCCACATTAAGAATCAAATGACAATGTAAAATAGTAAGCCTGCTGAAATGTGTATTCACAACAAGAGCAGCTCTGCAGACTGACAGTAGTGCTCAGCAAAGGTGCGTCACATTTTGTGGAGTGCAAGACCCCCACCTCCACTTAAGCGCTACCTGGAGAGCACCAAGGCAGCCACAGCTGGCTCCCAGAGGGCTCCCATGGAGGAAACACTGGAAGGAAGATTGAAATAACAAGTTACGATATAAAATAACTGGGATAAATGTGATAAGATTAAATGGTAAAACACTGATCAAATCTAATCAATTAAAACATACAAAGCAATTAAACAGACAATAATAAATGGTAATCAGTTAAAAGCTTAGCTTAAAAGGTGAGTCTTGACCTTGCTCTTAAAAACATCAATGTCCTCTGCGACCCTGAGGTCCTCCGGCAGCCTGTTCCAAAGGTGAGGGCCACAATGACGCCTCACCATGCGTGTGTCCTGACTTTTGGGATGAGAAGGAGACGGCTGCCAGGGGAGCGCAGAGACCGCAAGGGTTCATAAGGTAAAAGCAGTTTTGAAAGATAGGTAGGCCCAAGACCATTAAGACACTCAAAAGCCATTAAAAGAACCTTAAAAGCTAAATTGATGGCAGGAAACAAATGAATTTAAATGAACTCTACTAATTCTGATGGGAAGAAAGATAAAATAAACTCAGCAAAAAAGAAACGTCCTCTGACTTTCAACTGTTTTTACTTTCAGTAAACTTAATGTGTGTAAATAGTTGTCTGAACACTAAAAGAGTCAACACCATAAGACATAAACTAAAAATGTTTCACAGACATGTGACTAACAGAAATAGAATAATGTGTCCTTGAATGGAGGGAGGCTCAAAATCAAAAGTACCAGTCAGTATCTGGTGTGGCCACCAGCTGCTTGAAGTACTGCAGTGCATCTCCTCCTCATGGACTGGACCAGATTTGTCAGTTCTTGCTGTGAGATGTTACCCCACTCTTCCACCAAGGCACTTGCAAGTTCCTGGACATTTCTCGGGGGAATGGCCCTAGCCCTCACCCTGCGATCCAACAGGTCTCAGACGGGCTCAATGGGATTGAGATGCGGGGTCTTCGCTGGCCATGGCAGAACACTGACATTGCTCTCATGCAGAAACTCACGCACAGAACGAGCAGTATGGCTGGTGGCATTGTCCTGCTGGAGGATCATGTCCGGATGAGCATGCATAAAGGGTACCACATGAGGGAGGAGGACGTCTTCCTTGTACCGCAAGGCATTGAGATTGCCTGCAATGACAACAAGCTCAGTCCGGTGGTGATGTGATATACCGCCCCAGACCATGACAGACCCCCCACCTCCAAATCGATCCCGCTCCAGGGTACAGGCCTCGGTGTAACGCTCATTCCTTCAACAATAAACACAAATCCGTCCATCACCCCTGGTGAGACAAAACTGCGACTCATCATTGAAGAGCACTTTCTGCCACTCCTGTCTGGTCCAGCGAAGGTGGGTTTGTGCCCATAGGCGGCGTTGTTGCTGGTGATGTCTGGTAAGGACCTGCCTTACAACAGGCCTACAAGCCCTCAGTCCAGCCTCTCTCAGCCTATTGCAGACAGTCTGAGCACTGATGGGGGGATTGTGTGTTCCTGGTGTGACTCGGGCAGTTGTTGTGGCCATCCTGTACCTGTCACGCAGGTGTGATATTCGAATGTACAGATCCTGTGCAGGTGTTGTTACACGTAGTCTTCCACTGCGAGGATGATCAGCTGTCCTTCCTGTCTCCCTGTAGCGCTGTCTTAGGCGTCTCACAGTGCGGACATGGCAATTTATTGCCCTAGCCACATCAGCAGTCCTCATCCCTCCCTGCAGCATGCATAATGCAAGTTCACGCAGATGAGCAGGGACCCTGGGCATCTTTCTTTTGGTGTTTTTCACAGTCGGTAGACAAGTCTCTTTAGTGTCCTGCGTTTTTAGAACTGTGACCTTAAATGCCTACTTTCTGTAACCTGTTAAGGTCTTAACGACCATTCCACAGGTGCATGTTAACTAATTGATTATGGTTAATTGAACATGCATGGAAAACATTGTTTAAACCCTTTACAATGAAGATCTGTAAAGTTATTTGAATTTTTACAACATTATTGTTGAAATACACAGTCCTGAAAAAGGGATGTTTCTTTTTTTGCTGAGTTTATGCAGCCACATTTGTCCCAAGAGCTTGTTGATGGCTCCAAAAAGCTTTTGGTTGAGACACAACTCAGTACTCGAAATGTAATTAAATATTAGTTAGGAAGTGTCCATGGAAGTGTGTAGACCATCAGTGTATTCCTGATCCGGGTGGGCATATCGCCGAGGTTTTGGGCCAGTACGTACCCTGGGTTTCTGCCTGGGCACGAGGTGGTGGTGGTTCTGGGGCCCTCTGTTATTGGCGGGGAGGCTGTTACTATCTTCCTATCTGGTTGCAACTGCTCTCCCCCTAGGTGGTGCACTTGGATGGGGAGGGGGGGTACAGAACTCAACCTGGGTATCTAATGTCGTTTGTGCTTTGATAGTAGACCGAATGTTGGGGTGGGTATAGATCTTCTTCTGGGATGGGATCGGGGGGACTACCCTGGGCTCCGTGGGGCTTGGTGGTGCTGCAGCCATGGGTCTCGGAGTAAATGTGCCAGGGCCTCCCTCCCTTGGTGGACCTTGGTGAACGGGGGTGCCTTTTGGAGTCAGTGAGGGAGCTGGCTCCCTGGGAAGGCATTTTGTCCCCCAGTCCTTCTCTTCCCATCTCTGGACTCCTCTGTCCGCCCGCTCCATCACTCTAACACTTATGTAGGTCCTTGGGGTGTAAGCACATCACTGGGGTGCGGGGAGTGGTTTCCATATCCACTACCCCGTGGCTGCCTGGGTCCCAACTTTACTGTACACCTTAGATACTCTCATTTATAATATTCTCATGAGACACACATATAGAGACTTTGGGGTGAGCAGGCGTTTTGGCAGCCGGAGGAGGAGCTGTTCAATCAGCTTCACCTCTGGTGCCGGTGCCCGGGGGCTCGGGGTGGGGGTTGGGGGATGTGTGGCTGCCTTCTCCACATCCCACCCCTCTGTTTTAAATGCATATTATAACAACACCCATCAACACCATACTCAAGCAGGAGGAGGGAGGCTAAGGGTCTTTCCACACCCCTGTTTGCTATTGGCCATCAGGGGTTGGGGTCCGAGAGGAGGAACAGATGGTCTGGTCGGAGCCTGGGCTGGTGGGCTGCTTCGCCACTGTGTTGGCTTTGGTGGTCTGCTTGTCTCCATCCTAGAGGGTAGGCAGACCACCTCCTGGGTCCGAGGGCTGGTTTTTCTTCGGTATCAGTACATGGACCTGGGAGTATAGAGTGTGTATGGGGAGTATGAATGGGTGGTCAGCGTCCTTTTTTGTGTGCCTTGGTGTGCAGATGAAAATGAGGGTGTGTAAGAGGTAGGGAACGCATGACAGCAAATGACCCTGCTGATGACTGATGCCTCTACTCGCCAGTGCGTAGATGGCTCTCTGTGTCCGGGGCTTGGTGCTCGGGTGGCATGCCAATTAGTCCCTGGTGCATGCCTGGCCGGACCTGAGTGGACCGGGGTGTCAGTCGGCCCCCACGCCGAACTGGCCCTGTTTTGCAAGAGGCTGGTTTGGGCATTGCTGGTGGTAGGTGTCGGGTGGCTCAGCGGGGACCAGGTCCAGTGTCTCCACTTGGTTTTCCTGTTCTGTGCTTCGTGCTTTGTCGGTTCATTGGTGGGTTTGGCTGACATGGTTACATGCTTGGTGCTCTGCGGTGTGCGGGAGATTCGGGAGCTGGTTGAGTGGTGTGCTGGCTGGTCTTGGCCTCGAGATGCCATCCTTCTGCTGGGGCTATTGGCATGGGGCGGGGGGACCATTGGGATGTCAGCTGTGGGGATCGGCCTGGGTTGGCGGCAGTCCATGTTGACCATTGGCTGGCCATCGCCCCAGCGGCCTGGTGGCCTTTGTCAGCCGGTCTCTGGTCGGGTCCCTGCTAGGGGGTGGGGTGCCCTCGGGCCCCGGGTCTCTGGGCCCATGGCTGGATCCGCCCTGGTGTAACCGGTTGCCGGCGCCACTGTGGTCCCCCGGCCCCTGCATTGTAGCTCCTGGATGTTCCCCCAGGCTCTCTTCTGCTCCTCTCTTGGGGGTGTGGTCAGCCCTTCGTTGATCGTGGGTCTCCTGTGCTCTGGGGGTCCTTTGGGTTTCTATGGATCCGATCTCCTTCGTGCCTGCATCAATTCCTGGAAGGCGGATCGATGGCTGGTTACACCAGCTATTGAACACTTGTATGGAGAAACCTAATATGCACCAGCATACTCGTACACACACACACACACACAGGTGTGGGGATTCCGGTGTTTACATATACATTCTTGGGCTTAGGTTACCACTACTAAATCTTGCAATAATCGGTACCATGAGCTTTTCAGTGACGCTGTTGTAGTATACATATATCTATTTGTAGGTTGTGTAGTTCTCAGTTTGCATTGTTTGATTAGTTTTGTTGTTTTTTTCCTGCCATCCTGCGGATGTGGAGGGGGACTTTGATGTTTTCTTGTGTTTTCTTTGTTTCCCTTCCTTTCTTGAATCTTCAGCTCACCCTCTCCCTCTTAACCTTTTTCCCTACCTCTCTTCATATACTTTCTTTATTCCCCTTTATTTTCCGTCTCCGTGTCCCTGGTGCATCAAAACAACAACAACAAACCCACAGTGATTTCTAATCAAGATTTCTTTTATCAAGCGGAGTACTATAGCAAAAGCTGTAGTGTTCCACTTGTGATAGTAAATCTGGCTTCTACTTGGTACTCAGACACCAATTCTGAGCTCCACACTGCCAGACAGGACACCTGGGAAAGAAAAATTAATAAAATTAATAAATCTGATACTCCCAATCCAGTTTTGAGAACTGAAGAAGCCTGTTGGATGAGAGACGAAACGTATTCAAGACAACAAGAAAAGTCCAGTTGCTTTCATTTAAACTCTCAAGAATATCATGTCCTGGATGACTGAGAATCTAAACAAAAGCGACAGATGAGAAGCAGACCATATCATTTGTGCACTTTTCGGCCTTGTTTTGAGAGAAAAGGACCTAAACAGTAAACAGTACATTCCACAATAAGTTAAAGATGGAGATGTTCAGCCACACGTTCAGCTGGTAGGTCTGCCATTTTCTGCTCTTCTACAGGTCTCCTAAGTTTCCTGTATGTAACACATTGTTACACATATGACGCTACAGCTCTGTTGATACCGGTAATCCAGTATCCATTCAATTTTATATGGTTTATCGGGAGTCCCTTTCTCTCATGTTTTACTTGCTCATGAAAATAAGCTATTATCATTTTGGCAATATGATAATTCTTTTGAATAATCACTGGGTGTTTCTGTGATTTATGCAAGGATGCATTTTTTAGCCTTCCTCCCACCTTGGATCTCATCCATGTCAACGAAGGCATCCACTTGATACAGTTTGCTCAGAAGTGGAAGTTGTGTGCCTTTACTGATTAGCTTTATCTCATCTGAATACACTTGTTTTTGCAGCTCTCTTAAGGTAGTACGTTGGGCACCCTCTCGCTTCTGCACAGTGCTGTGGCCAGTTGACTTGTCTCCTTTAACACAGCAAAGAAGGCGTGCAATTGCTTGAACTGGCTTGAGCACTGGGTCCCCCAGTGGCCCCCATCAAAGTGAATTTGATGGGGGCCACTTTGGATTTTGCCATAACCAGACTGCAATGGCAGTGTCCACCTTCATTTATGTGCCTCAGGTAAGAGCACTGACCATAGTCAGCTGTGCTCGAATCAGAGAAGTGATGAAGCTCCTTGTGTATGACTTCTCCAAAGTCAGCTGGGATGTAGCAATGTAGAATGCAGATTTTCTCTAATGTTGTTAAGTCACTCTTCCACTTCCTCCACACCGACTGTAGTGCATCAGTTAGGGGGTCATCCCATACCCTTTTTCCGGTGAGCGAGAGAGGAGCAACAAAACCCAGTGGGTCATATAGAGAGGCAACTGTTGAAAATATGCCTCGTCGTGTCTCTTATTGATCCTTTTAGCTTATTTGAAACCTGAAACTGTCAGATTCAATGTGCCAGTGTATTCCGAATGCTCTCTCAAGATTTATATCACCTATGACAATGTTGTTGTTTTTTATTCCAGTGGCACACTCAGATGGGGGCATGCTCTCCAGTACCTTCTTATCATTACTCACAAACTTGTGCTGTCCCAGGCCACCCATAGCACAACATTTTTGGGCTGCTTTTGCAAGCTGAATGGCTTCATTTGTAGTTGCTATGCTTGTGACACCTTTGCCTACATAAAAGTGTCTCTTAATGAACTGTGAAGCAAGTGGAAACAAGCTTTCATTCTCCCTAGCGAGGTGCTTTAGACCATAGTTGACACATCCAGGTGAAGAGGCAGCACAAAAGAGATGAAATTTCATGCAGAACTCTTGTGGCTCGATATTCAAGTTTCCATTCTTCTATCTATCTATCTATCTATCTATCTATCTATCTATCTATCTATCTATCTATCTATCTATCTATCTATCTATCTATCTATCTATCTATCTATCTATCTATCTATCTATCTATCTATCTATCTATCTATCTATCTATCTATCTATCTATCTATCTATCTATCTATCTATCTGTGTTTAACAGACATCAAATGCCTGCACTGTGGGGGTCGGGCACTGACAGTTTGACCACTCTGTTGATGTTCACTGCTCTGACGCTCCCCACACTTCTACGAATACGACAAAGTATGACTCATTGAGTTACGTGTCCTAGCCTCAGAGGAGTGTGTGTAAAGGGCCTTTGCACTTTTGATATCAAAAATATCTGTCTGACTTTTTGTTCTGTCTCCGTTCCGTTCAGTTTCGTTTAAGACTTTTGAGACAGTTAATTTTATTTATTAAGTGACTTCATTGCATGTGAAACTACCTCCTACGTTTGTATGTACTGACTGTGGCTTGTGTGCAGAGAAGGGGGTCTTTGAAGAGGAATTAACGCTTTTTTTTGCAACATCTCAGCCTTCACAGTAATGGGAAGATGTGTCACCAAGCATGGCTCTCTGTACTGGCATTTGTGTGAAATTACATCACTGATCAAATTAGTCTGCTAAATGTGATCTATTTAATAACTCCTTCACTCGAATGGGGTGGAGTGGCAAAATGTGCAGCAACGTTTTTCTTGAGTGCCTCTATCATTTGGTTGTAAGAGGAAATGATGTCAGAATGCACTTTAACACAAAGATGCTGAACTTCTGTTTTACTGGAGCCCTTTTGGTGCAATGCTGGGAACAATGATTGGGTGAACAAGATGATATAACGTGTTGCGTGCACATATATGAGTGTGTATGTTTCTGTGTGTGCAGCATAATTACACATATTGTGTTACCATGTTGTTGAAATGCGGTGGCCTAAATGGGATTGTTGTGGTTAGCAGTTGCTGAAGAAGAAGAAAAAAAAAATCACCTGCAGAGAATGTGTGAGCTTTTTTGTCTGCTTGCATTTAGGCTGATTGGGTGCATATATGTTATTTATATGGAGAAATGTTAAATACTACAAGAGTTGCAAAACAATTATTGTTTTTGTGTGTTTTTAAGTATATCTGTATGTTCTAGTTTCAATTATTGTAGCTCATTTAACATTTTCAAGTTCTACATTACATCAGTTAAAACCCAATGGCACAATTACTCAGGTTTAGTTTCATTTTGACTAAAGGGTGGCAGAGTCAATATGACTCAAGTCTCGTGTAACTCTTTTCTTCTGTTTGTCACTCCATCTAACAAATGTTTTAGTTCTGTTTTCTCCCCAAGAATTGTTAACAGAGTGAAATGCAGTCACATCGATGAAATTTAGATATTCATCCATGCACATTGTCCTTTAAAAGTACTCACATTTAATGGTATGGCCAAAGAAAATTGGGTATTAGTGACAGGAAAATGACACGGTTTTATACATTTTTATAAAAGAAAATCTGTCTCAAGTGTGGTCTCCATCTATTTTCAGTTAATACTTTGTAGAACCACTATTACTGCAATTACAGTTGCAAGTCAAGCTCAATTATGTATGGAAAACATCTGTGAACATTCATTTTCAAGTCTTGCCATAAAATACCCTATTTAAATTTGTGCTTGGACTTTGAGTGGATCATTCTACACATAAACATGTTTTTCTTTAAACCACTGCATTATAGCTCTGGCTGTATTTCTACAGTCACTGACCTGTTTGAAGGTCAACCTCTAATGTTTTTCTTGAAATATTGCCCTGCATCCGCATCAAATCTGACCAGCTTCCATGCCTGCTGAATAAAAGTTTCCCCAAAACATAATGTGCCACTCCCATGTTTCAACATAATATTTGTATGTTCAAGGTGTTACTTTCCTGTCACAGAGGTATGGACTTTGAATGAGCCATTCTAACAAATTAATAAGGTTTGATCATTCCATGGTAGCTCTCATATCTTTTACTGCCACTAAATGGCCTTCTTGAAGAATTCCCCCGATTTACCTCTATCTGTCTTCCCATCACGTCTGTCCAGCTTCCATAACTAATGAAGAGAGGCGTCATGCCAGTCTGAGGCTCTCCACTATCATGTTTCACCATGGAGATACTGTGTTTAGGGCATTCAGCTACAGATGGTAGCAAGAATGTAAGCCAAGAGGTTCAGTTTTGCCCTCAGCTAACTAAGCACCTTCTTTCACATGTTTGCTGTGTCTCCTCCATGGCTTGTGGCAAACTGAAAACAGGAATTGATTTTGATTTTCTTTCAACAATGACTTTCTTCATGCTGCTCTTCCATAAAAGTCAGCATAAAGGCCAAGCAAAACATTTGTCCTTTTCATGTTTCAGATTACAAAATCCCATCAAAACATATGAAACTACTACTATGAGTTGTTTCTTGAACTAGTCATTCTGTGATGTGACTAATACAATTGAAACCTCTTCCATCACTTGCTAATGTTTATTTGAAATAGAATATGAAAGTAAAATCACACCTGTACCAATTACAATAAATGGGACTGAATTAGTTGATGGTTATTTGGTGAGCTGTGGATGGCGATATTTGAATGCATTTTGGGGGAACGTTATTTTATGGCGTGTGCATTTGTTAATAGGTATTTGTTTTCAAATGTCACAAGGTATGGTGGGGCTCAAATGTGTCATCCATTTTTTAGCTAATCAAGACATTTAGGGTTATGGCAAATCTTTAGTCGTGGGTGAAGCTGTCATTGACATCATCAATTAACTTTATTGTGCAGACCAGGGGCGTTTCCTGGACCTGGAAACCTTGGGGCCTGAGCCCACACCCTCTTAGAGGAATCTGGAGAAACCTACGCAGTAAGAAAATACTTTATATTCAGGCATTTTCTGAGCATTGTGGCACCTTGTTTAAAGCCAAATACAGCGATACGTACTTCAAAATGTATTTATTTTCAAATCTAAACATGACAATGTATAGAAGATCTCTAAAATCAGTATTAATATTAGGTAAAACAGGATGATAAAATAAGTCAAAAGGTAACAATTGTTTTCGTTTTTTTCTTTCCCTGACAAGCACAAAAGTTAGTTCTGTGTCAGGTTGCATGGTGGACCTCTGTGTTTGCTGCTCTTTTCATCATTCTCTGTCCTGTCTAGGCCATCTGTTAACCAAGTAGAACAGATTTCTTTTATCTTAATAGATATTATTAAAAGGTAATCATAAAAGGAACTGACCTTTGCAACATGATTAGCATTTAAGTGTCATTTTTTTGGGTAAAATTGGCTCAATTATATAGTTTTAACTAGAAAAGCACTTGGAGAGTGCAGACCTCCCCCAAGGCAGCTCAGTCCTAGTCGAGACAGCAGTCCTTTCACTCAGGACTAAAGTAAAACTATTGATTTAATCAGTGCTGTAGTCTATTTTTTTCTAGTAGTATACTTTGATTTGTTTTCTCCCAGACAATCATCGGTCAAAATGTTAAATCAGTCTTTGATTAGTCAGTGATGTTAATCCTGCCCTGCTTTCTGAGGCAGCTCCTTCTGTTCTGTATTTATGAAGATGTCTACATTATCACTTCTTGTGTTGATAATAGTCTAATGAATGATACGACAGAGAAACAGCTTTAATTAGTTAGAATTATTTATGGGTTTTAAGTATTTATATTTTCATCAATCTTTAAACCCCCATGTTGTGACTCTGATATCTGTCACTCAGTCTAGGCCCCGCCCCTTTGTATTACAGCCCTGCTTTTATTTTAGTGTGAAACCCCAAGATCATCACTGGCCCCATTTAGCCCCCTTTAAAAACTTCCTAGATACACCCCTGCTCAGCAGTCTTAATGAATTATTTTTAGGTTTATATAAACATTATCTTTCAAGCATTATTACCTAACCATTTTGAATAAGACGTACAGATTTAGACTCACTTTAGGGTGAAACACAGCGGGTCTGACCCACATTAATAAATATTAATAATAATAATAATAATTCCAACTCTTAGAAAAGTCTCTGTTTTGGAGCTTTGTGCAGAAAGTTCTGGTGCTGCTAAAAGCAAGCCGCCAGTTACGGGCTGGGAGAAAGCTTGCAATGAGCTGCACTGTGGGGCGATGAGCCATAGTGAGACACAGATCAAAGGGGAGACGCAGACCAACGCATGTCAGTCCAAAATGTCCAACGAATTTAAGCTTTTCTCCAGACAATTTTAACTTGCATTGGTAATGTCCGACTGACGTGTTTTCACAAACACTGCTGTGGATCTGCCTAATGTTCATATAATCTGAAGACACAAAGGATATAAATTGTTTGTTTACCTGTTTTATGTGTCGGCCCAGAGTTTTGCCACCCACTGCCAGCAACCACAACTAAAGAATTGTTCCTCTTATTTCTGTCAAAAATCGTCTGATGTCCATTTTCTGTCAGGGACGCTCTAGAGGTTAGATTACGTACCCTGAATCATTATGGGTGCCTTCACGAAGCATTTGGTTCGATTAAAACAAACTAAAGTATGGTTTGTTTGCTAGTACGGTTCATTTGACCTGTTGTGAATGCGGATCAGTGAGATTTGATTTGGACCGGGACCCACATTTTGAGTTGGTGTTGGTCTGCTTCCAAACGGACTCTGGTGCGATTCACTTCAGGTGTGAATACGAACCAGCCCCCGCTCCACTCTGTAATCTGTTTGGCAGACTCAATGAAGCGTTAGCGCGTTTATTAAATCATAACTTGCTAAATACTAAACTGATTTTAATGCATTTTTTTTATCTGCTAACTGAAACATTTTGCTATGATACAGGACAGATGGTTCGGCCTGTTTCTATATTCATTGGCTTAACAGTAATAGAATATTCTGATTTACTCATGAAATGTATGCAAAACACACAATGCTATAAGACAGAGAAGCAGAAAGTACTACTCAGCCATTTTAATAATATATACAATATAATTCATGAGTAATAAACACATGTATTATACAGATAATATAATAGATATTGATGATATATAGGCTAATATACAGTACATAATATACAGTATTATATATATATATATCTTATATATATATATATATATATATATATATCATGACATTCTTCAATTCTATTACTATATGGATGACTAAACTTTTTGCTCTTAAATTCTGACAAGACAGAAGTTGTCGTCTTTGGACCAGACGTTCTAAAAAAGAAACTTATTTCCTTCTTTCACCTCCAGAATATTGCTAAAATTAGAAACATCCTGTCCAGGAGTGATGCTGAGAAACTAGTCCATGCATTTGTTACCTCAAGGCTGGACTACTGTAATTCTTTACTATCAGGTAGTCCACAAAACACAATTAAAAGCCTTCAGTTGATCCAAAATGCGGCAGCAATAGTTCTGATGAATATTAAATAGAGAGCTCACATTTCACGTTTTAGCTTCCCTTCATTGGCTCCCTGTTAAATCCAGAATAGAATTTAAGATCCTTCTTACATACAAAGCCCTTAAGAATCAAGCTCCATCATACATCTGAGATCTAATTGTTCCATATGTTCCTAACAGAGCACTTCGCTCTCAGACTGCAGGTTTACTTGAAGTTCCTAGGATTTCTAAAAGTAGAATGGGAGGCAGATCTTTTAGTTATCAGGCTCCTCTCCTGTGGAACCAGCTCCCAGCTTTAGTCCGTGAGGCAGACACTCTGTTTACTTTTAAGGCCAGGGTTAAAACTTTCCTTTTTGATAAAGCTTATAGTTAGAGTGGCTTAGGTCATCCTGAGCTATCTCTGTAGTTATGCTGCTATAGGCTTAGACTGTTGGAGGACAGACTTACCAATTTTTTCCACTCTGCTACTTCCTTTTCTCTTACGACTCTCCAGTTGTATTACAGTACCTTCCGTTATTTTGACTGTTAACTTTGTTTTCTCTCAGTGTTTTTTTTTTCTCTGTAGAAGATATACCTGGTCTGGTATCCTGCTTAGCTACAATGTCCTGTTGGACGGGGGGCATCGACTGGGATGATCCTCCCAGTGGCTGAACATCCACTGTGTCATGCTATCAACTTTTTACTTTCTGTAACATAGAAAGTTCTCTTATATCAGATCTTCTGTTCCTTCTGTGTCTCTGCTCTGTCTTCTCAAACCCCCAGATGACCGCTCCTACTGAGCCTGGTTCTGTTGGAGGTTTCTTCCTGTTAAAGGGGAGTTTTTCCTCTCCACCGTCGCTACATGCTTGCTCAGTATGAGGGATTGCTGAAGGATTGCTGTGGTTGGAAAGTCGGCATCAACGGGGCCCAACCTCACACCAATGACTGACGCAATCTGCTGGGATTCCTTAAATAGGAAACTTTTTAACTGATTGGAATATTTGTATAAATGTATTGAAATAACTTCTTGTTAAGTGCCTTGAGATGACATCTGTTGTGAATCGGCGCTATAGAAATAAACTGAAGCGAATTGAATATATCTATTTTCGCATTTTATTCCTATTTTACTATTTACTTCTATCAGATTTCTTAAATCCTTTCTTTAAAAAAAATGAAGGCATTTGTGTTGATGACGCAAAGCTGCTAAAATGATCAGTAAGCTTGTTTGCAATCTATTCAACGGTCGGATGGGTGAATAAAAGAGATTTTATACCAGTAAAAAATATTTAATTCTACAGTAGCATTTTTGTGTCAGATGTAATCTAAGTCAGTGGTTTAAAAATATACAATTTATAAAGTCTCAGCCTTCTTACTGTACTTAACGTTAGCTAGCAAAGATTTCGCTGGTGGACATAAATACAGTACAGTAATATTATATTTACAAAATACAAACAATAAAAATGTCCAATCTTACTTGTGAAAAGTTATCCCCCGAGCCCTAATCTCAACAGTCCGCTGATTTTAACACGAGTACCCCACACAGTATTTAGGCATCTTGTAATAACTGCTGCTGTTATCGTGGAAGTCTGCGGATTGGAATACCGGCCCAAGATGGCGGCCGCATTTCTTGCCTCAGAGCAGCCAATGCGGGGTCTATTCATTAAATATTTTTATGGCTGGACTCATAGACGTATATAGACAGTAGAAACCGCATCGACCGATACTCTCTACTGGTGCTGACGAGACGTGGCGGCGCCATCTTGGGCCGGTCACCCGCTCCACTCTGTAATTTGTTTGGCAGGTGTGCTGAGCTGTCAATGCATTTAATTAAGCATACCTCATGGAATACCGAACTGATTTTCATGCGTTTTTTTGCTGCAAAGGTCATAAATGTAGCTGTGATACATAACACATTGTTTGGCCTTTTATTAATATTGATAATGAGCTTAACAGTAATATAATGAATATCTCCGTTCCTGTGATAGTATTGGGTCTTTTAAGAGGGTCTAAAGACTTACAACATGGACATAGTTCATTAAGCACTCATGCGTTATGGTTTGTATAGTTTTATTCTATTTTCCATTAGGCTGTTTATTAATTTGACATTGTTGTTCATCACTGCTATTCTCCTTAATGTAGTCTCACCATGCTGTTATTATATTTTGCTTGAATTGACAGTTTATTATTGCTGTTTTCCCTCATTTTCATTGTTTATTTCATTATGCTATTGACTGAATTGAGGTTCATTTTTGCTATTCTCCTTATTAGCTATAATCGGACCAACATCTCAATCTGTTCCCTGTTAAATTTAAGAAATATATTGTTTGGTATTTATATGTCAGTTTGAACAAAAGCGTAACCATAGCCATATGAGGTGTAGGCTATGATAGGAATTTTGCAAATCACACACTATAAATATGAAAGAGAAGCAGAAACAGATAGTGACGGTAAAGGTATTTTAATAAGTTGGATCTCTCTCTCTCTCTCTCACCCCTGAAAAAGGACTGTTTTGCAGAGCTTTCTTTTCATGCTCCCTTTCTGCAGTTCAAGAGAGGGGTGAGCTTGGCAATGTGGTTAAAGTGGTACGGCTAAAATACTTTCATTTTTAGACCAGTGGTAGACCAATTTTAGCCCAAACGTCTAGACGTATTTCAGCCCGAAAAATGGTGGGAATGTTAAATCTTACTTGTGAAAAGTAATCCCCCGAGCCCTGCTTTCGATGGTCCGCTGATTGGAGCAGGAATATCCTACACAGTGTTCAGGCATGTTCTCTCACTTCTGCTGCTATTTATTTATTAACTACATCGCGTAGCAGCACTTCTGCTGCTACGCGATGTAGTTAATTTCAGAGTATGACTGGTCCAAGATGGCGGCCGCATTTCTTGTTTCCAGCAGCCAATGCGGCGTCTACTCTCTACATATGTCTATGGCTGGACCAACACAGAATGACTGACATCATGCATCTGTTTCCTGTTTGTCTTTTTCTTGGACTTTATTACGGCAATTCTTGCTACAGCGCCACCACACGCAAAGGGGACATACAACATGTAAAAGATTTAGTTCGTTTGTCAAAAATGCAATGTGAACACAAACCGCACCAGCTCAAAGTTGCAATAATGTTGCAAAATTGGTCCCCAATCTTACCAAGTCCAGCAGACTAACAGGTGTGAAATCACCCTATGATCGCAGTGTGGTAGTTGTGCTGATAAAACAATCTGTAGGATGTCATCCAGCCTATACAGTGGCGTAAATATTGGATCTATGATAAAAATTTATTCTTTTTGATTTGAGGTGAGACTGCTGTTATTTGTTTTGTGTGTATTGCAGTACTTTTTCATCCTTTACTACACAATATTTTCAGTTTCAGTCATATCCTGTTCTTTATCTGCGGCCCCGTGTTTTCTTTTGTGTGGATCTAGCATCAAGAAGGTCACAGACCACAGGGGACTTAAATAGTATACTGAGCCTTCATTAAATGATATTTCATTTGGAATATTCTTCTTTAAAGGTTATATTCTAGTTCTACCAATTTAATTCAGTACAGTTCTTGTCTTCATAGTGTAAGAACACAAGACCTTGGGTTGCTGAATTATTAAATATTTTTGCACTTTTAATATGTTTTGGAATCACAGAATTGCCTAAAAACTTCTTCCAGTCTTAGTGATGTCTGTTGATGCATGTTCCACACATGCCATGGATGGTGAGAACATCTGGATGTGAAATTACAGTATTAAGCTGTCTTTAAAAAAAAACAAAGATGGACCAGAATGAATTAAAAATGAATTTATGTAGTTTATCCAGTTTAAACGTCCCTTTTTACCACTAGTAGCATCCATAAATTGATCTACATACCTGAGGCATGAACATTTGTTTGATTACTATTATGTCCACTTATGGCTAATGTCACTAATTTGCTATATTCTTGTTAAATAATTCTACTTATTTTATCATCAGAGAGAAAGACTGAGAGACAGAGTGGACTTTTGTTCTGCCTAGCTCTTGCAGAGCTTCAGACGCATGGACAGAGTGACTGACGTTCCAGTCGGACTTGGTGGAACACTGCTGTGAAAGAAGATGAACCCAACAGTTTAAGAGACTGAATTGTACCCTCTTTACACGCCACCTTTTTTATTCTTATATGAGAGTTAATTGTTTTGGAGTGGGGTCATGTGAGAGATGTTAGGTTTTAATGATTATGTGCAGGGTATGTGGGTGTGTGTGTGTGTGTGTGTGCGTGTGTGTGTGTAGGTGTGTGTGTGTGTGTGTGTGTGTGTCTCCCTCTCTTTGTAGGGTGTGATGGATAGGAGCTGCACCAGCTGATTCTCATCACCCTCATCAGTACTGGATTAGGTGGAGTTAGGAAAGAGGAGCGGTTCCCTGAGGCTGACGCCAGCGTGGTGACAGGCCACTTCAGTAACTCAGCTCGTCCATTAAGAATTATTTTGTCGAAATGTTAAATACCTTCCATGTCCTACGCGAAGGTTCCGGTCCTTGGATCTTCCTTTCTAGTCTTCGATCCCGTGCTCTTGCCACGTTCCCCCATGTTCCGTTTGCTTCCTGGATCCTCCCTGGTCAGCCTCCCCACCACTCCTCTGGATCCTCAGGTGAAAACTCACCTGCTAGACGCATCAGCCAATCTCCTGCCTGTCCATCCTCCTACACTTCACCACTTGCAACAAGGAGACATCGGATCACACATCGTTCAGTTCACCTGCTTCCAGCCAATCTCAATCGCTGACTTCCTACTTACCTCCTCCATGAATTCCTCATTGGACTGGAACGTGAGATCATCTACTTCCTCCAAAAAACATTGAAACTATAATCATTATTGAAATATTAATACTTACCTGTCCTCCTCTGTACTGTTTCTCCGCTCAGATACCTCCCCTGACGACATCTCCACCCCTGTCCAGAACCTTTCAAGAAACATTTTAAAATGTGTAATTTACTGACTGTGGTTGCTGCCTGAATCAGAGTCACTGTCATTCATTATGGCAAGAGGATCCTGCACCAGCAAAGCCAACTGAGTTTGCAAAAAACCTGAGAATTTTTTATATCAGAGTTGTCCAGACTTGTACACCCTGACCACTGAGTAGATTTCAGCTCTCTGAACTCAAAATCAAACATATAACACGTGTGTTATCGGAATTTAAACTCAATGAAAAACATGCATGTTGGTCTCATGCTAAACTGTAAAGGTTCAACATACACTACTATAGTAAAAACACTGGTATGAAGATTTTGCATTTGACTTGTTACTCATAGCCCAAGTTTTGCTGCATGAAGGGTCCTGTCTACATATGTGTTAGTCTGAAGACAATTAATGAAAACTACTCAACTCCACATCCCATCAGAAAATCCCTGTCCCTTTAAGAAACAGAGAGAGAAATGCAGTATTTCTTTCATTGTCAAAAATAATAGGTATCTTTTTTCCTGTTCAGATATGTTGAGCTGAACTCAAACATGGCCATCACATCCAATTTCCATCCAGATTTTTGTAAGCTAAAAATCTGTAAATCTATGTCAGCCTGACTGAATGATGTTTAACTTTTTACTCTTTTACAGCACATAGATATGTCCAATTTAAATCTATTAAAGAGTTCCCACTACTTATTGTCTCATAAATTAGATTTAATAGTCATAACTATGACAGCTAATGACGCATTTAATTTATGAACCTATTTTAAAGCAGAGTAACATCACAAAGCAGTGTCTAATGTATGTTCCTGTCCTCCTGTTGGCTCCGAGTTTTTGTTTATAATTGAGCCAGCAGGGCGGACTGCTTGCCTGGCCAACAGCAATGTTGCTATCAGCAGTGTCAGGGTAAGAGCCAACAACCCGCTGTTTTCAGAGCTGCTGCTAACTCAAACATTCAGCAAAGAGAAAGGACAGCTAAAAGAGAGAGCAGGGGCATTTTCTTAAAAGGGAACTGACTTTTGTAACATGATTAGCGTTCCAGTGTCATTTATTGGGGGAAATTGGCTCAATTATTAAGTTTAATTATGAAATATACTGTAATAAATAGTACTCAAAGGTTAAAATGCATTAAATGTATCCTAATTGGATATTTGGATTCTATGCCTGCATGCAAGTATTTGTGTATACGAGAAATACAGAATGCAAGCATAATGAAAATGTTTTATTTTCCCCGAGTTAATCCATGCAAATGCAAAGAGACGGGACAGGTCATTCAATTATATGGTGGTTAAGCATTCAAATGATCAAATCAAATGTTGCAATATTTATATTAAGGAGCTTAATCTTAATTATTAATCACATTGATGAATCTCTACGTGAATGAATGCAAACATGAATTACTACGGTCTTTGCACTCAGAACAAAAGTAAGACTTAACCAACGGTGTGGTCTAGTTTATTCTAGTGGTATACTCTAATATACTTGAACAGCCCTGTCCTGGAGCAACATCCGTCCAGTAGTACCCTCCCAGATGCAGCTAAATTACATTTTAAAGTAAAAGTTAATCCAACAAAAGCAAATCATGAAAATCTAATAAAGATAAATACGACTTTGACTAAACAGAAAAATAAAACTATTAAATGTGGTTTATTAAACATAAGATCTCTCTCCTCAAATACTTTGTTAGTAAATGACTTGATTTGTGATAATCAAATTAATCGGTTTTGTCTCACAGAAACCTGGTGGCAGCAGGAGGATTGTGTCAGTATAAATGGGTCACCTCCTTCCAATTATTTAAACTTTCACATTTCTAGAAGTACAGGTTGAGGAGGAGAAGTTGCAACCGTTTTCATTCTGATTTACTAATTAATCCCAGACCAATTGATAGCTACAGTTCTTTTGAACACCTAACCCTTATTTTTCCTCCTCCAAGTTGTAAAAAATTAAGACCATTTTTGTTTGTGGTTTTGTATTGTCTACCTGGCTCTTACTCTCAATTCTTGGATCAGATCTCACATTTTTATCTGATTTAGTATTAAAATACTGATAAGGTCATTATAGTGGGGGCTTTCAATATTCATGTAGACACTGAAAGTGATAGCCTAAATGCAGCCTTTAATGCTATCCTAGACTTAATTGGCTTTACTTCAAAAGTACAGGGACCTACCTACTCAGGTAAACACGCTTTGGACCTTATACTGACATACGGTATTGAGTGTGAGGAAATAACAGTCCGCCCACATAACCCGGTTCTGTCTGACCACTTTTTAATAACTTTTGAATTTACTGACCATCTTAAATCTGAAAGAAATTTTCATTAAAGTAGAGCTTTATCAGAGAATGCTGTAACAAGTTTTAAATAATCTGTTCCATTCTTACTTTCCTCATTGTCTCAAAGTAACACAGTGGAGGGCTGCAATTCCATCTCTAACCCTGTCAGGAGATGCATGGACCCAAAAGCAGAAGCAGGTAAAGTGCAAAGGTTTATAGAATGCTGGTGGTGGAGATGGTGATGATGATGATCGTTCTGATGGTGATGACAGCAGGAACAGAGAGACAGTCCAACACACGAGCGGGGCGACACACTATGGAGACATCAGTCAATGATCCGGCGCTGAGTGAACTGAAGTGACGGGTTATAAAGGCATGAGGTAAGGAGGATCAGGTGTGGATGATTGGAGACACAGGTGAGGACGATGATGAGGAGATGGAATGAATGGGGCTGGAAGCTGAGACACATGACAAACCCATCCGAAATTGATGGTCTGGTTTATAGCATTACTTCCTCATTGTGTTTGGGATTAGATGGTGTAGCCCCCTTAAAAAAGAAAGTAATTAGCCATAGGAGGCTGACTCCTTGGTTTAATGCAGAGCTGCATACTTTAAAGCAGAATACTAGGAAATTGGAGAGAAAATGGCGCTCTACACGCCTAGAGGATTCCTATTTAACCTGGAAAAACAGTCTACTGCTGTATAAAAAGACCCTTCGACAAGCTAGAACAACATATTTTTCATATTTTTCATATTTTAATAGAGGCAAATAAGAACAATACTAGGTTTCTTTTTAGTACATTTGCCAAACGTACACAGAGTCATAGCTCTGTTGAGCCAACTATTCCCCCAGCTATTAGTAGTGACAACTTTATGGGATTCTTCATAAATAAAATTTATTCTAATAATTTATTTAAACATTAATAGATATTAATTTAATTAATATTCTTTTGGCATCCTCCCAAACATGATTACTTCTTTCTCAGTAAGTGAAGCAGCATCGGAGAGAACTGTAGAAACTTATTTGTGTTTGGACTGTTTTGATTCAGTTGAGCTTTTGGGATTATCAAAAATATTAGCCTCATCTAAACCTTCAACTTGAATGTTGGACCCAATCCCAACCAACTAGTTTAAAGAAGTGTTCCATTTGGTTCCTGGCACCATTTTAGATATGATGAATCTATCCTTAGTAAATTGATATGTACCACAGGAATTTGAAATTGTTGTAATTTAACCTTTACTTAAGAAACCTTCCTTCAATCAAGCTGACAGTGACTTACAGACCTATATCTAACCTTCCTTTCTTATCCAAAATCCTTGAGATAATAGTTGCTAATCAAGTGTGTGAGCATCTGAACAGTAACGAGCTGTTTGAAGCGTTTCAGTCAGGTTTTAGAGCTCATCATAGCACTGAAACAGCACTGGTGAAGGTTACTAATGATATTCTAGTGGCCTTAGATAATGGACATGTGTCTGTTCTGGTTTTATTAGATCTCAGTGCTGCTTTTGACACAATCGATCACAATATTCTCTTAGAAAGACTGGAACATGTTGCAGAGATCAAAGGAACAGCAATAGCCTGGTTTAAATCATATTTGTCTGACAGATTCCAGTTTGTTCATCTAAATGATAAATCTTCTTCACTCTCAAGAGTTACTTGTGGAGTTCCACAGGGTTCTGTGCTTGGACCAATTCTTTTCACTATATATATGCTTCCAATTGGTAGAATCATTACACAGGATGGGATAAATTTCCACAGCTATGCCGATGATACACAACTATATTTATCCATAAATCCTGATGAACCCTGTCAGTTAGGTAGATTACAGGCATGTCTGGAAGACATAAAAACATGGATGACTCTAAACTTTTTGCTCTTAAATTCTGACGAGACAGAAGTTGCTGTCTTTGGACCAGAAGCTCTAAAAACGAAACTGCTTAGTCAATCACTTCATCTGGATGGCATTACATTGGCCTCCAGTAATAACATAAAGAACCATGGTGTTATTTCTGACCAAGACATGACATTCAAATCCCTCTGGAATATTGCTAAAATTAGAAATATCCTGTCCAGGAGTGATGCTGAGAAACTAGTCCATGCATTTGTTACTTCAAGGCTGAACGACTGTAATTCTTTACTATCAGGAAGTCCGCAAAATTTAATTAAAAGCCTTCAGTTAAACCAAAATACTGCAGCAAGAGTTCTGATGAATTTTAAAAAGAGAGATCACATTTCTCCGGTTTTAGCTTCCCTTCATTGGCTCCCTGTTAAATCCAGAATAGAATTTAAGATCCTTCTTCTTACATACAAAGCCCTTAATAATCAAGCTCCATCATACATCAGAGATCTAATTGTTTCATATGTTCCCAACAGAGTTATTTGCTCTCAGACTGCAGGTTTACTTATAATTCCTACGATTTCTAAAAGTAGAATCGGAGGCAGATAATTTAGTTATCAGGCTCCTCTCTTGTGGAACCAGCTCCCAGTTTTAGTCTGTGAGGCAGACACTCTGTTTACTTTTAAGGCCAGGCTTAAAACTTTCCTTTTTGATAAAGCTTATAGTTAGAGTGGCTTAGGTCATCCTGAGCTATCTCTGTAGTTATGCTGCTATAGGCTTAGACTGCTGGAGGACAGACTGACCACTTTTCTTCACTCTGCTACTTTCTTTCTACTACTCTCTAGTTGCATTATATGCTGATATTTCGACTGTTAACTTTGTTTTCTCTCAGTGTTTTTCTCCCCATAGAAGGTACACCTGCTCTGGTATCCTGCTTAGCTACAATGCTCTGTTGGACGGGGGGCGTCGACTGGGATGATGGTCTCAGTGGCTGAACATCCCCTGTGTCCTTTTTTTCCTTTAATATAGAAAGTTCTCTTACATCAGTTCTTCTGTTCCTTCTGTGTCTCTGCTCTGTCCTCTCAAACCCCAAGGCGGTTGTGGCAGATGGCCGCTCCTACTGAGCCTGGTTCTGCTGGAGGTTTCTTCCTGTTAAAGGGGAGTTTTTCCTCTCCACTGTCGCTACATGCTTGCTCAGTATGAGGGACTGCTGAGTGATTACTGTGGTTGGAAGTCTGCATCAATGGGACGCAACCTCAAGTCAGTGACTCGATGCAATCTGCTGGGATTCCTTAACTAAAACTTTAAACTAATTGGAATGTTTGTATGACTGTATTGAAATGACTTTTCTTCTAAAGTGCCTTGAGATGACATCTGTTGTGAATTGGCGCTATATAAATAAACTGAATTGAATTGACATTAACTGACCATTGAACAGCCAGTGAGGCAGAGAAAAACATCAACACATAGCTGTCACGGCATGACTGTCTTCCTGTCTGGGTCACTCCCTGTCTCCCTGTGACCTAATTATCTACACCTGTCTCCTGTTGTCTCATTAGTCTTCCCATTGTTGTCCTCTCCTTTATACACCCCATCGTCTCTCATGCCCTTTGCCAGTTCCTCTTCTAACCACCTTTCATGATCCCTCATCATTGTCTCTCGTGTTTGTGGAAACTGTCAAAGATTCCGTCAACCCCTCCCTCTGTGGTCTCTTCGTCCTCTCAACCCGTACTCTGGGTAATACTTTTATTAAATATGGGCAACAACCAATCCAAACTGCTCTCTGCATCTGAGTCCGTCTCTACAAACATGACAATAGCATAATAATAAAGTTGTCCTTTTTGTATGGATTATGAACTACAGCAGCATCTATAAAAAAAACATCCAATACTCATTGGAAAGCCAGTGCAACTTTTAACAACCAAACAAATAAAATAAAAAAAGGAAGAAAATGAGCAACAGATCTTATAAATACTCTATCAAATAAAAAATGTTTTATTAAATGTTTTGTTTCTGAATGTCTCAATAAAATATAGACGTTATAAAAACACAGCAACTCCTTCTTCTTAGTGGGTATACGGGAATTTGGAACCTTTTCTAGTGGGTATACCAGCGTATCAGCGTAACAGCGTAACAGAAAAGGACAAAGCTAAAGGTTTAGCTAAGAGTATAGCTAACTTAACCTTCAAAGCAGGGGCGTGGCTATAGGTGGGCAACCCACTCTGGAGCAGGGCCCACCCAAACAAAGGCTTTTTAAAAGAAATTAAAGCAAATTATATAAACAATATGAAGTTGTCATTTCCATTTTTGCAACACGTCCTGTCATTGGCTGTTTTGAATAATATGACATGCAAACTCTTCAGACAAGCTAGAGCAAGCTGGAAGATTCTTTTGTGTAACTGAGTCTAAGATTGTAGTTTTTAGATTAACTGAATAACTAAATGAAAACATTAAGATCAATGGCTAAATATTCCAGACGAATCCATTAAAGTACAGTTCCAGGCATTAAAAACAATTGAATGTGACAATAAATTAATGTACATTGATTAAAATATGGTTAGTTTACAGATTTTTCTTTGAAACATGTTGTTTCTACATTTCCCATTGTGAAAACCTGGCCAATCATTGCACTCAGCCCAGATGATCCCGCACTGTTTCACTTCTGGTGTAGGTACCAGATCTGCTCGGGGGCCCTGTGCTTGCCAATAACGTCACACTTTGGCAACGCCACTTGGACAAACTACATTACAACCCCATTTTTAACCCTGCCAAGCACTATATAGTGAAATTTAAAAGAGACTTAAATGTTAATAACAGCTCCAGTGGGAATCATCAAGAAAAACGTGACACGTATTTTCTAGCACTGCTGTTTCACACATGGCTTTAGAAAAAGTTTAGTGGGTTGTTATTAGCTGTATTTTGACAGATTTTCCCTTAAGATGGAAAAATGTTTTATTCTCTTCAGGCTGCATAGTGGCGCAGTTGGTAACACTGTTACCTTGCAGCAAGAAGGTCTTAGGTTCAAATCCTGGCCTGGGGTCTTTCTGCATGAAGGTTGCATGTTCTCCGTGTGCAGCGTGGGATCTCTCCAGGTACATCAGCTTTCTCGCACAGTCCAAAAACATGACTGCTAGGTGAATTGGTTTTTTCTAAATTCCCCTTAGGTACCAGTGTGTGTGTGCATGGTTTTTTGTCCTTTATGTCTCTGTGATGGACTGGCGACTTGTCCAGGGTGTACCCTGCCTCTCGCCACATCCGCATCTGCATCTGCAGTCCAGAACTTATGACACTCCCCTAAACTATGGGTTTTGTCACAATCCTCTTTAGACTGCTGTTCTCTCTGCTGCTTGAGCACCTATTTTCTACTTTACACTCAACTTTCCCTTAATATGCTTAGATAGAAAACTCTGAACAACTCGCTTCGTTAGCAGAGATCTTTGGTACCTATTCTACTTGTAGCGGGTGTAAATGACTATTTGTTGGGCAACTATGAAGTCAGTAGTCTTCCCTATGGCTCTGTAGATCATAATGTAATCCTTCTGTATTAAAACAGCTTTATTAATTATTATGATGTGATCTATTTTTCCACTGCATTTTGTGATATTGTTAACTGTGAGTCATATTCATCAAAATAAAAGAATAAACTCTTGAAATATATAATTAATCTATTTGATACATGAGTTTCATTTCTTAAAATTGTATCATTAAAATAAATGAACTTTGCAATGATGTCCCAGTCTATTGAGATGAACCTGTGTTTCTAAAGCTAAAGAACAGCATATGACCCCTAAAGAATTTGAACAGTTAACAAAAGACAAGTGCCTGCATTACACAGTTTCAAACCTTGTTTATTTAAATCAAATAACATAATTCCTGTTTGTATTTTAATACTAAAAAATTCAAACACCCTGTGGTAACGGGTTTGAAAAAGATGTCTAAATGTGCCCTCACTAGAAAAACCAAAGGTGTCAGTTATTATGCTTCCTTTCAGCTAAGCACACACAGCCGTTGTCAGTTTTGGTAAACCTTCAGACATATTAATTATGCTAATACTTAAGCTATGTAGAGAGATTTGGTCAGCTGAAAGTCCCTTTATGTATATGGTTCACAGCTTATATTATAATGTGATGTGCAGTTATGTTATGTCTAGAATCAAAACTATTAATAATGACATTTTTTTAATCCTACAGCAAGTACAGACCGCAGAGCTGAAGTAGTCAAAGATTCGTGCAGAGCATACATTACTTGAAACGTTTACACACTTTTGGGAGGCATTATGTAGTGTAAATGGTCCTTTTCTCATGTCTTCTGACCCAGCAGAACATGTTGGATCACACACTGCTGGACATGTTGAATGAGAGGCTGCTGTTACACCAATTGTCAGCAGAGTGGGTTATTTGCTCTGTTTGCTTTTATATAATGTTGTGTGCATTTTGTGGCATCAGCTTAGACAAATTGGGCCCTGTTTTTTTTTTAGCAATATTTCAAATGACAGAAATTAAAATTAAGCTTGGTGAAAAGTATATGTAAAAGAAGTTAAATTCTCCAGTTTTTGTCAGTCAGACATGTATTGTCTTTGTGGAGAACTTTTGTCTCTTCTTGTGCTTGATTTGTGATGGGGGAGGGTTTGGTACAGTACCCCTGGTACTTGCTGCTCTTCTTCTTCGTCAGAAGTAGCTCGGGTGGGAAAGGGCTTCGTCAGAGGAGCTCCAGGACACCCTGAATAGGGTGGCAGCAGATTTCGGGGAAGGACAAGAGGTGCTAGGACACCAGACCCACTTGTGCCAGATCCGTTTAAGTAAGAATAGCCCGTCATTGTGTGAAGGGCATATGCAGGAATTAAAAACGGGTAAGAGGACTGGTGACCGGGCATAACAGAAGAGTCTCTGGTACCCCAGTAGGGGTTCCCTTGCAGGGATTGGTGATAGGTGCTGGGTTGGGCGCTGCTGTGAGAATGGTGCTGCAGTTGGTTGCTTTGGCGACCCATATAGGCCGTGGATTGAGCCAGGCCAAAGTGGAGCTTGATGGCCATCAATTCAGCACTAAGTCTAGCATTTTCTTTTTTCAGAGCCATGAGATGAGTCTCCAGTGCATAGTCATTCAACCTTCTCTTCTCCCGTGACCGTTTGGCTGCCTCATTGTTCTTGCGACGCTTCTCCCAATAGAATGCATCCTTCTTCTCTTCTGGTATGAATTCCCTTTTGCGTCGGGGTCCTTTACGCACCAGATCACTTTCAACATGGAAAACAGCACTTTCTTCCCCTCTTTGGAAAGGAGGGGAAAGGGACTCCATGCTAAAGGTAAAACAAATAAAAAGGAGAAACCTAAAAAAGAAGAAAAAAAAGACATGTTTATTTGCAGAAATACACAGATTTGTCAAAAAAACTCAAGATAACTGTATCATAGAAATGTCAGTGTTAATGGTCTAGCGAGTTGATGCACTGGGTTACCCCCTACATCCGCCCCCCTCCCCTAAACCACGCCCAATCCCCTGAGAAAGTATTTTCTTCAATGTTATGTAATATGTAATACTAAAAGAACATTTCCGTCCATGTTTGACCAGGTCATAACACCAAATAAGCCCAGAAAATACTCTTTAGGCAAATGGAATAAAAATGATATCAATTTTCAATTGTGATTTAAATGTTTAACCAAGGCAATTCAAAGTTATTTATACTGCACCATTTATACAGAGGGGAATTCAAAGTAATTCAAAACCACGAAACAGATGTAAGATACATAAAAAATATTTAAATAACAAATGTAAAAATGTAAGCTTCATATTAAAAAGGAAAGAAGCAATATGTGGCCATAAACCATAATCTTTTCAAAATGTTTTGTAATATCTTAGGATTATAAGAAGTTGATTACCAAGCTTCCTTAACGCAGAAACCAAATGTTGTCACCCCTTGTTTAGTTCTCATCTTTGGAACACAGCGTAAACAGGTCTCTGATCACCTGAGGGATCTACATGGCCCGTGGTTCCTGACTAACAACTCGGAAACATATTTAAGCCCAGAACCATTCACTGCCTTTTAGACTATCAAAAATAATTTTAAATCTATCCTTTCAACAAACAGGAAGTCAGTGCAGTGATGTGATAATTAGTGTGATAACGTAAATTTTCCTGGTTTGTTTAGGACTCTGGCAGCAGCATTTTGGATTTGGAGGATCTTCTGTCATTAATCTAATCAAGTATAGTTAGGTGTTAATTTGCTTGGTTAGCTTTGCTAACCCCACATTCCCCCCTTCGCTTTTCCTCCACACTTGGCCATACCCCTCCATGCTTCCTGGCACCGCCGACTTTGTAGAATTTTTCAAATGTTGTCTGGGGGCGGGGTTATGATTTTTCATGGGGTTCAGTTACACTTTAAATTATTATAGCCCTGAAATACAAATTATTGAGGCCTCCAGATTAAGCAAGGCAAGGAAAGGTAAATTTCTTTGTATAGCACACTTTCAATAACTAGGTAATGAGCTTTGGGTGATAAAGTAAAAACTGTAATAAAGCATAAAACACATAAAACAAATGGCACAATACTCAAAGGCAGCTCCAAACAGATGGGTTTGTATCCTTGATTTAAAACAGCTCAGTGTTTCAGTAACTTGGCAGTGGTCTGGAAGTTTGTTCCAGATAAGGGGAGCATAGAAGCTGAAAGCTGCTTCTCCATGTTTGATAGTCTAAATATTTTGTATTTTGAACTACAAAAATATGAAATTCACACACAACTCTGTAAAACAGCTCTTCGGTTTTGCTGAATTCACAAATGTAAACCAGATTCCGACTTCAACATCTGCAGCCAGCAATATTTAACAGTGTACACAACACAGAGGACTCCCTAACTGACTAGCCATATAAATAAACAACAGAAACCTTGTCTCAGTTGCAACAAACAGATCACTTCATTTGTGTGCTGCACTTAGTGGTTTTAATATATTAAGAAATAATCTCACAATGAATTGAGAAATGTACTGCAGTTTATTATTTTCTAAATTCATTGATTCCACAAAATCTCAATTTATAAAACCCTTAAAAAACTGTGCATGTTTAGGAGTTGCTTAGTGTAGAACAGAGTTTAAGTATTTTCAGCTCCAAAAGCCCAACATGGGTATTGCGGTGCGGGCAGCTGATCGTAAGATCTGTCACACACTCCACGTATTTGGCTAGTCTGACCCATTCTCACCTCCTACCTGTCTAGACCACTTGAAAAATGTGACAGGAAACAATAAGTGCTTAAGTCTTTCCTTCTTCAAGTTTTGTATGGGTTTATTGATATTTAACCATTCATGCTAGCATTCCTAGCAAACAACAGTAAAGTTGGAGGCTTCTAACCAGTAATTATACATTTTAGGTTTGGGCATGCATCTTACTTTGAAGTTCTTAACTTTGGAGAAGACTAAGAAACAAAACATTTGTGAGATGCAAAAGTGCATCACGGGACATAAGTATAGAAAGTTGTTTGTCATTAACATTTTGAAAGAGATGTTTATTACTCCACAATCCGAGCTGAGGAGTTTTGCAGATTATTAGTAAAAGGGGCTCAACAAGGGAGCCTTGAGGAACCCAACAAGATCCAAACCAGTAGCCACAAAGTTGTTGTGGAACCCACATAAATATTTATTTAAAGGGGATGTGATTGCCTATATTTGTATAAATTGAGTTTCATCATTGGAGCAGGTCCAGTTAAGATAAAGTCAAGAGGTCATTCTGAGGTCTGTCTGTGCTTTATTTTTCATTTTGAGTCGATCTCTCGTACATATTCTATTTTAATCACTTTTTCTACCTTTTTGTAGCCTGCTTTCTGCTTATCACTGGGATTTTAAGGGTTTAAAGTTGGACTTATATTATTAGTAGCTAGAGCTAAAGCTTCGAACAAATTCTTGGCCATTAAGGCAGATTTATGTGTGGCTTTATGGGAACTCTTGTGTGATGAGTAAACATGTTAAAACCACAGTGTTCACACTCCTCTTCGTGTGATCACATACGAATGTCTCCACACAACAACTTAACAGCTTTATCTCTTAATCTATCTCTGTTTTCCTCACACCTTTATATTTATAAAGTCATTTTAATCTCACATCATAGGCCCATTGTTTGCGTGCAGCTAAATGTGACACCTCTTAATGGAAGCTGTCACTCAGAGTGCCACACATAAGTGCTCTCTTGGGAGCAATGAATAGTAAAGTGCTACTACAAACTGCAAAGTATTGTCTATTTTCAAATTTTATCAATTTCATTTTGTTCTCTTTTGCTGTTTTTGCTCTGTTGTGAATTAGCATGCAAGTATAACCCAGTGCCAGATGCATCAAAGCCAAAGCTTAAAAAAGGCCCAGCCAAGCACTCTGTGTGTGGTTGTGAGAAAACACATCAGGTTAAAAATATTCAAACCCATGCCCAGCAAGACTGCACACCCTGTGCTTTTGTGAGAGACACTGCACACCTGCGTACATACAACTGAGGGACACTGACTGTTGTATATTTAAAAAGCAGCAACAGGAAAAGCGAGAACAATAATCACTCAGGGGGACACAGATGAAGAGAATATAAAAAAAGGGTTCCTGAGTGAAATCTCTCTTGAGGTCGAGCATTCTCACCACCCCCACTGCACCTGTTTCTTATTGACTAATTATAGCCAGCCTGCTTTTTAGTAAGTACTTTCAAACTTCTTCTTTTGGTGTCTATCCGTTTTCATGCACTCTGCCATCTGTTGTTGTGTTGCTCTACGAGCTGCCCATCATTGTTAAAATAACCTCTCATAGGAAGGCATTGGTCCTTCTGTATTAAATGGCTTTTCACCTAATTATACTCTCTTTGCTTTAAACTGTCATCAGGGAAATTTAACTGAATCAATTCCCACTTGTGGGAATTAAAACTTCAGGTGCTGCTCGACTTTAACCATATGTGCATTTGTTGAAGGGCAACGCTAACGGCAGCTAATATCAATTATCCACAAGTCTACATCTGTTTTTTTTGTTGGTTTTTTTGTAAAGTTTTACAAAAATTTTTTTTTTTTTTTACACATACTATTCTAGCAAAAATAGATTTATTTGTGTGTTTGTTGGACTAATTAAAAGTTTAATCCCACTTACTTTACTTTCAGATCCATATATGGATGTGTGCCCCAGGGTTCAATTTAGGCCCAGTGCTTTTTAATCTGTATATGCTCCCTCTTGGCAGCATCATCAGAAGACATGGAGTTAACTTTCACAGTTATGCTGATGATACACAGTTATATATCTCCATGTCTCCTGATGACACACGGCCGATAGATGCACATTTTAACTGCATTATAGACATCAAATCCTGGATGGGAGAAAACTTTCTCCAGCTCAACCAGGACAAAGATGAAGTTTTAGTCATTTGTCCTGAGGCTCAGAGAGAGAAACTTTTACCAAAACTACAACCACTGTCTCTTAACCCTTATTTACAAGGGAAGAACCTGGGTGTGATTTTTGACTCTGAGTTGACTTTTATCCCTCACATTAAAAACATTACTAAAATAGGTTTTTATCAACTAAAGAACATCGCCAGAGTCCGCCACATCCTTTCTCGGGCCAACACGGAGACACTGATGCATGCTTTTATCTCCAGTAGAATTGATTACTGTAATGCCCTGCTTTCTGGTCTTCCTAAAAAGAGTATATCAGTTTTACAGCTTCTACAAAATCTGTAAAGCACTTTGAGATGCTATTTTGTATACAAAGCGCTTTATAAATAAAGTTTGGCTTTATAAATAAACGTTGACTTGATTTTAATTTGATATGAGCCCATGAAGTATATTAATACACACTTGAGATCCTTATACTAACTTTATTTTGTTCTTTAAGCCCAAGGTTAATTATATCATTGCAGACTGATACATATGAAAGACATCCATTAATCTTCTATACTCTCTTATCCTAGCAGGGTCACGGGGGCAGATGCCTATCTTCAGAGGTTATTGGGTGAGAGCCGGGTCACACCCTGAAAAGGCTATCAGTCCATCACAGGACAACATAACGACACAGTACAAACAACCATGCACGCACCCACTCACACCAAAGGACAATTTAGATTGACCAATTAACCAGGGGAGGAAGTCAGAGGGTACGGAGAGAACCCTCTCATTCAAGGGAAGAACATGCTAACTCTATGAAGAAAGACCTTAGGCTGGCATTTGAACCTAGGACGTTCTTGCTTCAAGGCAACAGTGCTACCAGTGGCACAACCATACAACCCAATTAAAGACAATCTAATTCTAAATTAGTTTCAATTCAATTCTAAAAGAAACCCATGTATATTTATAAATCCCCCATTGCTTAAGTTACAGTCAATAATAATGTAATGTACATAATATTGCACATAATGCATAGTGTACATGTACAGTATACAATGTAATAACTAATTAGTCAGTTAGTTGTTCTTATTACAGGATGATTTTGAACATCCTGAATTTGATTTTGGAGAACTAAAAAACTGCAGATTTCTTGGTATTAACCATGTAAAGTTTCCAACATGCACCTGCACTGCCAGAGTTAATAACCAGACATGACGGGCCTTATAAAATCCCAGTCACTATAAAAAGATCCAAATAGAGACCCTGTAGAGCAACAGAAATAAATACAACGCCCCACCAATTTTGCTTATTTGCTAAACTAGCCATACACACCAAATTCTGCACATAAAGCACAAGGCAGACAATTTCAGAAAAAATTACTGAATGACACACTTACCAAAAAAAAAGGAAATTAGCTGATCAAATATGATGAAGTTTGGCCTGTTTTGTAACAACACGTACAGTGTGTGCAAAGCAAACCACATGGTGAGCATTTTGATTATGTCTACTGTGAAAACAGAGTTTGAGACAAGTATATTTTTTTCTATTGGCAGGAAGCTTCCCTTCCCTCCTAAACTTTATTTAGGAAGGTTCTGATAAAGTCAAGTCAAAGTTTATTAATACAGGCTTAAATTAAAAGAAGAGTTTTAAATCTACTTTTAAAAACATTTAGAGATAGGGTCCATCACAGATATACATGGAGTGCATTCCGTTTCATCAGAACACAAAGACAAAAAACAGCTTCCCCCTAATTCTGACAAACTCGTATAACTAAATTACTACAATCACGTTTACCTTAGTCATCTGCAAAGAATACAAAGTTGATATATTTCTTATATACTACAAGCTACTGTTTCAATTACTTTATAAAGAACTGCTAGATTTGACTCGGTCATGTAATTAGTTATAACATTTGGATCAAGACTGCTTTTCTTTCGAAGTGGTTTATTAGGTGCCGTTTTCTTTTCATGTTTAGGCCAAGTCAGGTTCTTAACCCAGTGATCAGGTTCTAGAGACCCGAAATTGGCTGTGCAGCATTGATGCTGAAGCAAAATGGTTGAGAAGAATGGCACAACCCTGTTAAAAAAAGCGTGATGGCACGGTGCTCTCCTGCTCCTACATCTTTCTCATTCCAGGTTGCTGTTGATTGCCAATATCTGTAGGGTGGGTTTAGTTTTCTCTTGGGGGGGAAAGTAGCAAAGTTGGGTAAGAGGGTTCGGTACCTTGGACCTCTCCCTGTGCCTCCCTTGCCTGGGGGCTGCTGTTCCAGTTCTTCACTCCTGACCTCCCTTCATGTTGTGTGTATGGCTACTCTGTAGGAGTGCAAGGTGTTTGCCTGCCTGTGGCTACTGCGGCCTCTGGGGGCTGAGGATACCTGCCCCTTGATGCTCTTGGGTGTTTACTGCTACAAAGTTACTCCTTTTCATCACTGTAATATGTTTGCAATTCCAGATGACAAATTTTCGCAAATACCTTCTCTACACACACACACACACACACACACACCCACACACGTGAGCGCACTCGCACGCATTCACACTCAGGAACACATAAAATTATTCAAAAAGTTAAAGGTCATACAAACACAGATTTATATTTTATTAGTGCAACCTATCTACTTTGATGTCAGATGCAGCCCTAATTTTAATGACAAACAGTTAGGATGCTATCTCCAGATATCCTTTTTGTAGAGCAAAGCTACCCCTGTACATGTAGTCAACCAGATTCTCTATGTGGAATATTTGATCACAGCGACAGGACACATAGAAAAACAAAACAAAAGCTTGATCCGATTTTTTTAATTGTTTCAAAAAAAGGTTTGAAGTTGACATAACAGCACATTTTGAAGCAGATCCAAATAAAAGTTTTGAATACATGAATTTTTTTTTCATCAGTAAAAAACTTCTGCAAAAACCTGTTTTTACTTTGATGTGTTCATAAACTAAAAAAACCTGAATAAAATTCAAAAAATATTCTGAAACATTCCAAAATAAAGAAAACTTAAGTTGTTGTGAAAACTTTCTTTATATATAAACACATAAAACACTCTTGCTTACAAATCAGGTATACTGAGAGTAGGTTTTACATTTGTTTAATTCGGGTTCATTGTTGTAGAATAGATAGGAAATTAAGACCACACATGTGAGAATCACTAAAAGTACTTCATGAATCACTGACAAACTGCATGAGTTGAGGTTTCTAGTTTGAAAAGTTGTTTTTTTTTATCTGTAATGTCGTCACATTGAGATAAGCTCATCTGTAGGTTCTTACTAACATAACGGATGTGCTGCTCAAGCGCAAAAGAATAATTGTAACATGTCAATGTTGCAGCTTCCTGCTTATTGTAATACTGTAAATACCAACTTATTTGAGCCACTGATTTTTCATGCTAACCTTTGTCTTTTCTTTTTTTGTCTGACATCATTCCAGAGCTGATCTTTTAGACTGCAGTAGGAAGTGCACTTAAAAACTGCTGCACAAACATAATTTGGTGATTTGGAATCAGTACATGTGTAATATGCCACAAACACTGTTACATTTATAACAAATGACTGAGTTAATTAATCAAGGAACTAATGCACTATTAATTACAGTAATGCAGGAATTATTGCACTATTAGCAGTCGTGCGTTAACTCCTTGATGCACTATTTATTCATGAACTACTGCATAGTAAATAAAATGACTACATTAAGATTTTTTAACTTCTTATCACTATATGAAACAACATAAAAAAAGCTTGATATGCCGCGATTATGTTTTTTTTTCCAATTTAAATGGTTGTCACTCAATGTATCATAAAAAGTTCATAAAAAATTATTTAATACTTCTATCCACTTATTGAAAAGGTTATTAATAACAGGTTAAATAATTCTGAACTGTATAAAAGTTTCTGTTTTACTGTTGTTTACTTAAAATAAATAGAAACACGTTGCTTATGCGTAATCTTTTTTGCTCTTGCAAGCGGAGAGCTACTTCCTCTTCTTAAAACACTTAAATAATTAAGAATCACTTTTATATAATACATTATCATGAGAAAATCCTTTTGATTTTGATGACACAATTTTATAACTGACTCTCCCACTTAAAACCACTTTTGACGGCACATGATTTTTTACTTTGCTGAGCTGACTTGGTTTTCTCACCTTCCGTCAATACATGGGAGCTGCAATCAACACAAGATAATGTTCATAAATCCATAAAAACATCTGATTGACACTAACCGTTTACTTCCCCAAATCTTTGTTTTACGAGAGCAGAACATCGGCCTTACCTTCAAACTCCAAACTCCGGGGAAGCCAAGATGCTGGTGAACCTGTAGCAGAGTTGATTGTGGTCTTATTAAGCATAAAAATGAAGAGCCCTAACTCTGCTCTGAGGCTGTATCAGGTGATAGTGCTCACATGAGCCTGAGGGGATATTGTAGCAGCTTGCTTCTCACCTCTTTCTTTGCTTTCTCTCAGCCTTTGTGTTGTTTTCCTGTATTTAAGTCTGACTGTCCACCTCTGTTGTCTCATGAAAAGTGACTGACTCCCCCCTTGATCATAACCGTGTTGTGGTATCAGTGGCTTGCCAACACCGGGGTCTTCCCTCTACAACGCTGCTGTCGATTTCAGACACATTCTGTGTATTGCGCGATAAAACATGATTTCAATATTACATGTTTCTTTTATTTTTCAGATGAGCACACAGTCTTTATATAATTGCTGTGTAAACTAAAGCTAGATTCATATTAACTTGTAAGTTCTGTATGACGACTTTACAGTTCAGATTCTGACCTGCTTCTTCTTTCTTTTTATGTTTTAGAGTTGGAACAAACCACAGGTCTGACTTACTGAAGCACATTGAGGAGGAGAGCAAACTTGAGCAGTATTTTTTTCTGCAGTAGTTTTGAATAAATCTTGTTAACCTCAGATTCACTGAAAATACAGAAGTAGTTGGGAGTTATCAGCGCTGATGTCAAAGGTCACAGTACAGTTTGCAAGTTTGTTTCTGCTTTTCGCAGCACACTCTGCTTACTTTAGAGGCTCAGCTGTGACAAGAAGACAACCCCCAGTTAAAGGTAGAGTCATAACACTTGCAGTGACTGGAGTCTTTTATTCTATCCTTATACCTATGTGTGGACAGTGTTGCATGTTTTAGATAAAACTCAGCTTACCAACAGTGAAAAGAGTCGTTGGACATGGAGATGATTCTTTGTTGTTGCTATTTCAGAGTTAGGATAACGTAACACTTTTGTGGACATGAAAATACAATGATCTGCGGAATGTTTCATCCTCGCCTCGTCCAGTTCCGGTCCTCAAGACTTGGTGTCCTGCCAGTTTTGGATTAGTCTTTGCTCCCAACATAGCTGATTCAAATAGTCCAACTACCTCCTCAGCATATCATAAAGTTCTGAAGAGGACTTCTGATTAACCATTATTTGATTCAAGTGTGTAGAGAAAGAACCGAAACATGCAGAATTTCACCCCTTGAGGACTGACTTTGGACACCACTGATATAGGCTGTGCAGAGTGAAAAGAATTAGAAAATAACTTGAATAAGAAATAACATTAATAACAAATCTATTTAATTACTAGGATAGTCAAATATTTTAAATACTTGAATAAAACATAAAAAAACCCAATATGTTTTAACCCTGTTACAAATTAAAGTAGACCCTATACCACATCTCTCTGGCTTTTATGTAGATATGTGGAAAAAAACGTTGTAAAATAATATGTTTCTAATTTCAAATGGATGAAGCTGTTGCAATGAGTTTGGGAAATTCGGGACTCAAATTAGTCTTATTCATTTATCTTTTAACTTCAGTAACTCTGAAAAGGCAAAAACTACAACATTCCAAACTGAAGAGTTTTAGCTGTCCAAATCTTCCAGAAGAAGCAGATAGTCACAGAACAGCGAGAGACTGTCATTTTTTATGTTATAGCGCCCTCTGTTGGAATATGCGTCACTGTTTCATAGCAAAGTTGGGTTCTGCAGAAAGTGATCGATAATTATTGACAATAAATAACTTTGGGCATGTCTTTTATTACCATTGTAGCCTATAGTATAAACTAATAAAAAAATACTTCGTACTCCTTAATAACAAGCAGTCTTTTGAGAAGACAGATGGAATGTCTCAAAAGAGCAACCAGAAAAGGATACTAAACAGAATCCCATAGGGACCCAAACCTGAAACTTTTTATGACACACAATTCTGACTTAAGTAAGAAGGTAGGAACCGTATTTCTTATTAGATTTATGTTCATAATAAAGTTCAACAGGGTCATATTAAAATTGAGAAAAAATGAAATTTCTTAATTTTTAAAATAAAACTTTTAGCATTTTTTTTCTTACTAATTACTACAATTCCTCCGTTTTTCTTAGTTTTATTGCATTTCCCAGCTTATATAGGGAAAGTTATCACCACGGATCTTGCACAGGAGCGGAATGTTTTCTCGTTAAAACTGATGGCCTGAACGGTTGAACGTTTGGTTTTCCATTGAATCAAAGCGTGCTGGGGAAACACGTAGTGGGGATAAAGGGGAAGACCAAGTAAACAAGCATCCAGTTTCGCTTGCACAGTTAGGCAAAGTTTTTTCTTCTTTCCTCACCACAGGTAAAAGAGCAAAAATAAATGAATAAATTATCCGTCTGCAAGCAAATGAACTGAGTACTTTTTTTATTCAACCAAAGAACATCTGAATGTTTCATGCTTAATTTAATTAATATTATAAATCATCAAATTATATCCCTCAGTCCGGTTGTATAAAATTGATTAGCACCAGAACAGGAACCTAGCGTATAACGGAAACTCAAGTAATCTCAGAAGGTCAGTTGCAGCTGAGATGTTTATTTCAACACGTTGGGCTATATAAGAAACATGCATAAACTAAATCTTTCAATGTCCACCAAAACAGTTACCCTCTCTGCATGACTTGTGCACGGGACGTTGGAAAATATTCGTGCCGGCTATGACTTTTTTTTTCATTGTTTGGGTGGATTTGTTCGTTTTTCTATGCAAATATCCGTTTTGTAAAGTTAAGCTGCAGATTTCCATCCTTAACGCTCCGTGTTTAGCCGGCTCAGGTATCCCCTCTGGAGGTATTCCTCCACGCCGACCGCCTGGCCATGCCTCCCTTCCATGTGGACGGGCCGACCGGTGGGTCTCTGCACGTATGAGGGGCGCCACATTGCCTGGTGGTTCAGATGGGGCACTACCCAATTCTGATGCGCATAAGAGATGGTGGGGGCATGGTGGAGGGGGTCACAGGGGGGCAGAAGCGTTGCCAGGGCGGAGAGAGGCTGGGGAGGTAGGCTGGTAGATATGGAAATGTCATCGCTGGAGGAGACCTGCCGCTGGTCGATGTCCCCCTCTGCGGGCCTGCAGACCCCTGCAGCTCCTTGGGAGAGGACTCGGGGCCCTGATAGAGGGACGGGGCCTTGCGTGACAAAGTAATGATGACTTAGAGGGTTAAAATCTGAGCTAAAACAAGAAATCCTGCTCTCGAAGGGGCCCATCGCTTTTTCTTGTTGCCTGACACCAGAAACGCCAGGTGAGCTGCTCCCCCCGGAGCGCCAGAGTCCCGCCCGTAGGAAAGCAGGTGTGTGGGGGGACATAGACAGCGTGGAAGCCAGGACGGATGCAGGGGATGCTGCACAGGCAGAAACAACTTTGCCTTGTTCCAAACTCAGGTTGCTGTGGTACTGCAGGTTGAGCACCTGAGCCCGCAGCTGGAGGTTCTCCTCACTCAGAGCCAGCAGCTGGCCCTCCATGAGCAGGTCGTTGATCCTTCGCTTCTCCCGGGACCGCTTGGCCGCTTCGTTGTTCTTGCGCCTCTTATCCCAGTAGGTGGCGTCCTTCTTATCGGCGGGAATCATCACCCTCTTGCGGCGTCTAACGGGACTCAGGTGGCTTCTGCATGCTCGTAAACGTAGCAGGCGTCGTTGCAGCAGTGAGGGCCGAGTCACGGGGACTAGCCCTGGGTCCGGGCCGGGTTCCAGGAATCTGCTGCCCTCCACCGAGGAGGAGGATGTTTGGCAGGGGGCCGCAGACTCAGACGCTTTAGGGCTCTTCGTGTTGGACATGTCTCTGATGGACCTGAAGGAAGATAGTTTGGCAAAGAGATTTTAAACGACTGCACTTTCTGTTAGGAAATAAATGATTCATTGTTTATTTTTTGAAGAACATGCTCATTGTAATTACCATCTAAAATTAGAATTAAGGCACAGAGAGATTAAAAACACGAAATAAGTATTAGTTAGATCAAATTAGCTGCACCTCGATTAGATTTAGTTTATACCTCGTAAGAATATTCAGTAATTTTAAAGCCATAATTATTTATTAAAAATGTGTGACTACACGATACATATATCGTCAAACTCATACAACTTTTTTTTAATTGTATCTGCATCCAACTGTTCTGTCAGACCTTTACTCTAGATATTAAACTACCCAGCTGTATTTTCTTTTTCAACAAGTAGGACAGTGAATGCACCATGAGACGAAATAATCTGACAACTCCCTCCAATTTACTTTCAGTAAAAGACAACAAATAGGCAATTATAATACAAATATATTATTATGGTCGTATTTAAACGTCCAGTCAAAGTCAGCATCAGTTAACTGTAGGCTATGCAGCCGAGTCAAACAAACACATCTGAGCCTGACGATCGGACAAGTTTCAGAAACACTGACCTGAACCAGAGTATGGCACCTGGAGGATGAATTGGAAAGTTTCAAGGCGTCTGCTATAGTTCCGCACACAAACACACGCACACACACACGCACACAGGGTCAGATAAAGTAGCGCACTCTTGACTTTTTTCACAATGTTATGGGTGTAGCGTGACAGCCCCGAAGAGAGTTGCGCCTGTAACTCTTCAGACTCGAGCGCAGCTACGGGGAGTTGTGCTGCTGCTGCTGCGCACTCAGCCTCCTTGTGTGAGGCCAGCCAATCACGTTGTGTCCCCACGCCGTGGAAACCGATCTGGGAAGTTTACGGTTGCGCTGTGGCCACGATTGAAGCTACAAGTGATGCTGAAACGAGTCTGGATGGATTCGCTGTCCTAGTTATTGTTCTTGTGAAGTTGCTGCTCATCAATGTTTTTTTTTTTCTTTCCTTTTTTGCATTTACAAAAGGGTCTGCGCTGAATATATATAAAAATGTAATGCAAGTTATAGTCCAATTACAGTAAGTCTTTTATGTGTTCTTGTGTGCATTTACAGTCATTCTTTATTTTATATTCACATTGAAACTAAGATTTATTTTTTAGATCGAGTTCAGAAAACAGAACTTGATTCTTTGTGATCATTTTAACACAAACCCAACATTTAAGTCGATCTAGAATGTATCTCCTTTAATGGAAACCAAAATAACAAAAACAAAATCAAAGTATTGATGCCATGTTGCACTGACAGATGAACAAGATAGTCTAATTCCACTTTGAATTAAACTAAGGCAAGCACTTACAGCTCAACATCTGCAGTTCAAAGGCAAAAATGAGACGTTAAGTTTTTCTGATATGAACTCCACAGGGGAGATACTGTATTTGGCAGGCATCATCCCAAATACAGTGCCAGTTCAACAAACTGGCACTGTATTTGGCATGCATCATGTCAAATACAGTGCCAGTTCAACAAACTGGTACGTTACAACTACAAGTTTTAAAGGGCTTAAAACTGATTTTATTTGACAGCCTAACTCAAAAAATAGTTGGGAGAAGATAGGAAAGGAATACATTGTTTTTAGCTTTTTTCACACAAAAAATGTGAACATTTGACTTTGTGGTGTGCATTGGTCACGCTTTGAACAGCTCATAGTGTACTGTTCAATCCATCATCTGAAAATGGAAAAAAGAGCATACACTTACAAACGTACATAGACATCGCCAGCCACAGGTTATGAAATGTGTGTCTTGATCTGAGTGGATCAATGTACCTATATGGGAGCTTAGTCTATTGGTTATGAACATAGCCAGTATCTTCTGATCTGAGTTTAATAAGGAGATTGGTCTATAGGAGCTCACCTGTTCTACATATTTCCCTTTCTTTGGAATGAGGGTCACAGTGGCTTCATTCAGAGTCTGTGGAAGCCAGCCCTCATCTATGGCCCTTTTAAACATTTTATAAAGATATGGAGTTATTAAACCACAAAATATGTCATAAAACTCATTACTGTACATAGGCTGCCGGAACCTGGACCTTTCCAATTTTTCAAGGAGCCTTTAGCATTAATCAGTTTGAGATAAGTCTGCGTCTAATTATATGTCCTTTTGCACTAGTGTGGGTAAGTAGGAATTGCTCCATAATTTCAGGTTTGGGAAAGCAGTGAGATGCATAATGTTGTTCATAAAACCGTCTAAAGGCAATATTATTATCCTTATGCGAATTAACCAACAATCATGTGTCTGACTTGATTGCATAAATTACCCTATCACTAGCGGGGGGAGGGATGTTTTGGGAGGGGCCTTGGGAGTGGAATTCAAAAAATCTCTGTCTGTCTCAAATACTCCGGACAGCAGCTTTAAGTTCTGCATAGGCAAGGCAAGGCAAGGCAATTTCATTTGTATAGCACACTTTCAACAGCAGGGTAATTCAAGGTGCATTACATGATTTGGTGATTTTAAAAAAACACATAAAAGAAACACACATTACACATGATACACAATAAAGCAAGAGAAAAATAAAAAAAGCAAGAGAGCATGAACACATTTCATACATATGACATCAAGCATTTACTCAAAGGCAATTCTAAACAGATGGGTTTTTAGTCTCGATTTAAAGCAGTTCAGAGTTTCAGCAGCTCTGCACTCGTCAGGAAGTCTGTTCCAGATAAGGGGAGCATAAAAAGTGAAAGCTGCTTCTCCATGTTTAGTTCTGAGTCCAGGGATGTTTAGTAGGCTAGAGTTGGAGGACCTGAGGGGTCTTGGTGGTTGGTACCATGACAACAGGTCTTCAACATATTTTGGTGCTAAGCCATGTAATGATTTATAAACTAGTAAAAGTATTTTAAAGTCTATTCTCTGAGCTACAGGGAGCCAGTGTAAGGACTTTAGAACTGGGGTGATGTGCTCTACTTTCCTGGTTGTAGTGAGTATGCGAGCAGCAGCCTTCTGGATCAGCTGGCGCTCTCTGATTAACTTTTTAGGCAGACGCTGGTTGGGACGCTGTTGCCCTAATCAATCTGACTAAATATAAACACATGGATGAGTTTTTCCAGGTCCTGTTGCAACATCTGTCCTTTAATCCTATAAATGTTCTTCAGATGATAGAAGGCTGACCTTGTTATTGCCTTTATGTGACCCTGGAGGTTCAGGTCTGAGTCCATTACTACACCTGGATAGCAATTTATTGAGTTTGTACTTTTGGGTAGATATACTGTGTAGGTTGGATTGAAGATTGTCTGGCGTTCTCAGAATCTAACTTTTGTTTTTGAGCTTCTAGTTGTATGCTTTCAGAGTTGCAACGTTTTTTGGGGTGTGTTTTTTCCCCCCCAGGAGATTGAAAGGAAATTACCCAACCTCTCGCATACACTTTGAAAGTTTCTCACAGTAAAAGAGACAAGATGTCATCTTTATCGTGTGTTTCAAAAAACAACTTGATCTGCTCCTCCAAATAATCACAGAATGGTTTTCTTGTAAGAAGTTGGGCATCCAACATCCAAGGTTTATAATTACTACCCTGCTTCAGTAGCTTTAAAGAGATGGATGGACATTTCCCCCATTTTTTTAGACATGTTTAAAAACCTTCGATCTTTTTTCGTCCACTTCACAATTAGACACTGCTTTGTTTTTTTGAAATCCAAATTAATATAGACTGTGGCTACAAAGTGGATACTTTTCCATGCAACTGTACATGGTTTCTTCTCAACATATAAAGTTGTTTTTAACCAGCATTATGCTTTTGATAGTGTGGGTGTTCAATGCCAAATTTTATGCACACTGCCAGTGATAGTTAGGTTTCCGACAGTGTGTTCCAGTTTTGTACCGTCTGCATGGTAAAGGTGATTCTCAGTCCATTTCTTTCTATTACACTTTCATCTTCTGGTACAGAATCCATCACTTCATCACTTACATCCCTCATAACTTCTCATCATTTGTTGTGTAGAGTTCCACTTTGCCAAAGTAATAAGTTAACCCACATACAAGAACATATTTATTTATTACATTTTAACCATTTTGACTGCTGTAAAAATAATTTTAATTGAGGTAGCCCTCTCACCTCTGGCATAAAAACAACCTTTCCCCTCCAAGTGGCATAACTGCAAAAACAATGCCACTGAAATGGAAAACCACAATGCATTGTAGCTCCTTCTTGTGCAGTTTACAGTCAATCTTGTGGTGTTCAGAGCTTGGGGGCTGTCCAGATCAGTGGAGGGGTAAGGGAGGGGGGGCTTTTGATGATGGTTGGTTGAGGGTGTTTTATCAGGTGTTTATAGAAAACTCCAGCAGATTTTTCAGTCTGACTCACTGTGACCACACACGCCACATTCAGCCATGTCTCAACAGTCAGATTTTTGTCTTCAGAAAAGACTTTCCTCAGATTTTTAAAGAGACAGTCCCATAAGCAGACTTGATGAAATACATGTGATGAGTTTGTTGCCTTGTAGAAGTGGAAAATTACAACAGAAGAGCATACAGTGAGAGAAGCTATAATGTCAAGACCAACTCTGTGATGAAAATGTATCCTTCTTCTTTGGTCCTGCAGGGTGAAATCAGAACAAATATGTATACTTTAATAATTATTCAGGGGTACTTTGCAATATTACTCAGTGCTGAGTTGATTTTGTTCTATTTCAGGATGGTTAATTGACAATGTGCACAAATAAATGCTCAGAAACCTTTGTGGTGGTGGGTTTGCATGCAAGACCCACATCCTGACAGCATGTTGCACTTGATTTCTTCATTTGGATTACTGATCATGAGCCGCATATGTTTTAATGGCTTTTATGTTGATGATATCACTGTTGTTTCCTGCAGATTCATATAGCCAGGTCTCAATCTTTCGACCATACAGACTTTCGTACATCTAAAAGCCTTCACACTGTTACTGAGGAATCTTTAGCAAAATATATATCCTGGTTTAATCAATGTTACTTATTTTATATTTGTATGTAAAAGTTTGCCATTGTACGAAATGCTACTAATACTGTAAAAGTACCCCAGAATGGTATTTTACCTACAATAACTGCATTAAGAATTTATGAAAAAGCGGTAAATAGAAAACTTGGAATGAGTTACAGTGCTGGACATTACAGTGAAGTGGTCTGGGGTTTAGTCCTGTTGCTCAGCAAAAACAGCACCAGCTTCTGTAAAGTGGATTGTTTCAGCTTTTCTCTCTGAGTCTATTCAGAATTTTTTTTAAAGCGGATTCTTTATCTTGCTTACAGGTAAGCCACATGTTTTTTTCATTTTTGTCTTTCACCATTCCTTCAGCTTTGACTAATTACCTGCCATTGAAAACAATCCAAACAGTTTATGGTTTACCACCCATCCGGCTACACTCAAAACATCAAAACCTGTTGACGTGCTTCTGTGGGCCCCTCGAAACTCTGGGTAAACAAATGCCCAGAAAGAAGATGCATATAGCAACACTGAAGGAGGCTTGAGAACCTGGTCAGCTTGTATAGAGTATATTTAAAGTTACTGCTATTAAAATACACTCTTCGGACTAAATCTTTTATTAGTATTTCATTCACTGCTTCAGTTTTTGAGCATCAGTTTTAGAAAAGAAAATTAAAAACATATTACAGTGATATGTCTTTAGATACTGTTCATCATTTTGAGTATTCTAACTATTAAAGCCTTTTGTGAACCAGAAGCTTTTTTATTATGCCTGAAATGCATTGAAATTAAAAATAAAAAGTATACATAATTTTATTCAAATCATACTTGTTTACATAGTTTGTGAACTATTTCAATTTAACAGAAAGCTATGGTTGGATCTAGCTGCCTATTAAGCGTCTCATCCAGTGTATCAGTATGCGTGGCAGAAAATGAAGTTCCAACAAGAAATACTTTCTAGCTTTGTCATGTCTGAACCAAATCCAGGCTGAGTTGAGTTTTTCTTTTAAGCAAGGAGGGATTTAGTCACTCACGTCTTGTTTGCTCAATCACTCTTGTTTGTAGCATCGTCTGACCTTCTGTTTCAGTGGTTTTTCTCTGGTAACTTGTCATGGTTCAGACAAGTCTTATGCCATTAGTTAACCCAGATCTGTCCAAGAACAAGCAGCCTATTATGAAATATGATGTGTGAAGGACTCAGTCCTGTTATCTGTTTGCTAATATACATACAATGTATCTCTTAGGATGTTTTGATAGTACTTATTTTGTTATGTTTAAAAGATTGTTAAATTTGATCATACTTTGTCCTGCACATCACTAAAGTCAACACCTTCTGTATGCCTCAGGAAGGCAGCAGTTCTACAATGTAGTGGTTGTAAAAAAAAAAAAAAAATTAAATTAAGCAAATTAAAACAAAAAGATGTTTCATTTGCTACCATTTCAAAGCAAAAAACTTTGCTTGGCTTTAAAACCAAACACTTTACACATTGTAGGATACTTCAAAGAACACTTTTAAAAACACATTTTTTAGGTTTCACCTTTTTTTAAACACAAATTAATTTGTGATTTATTTTTCTTCAGTCATACATTTTACACAGTCATTCCAAGCTCAGGATTTGATATTAGCAGGTTAATCTGGGCTACAATAAAAATCATTAGAACAAGAGATTCAAGAAAAAAAATATGCGATTAGTTTTTAGATTAAAAAATGAAAGTAACATATGTAATTGCCAACAGGTTGACAACCCCCTTCAATGTGTATGTTGTTCAGGAGGGAGGAGGAATCAAAAGTCTTTTTTTACCAAACATCTTCATCGTAAACCTGCAGAGCATAGGCGCCTCGAGTTCCTTCCTCCCATTCATAAAGTGGAGATGGCAATATCCCACAGCTGCGTGTTTCCAAAAAATAAAGCTGGTAGTGCAGAGCTGTCAAGCAACATTGACATCAGCACCCCGCTTAATAACGTTGTCAAAAGTGTCTATTATAAATGCCAAGACATTTAAAAGAAGCAAGCCACTATAGCTTTTCCTGCTAGAGGAAGCCTAAGGCCCAGAGGACAGCCTATGCCTGATATGCAACAGACACTTCAGGCTGGAGACTGGAGTTGTTCTTCAGACATTTGGAGACAGCTTCTTCAGTTTACAGCAAGCAGAGGCCGAAGAGAGGTATTCGCCCGGCTCCATTCAAGGTCCTTCATGGGGAGCTCGGTTCCACCTGCTTTCACATGGACAGCGGGAGTAAGAGATAAGCCTGGAAACGTGAAAGAAGTCCAAATAAAGCCTATGGATGTCTGGCGCCTCAACTCCTCCTATTTCTCTTCATAGAGACTTTGCTTTGCTTTTGTCATAGTAATGATTTTGCATATAATCCCTCCTTTTGTGTTAACCATGCAGTTTAGCCATGAAAAATCTTAACCCTTTTCCCCTTTTTTAATATATATAGAGTATATCCTCTCAGTGCACAAAAACGTGCACTAGAGACTTATGTGTGACTAAAATGATATAATATTTCATAAGTCCCAATTTCCCAACATTCTGGTTCCGATCACACCTGGTTTCTCTCTCAATCCATATATTTCTACATACAAGGCTCTAAGCTCTGAAGCAGCCCAATGTCATAAATGTGTATAAAGTGTTTAATAAAGAATCCCACCTGCTCTAGTAAGCTTGTTTAGGATTAAATCCTTTCTTGCGCATGTAGAATATCTGGAGCTAGATAAGTGGGGGCCAACCGCAAGGTCTTCAGCTTCTACTGAGTAACCACTGTGCTCACTGGTTAGATTTGGCTGCAATTCACATTGTCTGGTCACATAGGGCTTTGTAATGGTTTGACTTTTCAGTCTTCCTACAGAATTATTTTCAAAAACATAATAGGGGATGAAATTTGTGGTGCGATGCCGTTGTTGGCTGAGCAAATGGTTCAAATTTAAATCATATCTCACCTTCTATCACATGCATCTCATAAACCATACTTCCCCACTACATTACTCCTTCAACCTGCAAAGCTGCCTTGCCTCTATAAAACTCAGTGTGACTATATTGGTTGGTGAGTCGGGGTGTAACCGAGGTACAGCACAGCTGCTATGTTTAATACCTCTTTCTGTTATGGATCAAGATGGATCTAGAAATGTTGGCAGCTTCTGGGAAATCTCAAAAGAAAAGACAGGTTCTAGATTCTCCAGAGAATCCACACAGAGACTTCTATTTATGTCATTCCGGTCTCACTAACAGAGCAAATCTCTAATATAACATGCTAAAGATACTTTAGAAATGTGCCATTTAAAGTATTTATTAAGTAAAATGACCTTCATCCCTTCTGCTTCTAATAGAAATAAACAGCAATTTGTCACAGCAGGAAGGATGGAAAAAAATGTTTATGCTGTTCTTATATTTCATCTTATATTATAGTTCTTAAAGAGAAATTGGCCAAAATCAGTATTGGCAGATTAAATCTGTGCAAAAACTGGTGAGTGAAAAAAATTGATTCTGATTGGTGCATCTATTGTTATCCAATTATCGGAATTGATCCTATCCCCCTCCTTTTCATATAGATTTCACATTTAGTCATAAATCCACAGCAGGGCCTGGAAACTGAGATCTTAATTCTAGCCTGTTAATGTTCACAAACAAATTTCATTTGAAAAAACGATACCCACAGGTGACTCATAAGTGGTGGTTAGTCAGATTACCTTGTTCCTGTAAACTTTGTTGTGTTACCTCACTCCTCACATGAAAAAGCTCCCACCTTACCTATGATCTACTTCTGGCAACAGCCCTCTGCTTTAATTTCTCTTCATTGTAACCTATTTAACATAAGTGTGTTTGCCAAGCTTAAGCAGCTTTCTTCTCTGACACCTTTGAAGAAGGTCATAAAAGTGATTGTTGAGGTAGACGTCTGCTGGAATGATTCTTTCTCCTTAACTTACAGCTGAGCTGCTAACCACTTTTTACAGGAAGCTAAACCTCAGAGTGTGGAGGATGTCGCTTCTTTCCTTGCAACTGCAGCGAATTTTGAATGTAGTCACATGACAAGCTTAGAGTAGCAATATATGTAGGTCCTGAAGACTAGAGAGTTGTGTAGCTTCCCACAGACAGGGCTTTCTCACACTCACTGCATTGAAGAAAGAGTTGCTCTAAAGGCCTGCCAGTGAGATCTAAAATAAAATGCCATCTTGTATACCAACATCAGACGTGTCAATGTCCTTCTCACAGATCTGAGCCATCTTGGCTCAAAATGGCCAGGTTTTTAGAAGTCACCACTATAAACAGTGTTCACCGTTCAAAACATCTTCCAATTTAGAAAGACAATTAACATCTCCTATTTTTACGATGTTAAGTAATATTACACACATCAAAACTGTTTTTATATTTAGAAGAAAAAGATGGAGAAAATACCATATTGTAGGCTGTGTCAAAATGTTTGCCTAAAACGTACTATGATTAAACAATGACAAAATATATTCAATTCAATTCAGTTTATTTATATAGCGCAAATTCACAACAGATGTCTTCTCAAGGTACTTAACAAGAAGTCATTTCAATACATTTATACAAACATTCCAATCAGTTAAAAAGTTTCCTATTTAAGGAATCCCAGCAGATTGCGTCAGTCATTGGCGTGAGGTTGGGCCCCGTTGATGCAGACTTTCCAACCACAGCAATCCTTCAGCAATCCCTCATACTGAGCAAGCATGTAGCGACGGTGGAGAGGAAAAACTCTCCTTTAACAGGAAGAAACCTCCAACAGAACCAGGCTCAGTAGGAGCGGCCATCTGCCACGACCGTCTGGGGGTTTGAGAAGACAGAGCAGAAACACAGAAGGAACAGAAGATCTGATTTAAGAGAACTTTCTATGTTACAGAAAGTAAAAAGTTGATAACAGGACACAGTGGATGTTCAGTTACTGGGAGCATCATCCCAGTCGATGCCCCCCGTCTAACAGGGCATTGCAGCCAAGCAGGATACCAGACCAGGTATATCTTCTATATCTATCTGCAGATGAAACATTCGCTGACTTAAATCAAGAAGTAATTATGTACTATAATGGTATAATCAGACAAGTAGCATCCTGTTTACTGTAGAGGAAAATGTAATCTTAAAGCCACATCATCTTTAATAGCCTATTTTCATTAGAAAAGGGAAGTAAAATTTAATGTCCCCTCCTCGTATTTCTCACTTAAGCTAATGTGACACCAGAACTGTGAATCATAACTAGATACAACTAAACAAGTTTGAAATGTGTCTGTATGTGTGAAATGACATCCTTGCTATTTAGTCAGTTCGAAGAATTTGAAACGTGTTGATGTAAATAAGCAATGGCTTTAGCTTTCACAAAAAAGCTTCGGTTCACAGAGGCTGCATGAACCGGTTTCACTGATCTCAACTGGTGTTACTTGCCATTTATGCACCTTAAAGCTATTTATAAGTTGTTTTTATGTGGTGTTTACCTGGTGTCATCCTGTATTTTTGTTTGACTGGTTGACTCTTAGTACACCACACTAATGTGTACACTACTTGCAATTGAGAAAAGTGTTGCCCACTCCAGCTGTATGACTGTTTTAAAGCTTCATTAAGAAATCAATATATCAGATTTAAAAAAAATGTTCAAGATCAGATCAAGACAAATGGTCCTGCATCCTACTACAGGCCACACATTAACCACACATCTGACAGTGATTACAAAAAACACTCTACAGTGAGCAAAATAATGAAGCTGCAAAACAATGTAAAGAAACTCAGGGCAATCAACCCACCTTAAATTTACAAACAAAAGAACACACATATAAAGAATGTTTTAATCAAATCCCCCTTTTATAAATACACATATAGGGCCTTGCAAAGTTCTGATACCCTTTAAAGAGATATTCCACCTCTAAGCCAAAATTTGTCTTTGGCCATATTCCCCAGAGTTAGATAAGTGAGAAAAAAGCCTTTTATAACCAGCCCCGTAATTCTCCCGATCTGGCAGCAGTCTGTTTGCTTTAGCTTAGCATAAAGCAATGTAAGTAAGTGGTACCCAATAGCATTTTGTGTACAAAAGTGATTAAAATTAATCAATAATGATTGCCGTTTTTACTGGTGAACTCAATAATCATATCGACTGCAAATGAAAAGTAAGAAGTAGCACCAAGGAATTACAGGAACCGTTTTAGACTTGGGACTACATTACGATAAAGCACCCCTGTAAGCCGCTGCTGCAAGATGCAGTGGTCCCTAAGCCACCCGCTTCTGTAAGCAAACACACATGCATGGCTACTACCCGGTACAGCATAACTTGCAACAACAATGGCAGGGTACATGACAGACGAAGATGATGACTTCTTTGATTCCCAAATTCAAAGGCCCTACCTGTTCGAACCAGTAGTAATGCATGTGTGTGTGTTTACAGAAGCAGGTGGTTTTCAGGGACCGCTGTATCATGTCCTTGCGCCTTGCAGCAGCGGCTTACAGACCTGGTTATAAAATGTTTTTTTCTCACTTATCTAACTATGGGAAATATGGCAAAAGACACATTTTGGCTTAGAGGTGGAATATCCCTTTAAATGTTTTATCATGTTATAACCTCCAACTTTAATGTATTTTTTGTGGACATTTTGAGAACTACCAAACAAAAGTAGTTTGATTATGAAGTGAAAGTAAAAGAAATGTTTTCAATACGTTTTTACAAAACTGTGGTGTGCTTTTGTATTCAACTCACATCACTATGATACCTCTAAACAAAAGTCATTTCATTTTATTATAGAGCCCACCCATGTATAATTGAATCTTAGTTTGACTTTAGCTGTTCTGTGAAGGATATTAGTGAACAAACATCACAGAGACGAAGGGAAATACCAGACATGTAGAGTATCAAGTTGTGGCTTTTAAAGTAGGCTTAGGTTATTAAAAAAATACAACTTTAAACATCTCATGAATCACTTTTCATTCCATCATGTAGAAAAGGAAAGTATAGCACAACTTGACGTGCCCATCTCTCTAAGCCAAATGGTTTGTCAAGAAGAAAAGAGAGAAGGAGCTGAGAGTCCAACAGTAACTCTTGAGGAGATGCTGAGATCCACCTCTGAGGTGGAGAACCTGTCAACTGCACCCTTATTTAGGCATGTACACCATAAATTTGGCCTCAGTGGAAAAGTTGCATGAATAAATCCTTAAGTAGTCCTGTTTAGCACAAGCAATGTAAGGGACACAAACCTATGGAATAAGGTGCTCTCATCATTTGAAACCAAAATATATACCGTCATACAAAAGTAACACTGCCTATCACCCTGAAAATACACTTTGCTCAGTAAAACATACTCTGAGAATGTTTTTTCCTCAGTAGGGACAACTAAGAAAGTCAAAGATGATAGGAGTTTAGATTGAGCTAAAGGAATGTCAATCTTGGGATGAAAAACCCCACACGCAGTACAGACTGAAAAACAGCTTAGACTGAAAGGAAGGTTCACCATCCAGCTGAATGGGGTTTAGGTCCGAAGGCAAATGCAGACTCACTGATTTTTTATTTGCAAAATGTTGAAAACAAAAGTTTGCTCCTTCCAAAGTTTTTTGCACCTTCACCTAAAATACCCCCTTAAAATTAAGTTGTGTCATGTTTTGTAGCAAACTTCTGACTCACATGTGTTAAACTTCCAGGAGGCACTGGAGTATAGCCAGGTAAGCGCTTGGAGGGTCCACAAATAAAAGAGCTGCCAGCTGCTGGTCATGAGGGCTAGTTGTCCTGAGGGTTATTGCACGAGAAGGTCAGAGGAGAACATCCAGGAAGCTTCACATAAAAGAGATTCTGAGCAAAACCAAGGAAGGAGACCTTGAAGAACACAGAGAACACTTGGTTAATTTTGAGAAAAAGGAAACAAAGACAATTTGAGCAGATTACTTGAGGGGTTGACACTCAGGCATAACATGACTGACAGACAGCTCCTCTTAAACTTGAGCTGTTTGGGCTTGATGGATTGCAGGTGTGTAGGAGTTCAGTGCTTGGTGGAAAGTGTCTATGTGTGAGTGCAATCTCTGGTCCCAAGAAACCATGGTTCCTGGCAACTGGAAGTGCTGATGGTTCTTGTGAGGGAGAAGATGCTCTCCATCCTCACCTGCTGCTGGCAGTCAGTCAGGATGACGGTGATCCAATGACAGGCGGAAACCAGTACCGTGTACTGGGTAGTCTTATTAAAGAAGTCTGGGTTGATGGTGTTGATGGCAGAGCTGACGTCCACAAACAGCTTCCTGATGTACATCCCTGGGTGGTTAAGGTGGTACAGGATGAAGTGTAGTCCCAGGTTGACGGCATCATCTACCGACCTGTTTACCTGGTGGGCAAACTGCAGGGGGTTCACCAGTTCTTCAGAGGGCAGGCCTTTAATCTTTTGACTCCATGACAGTGAGTTTCTTGAGGACCGAGATGAATAATGATAACAAATTACAAATGTCTTACGTAAGTCTGTGTATACAGCAATTAAACCAACGGGTGTTGTCGTTTTATGCATTTTAAAGAGGTCCAGCTTAAAGATTTCTGACTTAGAATTAATGCACTGTGGTCTGTTTTCTGCACATAATGAGTTTTGTTTTTCACCTTATAGTTATGTCTTACTATTATTATTTCCTTAACTTTTTTCACTTTACAGCAATCCCTCATGCTGAGCATGATAGTGGAGAGACCTGCTTTTTTGCCCCTATTTACAAAAATAGCTCAAGCTTATACTGTGACCAGGAATTGTTTGATTCTAAATTTTAAAATATGTCACAAACTAGCAACAAATGCTCTTTATTGGGTCATTCCAGCACTAATAGGTTTTGGTGACAGTGAACCTCTTTCCAAATCTCAAGTGTTTGGAAGCCTCTAACAGGCTATCTTCCAGAACCTACTCTTTGTTTTGCTCTAACCATCTTTTCATCATGATCGGTTTACCCTCTTGAAAAAAAGAAACCACAAAGCATGATGTTGCCACCACCATGTTTTTCCATTGGGCTGTTGTGTTTAGAGTGATGTGCCGTTTCACTTTTCTCTCAGTCATAGGATTTTGCATGTGGGTCAAAAAGTTAAATTTGGTCCCATCTGATCAGAACACCTGATTACACATGTTTGCTGTCTACTGTATGACTTGTTGCAAACTGCCAACATAACTTCCTACAACCATTTTAAATAATGACTTTTGACTTGTCATTCTTCTGTAATGACCGCAACATTACACATTATACAACTTTACAATTACACACTACTTAACATCGATCTATTACATAAAATATCTACAACCAGTTTGCACTTTACAGTTTAGCAACTGTAAAGTGAAAAAAATGTGAAATTTTTTTTTACGGTGCATGAGGGCTTTAGCAAGGCAATGCATATATTACAGATGTGATTGATCTCCTCCAAGGTAACAGAATGGACATGATATTGTAACCTATACAGATAGCAGGTATTACTTTAAATAGGAAAACTGCAGGTAAGACTACAAGATTTCAGCTTCCTGCCAGCCACAATTTTCACTGTATAATTCGCACCTTGTCCATTGGTTGTGGGGATTGGCTGTCATGTTGGGCGGTTAAACTGTGGGGGGAAAAAGTTTGGCCTATCGACTGTCATTTGTTTGCGGAGGCCTGAGAACACCAGTACCACACCACTAGCACGTTACCCTAACCACTCTGCTGCACAACCCAGCTGTAAAAATAGATAGGAAAAGATCGCCCTAGATATGCACGCACTTTCACGTGCAGACACATATAAGACGTATGATACGCACACGTTCAGGTGCTGGTGTGTGGCCTTTGTGGGGGGCAACCTCACTCAGGGAAAAGAAATGAGACAAAGAGATATGAAACCACAAATAGTACATTTAACTGTCATTTAGTGTGCAACAATTCAGCAAACTGCTTTTTTGCCATTGTTTACATTTTGACCCTTTTTGACCTTTCTTTAATAGTTAAACTGCAGTTTGTGCTCACCTCCACCAGGTGGCATTAGATTATTGAAGAAGTCAAAACTGCTTCTTACCTTTAGTGTCGAACAGAGGTATTTTATTTTAGAAATTAAGTGTGTTAAGGTTGCTTAGTAAGAAATATTGCATATGTGATATTTTATGGCTTTATGTGAAATTACAAAGTGGCAAAGAGTCAAGATAAACTTTTCTCTTGGAAACATCGTTTTTTTTAGTCTATAAACTTGGGAAATACACTTTGATTTACCCAAGTTTAGATTTATTTGTTGATTTATAATCTGTACTCATTTTGATGAGATTTTAAGACAGAATAATTACTAATAAAGAAAAAACACAGGTTGCTGTAAATCTATGAAAACAAATAGTAAAAGGTGTAAATGAGAGCAAGGGTTTGCATGATCACAAAGCATCACAGCTTTCACATACCTGTTAGCCAATACTCCCTGTGCTTCTTATATACAAAAGTATCATTATCACAGTGCCAGAAAAACTTCCTGGGACAGAGATTTAGAGATGTAGGTCAGGTAAGAATCAGTGCATCTGCTTTAAAATGTGATTCTTTCAAACACGCAATTTGTTCCCATGTTGTTTAACATATCTGTTTCAGTAGGTGGTAACTGTAAAAGTTGTATTAAACTAAACAGCACTCCGATATCTGATAGGTTCATAGTCACAATGCTCCTCCTCCTCCCCCTTTAGTCTTCCTTTCCTCAGGTGAATGGAAAGTACATTGTGTAATCCTGGAGTGTGCACCTGGAAGGACAAAACAAAGGCAAGGTGAACATGACGTTAAGAGAAGTGAATTGAAAATGATTTGTATTATGCAAATGGGGATTCAGGATTGTTATAAAAACAATTGTGTTAACCTGTCTTTGTGGTCTTTGGAGCTTAGTGAATCACTGTTCAACTATGTCATCGTGCTGCCAGAGAGTGGCGAGGAACTTAACAAACCGTCCAGGTAAAGGCTTACAATTCTTTGAAATGTTGTAGGTTATTTCATATTATCTGTCTTATGAAACATCCAAATTAGAAATAACTTATATAAAATAGATTTTTGTGATGTATAATCCTGCATTTTGCATGCAAGTAATTCACACATTTTGTGCTAATTAATCTGTCTTTGATTTGCAGGTTAGATTTTAATGCTCAGATCTGAGCTGCTTTTGTCCAAGAAGGCTGTTGGATTTCTCTGTAGTCCAATACAGGGTAGTCCGTCAAAGAACAGGTTAGTCTTTAGTTCACCATAGTAACATTTTGTTTATGTTTTTACAGTACTCAGTTAGAGAGCGACAGTGGCACCTGGAAGGGGACTCAGTAGCACCACTCTTCTGTTTAATATGTTGCAGTGTATGTAATAATGTAAAATACATGCAATAAGATACAAAACTGCAAAAGCATCTCAGCATAAAACATATTTAATCAGTTTTCTAATCAATGCAGCATAACCAGACTGCAGTAAAGGTCTGACTCTGCAGAACATAATGGCCAAAGAAGACACTGAATCCGGTACGTTTAGTTAAACCTCTTAAAACCTCACTTTATTTGTGTTTCACCGACCTTTGACTGAATTTCTTCTGTTCTTTTCATTATGGTCTGTTTAGTACAGAGAAAATTGAAGTATTGTATATTTGCAATGAAAAGTCAATGAGGGGTTATCCAAACTGGTTGAACTGTTTACTTATTAAGGTATCATCTTTCTGCAGCATATATTTGTACATCAGCAATTCCTTTAAGAAAACAAAGGCTCAGGTTTAAACAAATCCGTCTTCATGAAGACATAAACATATACTTATGTAAATTATTATGCAAAAGGCTTTGGATGCATTTATATAATGTATGCCTATGAACATCAAAACTAAAGGGACTGTATGAAAAAACTCCATCCAACAGGCTTTACATGGGAGGTGAAGGCAAACAGCCGTCACTACCACAAACACAAACAGAAGAAGTCTTTCCTGTGCTTCACCTGGGGACGATACTCAGTAAGTTTCTGCTTCTACAAGGCCACTTGACACGCTGTTTCATGTCTTCTGAATCATTTTCCTTGCTATCTAACCTTGTGTTGCTCATCTTTTTTTGTTGCCAGGACAATGTGGTGCGCAGCCACAAGTACTCCCCCCTGACTTTCTTGCCCCTGACACTGTTTGAGCAGTTCCAGCGAGCTGCTAATGTCTACTTCCTCCTCATGGTGGTGTTGCAGGTCAGGTGGAGCCTCTGCTGTCTTCTCTCATTCCATTTTGAATCTAAATGAAGCATTCTGCTGTAAACTGGGCTTCAGACTTGAATAGATGTTAATATATGTTACAGTAAATGTGATGGTATTATAAAGTGCTTTGCAAAAGTACTTAAACCCCTTCAAGCTGTCCATACTTTAACATGTTAAAATCACAAACTCTTTAGTATTTTATCTGTACTGTTTCTGAGAGGTCACCACAAAATAGTTTATAATTGTGACGTGGAAGGAAAATAGTACATGGGTTTCAAACTGTTTTGTGAAAAAAAATTCATTAATCTATTAATCAACTCCTGCTGGTTTCTGTGTCCCTGCTACAAAAAAGCATCCAAACAGCCCGATGCTGTCATCACCATGTTTCACTGTTTAGGGTGATGTGTGGTGTTTTCCTTCCATCCCACATAGATATTTGCATGTGCACTAAAATGTTTTATCCAGCTTCTCCAGAGTTACCAAGGGCCTATTGACTTCATCTCCAAACAGTCATTGAAGCTGATTTGATCTTTTTTGCCTTACATAGCTTTTTCCATCCATCTTAAAAACTTCTGATTCAGTATCACCTTTTTTGAGATGTTTGTTGTGCCCTCTGCATGGCTGTTTTCAAATGTTACACAGCTCTTTTGGTTATTTTTTTAATTTGGAGACCAGTTTAGAAGTAGTAATTGATTTATTTCTCATGAAATCAAAATAAAATACACTAAGTAAAATGATAAATTATGGAAAAGTGAAAGTGGTGTGAGTTCTTTTGCAAGCCACTGTTTGCTACATCTGTGATGCATTCTGTGTTGCAAAACTTACAACGGGATTGTATGTGTGGATTTTTTATTTATTTCTGTTCATGCTCTATTGTTGTTTCCAGTGTGTCCCTGCCATCTCCTCCATACCTTGGTACATCACCATCATCCCGCTCTTGGTTGTACTCTCTGTGAGAGGACTGAAAGATCTAGCCAGTGACATGGTGAGATGACCAATCCACCACAGCTCATCTAAGTTGATGGTTTCTCGTCAAAAACAAACATTGCTAGGGGCTGAGAAAAACACTTTACTGTGTTCACGACCAGCCTCATGCATTTAGTCTCTTGATGCTCAAGCTTGTGTGTTCTCCCTTTTCTCTCCTTCATTGTCCTCAATGACTCCTTGTCCTCTCCTCATTGACAAAGGCAGTCATCCTCGTAGCATTAATTTTCTTTTCTATCATTAAAGCTTTTTCTTTTAAATGCAGGTGCGATGTTTTGCATGGTGAATTCTCTGGTTAAGTGCATCGCTGAGTTACGGTCATTAACATCCCTGGGTGAAACGCTTGCTTGACCCCTCTTTATTGACTAATCATTTAGTGGAGGGTGTAAATCTCCCAGCTGGTGTCACTGTAGAGCCTCGTAATGGCATCACTTCTTTCTCCTTCCTCCTTTTCAGTCTTTCATGGCCGCCCTCATTCCCACTCCTTGTCCATCATTCTGAACTCCTATACTTGTCACCAGTCTCCGACTTCGCTCTAATGCTCTTTTTCACTCTTCCCACCTATCTGTGTCCGTCCACCACGGTGCAGGCAAGGCGACGCTGTGACTCAGAGATTAACTCCCGACCCTGTGACGTACTCATCTCCCAGAGGTGAGGACAAAGGCAGTGTGTTATTCTCACAGGAGTCAGTGCAGCATTGCACTTGAAACAGTCCACTAACGAATCTCTAATGAAGTGTAAATGAGTGAATCCCTAAATGGTTCTTTCATGAATCAGATCAGGGCAAAACACAAAGTAATTTCAAACAAAATCAGAAGACTATGACAGACATGTTCTTTTACAGTTCCAGTGAAGAGTTTACATTCACTCCGCATATGCAAAAATTTCATATTAGTTATGGGTCTTTAAGTATGCACTGAAATAGTTAATTTTTAAAGATAAATGATCATGGTCAATGATAGTGACCAAAAAAAAAAAAAGCCAAGAATCTGCTCCTATTCAGGCTCAACAGAAGTTTTCAGAATTGGTTCATGCCTTTGCTTAGAGGAGACAAAATTGAAATATTTGCCCACAATGATGATCAATATATTTAGAAGGGTCAGGGTGAGATTTTGAACCCTATGAATACTTAAATAACTGCCAAGCATGGTGGTTGTAGCATCATTTTGTTGTGCTACTTTTTACCAGACGTAATGATGCACTGCTCAACATTTGCGGGCTAGTGTCCAAAATATACTGCTCCACATTCCAACTCAACAGCTAGATGGCTAAAAAATGTACTCAATAGGATTAATAAACTGGATAGTCATACCAAATACATATCAAGCCATTTTGGAATGGAAAAGGGAGGCTGGTGTTAAGCTTGTTGAAAAGTAATTGACCTCAAACCTATTTAAAACACATGGGACATCTTTAAAAACTGGTTCTATGTCAGTAAACCAAGCAATTTAAATCACCTCTACCTTTTTGATTAAAAGAATGGTCAAACATTCAACCAGAAATATATCCGATGTTTACCTAGAAAAGGTATTTGGTTAGGATGTAGTTTTGATGCACATCTAATCTAATTTTAGTAGGGTGGTATACATATAAGCCTACTTGTATATTTATTATGATGTGTAGAGTGGAGAATGTTCATGATAAATCCGAACTTGTGCACCTAATTCTTGTTTCTGAAATCTACTAAAGATATTCATACAAAACCTGAAAAAAGAGCATTTTAATTGTATCAAAGCCCAAAAATTTACATAGCGTTCATGCCCAGGATTCATGTATGTAAAGTATTAACCAGAAGGCAAGGCAAGGCTATTTCATTTGTATAGCACATTTTCAACAACAGGGTAATTCAAGGTGCTTTACATGATTTGGTTTCCCAGGCTGATATTCTCCTGCTTTCCAGTTCAGAACTGTATCTTTGCATGTATTTTGACTTCTGGCTGTGTAACTGTCAGATTTGAAGTGTCCTATCTTCTTTTGAGGGAATTTTTACAGTAAGACTAATGTGTGTGTTCATGCTTGCTCTAAAACTTTGGGTAAATGCAAAATCAACTGTCAATAAAATGTTCGACAGGAATAAAATCCAACTTTATCTTGCCTCACTAAATATTTAAACGGTAGTATTATATGCATAGTAAAAAATAAATATTTCCCATTAAAAATGTTAAACTTCATGTTTTTAAAATGTAAAGTAGAAGCTTTTGATTAACTATAACCTGCTAAAATTTTATTTGGCTTTTGTTTCCTTTATAACGTGGAGTATACCTTTTTAACTACGCTAAAATAGTTTAAATAATTTAAAACAATTTGGGTGAATCCATCCATCCATCAATCCATCCATCATCTATAACAGTGTTTTTCAACCATGCTCCTCAAGGTAAACTGCCCTGCATGGTTTAGATGTTTACCTGCATCAGTACACCTGATTTCAATTGGTGGCTGATTAAAAGGCTTTTTTTGAACTGCAATCGTTTGAAGCACATTTGGTAAAGCAGAGACATGTCTAAAACATGTAGGGCAGTGTGACTTCAAGGCCAGGGTTGGGAAACACTGATCTATACCTGCTTAATTCTAGTTGCAGAGGGGCTGGTGCCTTTGTTTGTCACTTCAGGGTATGAGGCAAACACAAATGTAAATTATGTTTACATTTGTTATAGATATATAGAAATATAAAAATTATATTATATATCTCTTTTTTTTATTCCAGTTTTATCACAGTACAGTGGAAAGATCTGTGTGTTGGAGATTTGCTGCGGATCCGCAAAGACCAAGTCATCCCTGTGAGCCTGTGAATTAATGAAAAAAGAACTGCAACTTAATATGTTTTATTCAAAAATCATTTGATTTGCTTTTGGTGAAGTCAGAATATGAAAAACATGCATGCAAGTGTGGTGACTTTATGCAGGTGTGTTTTAAGTTATGCGCTGAGAAACTCTGTTTTGCATTCTGCAGCCAAACACTCCTATTTGTTTTTAATATATATATATATATATATATATATTTCTATCTTTCTTCCCAGGCTGATATTCTTCTGCTTTCCAGTTCAGAGCCTCATAGCTTGTGTTATGTGGAGACTGCTGATATCGATGGGTAACAAAATGTAGAAAAACCAATCAATCTGTTTGCTAAAGCTGCTGAGTAACTCTGAGAAATGTTCTGACTTGATCCATTAACTTTTCAAACCAAACACTAAAGTGTTTATAGTTAGTGTTTTTCTTTAATGTAAATAAAATGCCAGATTTTAAATCACATACTCTGTCAATATAGAAAACTATAACAGCAATGTTTGCAAGGGAAACAAACAAACAATAGAATGATAGATACACAGCACTCACAACAATTTTTGGCCCTCTTGCAAATGACATTTAAAAGCTTTAAAATACAATTATTTAATTAATTTTATTAGAGAAGTAAAATATCAGAAAATTTGCTACAGTTCTCACGGTGAGCTTTGGAGATTTATTTTACCCACCTTACAAGCACGTTCACTTTCAGTGATGACAAGTCAAACTTGAATAATACACTTAGTCTTTCCCTAAATAATTTCACAAGGTTGAAGGTTAGAGAGGCAGGGATCTTTGGCAGTAAAATATTTTTAACACAGAAAATGCCTGTATATTGTTTGTTTAAGGCTATATGACTTCATTTTTAAAGAACTACTTTTTTCTTCTTTAAGTGAAACCAACCTTAAGTACCGTCAGGCACTCGGTGCAATACATAATGAGCTGACCTCTCACCCCTCAGAGGAGGCCCTTGGAGCATTCAATGGTGAATAAAAGTATTTTCTTTTGACTGAATGTGCAAGTTGTTCTCATTTGAAAGAAGAGTCCAATTTAATCAGTGAAGGTTTAATTCTATAGGTGCCGTGCTCTGTGAGGAACCCAACAATCGCCTGTACACTTTCAGAGGTCAGCTACATTGGCAAGGAGAGTGCTTTCTCCTGGAAAATGAACACATCCTCCTTAGGGGGACAGTCCTACGCAACACAGACTTTGCCTACGGCCTGACGATATATACTGGTAGAAATCATGCATTAAGTTTAAAGGAACAGAAACAGTACTTGTAAAAGTGTGAATTCAGTCACCTTGGAATCAATGTCATGTTAAACTTGGGCATTTAATAACACATTTTAGCATTTCCTTTTTTCAATGGGAAATGATTATCATACAAACAACTTCAATGATTTTTTAAATCAGAACTGGGTGCAAAATATTTTGTGCAGATTTAGTCTCATTTACAGATTACCAAAATCAAACCTACAGGCTCAAATGTACATGCATCTCAAATAATGTTTGGCTAGAATCCCAAATGTCAAATTAAATGTGAGGCAAGGCAAGTATATACCACCCTTTATTAGTCAAGGCAATCCAGAGTGCTTTACAGGACATTGAACGAAAGACAAAAAAAGAATCAAAATAAAAGTATTTTGTCAAGAACAAACATTTGTTAAAATGAATGTTATAGGCATAAAAGTAAAGTGTTGTTAACTGTTTAATAATTAGATTGCTTGATCAAAAGCTGATGTAAACAAAAAGTATTCTCTCCTTATTTAAAGAAACCAATAGTTTCTACTCTAAGGTTTTCAGCGAGTTTGTTCCAGAGTTGAGTCATAGACGCTAATTGATACCTCTCCGTGTTTAGTTCGGGTCCTGGGACCACTGAGTAAGACATTATGGGTCTACATGCTTCACATTCTACAAGTACCTAAGAATGTTTTTCGGACCATTTACTGCTTCTAGCCATCCAGTTTTTATGTGTCATCCTTTGATTGAAAACTTTTTATTCTGGCAACGTTTTAAAAATGGCAAACCAATTTTGCAACAGATTTTAGGTGGTTGTCAAAATTTAGGTTTAAGTCCAAAGATCCACCCACGTTGCAGCTGAAAATTCCAGTCAACTTTGAAATTGTCAGATTTGGAGACTTCTATCTTGGTCAGAACCCTCTCACTCTATTGTGATGAAATACTTTCGTCACTGTGAGTGACCCTGGAGTTCTAGCATATTTTAGTTTATACTAAACTTTAGAATCTGGAGTTAGTTTGTTAACTTGGTAACCAATTTTAATTTATCAGAAGGCAACAGTTCGGGTAAAATGGTGGAAACTTGGATATAATTGGGAGTTCCAGTGGAATAATAAACACATTAAAACTGGTTTGGTCAGAAATATAATCAACTCAAACAAACTTTACCAACTGTGCCAAGAAAAGGGGTCAAATAACCAACTAGAATTATATCAGAAGGTTGTTAATGACTAACTCATAGAGTTTGGTTGAGATGTGACTCTCTAAGAGGCATTTATCAAAATTGTAAGTTGGGGTGTATGTATATCCTTGAGCATGTGTGTACAATTATGTCCTGTTTTTAGAATCCATTGAAATTGTTGAATAGTCATTCAAAACTGAAAAAAGAAAAACACAAATACATCATTAGGACCTACAATTATTAATATTGCTGCCCATGGCCAGGGTATGACACTTTTAAAAGTCAGGAAATTTGACAATTTTATGGCAGACAAATGTGGTGAGGAAAAAATTAACTTTTTCATTAATTAAATAGACTTCAGCTGCTGTTAAACTTTTATACTTAGTTCAATGATACATTTTATTACATAGAATAGAGTGTACTTCTAATTATGGCACTAAGTGCTTAACCCTTGCAGCTCTGTCTTAACATATGACGTATTAAAGTCGAGGAGATTACCCTCTCCTCCTGTCCTCTAAGTGACCATTGATCAGTTGTTACTAGCCCAGGCAGTACTGCTGTATGAACCCCAATCAGTTGCAGTTAAAGGGAATAATCAATCAATTTTCATATACCAGTAACCAGAAACTGCATTGGTACACCCTCAGTTTAGCCTGATCATAAGTCTATCCAGCCTCTTAGCCACTTGACTTAACCTACTTTAAATTTGCCAAGACCAAAGCTGACATGTTACTGCTGTATTAGTTACCAGAAGTGTTCTGGCCTTGAACAGTTGAATCAGTTTTTCAAATGAAAGTTAGTGTCTTTAAAGAGTTTAGTTGAGTCTGAGAAAACATCTCTGGAAAGCATAATGTTATACTTTATTGATCCATGTAAGGAAAATTCTCTCTTCCCCCGACCTTTGCATTGGGGTCATACATCCCCTGAGGGTTAAAGGGATTCAGCATTTTGCTCAAGGGTACATCACCAGAGACTTGCTGAAACAAGGCCCTGAACTCTAACCCTGTGGCTGCAGAATGGTCTTGTGTATCGTTGTGCTGTAGAGGTAGCAGATGACTGTTGTTATTTTTTTAATGCCAGGCTCAGACACAAAAATCATGAGAAACTGTGGGAAACTGAGAGTAAAAAGGACACAACTGGAGGAAGTTTTCAACAAAGTGGTAATAGGGGTGAGTGCATGAAGGACAGGGGGATGAGAAGCAAGTGGCACCTTGTGATGTTCCTATAAATATTGACTACGTTTATTCTGGTTTATTAGATTGTCCTGTCAGTTCTGCTGGCTGCTCTGCTCCTTGCCATTGGTGCTGGCATATTTTCATATCAGGTCATGAGCCAATCAGAATTCCTGTCTGCTCTGGAGGTTGACAGCAACCCAGCCTACAATGGATTCCTTGTCTACTGGAGCTACATCATCCTTCTCAGCCCAGCCATGCCCATTGCACTCTACATCACGTAAGTATCATTTGCATTACTGCAATCCTTAGCTGGTAGCCAGTTTGGTCGGTACATAGAGAGTCAATATATAGAGAAAGAAAATGATAACATATCAAAAGTCGGGATTAAAAAAACATCTACTTTTCAACATATTGTCCTGGGGTAAACAAAGACAACCATTCTAAAATAGTCATAAAAGCTGTCACAAAAAAAGTCATAAAAGGTTGTCTCATCAATCCAAAATATTTTCTTCCATAAACTTTGAATGTATTTTTGGTCACTTCCAGTCTGGTTTCTTTGTCTTTCTCTGTCAGTAGTGCAACACTTTTAGACCTTCTCCCTCGGTACCCAATACAACAGATGGTGTGCTCAAAAAGGACTTGGAGTTCCACTTGAATAGTTTTGGATGGTCTCTTTGGCTATTTCTCCTGTACTACCTTTACTTGCCTATTCTGGGGTACATATAACAATACCAATCTACCTGCCAGTATGTTTTTTTTTTTTAAATCAGACTGGTTGGCTCATAAAAAGCTTGAAAGCAGCTGAGATAGTAATTACGTAGGTATAAGCTCTTAGTTTGAAACTTGACTATAATGCATAGAATAATAGTCTCTTTAGCAGTACCAACAAATCAAACTGATTATTTCAGAATATTTTTTTTATTTACTCTCTCTAGGCTTTCTATCAAGAGGCTTCAGTGTTTTAAAAAATAAATATTTGCTTTAAACTAAAACAGCTTTCCAGAAAATTTAAGTATTTTTTGATTAACAAGTCTTTATATGCTTCTGTCTATTTTTTGTGATTCGTTTGGCTTTAAAGGCCTTTGTTTATTAGAAGCTTGACAGGAAGAAGGGGGAGAGGGTGAGCTACAGCTCTGTGTATGGGGTGCTTACTCTATCATTGAGCCACATGGTGCCAGCATAGATAATTTATGATTAGTTAATCTACTCTATA